>WOVY01001804.1:290000-901090 GCA_013436015.1 Rhipicephalus annulatus | reverse complement strand
GTCTTGAAACGACGTCACCGAATGTGAAACTCCATCTGATGCCTGCGACACAATATACGTAAATCCTAATCTTCAGAGATTCAACGTCAACAGCTATACGACCTCGTGCGGGAATTTGGCAGCTGTTTCTCCAACAGTTCAAAGGTACGGCGCACGAGCATTACAAAACACAGGATCATAACGGACGAGACAACCAGGCCGGTATGCCGGCACCCGTATCGTGTTTCCCCTAAGGAAAGGGAAGTCATCAAGAAGCAGGTACGAGAAATGCTTGAAGATGATGTTATCCAGCCTTCTAACAGCCCGTGGTCATCTCCCGTGGTGCTTGTCAAGAAGAAGGATACCACGCTACGGTTTTGTGTCGACTACAGGAAACTGAATGCTGTGACTAAACGGGATGTATATCCCCTTCCACGCATCGACGACACGTTAGATCGACTTCGGTGTGCCAAGTTCTTCTCATCACTAGATCTGAAAGTGGATACTGGCAAATCGAGGTTGATGAACGTGATCGCGAAAAGACTGCTTTTGTTACCCCGGACGGACTTTATGAATTTAAGGCTCTCCCGTTTGGTCTCTGTTGTGCGCCGGCAACGTTCCAACGCATGATGGACACTGTGCTTTCCGGATTGAAGTGGCAGTGTTGCCTAGTGTACCTAGACGACGTGGTCATCTTCGCGGCTACATTTGAGGAGCACATCAAGCGCCTTCGGTCAGTGTTAGAGGCAATCCGTTCGGCAGATTTGACAATCAAGCCAGAGAAGTGCCGATTAGGTTTCGAAGAGCTTCGTTTTCTTGGGCATGTCGTCAGCGCCCAAGGTGTTCGCCCTGATCCTGATAAGACGGCCGCCGTCGCAAGGTTTCCGGTGCCAACAGACAAAAAGTCAGTACGGAGATTTCTAGGTCTATGTGCGTACTATAGACGATTTGTGAGAAATTTTTCAAAGATCGCAGAACCCTTAACGAGACTTACGAGAGAAGATGTGCCTTTCCAGTGGCAAAACGAGCAACAAAGCGCCTTCAACGAATTGAGAAAGAGGTTAGAAAACCCCCCGATTCTTTCTCACTTTCATGAGACAGCCGACACGGAAATACACACAGATGCCAGTAACATCGGCCTTGGATGCGTTCTAATACAGTGGCAGAAAGGTGAAGAAAAAGTGATAGCTTATGCCAGTCGGACTCTAACAAAAGCAGAGACAAACTATTCGGCCACGGAAAAAGAATGCCTTGCCGTCATCTGGGCCATCAGTAAATTTCGGCCGTACCTATATGGTAGACCATTCAAGGCAGTCAGCGATCACCATGCGCTTTGCTGGCTGGCGAACATCAAGGAACCATCCGGACGACTAGCAAGGTGGAGCCTCAGACTGCAAGAATACGATATAAGCGTGGTATACCGATCTGGCAAAAAACATACCGATGCCGACTGTTTGTCACGGGCTCCTACAGACACACCACTCTCAGAAGAAGACGACTTTCCGTTCGTAGGAATTGTCGAGACCACTCAAATAGCCGAATTCCAACGTACAGACAAAGAATTACTCCCGCTTATCGAACACCTGCAAGGAATTGACGTACAAGTACCCCGTATATTTTCTCGAAGCCTCGCATCGTTCTGCCTCCGAGGAAACGTTCTCTACAAGAGAAACTTCAAGCCCAACCGCGAAAAGTTCCTGCTTGTCGTTCCAGCAACTATGCGACAAGAAATACTTCGAGCGTGTCACGATGAGCCCACATCTGGACATTTGGGTGTGACGCGAACGCTTGCAAGGATCAGTCTCCATTATTATTGGCCCAAGCTACTAGCTTCAGTGCAACACTACGTCAAAACATGCCGCGAGTGCCAAAGACGAAAAACACCAAGTTCTAAACCAGCGGGCCTTCTACAACCTATAGATCCACCGAAAGCGCCTTTCCGCCAAGTTGGAATGGACCTCCTTGGACCCTTCCCGACATCTTTACTCGGCAAGAAATGGATCGTTGTGGCCACTGATTATTTAACTAGATACGCCGAAACAGACTCTTTGGAACGAGGAACGGCAGCAGAAGTGGCCCAATTCTTCGTACACAAAATAGTCCTGCGACATGGCGCTCCAACGGTTGTAATCACAGATCGCGGAACGGCTTTCACGGCGCAACTTTTGAAGTGCCTGCTCAACATGACTCACACTGTTCATAGGAAAACCACTGCATATCATCCTCAATGCAATGGCCTGACCGAACGCCTTAACAGAACTCTAGCGGACATGATATCCATGTATGTGGATGTCGAGCACAAAAAGTGGGACGAAATTTTACCATACGTCACTTTCGCCTACAATACGGCTGTGCAAGAGACCACCAAAATCACCCCATTTGAACTAGTTTACGGTCGTGCTGTTACCACAACACTAGATGCTATGTTACCAATAGACCAAGATGACTACCCCCCCGATCTTGACGACTTTCTACAAAGAGCGGAAGAAGCCCGCCAGTTAGCAAGATACCGAATACGCCACCAACACCGCATCGATGCCGACCGCTACAACCGAGGAAGACTTGACACGCGATATGACGTTGGCGACAAAGTGTGGATATGGACTCCAGTACGACGACGAGGCCTCTCCGAAAAACTCATTTCCCGGTATTTTGGCCCCTACGAGATAGTACAGCGACACAATGACCTCGTCTACGAAGTCAAGCCTGCAGGCCACCTGCATTCGAGGCGACGCAATCCCACGGAGCGTGTACACATTGTACGGATGAAACCGTACTACGACCGATTCCAAACCTAGCCACCCCAATCCCTTGACGTACTGCAACCTCATTTTTACAAACTTGTACACACAAAGAAAAAAAAAAAAGTACTGAACAGCCTCATCGCAAGCATCGGGGCGATGCCGCTTGAGAGGGGGGATAATGCCACGAGGAATTGTTAAGGCGCAGTACAACGCAGACGTTGTTAAAAGAGGAACGCTGACGGCATCGCTACGACTCATGAAGCCCGCCGGAAGGCACGAGCCGGCCCAGCCTGTGCACGAGCTGCTACCGAGCAGCGGCCAAGGAAAAAGAAGAGAAGAAGAGGACGACGAGCGTTCGCTGCTTTCTCCCAGCTACTGTGTAGTTCTTTTGGCTTGGGCACAAGTTCGCCCTTATTAAACCTTGTAAATAGGACGTCCTGGTTGTGAGGTTGTTATATCCGTTACAATATATATATATATATATATATATAATCTTCCTGAGCTGAACCTGGTTAACGACAAGCCCTACTATGCGCTAAAGAAGTTTTCATCGCGTTTCTTTCCGCTACCCGAAGTGGCACTGTTGAAAGTAGGCCGTAGAAATTTTGCTTTCAAGAAAATTTCTGCGCAAGCTGATAGCATGGTGCTCTATAGCCGGCGCTGGCAATTGGTACCTGTATACAATCTTCAGAGACTTGTCGAATTCGCGAGTGCCTGCAAATAGACATTCCACATAGTGTGCGCTTCGCATACAAAATACCCCTATTTCCAGCCCCTACATTTGTAAACGTCACCAAGTGTACATTCTAAAGGTCAGTCCCGGTCGAAGGAAACTATGATCCAAAAGTCAGATAAAAGCATGATTGAAAAAAAAAGTTATCTTCCACTTGGCGTAAAAGTTACTAACAAGAAAATTTTATAGACGTTTTGCTACCTATTCAAGTGCCATCTTCGGTACGCAAGCTGAGCTACTTGGTGCCAACATGTACGGAAGATGACACCTGCACAGATGGCGAAATAAGAACAAGACATTCTGCAAAAACTATATCGCTAGGAATTACGTAAAGTAGGTAAACGGGCTTGAACCAGCGCCACGTTGATTGGCCAGCCGGCTTGTTACTCGGCTTGAGAGCCTACAATGTGCGCTTAGTTGCACTGATGCGACCTTCATGTACTCAAGCCTACCGACGACGAACCAGTAACACCAAAGAACACTTCTACCGCCCCACCCCCACCCCCCCAAAAAAAGAGAACAAAACAAAGGCTGTAATACCCGAAGTACAAAGCGTTGAAAAGGTACAGGCGCGTTAAACATTCTGCACGTTTGTTATATGCGGCAGCGCTAGCACACCTTTTTAAGGAAAAGTTTGATGCAAGAGGGAAATTCGATGTCAAATGTGCGTCAGGTAGAATGGAACTAAGTAATAATGGCGGAAGCAGGGTAACGGCGGACAAAGGACGGTAACGTAAAACCGGAAACTAAACGCTCACTTCTCGGAAAACTTTATTATGCCATTTATCACTTGTAATTAAGTCCTTTGTTCGCTGTTACGCAGTGCGCAGCGTCGTCGATTAGCAAGGAGTCTCGCTCAACACATAGCAACTAAACTACACGTAGACTGTGCTGTAAGGCAATTTCCCTTTCGCACATAACAACTCGCAGGGTTTCTTGTGCATTTGCCTAAGCTGATTAGAAGCTGAAAGCCATCCGTCTATTCTTCTCTGTCGGCGTATGATGAGCCGTGAGCACGAGCCGTAGCTTCGCGTGCCAAACACCGTCTTCATTTTCATCGAACGGAACCCGCGCTCTCCGGTTCTGTTCGCCCCCATAAAGAGGGCGTTACACCGGCATCGTGCAACGTTACGCCACATGACGTCACGCAAGAATTCGTTACGTCAAGATAACGTCGCATGGTGACGTCAACAAGTGATTAGGGTTTTATGCATGAACCTTGCAGATACGGCAGCTGGACCCGCACGGCATGTGCGTGGCTCTCTTCGACGTTCAGTGCGATGACACCGACGACTGCGAGGATGGCCGTTACTCGAGGGTCGACGCGGTGAAGAAGGAAGTGGTCGCTCTGGAAACGCAGCGCGAACTCATGCTCCAGCTGCGCCTGCGCCACGGATATTTGTGAATGTGACATTCCTTAGAGAGCAAAGCCACATTACCGCGTCGTGATGAGGCACCGGGCCCACTCGTGTGTTTAGTTTTCCGATTGTTGTTTGCATCACTCACGCTTTTCTAGTGCTCTCTTTTGATTGATATGTGGGGTTTAACGTCCCAAAACCACTATATGATTATGAGAGACGCCGTAGTGGAGGGCTCCGGAAATTTAGACCACCTGGGGTTCTTTAACGTGCACCCAAATCTGAGCACACGGGCCTACAACATTTCCGCCTCCATTGGAAATGCAGCCGCCGCAGCCGGGATTCGAACCCGCGCCCTGCGGGTCAGCAGCCGAGTACCTTAGCCACTAGACCACCGCGGCGGGGCTAGTGGTCTCTTTTGATCGCTCAATGATGACAATTAAGCGCAAGGAAGTCTATTATAGTGAACGCTGTACTGATTATCTTTGCATAAAGCGCTTCCCCATATATTAATCGCTGACCTTATAGCGTTGCCACGCATTTTTTCTGATTCAGCGTTTTCATTACATCAGCCCACGTAGGGCGAATGTGCTGCTTAGGCGTAGCCAGCGAGGGTCTTTCTCTTTGCGTCTAGTGACTGAAACTAATGTTCATGACTTACATAATTTCATCATACCGCCTAAGCCTCGCAATTCTGGACAGTGTTTTCTTTTACTGTTATCTGATCAACACACTGCAATATACCTATAGCGGTCCATCATTACTTCTTTCTTCTAAGCTCAAACTGAGGATCTTAAGTACACCTGCAGCTGTTGTTATCTACGACACTTTTATTCTTGTTTCTTGATCAGACTTTCGATATATTCCGGTTCAATCTACAGGTTAATCTACTGCTCAGGAAGATCGAGGCCATTACACATATTTTGCAAAAAATTTCACTTCTTCTTCCACCTGAGAACATGGCCTATGTTTAAGAGTTTCAGTGCGCTGTATTTTTTCGACCTATACACATTTACTTATTATTGTAGAGGGTATAGTGCGTCAACGAAGCAGATGGCTTGAATTCTATTTGGAGTAGGTAAATCGTTGTGTCTCAGAGTACATGTTTATAGGGTTGCTGGCAGATTGGTGTACACCTGTGTGTTTAATGCAGAGTGATGGTAACTACCACGTCACATTTGTAACAGCCACAGTGAAGCAAACAGGTAACACAAGCGTGCGCTTATAAATAGGGAAATCGCGGTTTTAATGAATTAAAAAATGGTGAATCGAGCCGCCACCATGGTAAGAGGGTGGCCGTTTTCACTGCAGGCATTGGGGCAACACTAATTTTATTGGCTGATTTTTAGTGGTTTACGATATCTTTTCGTGTTCCGTGACTTCAATCGGCAACCTGAGACGGGTATGCACCTTCGCCGACACGCGTGCTGCCTGTGACGTCTTCTGAGTCCCATGTGGGGATTCAAAATTCGTTACATAGATGTCCCGTGCCGTTTAAGGCTGTGACGCATACTGAGCTGATTAAGCATTGCGTTACGCAGATAATTACCGCATGCGAAAGCTCGGAAGGATCATAGCGCTGCCGCTAATTTAACTCAACTCACTTCATTTGCGTCTATACATACTCACCGGTGTTTGATTCCTGCTTGCGAACATTGCATCTTGAGTTTACTATTGCGATCTGACATGGCTGCAGACACAAACTCAGTGCCTTGTTCTGAAAAATGGTATTGTCATCTTCTAAGACACGATATTGCCATGAATGAAAGGCGTATCGAAACAAAGGCGTCACCTGTGATCGCCCATTCATTTGGTGGCCTAGTTTGACCAAATAGTTTGTAAGTTGGAAATTTAACATTGACGCCATGCCCACCATGGCGCTTTGTTTTACATGCGAATCATTTCATAGCTTCTGGTGTTTCTAATACGCATGTTCCAGTTGGCATCGTTGCGCAAGTGCAAACAACTGGTTATATAAACATTTGCAACTCTTCATCATATGTCTGTTCGTTCAACATTTGTACATATATTTAGCGTCATTTCATGACGTGTCGCTGAATAAAAAAATTGCGACACGGTCACCTTCCCTCCGCATGCTTCGCATACCTCGATTCCCAAATACGTGGGATCTGCCGAATTGTTTGTTTTGTTTTACTCTTTTTTTTCATTATTTTAAGACACACAATACGCACGTATTATGCTTTCCCATATTGTACAGCTGAAGCGTCCATGGATACTATCAGGCATGCATTATGGACGCGCCCTGGCCGGAACTAGATGCGATGGCGCTACCGGAAAACAGGGGGACTTCATACAACGATGCCACTGAACTATGATTCGTGAATCTATAAGCTTAGCCATGGAGTTCTCTTAATTTTTATCACCGAAACAGGCTTCAATTATAGCATATTTTTAAGTGTGAATGCAGTTAAACAAACTTCTTAAATGAAAAAAAGTCAACATAAGGAAATCGTTCAATTGTGTATTTAGCTTCAACTAAAGGTATTTTTTATATTCTGATTATGTTTATGCGAGAAAATAAAGTGGTTTTAATGGTAGCGTAGAAAAATATTGGTTTAGTATGAAATTAAGTACGTCCGTTAGGTGTTAGAACGTCCAGCATAGAGTAACATAGTTGCTCTATGATTTTAGTGTCTATACACCTTTTCACAGGAAGGAAAAAAAAACACTGCCATGATGGGCTGTGCACGGGAGTACAAAGGTTAAGGGCGCAGCGTTTCGAGTGCATTTTCGAGGGGACGCGCCAATTTGCACAGCCCAAGGAGGGCTATGGCGGTGCCCAGGGAGGCGTTTATGACAAGGTGAATACTTTGTCCACTCTCCAACTAAATGATTTAGGTGCCGCTTTTCGCCGTATCTGTGACAAGTACCATGCAATTGCGGCATTAATCTTACCTGTATCGAAGATTGAAGTCGCAGAGACGACCGACAGTGATTATCGGATGTAATATTGGAAGGCGACAAACACTGCTGGATTACAACAGTGCATATGTCAAACTAACGCACTTGAGAAATCACTATATACCTGTAAGTTTCATTCATTCATCACTCCATTGATATGAATCACTTTACCCTGTATGGCTGGCTGGCTATACGGTGGTAGTATGATACTGCAACACTTGCCGCTCAGGGGAAGTTCTGTTGCGACGTCACTCCGTAGCCACAGACAAAGCCTTGGCTATTCTAAAAATCTTACGTTTACAAAATCTCACAAATGTGGCTCTCGCAGAGATGCCACTGTGCGTATACTCCGTGGACAGTGTGTAAGAGGTGGGATCTTTGTAAACAAACACGTGAACATGTCACTACGCCATGATGAGTTAGAACCATTGTTTCTGAACACACTCACTAGAGTGGACATTCGAGCTCCCATTTTAAAGCGGCTCTGCGTATCACAATAGTGTGTACTCGAGATTAGGGCAGGCAGTGTGATGCCGTTTCTGCTTGCGATCATGGAGATTGGTGCCGAACCGGAAGTTCGCTTTCAATTCATCGAGTACATGAGGAAAATGTGGGTGTCGATACACTCTCACTCCCTCTCCAAGAACCTCATTCCGTTCTTAAAAGCTTATCGCTAATCAGGACACAGTAGAGAAAAGCGCATTTGTGCTGGTATTTGAAACTCTATACATCGTGCACGCAAGTACTCTTGAAACTTGGGTTAGCGAGGTTTCCGGCAACGCTGAAGCTATCCGTATATGATAGTATAGAACACACACCTTAAGTTGAAAGTGAAATTGCAAGGACACGATGCACATTCGTCGTGACAGTTTGATGGCGTAGACGAGAAAAGAGTTCTTGAATCCTTAATAGTGCGCATTCTTTGCAAGAATTGCGCGCGTTCGTGAACATATATAAATTTTGGCTTGGCAAAGCACCACGTATTGTAACTATTAGACTTAGAACGAATCGTAGGTCGCGAGTATGACAAGCGTCATAATTTTCCTCGCTTTTCTATAGAGGTTCGAAGTCAATTATGCATAAGTGTAAAACGAAGGCGTCGCCATTGTGCCTCCACATGGTGCCTACACTCGGCTCACTTATTGCGCGAACTGAAGCATCGGCTCTAAAATCTCTACTGAACGTGCCTGATTCTGTATGTTGCAGTTTCTTAGGCACCATTGTCGTGATAAGTTCACGCTCTCAGAACCAAGTACTGACTGTACACATAGACATTAGGCCAACGCAACGTTGGGGTTGGGGTAGTTCATATAGTTAGTAATACGAGAAATGCATGGTATAGTATTTAGGTCACTGCGGCAAGTATTATTTAGGTCTCTTCTCCGAGTGTTTCATTACATATTCAGTAACAGTGAGAATAAGTACTTTAAAATATTTCTGATTTAGTTTCTGAGCAGAATTATGGGAGCCCAAACGGACAACACACAATAAAAAATGGCTCGAACAATGTTGTCGTCTTCTCTTCCATATTGTCTTTTTGCTTTCAAATCTATTGTAGAATGAACCAACGTGCCCAACAAAATATTTTATTAATAACGGGAGCACTAGTGTCGTCTTTATATGCACTGCGTGTAACTGTACAAGTCGCTTTAAATGTTCAAATTTGCGCTGTAAAAGTCGCAAATGAGTTCACATTTGCATTGCTGAGCAGCTCATTACAAAGTTAGCGGTCCCGAATCATCGAAATGAGATACGCTGGCGCGCTTACTTTGCAACGATGGGTGAACTGCTTTGCTATACGAACCTTTCGTAGAAACGTAATTGACTTCGCTGGCCTTGTGCCTAAATCCCATCGCGTGTAGGCTCCAGTTTACCGCACAATACAGACCAGGCTTCCCACCCGGAAAGCTTTTACGTTCGGCACTGAACACGCATTTGGTGTATGTATTGAAATGAACTTTCAGCGTGATTTCATTATCTTCAAAGCCCTATTTTAACCGAATATTATCTGTATACCGAAGGCGAAAGTAAGAACTTGCGTTGTTTGAGAGAATAAATCATCTTTCAAGTACTTAGCTGTAGCCTCATATTGTACATCGCTGCGACAGTCGGCACCTGTCAGCTAGAAACCTATAACGCAAGCCGGTGTTTCTTTTTGTTTTTGATGTTTTTTGTTTATTGGTAAAACAGCCCTCGCCTTGTATACCATTTAAGGCTCACCACGTCAAACAGTTACATTGGTCACATCACGTGTACAAAATTACTTCGCTATACCACCGCAGTTAAGGTAATGTCATTAAATTGCACAAGACCAATAACATTGCAATTGGACTGAATCGGGACATGAGGCGACGAAGTCATAAGAAACATTAATGTACACAGCAGGAAAAGTCATCACATTGTACTTGCAGCTGCCATTGTTCTGTGTCGATTATCTCCTAATAATTCGTGTTAAAAACAGCTGTACATTGGCCGGGTTCACTAAAAGGGCGGAAGCCGTCACCATTGTGTGTCGACGATAGCTATGCACCGCGTCGTAATAGGCAAACAAGGTTATTTACAATCGGCGTGCGAATATTGCTCATTTCTTGTGGCATAATTTTGATTTCTAATCGATGACATAGTTATTTTAGAACTAAACTTGCTTATATATACACGTGCCACTACTGCAACCGTCACTCTGTTTCTATCTAATTTATGGCCTGAAAGTTGTCACAAAGCTAAATGACATCTGTGTGATCAGTGGTGTAACCAGAAACTTTTTGTTGAAGGGGGGGGGGCGAGGGGCATTTATTTATGAATGTTCGTGTGTGTGTTTGTACGTGTGAGCACATAGAAAGCGTAAAATTTACGCTAGGTTGAATTCCCCCTCCCCCACCCACCCCCAAATCAGCCGCTTGGCTACACCACTGTGCGTGAATATTCTACGAGTGTTCTAAATTGATTTTGTACTGATCGCTGTGTAATTTAGCGGTTTTTTAGGGCATTCATAGTTTAGGGGTGTTTTGGAACGCAGTGCCCTATTGTATGGAGACTGCCTATAGTTGTACCGAGGGCAAGTTCGTTTCTAAGCAGAATCAATTTGTCAAGAAAGACAGTTCATCATCATCTTGCTGCCGTACGGGCAACACATAAACCTTGCAGCAGTAGCAATGACCGATAGCGTTCTCAAAATTCGAGGTCGACGTCACCAGTCGCTTATCGTGAATAATGTGATCACACTAGGATCAAGAGCAGTCGTGTGCCGCGAGTACAAACACACCTCACCCACACTGTCACAGCTTGCGCAAACTATCTTGCGCCTTTTTATTGCTGGCATGCCACTATGGGTGCCCTACCATTTCTTTCCACGTGTACCATGTTTTCCGCGGCACGAACGGGCGCAACCGCAGTGATGGCGCTGGTGGTCACACCTGCCGCGCTGAGCAAAGTTGAGAGGCTTCCGCGCAGACCGCACTGAGCCACCGAAAGCAATGCGTGCCCGTACGCGGGCCGTATTCGACGGCTCCGCTTCTCGTTAGACGCCGCACGTGGCGTGTCGGCGGAAGGCACGTGCGATGGTAAACTGGTCTGTAAAGGCCGTGCCGCGGCGGGATGAGCCAACGGGCGCCGACGGTCAGGGTCGACTGTTGCGCCGTATCCAGTCGACGTACTCGCTGACCCTGGTGTAGACGCCCGGGAAGCCGGCGGCCGCACATCGACTGCCGAATGACACCACTCCCACGACCAGCCAGTGGCGGTCTCGGTCTCGCACCATCAGCGGACTCCCGGAGTCGCCCTGCGAGTGGGATCAAAATCGACTCGTCTACACATCGATGCAACAACAGTGCTCGTTCTCTGTTGTGCGATCAACTCTGTTTCTCTCGGGTAGAGCACTTACGGTTTTTCGAATGTTTATTGAAAGACGTATGAAAAAAATGAAACCGATGTTTCTGACTCAAGTCAACAGTGATACGTAATAATAATAATAATAATAATAATAATAATAATAATAATAATAATAATAATAATAATAATAATAATAATAATAATAATAATAATAATAATAATAATAATCTGAAGTCTCACTACACCCACTGCAGGGCAAAGGTCCCTCTCATGATACGCCAATCAACCCGGTCTTCTGCTTTCTGCTGCCCCGTTATACCTCCGAACTTTCCTATCTCATCTGCCCACCTAACTTTCTGTATTCCCTTCGCGCGGTTGCCATCTCTGGAACTCTAGTCAGTTACGCTTCATTACCAGCGTTTATCCTGCCTACGTGCTATGTGCTCGGCCCATGTCCATTTCGTTTTCTTGATTTCAACTATAATATACTTAGCCCCGGTTTGTTCCCTGACCCGCTCTGTTCTCTTCTTGTCTCTTAAAATTACGCATATCATTTTCCTTACTATCGCTCGCTGCGTCGTCCTCAACTAAAGCTGAACCCTCTTTGTAAGCCTCCAGGTTTCGGCTCCGTATGTAAGTACTAGCAAGATGCAGCTGTTATATACCTTCCTCTTTAGGGTTAGGGGTAGATTACCATTCATGGTTTGTGATTTGCTGAAGATGATCCGCCCCATCCTTATTATTTTAAATATTTCACTCTCATGGTTCGCCTCTCCGGTTAGTATACCTGTCCTAACTACACATATTTCTTTACGACTTATAGCGTCTCTCCTCCTATCGCAAAGCGTTGTTTTCTGCTAAGGCTGTTTCACATTACGTTGGTTTTATCCATATAATTTTCAGACCTACTCTTCTGCTTTCCGTGTCCAGTTCAGTAATCATGAGCTGTAATTCGTCGCCTCCGTTACTCACCAAGGCAATGCCATCAGCGAATCGCAGGTTACTAAGATACTATCCTTAACTCAGGCTTATTTCTAACTCTTTCCAATCTAGGGCTCGGAAAACTTCCTGTAAGCACGCGGTGACTCATATAGCATAGGAGAGATCGCGTTTTTCTGCCTTGCACCCTTCTTTATTGGTATCTGCACACTTCACTCTGTGTCGACACCCAGGCATTGTAAAGGATGTATAAGTTCCAATGCAAGATCCGATGCAGTGATTATAAAATAACTAGAGCTTGCATTCACCTCAAGTTTTAAAAAAAGCAATCACATAAACTGATACGAAAGAAGCCAATTAATGAACTAACGGTGAGAGCGAAAATAAAGGAAATCAGAGTGTCGCTTCATAATAGATTCGCGGCTCTAAACTGAGTAACCGACGTTAGCGTTCCCACAATGAACGAAAATCTTACTAGTATTATCAAACAGTCTGCAATAGAAGTCGGAGGTAGGCAGGAAGCCGGCAAACTTTCCCAGGAAATAAAAAATCTCATTAAAAGACGACAAACCATGAAAGCCTCAAATGCAACCGACGAAATGGACTGAGCAAACATTTGGAAGTTAATAGGCGTATGGTAGCCGACATCAGAAGGTATAACACTGAGAAAATCGAGCAGACTGCAAAAAGCGCGTATAATAGATCTGTTAAGTAGGCTAATAAAAGTTGTGAAGGCAAACTTGGGCATAGGCGAAAATTGAATGTATGCATTAAGGGACAAGGAAGGAAATGTCAAAACTAATATGGATAGGATAGTTGAGGTAGCAGAGGGGTTCTATACAGAGAGCTGTACAGAACCCGAAACGACCATGATAATATCGTAAGAAGCAATAAAAGCCTGTAGGATTTCAGCACCCTATACTAACTACAGGAGAAGTATAGCGAAGGCCCTAGAAGTATTGCAAAGAAGCGAGGCTGCTGATGGGGATAAAGTATCAACGAATCTGCTGAAAAATGGCGGAAAAATTGTGTTAAAAAAGTAGCCTCTTTTTGTGTTTCTTGACGGGAAAGGTACCATAATCTTGGAAGAACGCCATCATCATCTTAATCCACAAGAAAGGAGACGTCAAGGTATTAAAAAATTACAGGCCAATCAGCTTACTGTTCGTTCTCTACAAACTATTTACAAAAGTAATAGCTAATAAAATTAAGGTGACATTATAGTTCAATCAACCAAAAGACCAAGCAGGATTTCGTACAAAGTACTTCACAATAAATTATTATTATTATACTATCGATCAGCAGATAAGCAAACGCGTGAAATGCAACCAACCACTATACGTAGCTTTCATAGATTACGAGAAGGCGTTTGACTCAGTTGCGACATTAGTAGTGATGAAGGCACTACGGAATCTGGGGTTCAATGAACCCTACATAAACTAACTGGAATAAGTCTACTGCAATTCCACAGCCACCATTGTTCTTCATAAAGAAAGCGACAGATACACATATTATTGCAGCATAACCTTACTGTATGGATCAACCATTGTCTTCATAATTAACGCAAATTATGTGGTAATGGAGAAAGATAATGTGGTTGATGACCTCCTTATTGGGTTATTAAGGCAAAAGTTACAGAAAATTACACTGGAAATATCAAATGCGAAAAACACATTGCTTCCGCCCAGGATCGAACCGGGGACCTTGCGCGTGTGAGGCGCACGTGATAACCACTACACCATGCGAACCAGCCCTCGATGCCCTGCATGCTTTCAGTAGACTGAAAAGCACGGGCTTATAAGTTGACCTGTTACAGAGGAAGAAACCCTGTAACCTCCGAAAAATCTGTGACCTCCGAATTATCGAACTACATAATAAACAACAAGTCTATAACTTCAACAAGATCTATCAAGGACTTGGGCGTTCATTTGACATAGAACACCCAAATAGACGCCGTTTTTAGCAAAGCATCTGGGACAGTTGGCTTCGTTCGGCCAACCTTGAGTTTAGCTAATACCATCACTAAGCTTCTCGCTTACATCATTTTTGCGCGTTCAAAAATCAAATATGCATCGCTACTGTGGAACCCGCATCAGGCAGACATTGGTCATAAATTAGAATCTCTACAAAATAAGGCTGCTCGATTTATTATCGAAAATAACGTGCGAATATAAAGTATACAGAAATTAACTCTTCATAACATCTTGTCCCTTTGGAAACGCGTCGGCTTGTCACGCTTCTTTCATTTTTTCATAAAGCTTATTACAATCCGTCCTCGCGCACTGCTTTTTTTCTATATCAAAGAAGCACATCGTGTATCTTCGTGACTTTATCATCCACATTAAGTCGAGCCCATCTTCGCCCGTACCAATGTTTTCATTAACTCCGGGCCACTACTAGCCATCCGTTACTGAAATCAGCTTCCCGCTGACATTGCAGGTATTACTAACCATAATGCATTTGTAAACAGCCTGAAATGTCACTTTAAAGCTTAAATTATTACATGTCGAACTGTCCCCTCCTTTTCTTTTCTCTCCCTTCTTGACACATTGCACATTCGTAATTATTTTGTTCCTGGTTGCATTTTGGTGTCAGATGTATTCATTGCTCAAACATTTGTGTATACCTAAGGAGACCGGTTTACTGTTACTTTCAATACTCGCCTATCATCTACTTTCAAAAGACATAATATTATTCCGGCAACATAAGTAACACTATTATATTGTCTTTTTTTTCGATTAGTCTTGTTAAACAAAACTTGGTTAAGTCAAATTTATTTGCAATGCCACACGTATTGCTTGAGCATTTTCAATGTCTGAGCTGCTGAAATTACAGCTGTATTATTTGCACGTATATTTATTTTCATGAGACATTGGTGTTGCTACCACGAAGATACTGCTGTACCATGTTAGATATTTTTATGCTGATTTCTGTTTGTTTTGAAGCCGTGTTACGTTGTGTTGTTCACAGTTAACCACTACACCACGGAAACCAGCACACGAAGTCCTGCGCTCGGTAGGCTGAAAAGCAGGGTGTTATCAGTTGGCCGGTTAGGGAGGAAGAGAACAACGTCAGTGACCTCTGAATTTGATATTGATTTAAACGTAAACAAACATAAAATGAAAATATCAGTGCAAAAAAACATGTTTCCGCCCGGGATCGAACCGGGGACCTTGCGCGTGTGAGGCGCACGTGATAACCGCTACACCACGGAAACAAGCACACGAAGTCCTGCTCTCGGCAGGCTGAAAAACAGGGTGTTATCAGTTGGCCGGTTAGGGAGGAAGAGAACAACGTCAGTGACCTCTGAATTTGATATTGATTTAAACGTAAACAAACATAAAATGAAAATATCAGTGCGAAAAAAAAAACATGTTTCCGCCCGGGATCGAACCGGGGACCTTGCGCGTGTGAGGCGCACGTGATAACCGCTACACCACGGAAACCAGCACACGAAGTCCTGCGCTCGGTAGGCTGAAAAGCAGGGTGTTATCAGTTGGCCGGTTAGCGAGGAAGAAAACAACGTCAGTGACCTCTGAATTTGATATTGATTTAAACGTAAACAAACATAAAATGAAAATATCAGTGCGAAAAAAAAACATGTTTCCGGCCGAGAACGAACCGGGGACCTTGCGCGTGTGAGGCGCACGTGATAACCGCTACACCACGGAAACCAGCACACGAAGTCCTGCGCTCGGTAGGCTGAAAAGCAGGGTGTTATCAGTTGGCCGGTTAGGGAGGAAGAGAACAACGTCAGTGACCTCTGAATTTGATATTGATTTAAACGTAAACAAACATAAAATGAAAATATCAGTGCAAAAAAAAAACATGTTTCCGCCCGGGATCGAACCGGGGACCTTGCGCGTGTGAGGCGCACGTGATAACCGCTACACCACGGAAACAAGCACACGAAGTCCTGCTCTCGGCAGGCTGAAAAACAGGGTGTTATCAGTTGACCGGTTAGGGAGGAAGAGAACAACGTCAGTGACCTCTGAATTTGATATTGATTTACACGTAAACAAACATAAAATGAAAATATCAGTGCGAAAAAAAAACATGTTTCCGCCCGGGATCGAACCGGGGACCTTGCGCGTGTGAGGCGCACGTGATAACCGCTACACCACGGAAACCAGCACACGAAGTCCTGCGCTCGGTAGGCTGAAAAGCAGGGTGTTATCAGTTGGCCGGTTAGGGAGGAAGAGAACAACGTCAGTGAACTCTGAATTTGATATTGATTTAAACGTAAACAAACATAAAATGAAAATATCAGTGCAAAAAAAAACATGTTTCCGCCCGGGATCGCACCGGGGACCTTGCGCGTGTGAGGCGCACGTGATAACCACTACACCACAGCACTTGAAACCGTGCTCTCGGTAGGCTGAAAAGCAGGGTGTTATCAGTTGGCCGGTTAGAGAGGAAGAGAACAACGTCAGTGACCTCTGAATCTGATAATAGTTAAACGTGAACAAGCATAAAATGGAAATATCAGTGCTTAAAAAAACATGTTTCCGCCAGAAATCGAGCCGGAGACCTTGAGCGTGTGAGGCACACGTGATAAGCACTACATCACGGAAATTATCACTCGGATACGCGCTTTCAGTAGGCTGCAAAGCACAGGATTAAAAGTTGAGTTGACTGATTGTAGCGGAGGAAAAATCAATAACCCCCAAAATGCACGGACGCGCGCGCGCGCGCGCGCGTGTGTGTGTGTGTGTGTGTGTGTGTGTGTGTGTGTGCGCGCGTGCGTGCGTGTGTGCGTGCGTGCGTGCGTGCGTGGCACACTGCCCTTTACTCCTTTGTTGTGCTTGTCGTGGTAGTACTGAATTAGCGTACGGCTGCGCACCTGACAGGCGTCCTTGCCTCCCTCGATGTAACCGGCGCAGAGGAACCCGCGCGTGATTGGCTGCACGTAGCGCCTGTCGCAGTCCTCGTTGTGCCAGATAGGGAACGACACCTGCTGCAGAGTTCCGCTGTTGGAACCACCTGCAAATAATTGGAGAAGGTGATCTGACCACTCTCGTTAATCAATGGTATTTTTATTTATAATCACGGAGGACTAAAGATACCGCATCAAACGTGGAAAGTGACGGGTGTCAACACGAATGGTGTGAAATATGATGATGCAATGACACCATCATGACGCGAGATGCTGCCGAATTTCGTGACGTCATTTTGAAGGCGCAGAACGTGCTGTCACATGATGACGTCATCGCGCGACATCGTCGCTTTGATAGAGGGCCTATACCGCAAGTGCACTCAGACCACGTGAGGTGCAGAAAACTTCCACTGCCTCGGCATTAGTGCAAGATTACGTTGGATGCTCTAAATGTTTTCGTGAAGAGGGGTTGTGGGCAATAGAATACAGTACAATACAATGCAAACACTCATATCTTTGTTTCCAGCATTTTTGTCCGTTTGTTAGGGGTACTTTAGGTGAAAAGGTGTTGTAAGCAACTGGAAAATGTCTGAAGGCCATTTATGACTGCAAAATAGACAGCGTGCAACAAAATAAAGTACATAAGCCTACATGAGTTGTATTGATCGAAAAATATTATATATCAGTTTGTGTACAACAGTGGTCATTTGACATACTTCTTGAAAAGTAAAAAAGCGAAATGACAATCGACTAAGAGAAAAGAAAAGGTGACCTTTGCCTTCGAGACATGTCTTTGGCGAATTTATATGGGGCTGAGTTGTTTTCCTATTTATTTTGCAACTGAAGTCGCGATGATAGATACAGAGATGGTACTTGAAGGCGTTGCCAGCCGCAGGCACTGCTGTTGCCTTGAAACCCATTATAAAACACCGCTCTATTTAGTGCTCTTAATTGCGACTTAGCTTTCTCTCGTGTTACAGCCACGCAATTTTCACATACTGTGTCTGAACTGGTTTTTGATCACAAGCACTTACGAGGATGCACTTGATTTCGCTTTACTAATACTGGACGCGTCAGTGCCTACGAGCGGGGTCGCCTGTTGTTCCTTAACCAGGCATTCTAATGTTGCTCACTGCTCGTGACTTAGCCGTCTGTTGACGCCAAAAAGGTCTCAAAAATAGAAGAAAAATTTTAGGAACTACAGGAAGATGAATATACTCTCAAGAATAAATAATACAATTTCGACTAGTTTAAATTAAAATATTCTTATGCGTTACTATTGAGTACTTTATTTAGGTGGACTTGTGTATGTATATCGTACATGAAAGTAGGAAAGGTACAACCTTCCTCTAAACAAAACTTTTTCAATGTCAAAGTTGTTTCGTAGAGCTATGTTGGAAGTGAAGGTGAATTTTGTTTGATATTGTAACATGCCTCAATATATATGCAGACATTTTGTGAGAGCAGAGCTTCAACGAGGTAACAGGCCTACTCTGTTTGTGGTCCGAATGAAGAAATTAGGATGCTTGGTTGTTAATGGTACATAAACTATCGCAAATGCCACCAACCTATCCAAAGAGTTCCCAACAGTCTGCAAAGTTTAAAGAGAACTTTGTGGTAGCGCATTAAGTTCATGAAATGGGCATTCACATAATGTTGGAGCCTGACAGCGTAACTGTGTACAATCCATCAAATCGCAAAACCCTCTTCGAGACAAGGTCTAGAACAGTGTCCGCGGCAGTTGCTCATACTCACCTAAAAGACGCCAGACTTAAATTTTACTAATTTGGAAATACGCTTTATACGCCCTTCTTGTTCTACATTGAAAGGCAATCTCAAATATATCAGGCGTCCGTAGACAAGTCCACCTATCGAAAGGCTGATCATTCTGCTGGAAGATTTTCTCCTCACCTATTTTGTGACTTTATCTACACTCAGCGATTACTCTAGAATCAGGTAAAAGTTGCGCTCATCAGAAATGCATTGCATTTTACAACGTTGCTTCCCCGGCAACGAAACATGCACTTCGAAAAAAAAAATTACACAGCATATCCATGCAGTGAATGATGATGAGAGGGGCGAAGCGTCCGTCAGCCCGTCCGTGCTTCCTCCGTTCCTTCGTTCTTGCTTCCGTCCGTCCGCGTGACCATCCCGGCGTCCATTCATGCGTCTGTCCGTGCATCCGTCCGTGAGTCCGTCCACCCTCTGTCCGTCCCCTCGTACGTCCGTTCATGTGTCCATCTGCTCGTCCGCCCATCCACCCGTCCGTCTGCTAGCCTGCCTGTCCGTGCGTCCATCTAGTGCACTCTCAAAGTACCGCCATCTCCCATCTCGCATACCATGTGGCACATACCCGCTCTAGAGCGGACATGTGGCACATGGTATGCGAGAAGGTATGCACATACCCGCTCTAGAGCGGGTATGTGCCACCGGTGGCTACGTACTACAATTACATACATCGGAGGATGTGCAGACCCATGCCTTAAAGGGGCCCTGCAACGTTTTTTGAGCATAGTCAGAAAATGCTGCCGATTGGTAGTAGAGGCTCCCGACAACACGCGAGGCAAATATTATAGCGCAGCACGCGGCCTGGAATTCACAATAAATTGTCAAAGTCAGCTAAAAATGGATTCCTCTTCTCTCCACAAACCACACAATAAGCCCAAAAATCACTCGTAGTAAGCCCACCTAGCACCCATTGGCTGATTTGATTTTGGCGAGCTCGCTCGCTACAGAGATCGCTGCGAGAAACCGTCACTTGTCCACGCGCGCGCGCGATCACACTGAAAAAGCCACGTATTCGAAGAAAAAAGAAAAGAAAAAAGTGCTCAAAGTCACAAGGCGCGCGTGACGTTTTTTTTTTTCGTTTGCCCCTCCCATTTTCCTCTGCTTAGCTTCCAGCGCTTTCGTCGGAACGAGAGAAGAAATAATGCAATTGCAGCATGCGACAAACCTTTGTAACTCCGCTCGTACTGAACGGATTCTTAAAATTTTTGCGGCGTTGAATTTGTGAGGCAGTACACTTTTCCTGTGAATTAATTCTATGGTTACTCGAAAAAGCGTTACAGGGTCTCTTTAAAGAGCTTCTGCCCTAAACAAAAAAAGAACGATTGAATGAAGCCTAGCTTCGCCGTCACCTCCACGTAATACAGAAACATGAGTGGCTCCCTGACGACTGACCGGTGCCCTTTCCAAGCTTCACAAGTCGGGCTGTGATCTACATGGAACTGCATCTTTCCGAAGTCAGGGAGAAAGAGTCGACCTAAAGCCTTTATGTTGAATTCCAATGGCGGTTTTGGAGCAGCCGATGGACTCTGTGAGAGGGAACTCGACTCTGACGTAGAGCAACGGCTCCAAATCCACATTTGGAACGGAATCCGCTCTGCGGGAGCAGGTATGAGGAGCAAGGTGGAAGTCCCTGAGTTGACCGGAATACCTTGCGTGCAGAATACCTTGAATACCTCCATTCTGATAATTCCACTGTCGAATACCGTTGAATCACTGCTCGCATGCGGTTGATCGCTGTCACTATGCGACTAAATGATTTGCCTATAGTCTACCATGTCGTCTACTGTTACTGCCAAAACACGCGATAGCGGTGGCACCCGCAAGCGGGGACACATATTAAGGGTCATTCACATAGCGGTCAAACACTCCGTCCCGTCACTGTCACGGGAGTACGGCACGCCGAGTTCCGGTCCACTGCTCCGATTTCGATGAAGGAACTTTTCCTGCTCCTTGGGCAGGAAAAGTTCCTTAGCCACTAGACCGCGGTGGTCTAGTGGCTAAGGTACTCGGCTGCTGACTCGCAGGTCGTGGGTTCGATTCCCGGCTGCGGCGGCTGCATTTCCGATGGAGGCGGAAATGTTGTAGGCCCGTGTACTCAGATTTGGGTGCACGTTAAAGAACCCCAGGTGGTCAAAATTTCCGGAGCCCTCCACTACGGCGTCTCTCATAATCAAATGGTGGTTTTGGGACGTTAAACCCCACAAATCAATCAATTCCTGCTCCTTGGAACCACTCCCGCTCTGATTGCACTCCGACTCTCTCACTGGAACACTTGACTGCCGCCCTAACTCTGCTAATAGAACAAACTTGCCCCAAAAGCAGCAGAAACACTTGCACCTACTCTGCCATTGAAATTCAACATGACTCTAAGGAGATCGCAGCGAACGCTATAGGTTCTGCGAGGCACTCTTAACTCACTTGAAATCAGTCTTCAACCACTTCGTTCGCTTTATTGCACGTTGATTCACCCTTCAGTCACACTAATCTGCTGTTAATGCCAAAAGTTTAGCTGCCACGAGACGCAAGAAAATGCTGAATATTCCCGCTGCCTTGGCAGGCAGGGTATATAGCATTTACATTTAGGCCTGTTCTCAAATGCGCTGACAATTTGTACTGTTTATTGCGACTCAATGCAGCCACAGATTGCTGGGAAATTCAGTTTTGTTAGGTATATTAGTGTATAAACTGTTGGGGCCTACTTCGTTCATTCTTGCATTTGTTTTATTACTCTCTCTGTCACTTTGAAACAACATCAATTTTCAGGTATAACCATTTGGCATGATTATACATGTATTTAACGCTACGATATAGTACAATTAGTGTTCACGCCGCCACTCGACGACACCCGATTTTTCCTCCAGCTATTCACGCTTTTGACTTAATCTATATTAGCGCTATGCGACGTCTGCTCACCGTACGACAGCGTCCCCCATCCTATGACGGTGGCCATGAGACCCGCGATGGGGTCCCGGGCCTTCGGTGCCCCCGCTGTGGACGCGGCAGCCGTGTTCGAGGGGCCGATATTCGCGGTGGCCTCCGGCAAGCAGATGGGACGCACGGCCGCGCTGAACTGCGCCGATTCGGCCAGCCGCAGGAGCGCGATGTCGTTGTAGAAGCCGTGCCGGGCGAACTGTGGGTGCTGCAGCGCCGCGTCGACGCGGAAGTCCACCGGGTGCGCCTGGTCGCGGTCGCTGTAGATGTGGTGCTCGCCCAAACGCACGCTCAGCTGAGCGGGACGATACCTGCGTAGAGGGCAGAAGGGATGATGGATGAGTTGGTTAGATTCATCATTCTAAATTGACTGATAATGCACGCGTATGATTCAAGGGGATAAGTGTAATTGGAAGAATAGGAGAGAGGATTTGTGAAGTATTCGATCCCTCATGAAACGCCAAATCTGACAGTCGGCGCCTGTGGTGTCGACAAAAAAAAAATGAATCAAAATTAGGCGATGACTTCGCCATATGACGTCATTGGAACGCCACTGATTACCAAATTTTTCGCGGTAGTCCTGATAAAACCATAATTTTACTTGATGACATAATCACTTCGTCAAACGTGGGCCATAATAGGGGCAGTTCAATGCCTTGATGATTTATATGTAGGGTTTAACGTCCCAAAACCACCATATGATTATGAGAGACGCCGTAGTGGAGGGAACCGGAAATTTCGACCACCTGGGGATCTTTAACGTGCACCCAAATCTGAGCACACGGGCCTACAACATTTCCGCCTCCATCGGAAATGCAGCCGCCGCAGCCGGGATTTGATCCCGCGACCTGCGGGTCAGCAGCCGAGTACCTTAGCCACTAGACCACCGCGGTGGGGCCAGTTCGATGCCTTACAAAGTGCAGAAAGCTTGTGATGTCAACGATTCTGGAGGCCGTGCGTAATCGCGTCAAAGCCATGGAATCGCGGAAGGGTGCAGCTGGGGAAATGAATTAATAGAAAAGAAAAAAAGGTAGTTTTTGCCTTCGAGTAGTTTTAGGCGAATCTATAGAGACCCTGGGAATTTTCAGAGAATAAAAGGCTGAGTTCGGCCTGAGATTATTATGATATATATAAAGACTGCCAATGTGCGCAGGGAAAACTTTTAGGTGAATGGAAGGGCTGTTGGAGAATTATTATGAAAAAAGCAAGAAATCATGCGTGTATACAATCACCAGGTAAATGAATGGTTTCAACAAGGTTGAAATAGAATGAAGGAAAAAGCAGGTCGTCATTATTATCAATATACGCCCGCTGTAGGGCGAAGGCTTCTCCCGTGTTTCGCCAATTAACCCAAGGTCCTATGCTTTCTGCGTACACGGTATTACAGGAAAGTTCATAGTCTGATCAGCCCGCCGGTCTTTCTGCCTACACCTCGCTCATTCGCCTTCTTGGAGTATAGGGAATTACTTTATTAAGCAGTGACTATCTTGCGCATGGTATCATCTTAGCGGCTTTAGAGGACTAACGAATAATTAGATTTCGAAAAAAAGGTTGCCGCTTCTTAATTTCATAATTTTTGCAACCGTAATAAGTCCATAGAATATATAAAGTGAATTAATGACGTGGCTTTAGCTTCTTATTGTTTTTACAGAAAATACTGAACTAACACGGCTGTATCTCGTTAATATTATTCAGGAATATAAATAATTGTGTTAGAGATTCTTTTTTCTTGGCCAAGTTTTACTTCTGACTCATCGTGTTTATGAAATCTTCTAAATCTTCGTAGGAAGGTTGGTCTGACTGCAAACAATTTTCGTATTGTTTTCGGTCAGACCTGACAGGACGCTGTTATATTTGAACAAAATTCTACGCTGTTCAAATACTTTTCTTTTGTATGATAAGAAAAAAAAGAGCTTGATAAAAAGAAAGGAAGTTCAAAATCATATGCTTTACTGCACGAGTGTAAGCGCAGATTCCTTTAAAAAAAATTCCGCCATATCCACGAAGTGAATTATGATGAGTGGGCGAAGCTCCGGAGGTAAACCTGGTAAACCATGAATCCTCTGTACATTTTGCCCACTCGATTTTATTACATCGCTCCCCCTAGCGTACGTCGCCGCACTAAATCGAACGATTGCCTTCAATCAATGACACGCGCCATATGTGACATCATTCCTATTTTATAAGATCTCGCGTCTTTCATCAACTACAAGTACCGCTTTCTAGTTTATAACATCTTGCATCTTTTCATCATCAGCTACAAGTACCACCATCTAGTAAACACTACAAGAACTAAACTAGAGGTGGCTACATACAGGAGACGGTACCGCCATCTAGTGAACACTGCAAGAACTAAACTAGAGGTGGTTACATACAGGGGACGGTACCGCCATCTAGTGAACACTGCAAGAACTAAACTAGAGGTGGCTACATACAGGCTACAGAGACGCACAGCCCACGCCCTAAGGAGCTTCGCCCCTAAAAGGTGAAAAAAATTGTTGCCACCCGGGATCAAACAGGGGACCTTGCGCGTGTGAGGTGGACGTGATGACCGCTACGCCACAGAAACCACAGCGTTAACGCGTCCTCTGAGAGTGCTAAAAGTATGGCGCTATTTCATGGCTGCTATGAAGCAAGATAACAAAGCTGACGCAATGACGTTTGGGTGCGATTTAAGTCGTTATGGCTAAAGAGAAAGAAATTGCAAACAATGACCGCTTGACAAAAAAATGTTTCCGCCCGGGATCGAACCGGGGACCTTGCGCGTGTGAGGCGCACGTGATAACCACTACACCAAGGAAACCAGAACGATGAGTCCTGCTCTCGGGAGGATGAAAACCATGCTGCTCTTTCATGGCTGTTATGGAAGAAGATAACAAAGCTGATGCAATGACTTCGAGTGCAATTTAAGTTGTTATGGCTGAAGAAAAAGAAATTGGAAGCAATGAAAGCACGCCTAGGAAAAAATGTTTCCGCCCGGGATCGAACCGGGGACCTTGCGCGTGTGAGTCGCACGTGATAACCACTACACCATGGAAACCAGAACGATGAGTCCTGCTCTCGGGAGGATAAAACCATGGTGCTCTTTCATGGCTGTTATGGAAGAAGATAACAAAGCTGATGCAATGACTTCGAGTGCAATTTAGGTTGTTATGGCTGAAGAAAAAGAAATTGCAATTTAAGTTGTTATGGCTGAAGAAAAAAATTGCAAGCAATAAAAGCACGCCTAAGGAAAAATGTTTCCGCCCGGGATCGAACCGGGGACCTTGCGCGTGTGACGCGCACGTGATAACCACTACACCACGGAAACCAGAACGATGAGTCCTGCTCTCGGGAGGATGAAAACCATGGTGCTCTTTCATGGCTGTTATCGAAGAAGATAACAAAGCTGATGCAATGACTTCGAGCGCAATTTAAGTTGTTATGGCTGAAGAAAAAGAAATTGCAAGCAATGAAAGCACGCCTAAGGAAAAATGTTTCCGTCCGGGATCGAACCGGGGACCTTGCGCGTGTGAGGCGCACGTGATAACCATTACACCACGGAAACCAGAACGATGAGTCCTGCTCTCGGGAGGATGAAAACCATGGTGATCTTTCATGGCTGTTATGGAAGAAGATAACAAAGCTCATGCAATGATTTCGAGTGCAATTTAAGTTGTTATGGCTGAAGAAAAAGAAATTGCAAGCAATGAAATCACGCCTAGGAAAAAAATGTTTCCGCCCGGGATCGAACCGGTGACCTTGCGCGTGTGAGGCGCACGTGATAACCACTACACCACGGAAACCAGAACGATGAGTCCTGGTCTCGGGAGGATGAAAACCATGGTGCTCTTTCATGGCTGTTATTGAAGAAGATAACAAAGCTGATGCAATGACTTCGAGTGCAATTTAAGTTGTTATAGCTGAAGAAAAAGAAATTGGAAGCAATGAAAGCACGCCTAGGAAAAAATGTTTCCGCCCGGGATCGAACCGGGGACCTTGCGCGTGTGAGGCGCACGTGATAACCACTACACCACGGAAACCTTTTTTTTTTCTTTATTGCCTGCTTAGACGTACACATAGAAACACAAATACAGTCAGGGAACACAAGTAATAATGCAAGGCACATAAGACATAGATACATAAATGGGCATGGGTAAAAGGAGACACCAAACTTTGGCTGGCGTGTAATGGCTAAAATCGCCTCATGTTCATGAGTGGCTCGATCCTCGATACCCATTCAGGTATCGGATCTAAAGATTTATGTGCTTCCAGGAACCTGCCCACTGATTCGCGGAAGTACTCTTGTGCCGATCTTGCATCTATATCTACATGTCGTGCGGCCATGCAGGCCTTCCATATGCAGTGCAAACCCAGTAGCATAACAGCATCAAACGGGACACCTTCTTCGTTGTCCACAGTTAGGAAACGAATTCCTTGTGGGTCTAAAGGGAGGTCTTTCTTTAGCGTTCTTTGTAATATATCCCAGAAGAACACGCCTTCCCAGCATTCTAAGAAGACGTGCTCAATGGTTTCAGGCTTTCTGCATAAAAAACAGTGCACTCCCCATGGTACATACATTCCTTTTTCCTGTAGCCATGTTTTTACCTCTAGTGTCCTGGTGTGCAATCTGAAGAAAAAGGACTTGGCTCCTGGAGCTACATACATATGTTTGACACGCTTCAGGACATCACTTCCAGACTTGGCACTATATATTGTGCGATACAAAGGCACGGGGAGTAGTATATCCACAAGATCTTTGTATAGCTTCCTTCGTTTCACTCCCGCCAGATATTCGCATGAGAATCGAGCACGCAAGAACTTATAAGCCATCACAACCTCCTTCAAAAAACCGAAAACCCCGCCTTCAATACATTCGGTGGATACCACAAAGTCCGGCACAAGTTTGCAAAGTCTGAGCTGTAATACAGTGCGCAAAAAGGGGTCCTTCACATCCCTAAGGAAGCAAAACCGGTTCACTATTTGCCTCAGGAATAAGTGCGACAGGCTAAGACCTCCATCACGTACACGTCGGAACAAGTTGGTGCGGCTTGTCCTCTCCCAACTCGATCCCCAAACAAAAACAGCCAGAATTCTGTGGAGCTTTTGTATGTTAATGCGTGAGCAGTGCAAAACACTCAACACATACCAAAGTTTAGTAATGAAAAACACATTACACACTGTGGTACGTGCAAACATAGACAATTCCGAGCCTTTTGTCCTCTCAGTCCTTCCACGCATTTCCGCAACTTGGTTCTGCCAGTATGGTTCACTGTCCCTGTAAAACTCTAAAGGAACGCCTAGGTATTTCGTGGGAGTGGACATCCATTGAATGTTGGCAAAGGTACTGGGTTTCATTGTCCATGCTCCATGCCAGATTCCGAGGCTCTTGCCCCAGTTAACTGCACTGCCACTAGTAACACAATAACGCTTCACAATTTCCACAGTTTTCATGATACTGGCGTGGTCCCCACAAAACACCGCGATGTCGTCCGCATAAGCGAGTAGTTTTACCTCCGCTTGCTGCATTTTAAAGCCATTGATACAGTTAGCCCGTATTACGCTGAGGCACAAGGGCTCAATATATAAAGCGAAAAGTAACGGCGATAGTGGGCACCCCTGGCGCACCGACCGCTGCACTTCGATAAGCTCTCCTACTGACTTATTTATTATCAACCTTGTCGTGCAACCCCTGTACGCCATTGCGACACCTTCCATGATAACAGATCCTACGTTCACGTACTCCAGAATGGCAAATAGTATGTCGTGCGGTACCCGGTCGAACGCCTTTTCCAGATCCAACTGGAGCATTGCGACCTTCTTGCACAATACGTCACAACACTCTAGTATGCTTCTCGCCGTATGAATGTTCGTGAAAATGGTTCGTTCCTTGATACCGCACGTCTGGTGTGGTCCAACTATATCTTTCACTACTGTTTGCAGTCTTTTAGCCAACACTTTCATGAATATCTTATAGTCGACGTTCGCTAAGCTGATAGGGCGATATGCTGTTACCCGCTTTAATGTGTCGCGATCATCTGTTTTCGGGATAAGAACTGTGTGTGTGGACAGGAATGAAGGTGGTAGTCGTTTGCGCTCATATGCATCGTCTAAAATTGCGGCCAGTATAGGGGCTACTTCGTACTTGAACGCCTTATAAAAATCGGCTCCTAGCCCGTCGGGCCCGGGAGATTTCCCACGTTTCAAATCGTCTATCGCCACCGCAATCTCATCGGCCGTAATACGGTGCTCTAACATTTCCTTTGAGCTATCGTCAATCTTTGGCATTAAAGGCATGAATTCCGTCTCGAAACCCTCTGCGTCCACCGGGCAACGCGCGAACAGCTTTCTGTAGAACGCTGTGAACACGTGTTCGATGCCGCTCTGATCATATAAGATAACACCGTCTTGTTCCACTTCGTGAATCTCGTTCCGGCGGGCCCACTTTTTTTCCTTTGCGAGGGCTCGTTTAGTTGGCGCCTCGCCTGTTATCCCGATAGCGTTCGATATCAGCCTGCTCAAGTTTTTGCTTCAGTGTGTTGATGTCGTCTTTGAACGTCCCAGGCGATAGGCTTTCTTCATAAGTTAGCATTTGCAAGCTTTGCCGCAGGTTTTCCTCGTACTTATTCTTTTCGTGCTTTAAAGCGCTGGCTCGCTCAAGTGCCTTCAATTTAGCTGTTTGCTTAAATGTTTCCCATTTCTCACATATTGTTGTGTTTGTCTGGTTCTTTATCTCTTCTAGCAGGGCTAACACTTTCTCACAGTAAAACTCATCCTCCAAAATTTTAGCATTAAGTTTCCATAATTCCCACGCAAACTTATTTCGGTTTTTCGCTTTCTTATTAACATCGAACATGACTAGACAGTGGTCACTGAATGACACCGATTGCACACGATATTCTTGCGCAAGTGCTCTCAATTCAGCCGGAACATACACTCTGTCCAGTCGGGCGTGGCTGGCTGCTTGGAAATGCGTGAAGCGCACAATGCGGTCGCACTCCAAGCAGTCCGCCACGTCCTCAAGCCCGTATTCATCAATTAATTCGCGAAGCTCAGCCGTGCTGGCGTCTCTATACGCTGTACCACTTGATTTATCACGCGCTGCCAGTACACAATTAAAGTCCCCCATCAGTACCAGGTTCCTTTCGACGTTGCAGTAATTTCTGACACTCTCGAAGAAATGTCTTCGTTCGTCGAGCAAATTAGGAGCATAAAGGCATATCACTCGCCATTCAACTGAACCATAACGAAAATCACACAAAACCATGCGCCCCGCCAAATCTGACCTCACGCCCCTCACTTCAAGGCCTGGGTGTTGGCGCACAAAAAGAACGCACCCCGCGGATTGCCCTATGGCGTGACTCACACCCGCGTAGTACCTTGACATGAAAGGTAGCACCATACTCTTGGTCTCATCTTCACTTCCAATTTTGGTTTCTTGTATGGCAATGATGTCTAAATCATGTTCGATCACCAGTCTATACAACTGTCGTTGTTTTCTCCTCGCCGCAAGCCCTCGAACATTGATTGTAGCAAATCGCAAGGATTTATCTGGCAGCGCCATTTGAATAATTAATAATAGAGACCCAGAGTATGGGCTTATGCTCCTGTCTACACAAGACCTTGGGGCCCGCGACATAGGTCGGGGCTTACACAGCTTACTGCTACGTGACCGGGGGCGGTGGCGGCGGCTTCGTCGTCGCCGTCAGCCTCCGATCCTGTGGGATGTTCGGCCGTGGCCGCACTGTCGGTCGACGTACAGGGGTTGCTTTTGCTGGAGGTTCATCGCGACTGCTTGGGTCGGTAGATTCGCTCTCTTCCTCGGCGCCTTCGTGTGATCGCTTATTCGTCGTGGTGCCCTCCTTGGAAATGTCCATTTCCTCCACTACTTCCCTGTTGACCTCTTCTGTCACGTTGCTTTTGTCCTCCTCCGTCTGCAGTGCTTCCGAGGAATCATTTTTCACCAACAATGTATCTTCGGCTTTGAGGTTCGTCGACTTTACGTGAGCACTCTCACCCGAGATTTGCTCAGCTGGCGCGCTGTCCATCGTGGCACTTTCTGCCTCCACTCTCGCTGCTGCCTCGGAATCTGCTTCGTCCATTAGGAGCTCCGAAGTGTCGTCGCTTCCCACAGGCCCTGCAACACTGGCGTAGGTACGCACGCATTCCGACTCTTTGTGTCCAAAGCGATGACACAACGTGCACCGTGGTACCTTACAGTCCCGACCAATGTGTCCAGTGCACTGGCAACGAAGGCATAGCGGTGCCCTTCCCGGCACCACCATAAGAGCCAGCTCACCAGCAATCCTTATTTGATGGGGTAAATCTTCTGGCTTGACTCCCGCCTTAAGTGTCATCGTCACATTTCGCGTCGTTGACGCCTTGTCAGTCACACCACTGACCTTCCACCGTTCCTTGATAATGTCCGTCACTCTGCCATAGTTCAGGAAGGCCGCTCGCACGTCGTCGTCCGGTACGGTAGGCAGGAGCCAGTGCAGCTTCAACCGAAGCTCCTGGTTCGATGGATCGATGAGGAGGCAACGCTGGTCCTTCACTTTCACTTCCGCTTTTTCCAGCAGCCTCTTCGCACCTTCGGCACATTTGAACGTGACGGCCCAAACGTGATTCATTTGATACGCCCCCAAGGACGTAACCTCGGAGAGCAGTTTCAAATCACTCAGCGTATCCCTGAAGTCTTCTACACGGTAGGGCCGTGCCCTCACATCCGCGTGCACAAAAACAGTATTCAAAACCAGACGTCCTGAAGGCAGACTAGGCAGAACAACGCGATACTCGTTATCCGAGGCAGCTATCACCCTGTTTCCGCGGCCAGAAACGGCCGCTGATACCGCTCCGACGGAGCCCATTCCAAACGCGTCCGCTCGCTATCGCGGCCCGAAGTGGAATCTTACACCACGGAAACCAGAACGATGAGTCCTGCTCTCGGGAGGATGAAAACCATGGTGCTCTTTCATGGCTGTTATTGAAGAAGATAACAAAGCTGATGCAATGACTTCGAGTGCAATTTAAGTTGTTATGGCTGAAGAAAAAAAATTGCAAGCAATAAAAGCACGCCTAAGGAAAAATGTTTCCGCCCGGGATCGAACCGGGGACCTTGCGCGTGTGAGGCGCACGTGATAACCACTACACCACGGAAACCAGAACGATGAGTCCTGCTCTCGGGAGGATGAAAACCATGGTGCTCTTTCATGGCTGTTATCGAAGAAGATAACAAAGCTGATGCAATGACTTCGAGCGCAATTTAAGTTGTTATGGCTGAAGAAAAAGAAATTGCAAGCAATGAAAGCACGCCTAAGGAAAAATGTTTCCGCCCGGGATCGAACCGGGGACCTTGCGCGTGTGAGGCGCACGTGATAACCACTACACCACGGAAACCAGAACGATGAGTCCTGCTCTCGAGAGGATGAAAACCATGGTGCTCTTTCATGGCTGTTATCGAAGAAGATAACAAAGCTGATGCAATGACTTCGAGTGCAATTTAAGTTGTTATAGCTGAAGAAAAAGAAATTGCAAGCAATGAAAGCACGCCTAGGAAAAAATGTTTCCGCCCGGGATCGAACCGGGGACCTTGCGCGTGTGAGGCGCACGTGATAACCACTACACCACGGAAACCAGAACGATGAGCCCTGCTCTCGGGAGGATGAAAACCATGGTGCTCTTTCATGGCTGTTATGGAAGAAGATAACAAAGCGGATGCAATGACTTCGAGTGCAATTTAAGTTGTTATGGCTGAAGAAAAAGAAATTGCAAGCAATGAAAGCACGCCTAGGAAAAAATGTTTCCGCCCGGGATCGAACCGGGGACCTTGCGCGTGTGAGGCGCACGTGATAACCACTACACCACGGAAACTTTTTTTTTCTTTATTGCCTGCTTCGCAAACAGTACAAATCAATATAAGAATACAGTGCAGTGTCACGTGTAAAAGTGCTGTCACATCTTCCAGCACATGGGGGTTAAAAAGGCAGACGCTTTATGCCCACCAACTTATCTAAACATGGCAACCACTCTGGCTTATCTTGTGCCTCGTATGCAGTCATCAAATACTGTACACTTTCCATGAAGTACTCTCGAGCGGGCCGGGGATTCACGTCTACGTTTCGCACTGCCATCCGTGTTCGCCACACACTGTGAAGAACCAATACCATGAACATATTGTAGGGCACACCGCCTACATTTATGACTGGCAAAAAACGGATGCCATACTGTGTAACTGGCAGGTCTTTCTTCAGGGTCCTTTGAAGGATGTCCCAGAGAAAGACTGCATCGGTACAGTCTAGAAAGATGTGGTCAACTGTCTCGAGTTTTCTGCAGATAATGCAATCAACTGACGGGACGAATATTCCTTTTTCTCGGAGCCATGGATTGGTAGGGAGTGTGCCGCTGTGAAGTTTGAAAAAGAATGTCTTCATTGATGGTCTAATCGGCATCTTCTTCACTCTTTTCAAGACGTCATCCCCGGGCCCATTAGGGTACAATGTTCTATACAAAGGCTCTGGCAACATGGTTTCTACAAGGTCCTTGTACAGTCTCTTTCGCGAAACCCTAGAGAGATACTCCATCGAAAATCGCACTCTCAGTATTTCCACAGCAGCAATCACTTCTTTCATGTACCCCTTAGGTCTTTTTGTCACCCCATTGACAGTGGTTACAATGAAATCAGGCAAAAAATGGGACAGCCGCACATGTATCAACGTTCTCAAAAAACGATCATCTTGATCTCGTAAAAAAACAAACCTAGATACTATCTGTCTCGGGAACAAGTGTACAAGACCAAGCCCCCCACTTTTCACAGAACGGAACAGATTCGTTCGGCTTGTCCTTTCCCATGTGGACGCCCAGATAAACACTGCGATCACTCTGTGTAGCTTTTGTACAGCAACACGTGACATGAATAGCACTTGTAAAACATACCATACTCGCGAAATAAGAAATATGTTGCTCACTGTTGACCTCGTAAACATTGAGAAATCGCGCCCACCCCACATTTTTGTCTTGTCTCTTAGTTGCTCTGTCTCTTGTTTCCAATATTCTGTTGTGTCTCTGTAGTGTTGGAGAGGTACCCCTAAGTACTTGTCAGGTATAACCTTCCATGTAATGCTTTCAAATATTGATGGTGTGTTCTGCCAATTTCCGTGCCATATTCCAAGACATTTACTCCAGTTGACTCTACTATCAGTGCAATCACAGAAGAATTTCACATCGTTTAGTGCTTCTCTAATACTCTCCCGATCTTCGCAGAACACAGCAATATCGTCGACGAAACTAAGTATTTTGACCTCTGCAGACATCAAATGAAACCCCCGCACCTGATCATTCTGTATCACTTTCTGGCATAGAGGTTACTACACCACGGAAACCAGAACGATGAGTCCTGCTCTCGGGAGGATGAAAACCATGGTGCTCTTTCATGGCTGTTATGGAAGAAGATAACAAAGCTGATGCAATGACTTCGAGTGCAATTTAAGTTGTTATGGCTTAAGAAAAAGAAATTGCAAGCAATGAAAGCACGCCTAGGAAAAAATGTTTCCGCCCGGGATCGAACCGGGGACCTTGCGCGTGTGAGGCGCACGTGATAACCACTACACCACGGAAACCAGAACGATGAGCCCTGCTCTCGGGAGGATGAAAACCATGGTGCTCTTTCATGGCTGTTATTGAAGAAGATAACAAAGCTGATGCAATGACTTCGAGTGCAATTTAAGTTGTTATGGCTGAAGAAAAAAAAATTGCAAGCAATAAAAGCACGCCTAAGGAAAAATGTTTCCGCCCGGGATCGAACCGGGGACCTTGCGCGTGTGAGGCGCACGTGATAACCACTACACCACGGAAACCAGAACGATGAGTCCTGCTCTCGGGAGGATGAAAACCATGGTGCTCTTTCATGGCTGTTATGGAAGAAGATAACAAAGCTCATGCAATGATTTCGAGTGCAATTTAAGTTGTTATGGCTGAAGAAAAAGAAATTGGAAGCAATGAAAGCACGCCTAGGAAAAAATGTTTCCGCCCGGGATCGAATCGGTGACCTCGCGCGTGTGAGGCGCACGTGATAACCATTACACCACGGAAACCAGAACGATGAGTTCTGCTCTCGGGAGGATGAAAACCATGGTGATCTTTCATGGCTGTTATGGAAGAAGATAACAAAGCTGATGCAATGACTTCGAGTGCAATTTAAGTTGTTATGGCTGAAGAAAAAAAATTGCAAGCAATAAAAGCACGCCTAAGGAAAAATGTTTCCGCCCGGGATCGAACCGGGGACCTTGCGCGTGTGAGGCGCACGTGATAACCACTACACCACGGAAACCAGAACGATGAGTCCTGCTCTCGGGAGGATGAAAACCATGGTGCTCTTTCATGGCTGTTATCGAAGAAGATAACAAAGCTGATGCAATGACTTCGAGCGCAATTTAAGTTGTTATAGCTGAAGAAAAAGAAATTGCAAGCAATGAAAGCACGCCTAGGAAAAAATGTTTCCGCCCGGGATCGAACCGGGGACCTTGCGCGTGTGAGGCGCACGTGATAACCACTACACCACGGAAACCAGAACGATGAGCCCTGCTCTCGGGAGGATGAAAACCATGGTGCTCTTTCATGGCTGTTATGGAAGAAGATAACAAAGCGGATGCAATGACTTCGAGTGCAATTTAAGTTGTTATGGCTGAAGAAAAAGAAATTGCAAGCAATGAAAGCACGCCTAGGAAAAAATGTTTCCGCCCGGGATCGAACCGGGGACCTTGCGCGTGTGAGGCGCACGTGATAACCACTACACCACGGAAACTTTTTTTTTCTTTATTGCCTGCTTCGCAAACAGTACAAATCAATATAAGAATACAGTGCAGTGTCACGTGTAAAAGTGCTGTCACATCTTCCAGCACATGGGGGTTAAAAAGGCAGACGCTTTATGCCCACCAACTTATCTAAACATGGCAACCACTCTGGCTTATCTTGTGCCTCGTATGCAGTCATCAAATACTGTACACTTTCCATGAAGTACTCTCGAGCGGGCCGGGGATTCACGTCTACGTTTCGCACTGCCATCCGTGTTCGCCACACACTGTGAAGAACCAATACCATGAACATATTGTAGGGCACACCGCCTACATTTATGACTGGCAAAAAACGGATGCCATACTGTGTAACTGGCAGGTCTTTCTTCAGGGTCCTTTGAAGGATGTCCCAGAGAAAGACTGCATCGGTACAGTCTAGAAAGATGTGGTCAACTGTCTCGAGTTTTCTGCAGATAATGCAATCAACTGACGGGACGAATATTCCTTTTTCTCGGAGCCATGGATTGGTAGGGAGTGTGCCGCTGTGAAGTTTGAAAAAGAATGTCTTCATTGATGGTCTAATCGGCATCTTCTTCACTCTTTTCAAGACGTCATCCCCGGGCCCATTAGGGTACAATGTTCTATACAAAGGCTCTGGCAACATGGTTTCTACAAGGTCCTTGTACAGTCTCTTTCGCGAAACCCTAGAGAGATACTCCATCGAAAATCGCACTCTCAGTATTTCCACAGCAGCAATCACTTCTTTCATGTACCCCTTAGGTCTTTTTGTCACCCCATTGACAGTGGTTACAATGAAATCAGGCAAAAAATGGGACAGCCGCACATGTATCAACGTTCTCAAAAAACGATCATCTTGATCTCGTAAAAAAACAAACCTAGATACTATCTGTCTCAGGAACAAGTGTACAAGACCAAGCCCCCCACTTTTCACAGAACGGAACAGATTCGTTCGGCTTGTCCTTTCCCATGTGGACGCCCAGATAAACACTGCGATCACTCTGTGGAGCTTTTGTACAGCAACACGTGACATGAATAGCACTTGTAAAACATACCATACTCGCGAAATAAGAAATATGTTGCTCACTGTTTACCTCGTAAACATTGAGAAATCGCGCCCACCCCACATTTTTGTCTTGTCTCTTAGTTGCTCTGTCTCTTGTTTCCAATATTCTGTTGTGTCTCTGTAGTGTTGGAGAGGTACCCCTAAGTACTTGTCAGGTATAACCTTCCATGTAATGCTTTCAAATATTGATGGTGTGTTCTGCCAATTTCCGTGCCATATTCCAAGACATTTACTCCAGTTGACTCTACTATCAGTGCAATCACAGAAGAATTTCACATCGTTTAGTGCTTCTCTAATACTCTCCCGATCTTCGCAGAACACAGCAATATCGTCGGCGAAACTAAGTATTTTGACCTCTGCAGACATCAAATGAAACCCCCGCACCTGATCATTCTGTATCACTTTCTGGCATAGAGGTTACTACACCACGGAAACCAGAACGATGAGTCCTGCTCTCGGGAGGATGAAAACCATGGTGCTCTTTCATGGCTGTTATGGAAGAAGATAACAAAGCTGATGCAATGACTTCGAGTGCAATTTAAGTTGTTATGGCTTAAGAAAAAGAAATTGCAAGCAATGAAAGCACGCCTAGGAAAAAATGTTTCCGCCCGGGATCGAACCGGGGACCTTGCGCGTGTGAGGCGCACGTGATAACCACTACACCACGGAAACCAGAACGATGAGCCCTGCTCTCGGGAGGATGAAAACCATGGTGCTCTTTCATGGCTGTTATGGAAGAAGATAACAAAGCTGATGCAATGACTTCGAGTGCAATTTAAGTTGTTATGGCTGAAGAAAAAGAAATTGGAAGCAATGAAAGCACGCCTAGGAAAAAATGTTTCCGCCCAGGATCGAACCGGTGACCTCGCGCGTGTGAGGCGCACGTGATAACCATTACACCACGGAAACCAGAACGATGAGTTCTGCTCTCGGGAGGATGAAAACCATGGTGATCTTTCATGGCTGTTATGGAAGAAGATAACAAAGCTCATGCAATGATTTCGAGTGCAATTTAAGTTGTTATGGCTGAAGAAAAAGAAATTGCAAGCAATGAAATCACGCCTAGGAAAAAATGTTTCCGCCAGGGATCGAACCGGGGACCTTGCGCGTGTGAGGCGCACGTGATAACCACTACACCACGGAAACCAGAACGATGAGTCCTGGTCTCGGGAGGATGAAAACCATGGTGCTCTTTCATGGCTGTTATTGAAGAAGATAACAAAGCTGATGCAATGACTTCGAGTGCAATTTAAGTTGTTATAGCTGAAGAAAAAGAAATTGGAAGCAATGAAAGCACGCCTAGGGAAAAATGTTTCCGCCCGGGATCGAACCGGGGACCTTGCGCGTGTGAGGCGCACGTGATAACCACTACACCACGGAAACCAGAACGATGAGCCCTGCTCTCGGGAGGATGAAAACCATGGTGCTCTTTCATGGCTGTTATGGAAGAAGATAACAAAGCTGATGCAATGACTTCGAGTGCAATTTAAGTTGTTATGGCTGAAGAAAAAGAAATTGGAAGCAATGAAAGCACGCCTAGGAAAAAATGTTTCCGCCCGGGATCGAACCGGGGACCTTGCGCGTGTGAGGCGCACGTGATAACCATTACACCACGGAAACCAGAATGATGAGTCCTGCTCTCGGGAGGATGAAAACCATGGTGATCTTTCATGGCTGTTATGGAAGAAGATAACAAAGCTCATGCAATGATTTCGAGTGCAATTTAAGTTGTTATGGCTGAAGAAAAAGAAATTGCAAGCAATGAAATCACGCCTAGGAAAAAATGTTTCCGCCCGGGATCGAACCGGGGACCTTGCGCGTGTGAGGCGCACGTGATAACCATTACACCACGGACACCAGAACGATGAGTCCTGCTCTCGGGAGGATGAAAACCAAGGTGCTCTTTCATGGCTGTTATGGAAGAAGATAACAAAGCTGATGCAATGACTTCGAGTGCAATTTAAGTTGTTATGGCTGAAGAAAAAGAAATTGCAAGCAATGAAAGCATGCCTAAGAAAAAATGTTTCCGCCCGGGATCGAACCGGGGACCTTGCGCGTGTGAGGCGCACGTGATAACCACTACACCACGGAAACAAGGTGCCAAGGATTTTCTGCCAGCCATATTCGTCCAGGGCATAGCGTCGCTTACTCTGGCTGCATTCTGGTAGCATTTTCATTATACGCATATTATAAAGAATTTGAAGGCAAGCGTCGACGATGGCACAAAAATGCGTGACTTTACGAAATCCGTGCATCTGCAGGAATAAGGTGCCAGCTGACTCAAGACTTCGATCTATTTCTGCGTTATATCGACGATTGCTTTTGCGTCATTAAGACGTTTAAATTTGAAAACTTCAGACAACACCTAAATTTCGTGTACCGAGCCATACAATTCGTGACCGAGTGTGAAAGCAACCACTGCCTGCTCTTTCTAGACGTCCAGGGGGCAAGAAAGCGCAACGGCCTGGAGTTCTCCGTTCATAGGAAGCCAACGCACACTGGCCGCTACCTTCAATTCCATTCTTCCCACCCCGCCTGCCAAAAGGCCTCGGTTGTGACCACGCTACTCGAGAGAGCTAGGAACTTATGCTCTAATGAGACAGAGCGACAGAAAGATGCCCGCGCAGTTACGGACTTCAGAAAAAAGGATAACCAAAAAACTTCATTCGAGCCGCCAACCGCCGCGCAGAGCAACAGAGGATACGAAAACCCCAATCAACTTTAAACGACAGCCCCCTGAAACGCGTACCGGTTCCATACATTCAGGGAACCAGCGATATGTTGGCGCGGATCTTCAGAAGGAAGGTGTTCGCATCGCGCACGTGCCTTCTTGTACGCTGGGCCGCCTCCTCCCCCGCCCGAAAGACCGGCCAACAATGGACAAGACCCCCGGTGTCGTTTTACAAAATCCTGTGCGCCGAGTGCCCCTCGTCGTATATTGGCGAGACGAAAACCCTACCGGGACGACTGAAGCAACACGCCAACGGTGTGCGAAAGTTCTACAAAGAGCGCAGCGCAGACGCCGAACATGACAAGACCTTGGATCACCAGATAAATTTAGAAGCGACGGCCATCCTTGAAAGCGAGCCGAACTGGAGGAGAAGGTTGTTACTCGAGTCGTGGCACATACAGAGGACAGCCCATAACGTCAACCGCTCTCTCAGAACCCTTCCCCCAGTGTTCGGACTGCGCTCCACGGCAAAACGAGAGAGAGAGAGAGAGAGAGTGAGAGGTCATTATCCACCCCGCGAGTGCTTTGAAGACGCCGTTGCTACATAGCCTCCACAGTCACACCTGAGGAAGGAACGAAGTCGGTTTCGGAACGTCGGGTTTCTTCAAAACTTTAGGTTGGAGTCTAAGTCATCTCCCAGTTTCATACCAAACCAGACAGACTCCTGTCGAATGTTTACATTCAATTGTAATTATGTGGCTAAGGTGACAAAACTGCCATTTGATTGAGAGGCACGCCGTAACTGAAGACTTGGGAATAATTTTGACATTTTTGGGTCCTCAAACGATTACGCGCCTGCCGAAATACTGCTGCTGTGGCCGGGAGATTGCACTGTACAGTCAAAAGGAAACATCACTTGGTACAACTGTCAGACTATAAGAAAGAAATCCTTTATTTACGAGTGTGCATACTGCAGTGAGCATTAACACCGATCAAGTTCGTCGCCATTCCGTGGAATTATCAGTTCCCGATCACTTCATCACGGTGGTACCTTTATGAACACCGACTGATTTTCGCGTGCAGCTTTTTTTTTCGTTTTGCCTCTCGAGACTGGTTGATACCCTTCACGAAAAAATGAAGTCGTGACAGCACGTAAATTACCGCTCTCTTTGACAGGAGATGCGGTGCGATCGAGCTCATATAAATTGAAGGTATACAAAACTTGAGTAAGCGTTTTAGCGAACTTGCAGTCCCTGTAGTGTTCACCACCTCGGGTTCGTAGTCAGCAGGAAGGTCCATCAATGAACCTGAATTAGTGGCCTCGCCGTCAACACAGGGTGCTGCAGTTTTCTTAGAGATGTTGAATTCGACCGCCGAGGTCTTCCGCTTTCTCGGAAGCCTTGGATGTGGCGCTTTCTTCGATAAGTAGCTTGAAGCGTTGGGCAGTAACATCGGTATGGCGTCCGGCGTTAGCGCTGGTCTCCTGGTACGTGAACTTCTTCGCCGTTTATAACGAGCAGGTAGTCTCCGTGAACACATGAAGGCTCGAAGTGTAGCTCACATACAGAGCAGATCGTTCGAGGTCCCATCCTTTCGATATAAATTCTGTTCCCAAACCTTCCTTCGTGCTTCGTCTTTTAGTGCAGCGAAAAGCGACGGGTGCTCACCTTTTTCCAATGGTATACCCTGTTTCGCACCTAGGTATAAAGCAGTGTCGTTGCCGCCGATGACTCGGCATTGCCTCACTGTCACGTGGCCAGCAAAAACATTGCCAGGAAAACTTTCGTTGAACGGTGCGAACACAAGCAACAGGTCACTGAGCAGCACCCTAGAAGGCAGAGAGGCGCGGAGCTGACAATCCTGCCAGCCCATGCTACGGCAATGCTGCCTTGAGAACCGGTTTTTTTGTCCACGTGTGCCGTTTCACGTGATGCATGGCGAGAGGGGATACCTGAACACACTACCTTATATTCTAGTACACAATAACAGAACCTAGAACCTTTGTGGGCGTTATAAACGTCTTTTTTTTTCGTGGGCGTCGCCACCCTGCTAGCCGGCAGCCCTTTTCTGGTCTGGCAACCCATCTGGCATGCGGGAAGCTCGCTGTTTGCATTGAAGGTAATCGTGTGGCTGCGGTTTTATCGTTCTTTCGAAGTTTTTTCGCGCTGAATTTTGACTGAAGTGATGCAGGTTCTTTAGAAATCGAGTCTATGAGACGTTCTGACAAGGTTCAAGTCGTTGGTCATTTTTTTTAAATATACAGCGCCACGAACGAGTTCGCCTCTGTTGATGCAGTATATTCACAGCACCGATTTTCTGCTCGAAGAATGCGCACTACTTTCAGGTCTTTCTTTGTCATGATTATTTATTGATATGTGGGGTTTAACGTCCTAAAACCACCATATGATTATGAGAGACGCCGTAGTGGAGGGCTTCGGAAATTTCGACCACGTGGGGTTCTTTAACGTGCACCCAAATCTGAGCACACGGGCCTACAACATTTCCATCTCCATTGGAAATGCAGCCGCCGCAGCCGGGATTGCCACCCCCGACCTGCGGGTCAGCAGCCGAGCACCTTAGCCACTAGACCACCACGGCGGGGCGTCTTTCTTTTTTTTTCAGAATGAGCAACAACACTTCGAGAGCACAGGGAACATTTTTCTTGAGATGTAGTCATCCGCTTTCTCAACAAGATTCCTTTACTCCATGCCGTCGCATCGGCTACCGCTCTTGCATGACGCCGTGCGTTGGAGTGCAGTGGTTCGTCTTTATTTCACGGCACTGATGGTTTTTGTTAACCTAAATTGTTTCGCGACTCTGAAGTACCGACCGCATCTTACTGGCTCATTTGTTTTTACAGGTGTCCACTTGAATACAGCTCTTCCATCAAACGACGCTGGCGTGCCTACGCGTCCTCTTTTATCTTCTTTTATTAATCACGAGATTTGAGTGGCTCTTGGTCCCTCGGAACTTTCACCTCGATGTTGAGAAAGGTTAAGTGGGGCTGTTTATCGGGAAAATATTGTCACCATTGGAATAGCTGTAGGCTGCGTCCCTTCCGTTCATAGCCGAGGTTCAGCATCGTTGTCGAAGTCATTGTGGTTCGTTCGCCAGAGAAGTGCTCTGAAGATACCCGAGTACCCGCCCAAGGTAAAAAGTTTCGCCTTTTTAAATTTGCAAGCCATAGAAGTCGCTGCTCCTCGTCAACGGGAAAACGATGCAACTTGACGAGTCCACAGCCACAAAAACGCCCCGTCAAGTGATGCACCCGGCATATTTCTTCCGACAGCAGTTTCCTGTTTCTGTAGTTGTTACTGGACCCTAAAACAGCGAAGTGGTTTTCTGGTGACCACTTCTTGGCCATCGTAGCAACGAAAAAAGAACAACAAAAAATGGCCCAAATTTACTTGTTACACTGATAATGTCGTCGAAAGACAATAGTCTCGCGTCTGGAGAGAGTGAACAAAACGTTTATTTGATGTTCTGCGCAAGAAAATTGGTGAATTGTATTCTGAAGGCGTTGCGTTAGAGTGCCTCGAGCGTGTAACTGAGGCAAACAAGCGCATCTATGTTAGGCACGAGCGCCATCTGGCACTTATCTTCGAAAACGAAGGCGTGCGCGACCGCGGAGAAACTGAGCGCCAGTCACGGAGGTGATAAGGTATAGAATGCAAAGCGACGGGCAGGTGCCACCACCGTGCCGTCGTAGCAAAGTATTGAAAACGCCCTCTCGAGCATCGCGTTGCACTGTCAGTGCAGCGCGTTAAACGCTACAGTCCTTAGATTTACTTGTGTGTGCCTCTTCTAGTGTAAAGGCAGACATACAAAACATGAACATGTTGTTATGGCGCCTCAGATATGCGCAATATTTGTTTTTTTTATAACTATGGCCGTTTTTAACTATGGCCGTTTGGTGCCGTTTGAGGTATCGTTAGGGCGGACAAACAGACAAATGTACAGACAGACAGACAGACAGACAGACAGACAGACAGACAGACAGACAGACAGACAGACCTAAATTTTTTCGTCGATGGTCCGCAAGAAAGACTATCGTCTTTAAAACCCGAAGGTTGGCTTTACACACAGCAAATTGCTCGATAACGCCACACATACCAGCATCAAAACACACACTCCGAGCCGTCGCCCGCATGTCAGAGAGGAGGAATGCGTTGGTTGCCAAACCGGACCTCCTCGCCCGATGTAAAAAGTCTATAGGAGAAAGCGATAACTATTTTTTTTTTCAATGTGTACGTTTCTCAGCGTACGGGCAGAGCACGCCCTTTCTGGCCTGTACGATTGAAATGTGTGCGAGTGACATCGGAGGTCGTAAGTGCGCTTACGTGGGAGCATGCTTGGCGCAAATGAGGCGCTTTACTTGCAATTTGTTTGTCCTTCTTTATTACCACCGATCCAGCAACGGCATTGGCTCTTGAAAGCGCTCTGAATGGTTGAGCGCAAAAAAGTAAAAAAAAACAAAAAAAACGAACCATTACTGTTATGGTATGATATAATATATACGGACCGAGATAAGTTAACCATATCAAAGGCGCCGATCCAGCTATTAATCTCCTATTTTTTTTTCCTTTTTGGCACTGTACGACTGACAGTGCCACTCATGGTTATCTCTGATGCGGAGATAAACAAAGACGGAGGACTGCAAGGCAGGCACATCATTGGCGCCGCGCATGCTCAGATGCAGCCCGTTTTGAACTGTAGATGCGGCACGTGCTGTTCCAATCAAGCGTGAACGCGTGTGAACCACTGCACCCTGGTGTCGCTGCTTCTAGCGTGCATTTTTTGGGGCCCAGCTGACACATTTACAACAGTCCAGACGGTATTATGCCGACACCCAGGGAGACATTTCTTTCGAAATGTACAGAGTTGACTCCAGCGCATTTTTTTCTTTCAATTACGTAAGATGTAATATATACTATAAATATGAATAAAAAAAACGACCTTACCTGTAACCGGATGTATGGGAAAGACAGTGAGCTGCTGTGAGCACGTAGCGCTCGTTGATGAGCGCCCCGCCGCACCAGAATTCTCGTCCGCGTCGACCTTCGAGAAATATGGCAGCCTGCAAACAGCCGCGTAACGAGTTATGATGGCGAGGGGAATGCCAAAGGAACAAGAATTGATCTGATGAATTCAATACTTCATTAATCGCCCTAAGTTTGGTTAGTACTAATTGCTTTATCCTAAAAGTAATGTGCACTGCTGGTGTAGGCGATCATAACTGCTGACGTTGTTCATAACAGCAAAACATCGTAGGCATGGAGTGACCATGGCGCAGCGATCAGTGAAGTAGGGTAGCCAGAAATTTCCTTGGGGGGTGGGGGCTATATTTAGCCATAGAAAAGTCAATAAGTAATACCCCTTTATAAAATTAGTGATCAATACAAATTTTACAATGTATACGTATACTTTCATACTACTGCACACGTTTCTTACGTCTGTGTAGACCCGTAAATATACACGCGCAAAGCAAAATTGAGAAATTTCAGGGGAGGGGAGTGTTAATACCCCTCTTCCTCTTTCCCCCTTTGGCGGCGCCTTGCATTAGGGATCACAGAGACAGCTCAAGGCAACGTAGTGCAGTATAGTGTGTACACAACTCACCGTGTTTGCCACAACACCAACGGCGTAAACGTGTTAGTAGATTACATGAGCGCATCGGAAGGTAAAGGAGCACTGAAGGAAAATATTCAGCTTGGTTGAATTCTTTTTATTTTTATTTTAATATTTTCTTACTGAATTAAACCCAATTACCGCTTTCTACCCCTCACTAAACGAGCTTTTTGCACTTAAGGCAGCCATCGAGATTTTTTTGTGTCGCTGTTCGATTTGAATCACCCGCACCGAACGGTGGAGTTGACGTCACCGTCTCGGCATAAAGGTAATATATAGACTCTATAGGAAAAGCTGATTGATTGATTGCTTGATATGTAGAGTTTAACGTCCCAAAACCACCATATACTTATGAGAGACGCCGTAGTGGAGGGCTCCGGAAATTTCGACCACCTGGATTTCTTTAACGAGCACCCCAATCTGAGTACGTGGGCCCACAGCATTTTCGCCTCCATCGGAAACGCAGCCGGGATTCGATACCGTCACCTGCGGGTCAACAGCCGAGTACCTTAGCCCCTAGACCACCATGGCGGGACATAAGGAAAGATGCGCATAAGACACGTGCATTATAAACTATAACCACTCGCGTGCCGCCATGATGGAACGATGCTCAGGGTGATGTAGGATCTCACTTGCCACTGCAAGCTGGAATAACCCTTGGCATTTTTTTTCTGTTTCGTGGATCTCTGTTGCACCACAGTAAGAAACTGTCACATAAATTCGAGCTCTTGGCTTATGGCAAAAAAAAAGCACGAAAAACACGGACGACGAGAAGCAAGCAAGCCGGCGGAATCGGCTGCATGGCCTGGCATGGCCTGGCATGGCCCCCCTCCAAAATGTTGAAATGGTACAAGCATGGTGGCACCCTCTAGTAAACAATCCTGCTAACGCTTTTTTGCCGCGTGCAGGAAAATACGCACATGACCCATATTTCGTAAAAGTAGTTTATATATAAACATAACGCAATTTCGGTTTGTTCATAATGCGTGAACACACTTGTTTAAGATTTATACTGCTAGAATTTGACTGTACTAAATTGATATATTTAGCGTTTCTTTAAAATATTGTAATGGCAACAATGACAACGTTCCATTATATCGGCGCTTTCGTGGTTGTAGCTTTTGCGGCCCAACCTTTTCTCTAGAGTCTGTATACTAACCTTATGCGTCTCGGCTGCTAATTTCTATGATTCAGCAGGTGACCGGAATGTCTACCGCCGTAAAATAAATCAATTGATCTGTATTACAGTATGTTCCTTCGTCAGAAAAACTTGCATAATTATTTTTACATGTAAGTCGTAGGAGTGATCGTAAGAGTGATGTAAGTCGTAGGAGTGATTCGATTCAGTAATCGAAATGAAGGATATGACTTCAGTTTAATGACGCACCCACAGTGCATGAATAAATGTGCCACTCCAATTTCTCGTTTTCGTCGTTCGCTCACTCCGAGTGCCCTGTTGTCGCAAGGAGTGGAAAAGTAGTTGTTACACAAGCCTATCGCTCTCTCAAATTAATATTTCTAAGCCTAATATTCTCTTTAACGTAGGTTATCGGAACTCATATACGGAAAAAAATTACACCATATCTTTGGAGTGAATGCTGATGAGTAGGGTGAAGCGTCCATCCGTCCGCCCATCCGTACGTCCGTCCATTCGTCTGTCTGTCTGTCTGTCTGTCTGTCTGTCTGTCTGATTGATTGATTGATTTGTGGGGTTTAACGTCCCAAAACCACTTCTGATTATGAGAGACGCCGTAGTGGAGGGCTCCGGAAATTTCGACCACCTGGGGTTCTTTAACGTGCACCCAAATCTGAGTACACGGGCCTACAACATTTCCGCCTCCATCGGAAATGCAGCCGCCGCAGCCGGGAATCGAACCCGCGACCTGCGGGTCAGCAGCCGAGTACCTTAGCCACTAGACCACCGCGGCGGGGCGTCTGTCTGTCTGTCTGTCTGTCTGTCTGTCTGTCTGTCTGTCTGTCTGTCTGTCTGTCTGTCTGTCTGTCTGTCTGTCTGTCTGTCTGTCTGTCTGTCTGTCTGTCTGTGGATATGCTGTACTGGCTACGCTGGAGGGATGAAGTGCCCACCATAAGGATCTTCGCCCCTAGAAAAATCACGGTGACAAACGTTGCGTTGTTGCTCCTTCGTACCTTTAATGAATACCCTCGTTGCGTTTTCATTACTTCATGAAACACGAGCCCTACGAATGATTTTTTCGTACTAGCGATTGTGTGGCGACGTTGAGTTTGACTGCATTCTAGGAATTCGAGAAGCTTCACACCAGTGGACGTGTGCCGCGTTGTTAGTATCTTGAAAGAGAAATGAAATCAAGTGCGGAATACAGGGATTGTCCCCTTTGTGGATAATGCGTGCTTACCATCCACGGCCACTGCCCTGGCGACGCTTCGTGCCCGCCGACAATTCTGGAGTCCCGACCGGCGTGACCACAACCTTGAAAAAGACAAAATACGTCGCTTTTATATTTCAGAGCACTCATTTAGTATCGAGAATGTTTTGTTTTTGTGCAACATTCATAGTGTAAGGACTAAATAGAAGCAGAAAGAGAGTTTTGACTAATTATCTTATTATTTGAGAAATATATAGGTAATTTCTCGATGCCAGTTATGCTGACTTCGGATTGTGTCACTCCACCTGCAGGTCTGAAGATCTCATCATTTTCGAGATTATATGAAACTCCAAACTTCAACACAGGAATTTGAGAATTTATTTTCCCTCGAGGCCATCAGTCAGGTCCCATGTGTGCAGTGGGAGAAATAATTCGTAAGAAACTAAGCTGCCTTGTTACTGCCATAATATTTCTGTCTATGAAAATGCGGTTCAGTATGATCTTTTTTTTATACCTCCCGGCAAAAATAAAAACGGGGACCATCTCATACAATTCCTCCTTTAGTTTGCATACCACACACTCACACAAAAAAAAAACATTGAGTTTTCATTTCGTCGATCACATATATTGCTCCATCTTAGGGCTGATGTACAAAGAGCCTTGTCAAAAATGAAATGCTGCTTCTCCCTTTGTGTTTTCATGTTCTTTCCTTTCTCAAAGCTTTCTTCTTACGGGAATCTGTATTCAATTTTACCCGCAGGAACGTCTGCATGACCATTTGCAAATACCTGCGTGCCGTAAAAAGGGTAACATGTTAATTGTTCTGAGCCAATAATTACATGCTTCGGCCAATTTCGGAGGATGATCTTATTGGCCCTAAAGTTTCTGCCTACGCATCAATATCACTTTTTTTCAGCCAACCTCTTGAGATTACGATTGCTTCATTTTTAAATAATTTACACAACTATCGTTCTACCCGGCCTTACTTTCTCATGCAGGAGTGAGTGAGTGATTTAGTGAGTGAGTGAAACAGCTTTATTGGGACCACCGTAGACTCAAGTTAACTCAGCGTCACCTGGCTAGGTCCTCGCGCGGGCCCTCTGGGCGGACATCATTTGAGAGGTGAGGTCCTGAGCCTTAATCAGCTTCTTCGTTTCCTCTTGGTGAAAAAGGGGGACCGGCAAAAGCACAGCCCCACAGGGCATGCTATAAGTCCGCATAACTACCACACAAGGGGCAATCCGGGCTTGAGAACCGTTCGGGGTACATTAGAGGTATTAGAGACGAGAGGCAACCGACCAAACTTGTTGTGGGCTGTAATACAGTGAGATAGCTCGAATAAGGCGGAAGTTCAATAGAAGATAGGAGCTTGAAGAGATGGAAAATTATTATTCAGGGAACAGATTAATGGAGCCCTCAACAGGTCGCTGGAAACAACGCTTATACAATGGTCCTATGTGTTCTTTTGAGGCGGGAACTTACAACTCTCAAATCCGTTTTCGCAATCGGCCCTAGTTTAGTTGTATGTGTGTACGAAGCACACACATACACACGCTAAGGTTTTCACTATCCGCCTCTTTCACGATGCCACCGCTAGAGTGCCTCGATGCTCACTCCTCCGCTCAGAGTGAAGACATCTGCGCCATCTGCTACGACGGCCGTTATTATGACTCCCGCTGTATACCGGTTTCTCTGTGCTGAAAAGCGGCTTACTAGCTTAACGCGAATGGTTGTTGCACTGAGGAACACCACATTCAGGCATACCTGGCCGAAAAAAGTGGCACATGAGCCCACAGCTGGGTGAAGACGCTGCAGGCACTGCAATGGCGGATAAAACAGCACAAGAGGTGGCAGCACCCTCATGGTGCATACACGTTTCCCCTAGCGGAGAAGTTCTGAAAAGGTCCTCTATCTCAGAGGCTTTCGTTCTGGCTATACCGGCTGTTTGGGCCTCTTCTAAAACCCTACCAAGCTGGCGGAGGGCGGCATAAGAAAATAGGAAAGGTGGGTAGCTGTAATGAAGAAAACAAGGCCACTTGTCAAAAAAAAAAAATGTTGGTGACAGTGACACCTTGTGTACGAAGATATTTACGGTGGTAATGTTAAACTCTTTAATATGGCGGTTCGCGTGCCCAGCAAAAATTGCTCTCAGATGTGACGTCCTTGCGCGTCGCTTAGCAACCAGCTGCGCCCTGCTTTTGCCAAGCGGCGGGCTTGTGCCTCGCATCCTATCCTCTCAAGCCAAGCGTGGAAGCGGAGCTCCTCAGTGACATCAGCGGGGAGATAAAGCTCGCTGTTGCCGTGTCGGTGGCAGAACTTTCGTTGCCTCCGCTTCCATGTCCCCATGGGAAGACTAAACAAAATCAGCGTACCACTAGTTGAATCGGCCTACAAGGAAACGTGTCTTGCCACTCATAGAGAAGTTTTGCGCTGTCGCCGGACTAATTCTGACCACCTCGAAGGGTTTAGCAAGGAGACCATAAGCTCAGCTGTGATTTGGCCTTTTGCCACTCAGTGCAAGGTGCGCACATTAAAAGAAAAATCAATGCCAGTGATTCTTCGCACACTCACGCCTAGTGGGCGCCGGTGGTGGCAGTAACGGATTGGGCCCGGATAGAGCGACCGATGGCAGCTGTGCTATGGCGGGTGGAGGCATCGCAGGCGACGGCATCGGCTGTGGTGGAGGAGTGGCAGAAGGAGGTCGGGGTGGCCTTGGAGGCCGTGGAGGCCTCGTTGGGCGTGGTCTGGGTACCTACCAGAAGACAGCACGCGGATGAAGGCGAATATTGAAAAAGAAGAGCACACTCAGGAATGTATGTGCACAGTACTCGAGGATTCAGACAGGGTAAAATAAGACTAAATAAGGCATATGCTTTCATTTCCACCATTCTCATTTCAGGTTATATCGAAGTAATTTCAAATCAAATCTGAACATATTTGACAGACGTCTGTCTGGTTGAGTAAATATTTGTACGAATAATATAATCACTCCAGCCACTTTTAGTCCAAGGTTTCTAATGTTAAAACTTGACTAAAACCAGGCCCAATGTTTTGGAACCATATAATTTCAACTCCAACGCGGACGTCGTAGCCACCGTTGTCTTTAGAGACCAGATTGATTGCCGTAAGGCGTGGTTATCTCAGGCGATTTCACATACCACTCAATATGCTAAAACATTGCGGTGGCGTTCAAGTAGTTCAGCAGCTAGCACACTTTTTGTGTGTTGATCTATCAATCCTCTATAACAAACCAACACGTAGTATCGTTGCGGGCTGGTTTGAAAAAATAATGAGCCTGTGAAAGGCTCAAGGAAGCAATAAAAGGAACGAGCAAACGAACCTTTATTAAAGCCGGAAGGAACAATTCTTTCATGGTATTGGGAAAATGCGGATCGGATAAAACAGATAGCATTCATCCGATACGCAAAAACTATGTTGGGTATGGGAAATTAGAATATAAGCGCTAAAATCAAGTAAACACCAACGCAAGAGCGATTGTCTCATGGTGGCACAAGATTTGAAGTAATCGCTAGTACATGATTCGCCACTGCGACTATCTACCTTATTCTCATAATCAGAAAAACTTTATTGATTCTGCACGGAGTTCTTTCGTGCTAATAATACGTCATCATTTATCTCTCTTGTATAACCAATTGGTCACTGCGTGTTTGTTAGCGAGAACAAAACCCCCTCACTTGCGCAATGTGGTCGACGAAGACCATTGTTGTGGGCCTGCTGGTGACAGTCGTAACTATGACGGGGCTTGTCACCACCTGAGCCACGGTGAACGTGGAGGGTGGCCTCGAGTGGGACCTCCGAGTGGTGGTCGGCCGTGGCCTACGCGTCGTCGCCGTCCCGACCGGGTACGCCGTCGTCCAGGCGGTCGACATCGAGGTCGTCGACGACTTGTTAGAACCTTCCACCACGGAGACCGCGATGAAGTTGGACTCCGTGAAAGGCTCCTCCAGGGATGCGGGCGTCTGCGGAGCGGGGAAGCCACCCTCCGCCGAGGCGCCACCCAGCGGAGGAGCGCTAGTCGTAGTCGCTGTCAGCGCTGTGTTAGCCGCTGGCGTGGTCGTGGTTGTCGGAACTAGCTGCATGGGGGGAAACGGGATGCACAGCAAGGTGAAAAGTTGGGCGAGTATAGTCTTCAGTACTCTGAGGTCGAGGGTGACCATGGTCTAGTCTCGTCCACCTCGCGAGCATAATCGCTTCGTTAAATCTAAAAGTCCTCTGCGCGCACGTGCGTGTGCGTGCGTGCGTGCGTGCGTGTGTGTGTGTGTGTGCGTGTGTGTGTGTGTGTGTGTGTGTTGAAATTGATGCATTTGACAGAAATGTTCTGTAATATTGCGTTCCATACCTGGTAGTACGAAGCGATATACTTAGCACTTGCTATCCCACTCAGTACTGGGTAGTACCTTGTGTGAGAAAGTCCGCTTACACAATCTGTTAAAGGCGTGTAATTATTGAAAGTTTTCGGATACCGAAGGCGAGTAGAATACGCCTTACTATTCGATTCGTTCTTGGTACGACCTTTCACTATTCGAAATCGTAGAACATTCTTGTGTTCGAACACAACGAACGAAACAAGCTGCTAAACTTTCGAGTCGAGTAAACCAACTAACAGACAGGCTGAATCTTGCCACTCACCATGGAATGTAGAAGAGCATCAGTTGTGCTTAAGGACGCGACAGTTTTTGAGCGAGCCCATTAAGCAGATAACTTGTGCTAAACGACATACGTGTCAACGAGAACGCTTCATTTTTAGGCCGACCTTATACATAGCTGAATGACATTTCGTGGATGCCCCACATTACCGACGTGCAATAAGATGTGTTAATTTATGTTCAGTTATATTAACTGAAGACATTCCATATCCCCACTCGTTATTCTTGGGATGTTTTTCCACCCAATATTTCGTATTTGATTAGAAAAAAAGTTTACTATTGAACACTCCTAAAATTTAGGATAAGGAGATGCTCTTTATTGTAACTCTCTCGTACGCGCGCCTCGAAATATCGGTAGACATGGGAAGTTGGAATGCACGTGCAGCTCGTGAGAACTCTGTGTGCTTGCATACCTTATATTGAGCCTGTTTTTTTTTTTCATATATGGGACGCATATCGTCTTTGGTGTGTGTCTACCTATATGCGGATCTATGTGTGCTTCATTAGCTGAACGTCAGCATCGTATTTGCATACGCCACTGTTCAGCTATAAAGAAAACTTTAAGCTCTTAATTTCAGGGGAAGTGTGGCTTGAAGCATGATTCATTGAGAAGGTAATGCCAATGGCAGCAGCGTTTCAAGAAACGGACTTGTCTCTGTCAGGGCAACAGCTTTCGTCCAAATGAGGGCTTCAAGTGATGCTTCCTGTAGAGTGTCATATTATAAGCACGTTTTATGTGATAACACTGCAAGAAACGTACGTTATGTGCTACTAAGTACAATAAACGTAAATGTCGGGTGAATTGGCGTTGGTTCATATGAACCGGGTGGAGGGGTGGGGGGCGAAATGCACAAAAGGAAAAAGAGGACACGAATCTATGAGCTAGCGCGTCCTTTCATGTCCTTTTACTTTTGTGGTGTGTATTTGGCGGCTCACTTAGTTATCATAAACTATATGCAAAACATAGTTGCGTTTCTTATTACTGCGTATAACTGGGATGGCTTTCTATCGTCCCATAGTATAGAGCACCGGGTACTCTAAATTGTTAAACACTTTTTCTGAACACGAATGCATATGCAGTGTTTTGTGGAGGTTGCGTGAACAAATAGAAGCAGACAGACCCTTCCTGGGCAGCAGACTCCGGGAAAGATCAAATTCTGGAAGCAGATGGATTGTCGGAGCCTCGAAAAGTCTAGAAGCAGGTAGATACAGCGAGTGATGTCTCCGCAGGTACCTGGCGTACCCTGAGGAGTTCGACACCGGTTCAGGTCGTACAGCTGAGACAGCATCTGGAAGAAGGAGAGCCCTGAAGGAACAATATACGTAGTGAGAGAGCTGCACCGTGTACACTAAAAAAATGCGTAAAAAACAACCATGGCAAGTGAATAAACATATGGTTGATTAGATATGTGGGGTTTAACGTCCCAAAACCACCATAAGATTATGAGAGACGCCGTAGTGGAGGGCTCCGGAAATTTCGACTACCTGGGGTTCTTTAACGTGCACCCAAATCTGAGCACACGGGCCTACAACATTTCCGCCTCCATCGGAAATGCAGCCGCCGCAGCCGGGATACGAACCCGTGACCTGCGGGTCAGCAGCCGAGTACCTTAGCCACTAGACCACCACGGCGGGGCGAAACATATGGTTATTGCATAGTTGGAATGAGTGCGCTAAACAGAGGCTGGCATTGGTGTCTATCGCAAACGAAGCTTTAAAGTAATGTACAATGCTATGCGCAGCGCTTGAAAGGTCACTCACCGACCCTTCGTCCACGTTGTGGTAACTGAGTATTTGCGACCACAGAGAACGTCCAGCAGTGTATGTTTGACATTCAAGATTCCCAGAGTAAAGAGAAAGAAATTGAAAATAAACACGTTTATTTTGTTTCGCAGACCACTTTTTTGGATCTGTACATAATTATTAAGATAAAGTATTGTAGATATGTTCCTAGGTTGGCTTATAAGGTTATTGCAATTCGTTAATTATTGAATTAATTAAGTATTATTTAGTATGCGTTTCGACCAGAACCAGAAGATAACGTTTATAGTGAAAGTCTTTCTTCATCGGAGATTATGTACCCGGCCTCAAACTTATGTACTTTTGCAATTATTGCGCTGTGGGCTTAATAAATGTGGATGCATGATGGCCGCCAACTAATCATCGAAAATCGCAATTTCACACGCGGAGTACTGGTTTATAAAGTATTGTGTGCGAAGTGTAGGAGCGATGAAAATGAATTCGTAATGCTTTTATAAGCCTCCTGAACGCAGACGTAAAAAAAATAAAAATAAAATAAATCACGACCCTTTCAGTTTTCATCCGGTTCTCGCTAGCAGAAGGAGGATTAAAGTCGGATTGTCGCTGATTTTGTGAATTCGTTAACTTTGCGGAAGCAGCGGAAAGCCAGTGGGGAAGATGGAGTCGGATAAGGTGTTGTGGAGTTTCCTCGTAAGCCGCCGAATAATCTGAACACGGTAATACTTCCGCAACACACGGGCGAGCCTCCTCCCGCATGCTCCGAAAAATCAAAATAGTAAGAGAACTCGCTTTCATTCAGTCACTGAGTAAGATCAACATGACTGTAAATAACTATCATACTCCATCACAGAAAACCGTCATCGATGTGCACTGGCCGAGATTAGTTCCATTCAGCTAGTGCTGGCAATAGGCGAGTAAGTACGGTATATCAAGTGCTGGTAATACACGAGTGAATACGGTAGTGCGGCGCACGTAGTGTTCAGCGATTTTCCTAAATCGAGTGAACGAGTGTACATCAATATACGTTCTCGCGCAGGGAAAACCGTCATCGATGTGCACTGGCCGAGATTAGTTCCATTCAGCTAGTGCTGGCAATAAGCGAGTAAGTACGGTACATCAAGTGCTGGTAATACACGAGTGAATACGGTAGTGCGGCACACGTAGTGTTCAGCGATCTTCCTAAATCGAGTGAACGAGTGTACATCAATATACGTTCTCGCGCAGGGAAAACCGTCATCGATGTGCACTGGCCGAGATTGGTTCCATTCAGCTAGTGCTGACAATAGGCGAGTAAGTACGGTATATCAAGTGCTGGTAATACACGAGTGAATACGGTATTGCAGGCACACGTAGTGTTCAGCGATCTCTCTAAATCGAGTGAACGAGTGTACATCAATATACGTTCTCGTGCAGGGTTTGTTACCCTGTCACGCCATAAATAAAACGTTTGAAGAGTAAAGAACGCCGAAGGCATTTTTAAAAATTCCAAAAAGTGGATGTGGGTCCCGAAGATGGAGTAGTCTGAATTGAGTTATGCCGCTTAACAGACGGCACCTTGCAAATCGAGCTCAGAGTGCCAGCCACGGTCCGTTTCCAACGTCCGACCGGGGTCCTTCGGTCCGCCCTTGTTTCACAACACGGGCCTCCTCCCTCAACCGGACCCCGCGGCGTGCCTTTCTTGTGAGCCGACTGACCTCGCGGTCAGGACCCTTCTAGGGCCTTCAAGGGGGGCTCCTGTCTCAGACCTTCCCAGGGGAGTGCAATGTGTGCAACACCGTGCTTCGTACGTGTCCCCTTATGCAAGCATCACCCCGGAACCCGCTACTTAGTAACTCAGCTGCGGCTATAAGTAGGCGCTCAAAACCGGCCACTCAACGTTTCCATCACTAATATGGTTATCACAAAACAAAGACAAAAAAAGTGAAAGTAGAAGGTAATGTTTGCTCTGTCTGTTACTACATTTCTTGCCACAAGTTTCCGTTAATATAACGTATTCCTAGCCCTCCTTGATTATGCAGTGAAAGCAACTCCGCATTAAACTAGGAGGCCCGTCCGCGGGAACTATTCAGCACTGTATGAGTCATTTTTTTTTTCGTAGTCGTTTCATGCTTGCTATTTTTTCATGGACACTGTCGTGCCCTCGTGTTCTGACCACAAGGGTGCTTGACTGCGAATCCGGAGATCGCGTCGTGGGTTGAATCTCGGCCTCCACTGCCGCGTTTCGACGGTGGCAAAATGCGAGAGATGGTTTACGCGTATTCAGATGACCACATTTAGGAGCTCCAGAAGATCAATGTTGCCGTATACGTTCAATACGGCGATGATATCGTCCTTTTGTTGCGTAAAACGGAACAAATTACGATTGTTTGTTACTGAAGTACAGCTTTCTTTGCACATAACACGTGTCTCATTTAAGTTATAACCTCAGCGAAGTTGTATTATATATACGTATATATTTACGGCTTCCTGTACAATTTTACATGCAAATCAACGTATCGTGATTAATTTTGCAGTAAACAATTAATTCAATTTTCGAGTAAACACTTCAATAATTCACTGTGCTTACGGCCTTTGCATTAGCAAGTCTCACTTCTGGGAACGTGCGTTAGGCAGCAGGTCCCCTTTTTAATAGATAAGAAACACACCTTTAGTCGGCAAATCTACAGGGCATGAGTACGTCGTAGCATGATGGGGAAGGATTATTAGGAGTGGTGTAGTACGCATACATGTATCACATTTGTCATAGCTGCAGCATATATTTTGTTTTTACCTCCTCGCATTTACTGGCGCCTGTCCATAGCCACCAGATCTATTGTCTGCATTATATACTTTATTCGTCAGCTGCGCATTTATTACTGTTTTGCTTCATTTCTTTCACTTTTTTTTTCTTACACGACGATGTGTAGGCTTTTACTCTACTTATTTATTACATTGCATCTTAGAGCAGAGTTTTCTTAAAGCCAATATTTGTTCACTTCTACGACAACCTGGATAACGCCATCACCATTTGAAAGTTCGCTTATAACACGTAGCTCCCCATGCCATATAACAGCCATATAACTATGTAAATTGCTTGGGCCCCACCGCATACTATCCTTTTCTTTTTAATTAACTGTATAAAAAAAGAAGACCGAACCACTGAAAACCCGTTCGTGCACGGTTCTGTTTTGTTACAATTTCAAAAAATAATGTCTCGTTACTTAACGGATCACCTGATAGAATGTCTGACTCAATTCTGTGACAGGGGAGTAGCCATGGTTCAGACGCACGCACGAAGATACATTTAGTATGCACTGTAAGCAAAACTATCCGAGTTTGGATTTTTTTGTGGCTCATTACCCCTGAAAACTCTCTCGCGTTTAAATTTACTACCTCGTGTAGGAGTAAAAGATGGTACATGACATAGTTTTACCACCACCTCTCAGGCAAGTAGTAAAAGGATGTCAAAATCCAGTTTTACCACGTAGGGAGTTTTCTATCACGTGATTTTTAATCTGCGTTTAAGAGTTTATTACCCCGTGACTGCAAGGTGCAGCTGCTTCGGCGGCTTTTGCCCGATACCCCCCTTGTGACGCTCTCACTGAATCCTGAAGGTACGTGAGGACCACAGATGTTTTTTTGTTTTGTTTTTTGGCATCGCCGTGCCTCAGGACTGACCTCGAGTCAACGCACTTTTACTGGAACTGGGGGCAGCAAAGCACAACAAGCGAGAACAGCATTCTGCGAACGAAAAAAAAAAGACGGGGTGGGGGCTCTCAAAAACGAAAAAAAGAAGAAAGAAAACGTGCTCTGGAAAGTTGTCCTGCATATTTTCGCAAATTGTTGCCGTTTGCTCGCACGTGTTTTCTACATCATCGAGCGACCGTGCGCTTCCGAGTGCCTCCAAACCTGCACGTCGCGGATATCTCGCTTCCGAGCCGAATCGCGAAGATCTGCCAGTGGTAAAAGAATCAATCTGGTGTCATCGTCTGTGCTTCCCTACTGGAGAAGCAATAAGCAAAATGCTTCATTCTGTCGTCGGCACCGAGTCGCGGCCGCCAGTGACAAGTGGGAGTGTGTCGCCGGGGCAGGTGAAAGAAGCATCGGATATATTTTGTTCCAAAGTAGGCGACGTCTGCATGAGTAAAGTGCTGCCCGAATTGCCCGCCTCATGCACCAACTAATCTCAAACATGTAGCACGAAGCCGATAAGAGGCAGACGGAACCAACAAGCGGCTGCCGGTGAGCACGAAGAAAACCCGGACGGTGGTCTTTCCTTGGAAGTATGCATACACCGCTCCGTCCCCGTAAGATAGCGGTCGCGTGTTCATTTGTGTCTGAAATGACGATGAAGTCCGCACATGATATGTGTTCTGTCATCGCCAGCTGTGTTTTATCGGATAGCCGTGCTCCTCGAAAAGGCCTAGCACGCCGTCGGTAAGCAGCCTGTATGTAGGCGTGGGCCGCTCTTCTACGCCCGTTGTGATGAATACGTGCTGCTACTGTGTTTGTGCACCGTCGCTCAATGAAAATCATTGAGCTACCATGGTTTGTGCGTACTTAGGTATATTTTATGGACTTGTGCATAAGAAGTGCTAACATGCGTGGGGCCATGAGCCCGGTGTGCCAAGTAATTATTGGATAATCAAAAAGGTGAGATCGGGTAGATTTATAATAAAAGGTTGGTGTGACATTTAGTGCCCTGCAGCCCACTTTAAGATTACGCTTGCACCTTTAACCGTTGTTGTTAGTCGATGCAAAAAAAAAAAAGAGCTCTCCTACCGGTACTACACGGCCGGTCAAAAAGTCGTGCCTATATATACTGGATCGTCGAAGTGTAGTCGAGCAACGCGTGCAGTCTGTTCGAGTGGTGTACTATTCTGCATTTGTTGTTTGTGCGTGTTTGTCTGTATGTGAACTTATGTGTCACCAATTCTGCCGTTTAATAAATTCAATCACTTCTGCTATTCAATAAATTTGTCGACACTGGGCGAATGCACCCGTCAATTTTTATTTTTTTTTGCCACCGGAAAAAACTCCCAGAAATCACCTCAAAAACCTTGTGAAGGCAGTAAAAATTTACTCTCTCTATACTCGCTCAAAACCTCACTGGGATAAATAATTACTACTCTCCCTACGTTCAAAAACTGTTAGCGCGAGAGTGAATTTTTACCTCGATAGTAGGTGGTAAAAAAAAAAACCAGGAAAGGCAGTGCGCTAGAGGACAAATGGTTTACCCAGTTTTTGAGGTTATTTCAGGTCATTTTTCGTTTAGTGTGTGGTTATAATCCCCCTTTCCCGCCAGAAAACATTTTTGGCTATGCTACTTTCCTGAAAGTATATATGTCAGGGCTGTGGCACCTAGATAATTTCAGGCCGGGTCATTGAGTCTGCTGAGGGTGCTGACGTCACTGCGTTTAGCCTGTGTGTTTAGCTGCACAGTCTCCTATACGCTTGCTCTCGTCGCTCGGCAGACGTGGATTGCCAAGCCTGGCGAAAATTTTCGTGGCTTGCCGGTGTGGCGACTCGAGAAGGCCGTCTTTTTCAGTGTCCGTGAACTGTAGCGTGCTTATGTGACGTGTTTTGTGCACTGGGCATTTGCAATGTGTACGGCTGTAAATCCGAACGGTTGGACAATGCTGAGTGGCGAATTGTCGCGACAAAGGGACCGAAGTAGCGAGTGTTCTCGTTTCCTAAGTACAACGGAAGAAGATAATGGGAGCGTGTCGTTCATCAAGCTGACGTCGACATCCATTTTCTTCGTGACCAAAAGGTACGTGTGTCTATACATATTTCTAAGTCGTTCCGATGGCCCCATCTCCACCATGTTCCGTTCTTGCTCTAAAATAAAGGTGTCATGTGTACTTCCGACTTGCTGGCGTAAGCCCTAGCATTAAAATCGTGGCTGTACGTTTTCATAAACAGGCGTATTTCCTTCAGGGTCGGCAAACATTTTGATATTGGCGATTTGTGCCGCGTGCTTGTTGTATTACCTCTGTTCACTTGGTTGAGAAAAATGGAAGGAATGCGTTGCATTTCTTCGTGCATCGGTTTTGTACATAGAGTTTTCTTGTCGGTGTTCCCACCTCTTTATTGCGGTCAGCACCTTAACCTAACAGGTTTCCTTGAAATTTAGATGCGTGTGGACATTTCCGGTAAAGCACTTTCTTAATTGGTTTTCAAGTGCGTGATTTCTACTTGAAGCTGGAATATTTAAGAACCACTCAAAATATATACCGACCCGGCAAGAACCGCCAGCACATTGGGAAGGCCCACGGGGGCTACACGGTGTAATGCAGACACTGTACTAACATTTCTTCCCAGGCCCTAAGTTATATGACCGACTGCGCACCACTGCGAGAGGGATCAGAGTAAAAGAAGTGACCGCTTGGCGTGTCGGTCACGAGAGATTTTCCTGCAACGAAAGATTTTGTTTTCTCTTTCAATTGTAGGTGCTCTCTGGCTCAGTAGCGAACACCACACATCAATGCAATGGTCATCACCCTGATATTGTGCTAAATAGCATACTTGTGGTAGCAGCACACTCTCACTTCAATAACTACGTGTCTATGAAGATAGACGTTCGAAAGAGTTCAAATAAAACTGCAGAAACTTTGCAAATGAGTGCTCTAGATGATGATTGTGAGGGTGCGTGTGTGTGTAAATAAAAATAATAAATGAAATTTACATTAGTTATTTCGTCACTTCATTGGTCCAACAAACTTTGCTTTTATAGATCGACCACACGTTTGATAGCGTACAATCTTTGACTTTTTTCTGGAAGAAATGGCTCACAGGTAAATCTAGAAACGCTTTCAAGCGCAATCCGTTTCTGGAACTAGCGTTTTTTTTAACCCAAAAGGCAGAATAAAGCCATTAGCCCCGCCGCAGTGGTCTAGTGGCTGCTGACCCGCAGTACGCGGGTTCGAATCCCGGCTGCGGCAGCTGCATTTTTGATGGAGGCGGAAATGTTGTAGGCCCGTGTGCTCAGATTTGGGTGCACCTTAAAGAACCCCAGGTGGTCGAAATTTCCGGAGCCCTCCACTACGGCGTTTCTCATAATCATGTGGTGGTTTTGGGACGTTAAACCCCACATATCAATCAGAATAAAGCCATTAGGCATGTAAAACTTGCCGCGAACGCTTTATCTTTGAACGCGAGACGATGGTGACAATGTAGTCACAGCTTCCCGTATGGGCGCTCGCTCAGGCAAAACGAGTGACGTCATAGCGTTAGTGAGTAGGCCTGATAACATTCTTCTAGGTGGCGTTGGTCAGGGCGTATACTTAAGCAAACACCTCATTCATTAGGCTTTGCAAGAAGTCACTCCATTCCTGTTTTTTTCTCCTTTGAGATGGACCATTTCTCGTCAACCATTCAGATAATTGTTAGTGCTACTTCGTACAGAAAACATTACGGCTCGGATTGCGTGTAATACAATCATTACAGTACCCTTAATGATGAGTGGATGCTGGACCTGTTTACGTAACCACGCTGCGAAACAAGAAAGGTTATAGCTTGCATCCCCATTGCAGCAAACAAAAACCACCAACTTTTCACACAATTTGCTGAAGCGATGTGCTGAGCCTGTGTCTCACCTATTCCGGGATTGGACGCGTCTCGGATCGTTTAGCGCCAATTAGGGTGGGCCCACCGATAGAGAGGGTCCGGACATCGTGGTTCGATTTCAGAAGCAGTGAAATGCGCACTGCCGATCTCGACATGTTTAGTTAAAGGGGCTTGACAGGTAATCACGATGCTACAAAATGGCTACCAAAAATGTGCGGAATATGCATGCTCGGCTGCGTGACGCTGGTTTCGCTGCACATAGATTCAAATTGGCATTTGCACATTGTTTTTAAGCGTGGTATTTGTAACTCACAAATTTCTTTGGTGGTATCTTACGCGAGTGGCGAATAAGCTGGCACCGGTGGGCGTACAAAATCGCGGCCTTCGTCAGCCGTGGTGGAGCTGTTGTTATGGAGCTCGGCTGCCGACTCGAAGGTCGCGGCTTCGATCTCAGCCGCGGTGGTGACATTTCACTGGAGGTGATATGCTAGAGACTCTTGTACTGTGCGGTGTCAGTGTGCGATAAAGAAACACCAGATCATGAAAACTTTGTTTCGCTCCAGAGAAGATGCATATGGTCGAAATTTCCGGAACCCTCCGCTGTACGGCGTCTCTCATAATCATATCGTGATTCGGAGGCGTTAAACCCTAGGTACTAACAACATAAATGCTGCCTTCGAGGTATACGTAGCTCATATAAGTGTTCGTACGCGCAAGAAGTTTTGTGAGCAACAGCTACTTTCTCGAGTGCGGGCCTGTCGTAAATCAGCCGTTTCTGATATGGCAGTATGATATTTTATTCAGGTGTCTTATCATTTTACGTTGCCATATTCCATTGTTGCCTGAATATTATACGCATTGTAATGCATTATACGCATGGCATTTATGTTCATTAGCAACTAAAGTGTAGGACATGCTGAGCACCTAGGATATAGGTATTGTTCTTGGGATAGAAGAAGGAAAAAAGTCAAGAGGGAACATCGTGTAATGCGAAATAAATAAATAAATAAATAGATAACAAAATAAATAAATAAACTAATAAATCAGGCATGGACACGTCAACCTTTAGCAACCTTGTTGGCCCGAATCAGAAAATGGGCTCCTGAGTTTATTTTTCTCGATGGGTCAATACTGCGATGGTTAAATTTTACGCTATGCCGTGGTCTTCCAGCTACGGTTGGAAGTTTGTTCATCAGCTGAGAGTACTGATATAAGAGAAGCGCTCACCTCCGACTGGGTAGTTGACCTGCCGTCCCTGGACCTCCTGCGCAATCTCGTCCTGCAGGCCGTTCTCGAAGACGAGGCGGCGCAGCGCGCGTAACTCCTCGGGAGTGGGTATCCTCCTTCCCTGCATCGCGCCAGACACTGGACGGTGCTCGGTTCCTCGTCGCGCGCTGCTGCGACCCGGGAAGGATACGGCACGACGTGCCCGCTCTTGGCCGGGTGCCTCGAAGAGAAACTCCGGCACCGACATGTTGGTCGTCACTAGAGAGGAGAGTGAGGCGCTGCCGCCGCTGGACGAGAACAGGCACATGACGAGAGAAGAGGTGCACAGCAGGAACAGTGGCAGCAGCAGAGTGACCAGGAACGGCGGGACAAAGGTCATGGCACGCTGCATGAGAGACGTGAAATATGTTGTTATCGTGGATAATGCAGTCCATCACATCGCTATCTATCTATCTATCTATCTATCTATCTATCTATCTATCTATCTATCTATCTATCTATCTATCTATCTATCTATCTATCTATCTATCTATCTATCTATCTATCTATCTATCTATCTATCTGCGTAGCGTACTTTCGTTTCTACGGTCTTGAGGGTTCGCGTCGCATGATAATATCGGATGTGGTGACATGACGCGGGGTTCCCTAAACATCTGCGCATACCTGTTGGGGAACGGAGAAAGGAGGGGGCGCATACAAGGGATTGAAATTATAATTATTATTACATAAAAGTGCACGACTACAACCATCTTTAACTTGCATAGTAGCGCCTGACCGCCCCAGTGGTATTTCCTGAAGATGGCATAAAGAACGATGTTTAATCTCCTTCTTCCCCGCGCCATCACTACTTCCAGAAAGATCTTTGGGAGTTTGTTATTGAACGTATTTCACGAGCTCGCGTCACCTGCTATAGGAAAAAGCACAGGACTACTGTATACATAAACTCCCCACGCAGCCTCATCAGGATGCATAAGGCGGCGACAACGCCTGAACGACCACTTTGTGGCCGACCATGCCGGAAGCGTCGGCGCAACAAACGACTAAACATAAAGACAACAATCAGAACGATAGTCACAAACTGTTGGATGTGGGCTTGCGTTGGTTCATCGTTCTCTTATTTCTTTTGTTTGCTTGTTTTTTTTCTTGTAAAGAACTGTCGGTGCGTGTCCGTCCTGTCGGTGGGTACAACGCTCCGGCGATTCCCGGATTGCCACTAACCCAGTTCGGCGACCCCGTGTCGAGAAGGCCTTGCACTTAAGAGCTACGCGGCCGTCGCGGAGGAGGCATCTCCTGAAGCGTGGTCAGTGGCCGTCTCCGACTGCCCGAGGTACACGCATGCGTGAACAGCGAGCGCGACACCCAACGCGTGCGCGCATCTTATAACCGTCTCCTGCGGTGCCACGTACGTTGGTTGCTTGGCCGCGCGACCATTGTGGCTGCTCGTTCCAAGAGACCAGCCACGTTCCAACAGACCACGCTGTCCGTTTCCGTCCTTCGTTCACGATCGAACCGGGAAATGTGGCAGCTTGGGCTAGTTGGTATGACATGACGATAGTTATAGCGCAAGAACAAAACGACGACACCGAGACAAGGACACGAGCGCTCGTGTCCTTCATGTCCTTGTCTCTGTGTCGTCGTCTTGTTCTCGCGCTATAACTATATCGTCGAACCAGAAAAGCCTAATCTCGAAAGACAGCGTGCCTTCCTGGTTTTATATGTACCGGCATTTCGCAATGCCTCGCGCGAAACGTAGTGGAATGAAATCTTGTGATAATGTGTGCGGTAACTAAAGCTATGATGATTTGTATTATAGAGATTTGCCTGTCACATTCAAGATATCCTTAAAAGGCACGTTGGATTGAGATAGTTTCTGTAAAAACGGAGTCTCTGAATACGCATCTGGTCGTCTATAGACGACCAGACGCTGCTAAAGGCGTGGGTCTGTTCATCCCTTGTATGTATGTACGTGACCTCCTATGTATGTACGTGACCTTTGCCAACTGCCCACTACTTTGTCTTTGCAAACATCTTACTACGCCCCATGACCGATTCACCGCTTCACCGACCAAAAAGCAAATAGTGTTGAGAAGTAGCGAGCATTAAATGCAAGACGGTCGTGAACTTGTGTCCAGGTGCGTGTTAAAGAACCATAAATTGTCTAACTATGTCCATCCTTTGTTTGAACGTGACCGCCTGGAGTTCCACCTTTGCAAACTGCCCATGCAAACATCCCACTACACCCCATCACCGATCCACCACTTCACTGACCATTATAAGCCATTATAAAGAAGGGGGAACGGAAGCAATGTGTAGCTTCCACTTACGAAGAATAAAATTGCTTTTATAAATATATACAGTGTCGGTCGCGTTTTTGATGATGTAGTGGCAAATATTCGCGGATGGTCCACAGTTTAGCGATGAAACCCTTTTGCGCTTCACCCCACTTATCATTTACTACGTGGATATGCTGTGTTTTTTTTCCTTTTAAATCAGCGTTCAAGATCCGGCCTATGTAGAGAAGCTGAACGCGGTAGTGACGACGATCCTACATGAATTTGCTGGAAATCGACCCATTCACTTCAAAGAACCTCGTGACTTTGAAAAGATCATTGAGCATAATATTGTACTGCACTTGGGTACGTCAGCTCGCAATGGATGTACACTTGCATAGTCTGTTATGGGCGTCTCGGCGTTAGAAAATAAAAACATTTTTTCGCTTATTTTTCGCCACTTAAAGCCTGTTAAATGAAGGCGGGAGGGTGGTTAAAACTTTAGGAACGAGGAGTAGGCAGATTCAGAGACAAGTTATTTAGACTGTAATGTAGTTCAACCATATTAACTCAATGTTTGTTCAGTAAAACTAGTGGGGAACCGTATACACCACTATGAAGCATTTATCTGGGCTTTCGGACTGAAATGTGTTTCAGTGGTTTGCCAAATATCGAAAGATATAGGCTTTACAGATGCTACATCTATAACTAGGAGAGATGCCATGGTAGTGGGCTGAGAATTGAATACTACGACTCGAAGTAGTTTAGCATCTACTTAAATAAAACTTTGAATATAATTGCGTGAGTACCGCGATATTTAAGCTCAAAATAAAAGCAATGCTTCTACCATGGCTGGGAGTTAAATCCGTGGCCTGTTCGCCTCGGTGGATCAGTGGCTCTGTTGTTGACGAGAACGCCGCTGGTTCGTGAGGGTCGCGGAGGAGAAATGGTTGAGGTCCATGTCCTCTGTGATGTCAGGGCACGTCCAAATAACACCAGATGGTCAAAATTTCCGGAGCCCTCTACTGAGGGGCCTCTCATGAACAAATCGTAATTTTCGGACGTGAAACCCCGAATAATAATAATAATAATAATAATAATAATAATAATAATAATAATAATAATAATAATAATAATAATAATAATAATAATAATAATAATAATAATAATAATAATAATAATAATAATAATAATAATAATATTATTATTATTATTATTATTATTATTATTATTATTATTATTATTATTATTATTATTATTATTATTATTATTATTAATATTATTATTATTATTATTATTATTATTATTATTATTATTTCGTGGCCTTGTGCTAGACGGTCAAAATATCGTGCTCGTCTAAAATCACGTGCGGTTTCTTTTCGCCGGACAAGACTGTGTTTCTGTGTCCGTTGTGGATTTCGCATGGTGCCTAATAGTCTTCTTTTATTGTCTTCATCTTTCGGGGGAGACTAAAAATTTAGCAGCATTCATAATACACTACATCATCCACAGTACTATTCAACGCTTTTGTTTTGTGGCTTCCACGTCTACTAAAATTATACACGGTGGTGTGGTGTCTTTATTACACACACAAAAAAAGAAGAGCTTGAGATATGAAAATTGTCCTCAAGGCAACATGTCAGCTTCGTTCAAGGAAGTCATCTGTTGGATTGTGGAGATACTATAAAGTGTGGCTGAGCCAGTTTGTTTAGATCGCGCGGCTGACTAGACGAAAAGACAGACCTGCAAATTACATTAGACGCTGTAATCCCCGACATCCGTGCCGCCTCTCCTCACCGGTATATTTTTTTGCGTGGTCTATTTTCCAATGGGTGAACAACTACGAGGTCGAGATAAGTTCTCAGAAAAGTTGGAATCTACCGCTCTTTTCTATTTAGGCGCACTTCCGCTATTAGTCACGCTTACTTAAGCGTGAACAGACTGTGATGTCTTATTCTTTTGAGGCAGCCTTCACACGGCCAGAACAAAGCAGTCAGCAGCGGGATTTCCCCAGGCGAAAATTTACCCGCGCGACTGGGGAAAACGCTTCAGTTACCTGAAAAAAATTTGTCTTTTTGCCTTTGAATATAGTGCATACCAGTACCGAACACTCGAAACCGCAGTATTAGGCTTAATAATATGGCGTAGGGGCATAGTGTATTTAACACGGTTTCAGTCGACACTCACACACGCATAAAGCTTTCATGCTTTGTGGTGAAAATTCATGGTGGGTATAGTCTTAACTTCATTATATTTATCCCAACTGTATTTGAGGATATGCCTTCGGGCTGATTGGTTCGTAGATTGAATATGGCCGAAGCTCCCTTTTTTTTGCGCAAGTATAACTTCTCGAACATAGCCGTTGCACCGCACAGGGGCGCTTTGTTTGAAACTTCTGATGGTAGCGTTCATATTGCTATACGACGTAAATGCAATAACCCTACGCAGCAGGGCCACTTTTTCAAGAGTTTTAAGCCCTGATTATGCAGCAATGCTTCAATGAGAAGTCTGTACACTTCCAGGTCTTATACACGCAACACAGAATGAAAGCAACGGAAACGACGCTTTATTTAAATCGTCTATAGAATTAGTTAATATTTTTGTCCAATGACGTCTTTACTGTTGGCGTCAGCATCACCACTCATTTGACTGAAGACATAGGTACTTTACGCAAGTTAATTATTCAATGAACTCACATAATTATCCCTGGGCTATCCGCTACTCATGTACCTGGCACGCGAACCTGTTCCTGTGCAGTACTTGCTACCGTATATTTTTCATGTATACTCAACTGTATTGCTATGTTTTCTCAAATGAAATGATTTGTGTGCACCCAGGAACAGATGGACCCTGCTAGTTGTTTGGGGTGGAGGGGGGGGGGGGGGGCTTCTTAACATTTTAAGCGCTGCGTTGTGATGGTAAGAACCTCAGTAGATAGGAAGGGGCCAGTCTAGAAAAACGAGAGAGAGAGAGAGAGAGGGGGGTATGTGGTGTATAAGTGGTATTCTCGTCCCTGCTTGTACAGTGCATATCTTTCATTCCGAACGATGCTAAAATTCTAGTTAAAACCACCCTGCCCTTCTCTCAACTTATTCTTTCTCTCTCTGATTCCGAGCTCTTCTCTCTCTCTCCACTACCCCATTCGTTCCGTTAACTTGTAAGTGAAGTGCCTGTTGAGGTGTCATCGAAAGGACAGACAATTACGGGTGGCACTTTTCTTTTCCTTTTATAACCAGTTAACCACTTAAATTACGTGTAGATATGCTATTAATGTAACACGACGTCTAGTTTCCCTTCCTCTCATTTCCTTTTCTTTTTTACCTCTGTGCCTATTCTATGCCACCAAATACGTTTTTGTTTCTCGCGCGTGACTGCACCGATCCTAAATTTCCATCTCGATTGTCGTACCTTTGTCATCCCTACTAATGGCGTTGGTTGGTCACTGAAATATGATATCAGCTGTCCTGGCAGAGCCGCGTCTATAGCGCATCTCCATTAGCGGTCCGCTTGTGCTCGTGCGGCCCCATCGCATCTGCATTTTGCCCAGCCTTCTGCGCACGCAGTCCCAAAAGTGGCACACACACCCGGCACTGATCGGCCATGCATGACTGAAGACTCCGGTCGGTGCCGCCGGAGCTCGTGTCGCATCACTTTCACCGGAAAGAAGCGGTGCACGCTCGCTTGCTCTCCCGCTGTTGTCAGAAACGCCGAGCACTTTCTGCCCGAGATACTCGCTACACGCCCGAAAGGAATTTCCGGCGTAAACTTGACGGAACGGTGCTAACAGCTCTCCTTAAAACCTGCTGTACCATAGTAGGCCTTTCGCTTATGACGCGCCTTCGTGTGTTGAGGAACATACAATGGCTGTCACTTGGAATTTCGAAAGGCAGTTGTCACTCACATGCTGTTTTTTTTTGTTGCCAGTGCAAAGATAAACACATTAGACCATTCAACCGACGAATGAAGTACCTACTCACAGTATCTTACTTTTGAAACTTCGAAGTACAAAACATGCAAGATTAGTACGTAGAATACTTCTTTTTTTTTACACGTACTTTCTCGCGACCGTGTTCCTCCCTACACTCGTTGAAGTTGCTGTTCGCTGTTGTAATTCACCAATCTAAATGCGGCTTTTGCGTTTATGTAACTCTTGCTTTTGTTTCGTCCTCAAAGAAAAATTCACAGTGACAATTGGGAATGTTTAAAGCTAGCTTTCTCTTGAAGATCGGCCGTCGCCCCAAATGTGAAGAACGTACATACTTGCGGTAATATTGTACATACTACGATGAGTGTCTTATCGAAAGAACTGCCCTTTGAAACAGCACACGTGTAGTCAAGATTGAATAAGATAAGATAACGAAATCACGAAGGCACCGGTGTAAGCTGGGCAGGAATGGAGCTGAGAATTGCTAAAAAACCCTGCAGGAGTGGTCTGACTGAACGAAAAGAAACCCCCTCCGCCCCACCCCCGCCCAGGTTATTAGGGGGCAGCCGTCTCTCACTGGAATGCGCTATCAGTAATACTGTAATATGGCCACCCCCTGGCAAAATAGTGTACGCAATAAACTGACAGCGTATGAGATGGATGAGAGGTCAAGTTCTTTTTTCTTTACTGCGAAGTGCGAGGTTCGAAATCATTGACTTGGTCTACCTCCTCGTAAAAAATAAGGTAAGAAGACAAAGTTAGCGCTACCAAATACACCGAAATTTGAGCGTAGCAAATACGCATGCTAGCGATAAACGGAGTCACATTAAAACGGGCAAGGCTTTGAAGAAACAAAAAGCCGAGCCTCCACCATAAGAATAGACAGAAGAAACAGGTGTGTTCTGTCTCTTTCATTTAGCAGTGTTTAGGCGTCAATGTCCGTGGTTCGGCGGTTCGGCGTCAATAACCCTTTGAAGCACCCGCATGATAACTTCAATGAACTCGCTGTGCCGTCAAGAAAGTTGTTTCGCTCTCTGTCTGTATTTCGTTCAAATAAACGCACCAACAAGCCCAGCAACGAGTTCTGCTAGAGTATAAGATTGAACACTTTTCTCAATCTGCTACTTACCTACCCTGGGCATCTGCGTCCAATATCGAACTGATATCTGCCTCTATGGTTTCAGGTGTTGTAACTGAGCACAATAAACTTTAGATGCTAGTGCCAGAATGCCATAAACGCACCTTTTATACAACGCGTGTTCACGGGCGTAAAAAGGCGCGTGTCTCACGTTCACAGGCATGTTTAGGCATTCAGATGAGTGTTTCGCGAAGAGATATGAATATAGCTGAATTGCATTCCCCGCGTACGATACTACAACTCGGACGTGGAGGATGATCGCGTGAATATTCGATGAGCCCGATGACGTTCTCTAAGTGCTGGCAAGGTCATTTTAGGTCATTCTTTCACCGGGGATTGAAATGCTTTTACGAATACAAATATACGCTGCTACTTCGAATTGCCCTTTAACGACGTGAGAGAACGCTGGGAAATTCAGTTGTTGAAGGTCTACGCGTACCTTTGAAAAAAAAAATCTGTGGATAAATTGTCTTACGATGGCTGTCGGTGTTTAAACCTACAAATGTTGGGACATATACCGTGTTATTAAGGTCCATGCACGGACTTTCGCTATGGTCTTTCAAGACGGCATGTACCTTTAAGTTATTCGAGCTATTCTTCTATGCAAAGTGCATTGGCTTAATAATACACGTTTACGCAATTACGAGGCAGCGCCTATGATCATCCATGATTTGATTTTGATCACTGTAACACGTCAATGTCGAAGATGGCGAACACACGGAATATTATAGAGTGTGAGCACGTGCGCTCAGCACGCAGGTTCACGTCAAAAGAATTACTGAGCAACCTACCACGTGAGCGGATTGTCAGAACATGCGGAACAGTATTACCGAAATGCTTACAATGTGATGAAGCGCTGATGCTCACGTGATTTTTTCCTTTAAATAATTGTTTTTTTCCTTTAAATAATGTCGCTGACACGTGGTACTATTGTCTCCAATTAAATTCGAATGTGGTTGTTTGCTATGATACACGGACCTCGCTCGTTATATTTGGGAATTTTGTGTTTGCATCTTAACGTCTCTACGCCTGCCTACTGAGAAAAAGAGAATCCGACGGCGTCAGCAGAACTGTTATGTCAAAATTATGTTCGTAATGTGATCGTCATTCTTTTCGCACTGCTATAACTTATAACCATGGCTTATGCTTACTCTACGTAACCCTCGCTAGAACAAATGGTGCCTTCATAAAAATATGTTCTAAAAATTTCGAGCGGAACTCACAGGAATGAATAAATTTTATGAAATGATCAGTGAAAGCATCGGTTTCACATGCACTATCATATTTTTTGTAAGTTCAGAATCAACAGCGAATAATAACGCGTCTTTCACACCAAGAACACAATAGTCCTGAAATGTTTGAATATTAAATATGGCTGCAAGGTCACCTTAAAGGTTTTACATGGTTACGTCATCAACACCGTTTACAAGACTTCTTTTCAGAAATTCGCATCATTTACGTTTTGTCACAAGCCTGAAATATTTTGCCAGAATATGATTTTACGCAAAGTGCCGGTATGGCTGTTGTATAAAGTTGTTGCTTATACACAGACCTCGGATAACATAATGCGTACAGGCTTACTAGCTTACTTCTTACAGACGTCGTTTCAGAACCATGATACCCGCCGTATTTTCCTTAAAAAAAAAACTTTGGTTGAGACATTTTCATATACCCTTGTACACTGCGTCTGAACTACTTATCTCTATATTTCCCATGCCAACACACGTTCCTAATTCCAAGCCCCACCGAAGATGTTTCATGTCATGAAGCAGCACCGATATCCATGCACCTTACGGTACAAATTCTCATAACAGCTCCTCTTCAATCTTTCTGCTGTAGGTCATGTCACTCCACGGTGAGCCTGTAGTCCTATACTGGAGCGTGGAATCTTGGGCAAGTTGGTAGGACATATCTGAATATACGAACAGCGTAACATAGAAGTAGTTATAGCGTAACTACGGAAGCAATAAACAAGGATAAAAAAAGAGCACTGACTTTCAAAGGTGATTTATTAGTGGAGTGGTGCACATATATAGGTGAAAAAAGAGAATGAACATGCGTAGAACGGTGCAGTTAAGAACCACTGTGATACCATGTCAACAAAACTCTTGTCACTTGATGATTGAGCCGGAAACGAATACACAGCTTAAAAATGATCGACATGCACAATCTCGTTTTGCAATGGCGCAACTGATGGGGAACTTATACACGTAGCGTCAAAATTACTCATGTGATAGGCTTCAATTATCTCTCACTTGGCCTGTGAGTGGGGCTTGCCTATCACCTCGCAACGCTCAAAGAGGGGCACGCAACCGCAGTCGCAGCAGTTGATTCCGAGGTGTCCTTGAATCGCATTGTGCACATCATTATTATGCTCCCTTAAACGGTCGCCCCGCCGCGGTGGTCTAGTGGCAAAGGTACTCGGCTGCTGACCAGCAGGTTGCGGGTTTGATTCCCGGCTGCGGCGGCTGCATTTCCGATGGAGGCGGAAATGTTGTAGGCCCGTGTGCTCAGATTTGGGTGCACGTTAAAGAACCCCAGGTGGTCGAAATTTCCGGAGCCCTCCACTACGGCGTCTCTCATAATCATATGGTGGTTTTGGGACGTTAAACCCGACATATATCTATCAATCTCTTAAACGGTCATTCAAGCACCTTCCCATTCGACCTGAGTATATCCTACCGCAGGATAGCGGAAGAAGATACTGGACACAGATAGCACAAGGAACAAAGCGTGTTTGTGTTTCACAGAGCATCTTACTCCATTTGCAGCTGAATTATTCACCAACTTGCAAAGGTTTGATAGCTTTTCCGGGGCAGAAAATACAATAGTGATACCAGCGCATTTCCCGATTTTTTTTTCAGCCTATGTGAAACATTGTGCAGATAAGAGACTGCAACGCAGTTCTAGGAAGTGACGCATATCGAGGCTGGGATCGCCCTCCTTGATTTTTTATTTGTTTCAAAATCTTTTCTGCAATATCAGAAATCAGGGCGTTCGAGTAACCATGCAGCGTTTAAAAGGCGCTAGACTTGTGCTTTCAACCTGCGGTGCATCGAGTGCGGGCATGGCCTCCTAAGGGCAGTAACAGTTAATGATACCCCTTTTCACCAGTTTTGAATGAGCTGAGTCGAAAGGTAAAAGGTGTTTACCACTTCTCGGTGAGAACAGCGAGCACAAATGATTGCTCCGAAGACACAGTCACTTATTAGGTCTAAGAAAGTAGCCGAATCATTAGATGCTACCTTATGAGTAAGTTCCAGAGGATACAAACGATCCTTAAACAATCAAATAGGAGACTAGAAACAACAGCTGCAAAACGAGCATCTCAACTATCAACAAAGGTTATGAAATGATACACATACTTACAGACCTTCACAACGAGAGACAAGTCGAGATCTCTTTGAGCGTGGTAGTTCTTATGCATAAGAAAGATGTCGCTCAAGACTGTGGCCAAACAAGAACCTATGCAAACGCCACTTTTTTGAATGCTGAAACCACCTTCTGTGAAACACAGAACGTGGTTGTTCCTCGGGCTATTGGTGTCCTGTATTTTGTTCCGCTATCCTGCGGTAAGATATACATAGGGCGAACGAGAAGAGCTCGAGGGAATAATAATAATGTGCACAATGTGGTGCAAGGACAACTCGGAACCCACTGCCGTGACTGCGGCTGCGTGCCCTTCTTTGAGCGTTGCGAGGTAATATGGCAAGCGCCTCTCGCAGGCCAAGCGTGCGATAATTAGGTTTGACGGTACATGTGTAAGTTACTCATCAGTTGCACTATTGGAAAAAGAGATTGCGTATGCTGATCGTTTTATTTTTAAGCTGTGTATTTGTTTCCAGTTCAATCATCAAGTGACAATAGTTTTGTTAACATTGTATTGCCGTGGTTGTTAAGTGCACCCTTCTACGCATGCCCACTCTCTTTTTTCACCTATATATCTGCCCCACTCCGCTATAAAATCATTGTTGGAAGTCAGCGCTCCTCGCTATCCTTGTTTTTTGCTTCAGTAGTTACGCTGTAACTGCTAGATTGTGCTTTTCATATATTCGGTGATGTCCCACTGGAGCTCATTTGCTACGACCGTGAGGTAGCCTTGCACACTGGAGTCCTGAAATTGCGGTTCTGACTGGTTCAATAAGAAATATTGATCTACTATTTCTTGGCATGCGGGGCATGCATGTGTGCAAGTGAACCGATGGTAATAGGATAATGCGGGTCGTGTATTCGCTAAACAAAGCGATGAAGAAACCTGTTTTTTTTTTCCTGTATAGTATTGCTAAATTGTTGGAATGTATGCCAATGACCTGACATAAAAAACGGCTGGAACAGCCATAGGCGGGTAGAAGGAGTTCGATTACAGGGCGGTACGTAGAAATTTACATCATGCTGTTCCGCGCTACATACTACAGCCAGTCGCCTGTTTGCTTATCCTCTCGCGATTAATTCGTGCGTGCCTTTTTTTTTCGAGCACCAAGGCGTGCATACGTACACGCAAAACAATGGCCACGCCAGAAGGCCGCGAAAACCCGTGGGCACGCAAGGGTCAAATTTCATGCATAACGAAGTGTACACTCCAGAAACGCACCTTCTCTTTGAGTCTGGACTGTCCAGATCCGGGATGACTAGATACGGAGACGCGCGTGCAAGGCGACGCTACGAGCTTGCGGCGGGTCCTCCCGGCGTGCAGCGCCAGTTCAGGAGTCGACGATCCCGGTCGTCGGTCCTCGGGAGCCGCTTCACGTCGCTGGGGCGCGGTAGCGTCTCTGATCGCGCCGTGGTAGTCGCCCGCGATGACATCAAGCACTTCGCACACCGCAAAAAATGGGAATGTCACAACTGGCCACAAGGCCACCACATGTTGCTACGCGCAAGCGATCAGTTCATCCGCGTGAATTAGCAGGCCACCGGAACACGACCTTCAGTCGAACATACTCGTGAATTGCTCATAGGTCTCATAGGGTCTTACAAATGTGAAAACCGAGAAAGCTAACATGAAGGCCTACGTAACCCGAGGATGACGTGATAACTCCGCCGACTGATAGTTTATGAAAGGAGGAGAAAGGTGACCGTGGCCAGGCGTCGATGACGGATGCTTGTAGAAAGTGATGTCTCCTTCCTCTCTCGTGGCTCACGTGTTCGGTTTAATGACCTCAGTGAACGGCCGCTGACGCCTCGAGCTGTAGAACGGTAGTCCCGGGAAGGCCAGCTCTCACCGAGTCCTGTTCACCACACGCCGAGCGTAGGCACACGCGCGGGATGAGTGTCGGAGTACGTATTCGTTGTTGACCGGCCCGCGCGTACCACGTCAAACAGCGGGGCGAACGAAAAGCGGCATCACGAAATTTCCCCGCGTAGCCGAAAGTGGGCCAGCCTGCGCCGTCTGACCCATTTCGCCACTCGAAGCACAGCCCCTCTCGTTCGAAGCCCAACCGAGCACCCCTGGGCTGGCGCGCTCTCCGTTTCTCCTTCCCGTTGCCTTCGTAACTGTTCTTCACCAGAGTAAAGTAAAAAGTACTGCGAAAAAGAAGAGCAAAACATGCAGCGGCACAGTCAAATGGGGCCTGCGGGAAAACCCCCCATCTGCTTTTCGGCGGTGTTGCATCCGCGCCGTGCACGAATCTTGCTTTCAGCCGAGTGGTCTTGAAGTCGATTTCCTTATCGTGGCGAGTAGGATGTGCCGTGACCCCCTCTTGGCGGAGGGACCAGGGGAAAAAACGACCTGGGAAGTGTTTTGCTGACGCCCACAACATGCAAGGCTTCTACGGCGGCGATTATATGACACATAGGAAATTCTCGTTCACAGCCCCGTGAAGTCGATTATGGGCGGACATTGTTCGGCGCCACATGGATTGCGCCCCTCTCAACCAGGCGTGAGGCACTCGCTGGTGAAAGTGCAAGGGCTTTAGCGTTTTCTTTCAAATGGCTGGAGTCAGAACATTGATGTGGGCCAAGGACTTCGCTACAAAGCGCATTCTACCATGTTCTTGCACAGTCGGGATTTTCAAGATAGCGTTTATTTTGGTGTTGTTTAATTTGGTTTACTTTCGCCTGAGGGACTTTCAGTTAGGAAAGTTCTCCTAAGGTAGTAAGTACACCGATGGTTGTATGTAAGTACTACATGCCTCGAATGCTTTAGGAATGCAGCGCTCTTTACTGAGTGCGAACCGGGTGTGAGCATGCGTATCTGAAGTAAGAAGAAAATCCTGAAGAGTAAATAGACGGCACAGAGTGGTGCACTTTTAAAAATTTATCTGTATGCTTCTGTCACGTCTGTCCCCATTTTAGCTTATCGAATAACCTCGCCGGAGGAGGCCGTTCAGTGACACAGCTATAAGAAGCAAATGTTTACTGTGATCTCTACATTTTAGATGTGGCGTAGAAAAAGTGAAACATCTTGTGGCGAGACTGCAAGCGTAGCCCGTTGGCCCTTTCTATAACGCCAGATAAGATGGTATGGTTGCTTGGCTATACAGCTTGAGTCGTCTTAATCAAATGCTGAATAACAGCTAGAGTTATTAGAGACATCCAGTTAGTTAAAGGGAGAGAGAGAGATAATTAAAAGGAAGAGGCAGGTAGGTTAACCTAGACGAGCTGGTTTGCTACCCTGTACGGGGGTGGAGGGTCGGAAAAAGAATAGACATAGAGAGATATAAAATAAGTTAGGAAAAAAAGCCCCATGTGCACACATTCAGGGAGTTCCGATCACAGTCGTTTGGACAGGCTGGTTGAACGCAAGAAGCGCAGGAGCGCCTTCACAGCCTTCTGCGACATAAAGTCCTGTCGGCAGCGCAGGAGTCTTTTTTCCGAAAGAGGCTGGTTGTCCAGTTCATCTAGTGCATTGCAGAGTGACTGTCTCTGCGAACAGTATTGTGGTCATTCACACAGAATGTGTCAAGTTGTTTCATCACTACCACAATGGTCGCATGCAGCAGTGTCTGCCATTCCTATGCGGAACGCGTACGCATTGGTAAATGCGACGCCCAACCATAATCTGCACAGCATAGTAGCATCTCGTCGGCATAATTCCGGAGGAATTCGAAGACTGAGAGTTGGGTCTAAAGTACCTAACCGTGCATGGATGATATGTGACTCGTTCTATTGTGACGTGGTGCGCTTGCGAGCAAGCATGCAGAGTTTCCGTGCAGCGTCAGTTCTGGAAAGCAGAATTGATATTTCATCATGGGCAGAACGGGCAGCTCGATCGGCCCGTTCATTGCCAATTATTCCACAATGACTTGGAAGCCATTGAAAGGCTATTTTATGTCCTTCCTCAATGAATTGGTGAGTCTTTTCTGCAATCTCAAATAACAGCTGTTCGCACGGGCCGTGGCGTAAGGGTGATAGAAGAGATAGCAGTGCCGCCTTTGAGTCACTGAAAATTGTCTATTTTTGTGGCTATTGATCGCTGATGAATTGCAATGCGGCACGAAGAGCTGTGAGCTCTGCTCCCGTTGATGTCGTAAGATGGGAGGTCTTGAATTTTCTTGTCGGGTCTTTTATCGGTATAACAAATGATGCCGTTGACTCTTCTGTAAAACAGAACCGTCGGTGTATACAGCCTCGATACGTCTCGTATAACAAGAGCAGAGCATGCTGTCTAAGAGCAGGTGACGACATATCTGCTTTTTTCTTGATGCCAGGTATAGTTAGCCTGATATTACCCTGAGTCAGGCACCAGGGAGAGTCGAAGGCCTGGCGGCGGGTGTGAAGTATGTTGGCAAAGAATCGCGGTATGTGGTGACCGTTTGGCAAAATGACGAACGTGGTTTGTCTGCTGGTAAAGAGGCTAGGTGGTGGCAGGGTGTCCGAGCAATATGCCTTATATGTGTCCTGAGTGCCTCAACGTCGATATGTGTCGTGATGAGGTGGTCACCGACGATTAGCTATAGTAGCCATTGTTGACGCACTACGAGGCAAGCCGAGGCAAATCCGGAGTGCCTGGGACTGAACACTCTGTAGCGTTCGAAGGTTTGTTTTGCTTGCATTGGTCAATGCCGGTAAACTGTACCGCAGGAAACCGAAAAAAGTACTCAGTACAGCTGTAGCATTACACTGGAAGACATTCCCCAAGTCTTCCCTGCAAAGAACTTCAGTATATTACAGATGTCCATTAACCGTTTCTTCATGTACGAAACGTGATCGCTCCATGATAGATTTCTGTCAATTATGACGCCCAAAACGTTGTGCGATCGAACGTATGGTACAGTTTGACCATTGACGCTTATAGTGTACTTATCCATAGGCTTTCGTGTGAAAGCTACGAGGGCGAATTTCTCGGAAGAAATTTCCAAGCCTCGATTTCGGAGGTAGCGTAATGTTTCAGCGGCAGCTTTTTGAACTCTCCCTCGAAACTGTAGGCGTGTTACAGCCAATGCCCAAACGCAGATATCATCTGCGTACATTGATAGCCTGACCGTGCTTGGCAGATGCTCAGTGAGAGCAATTAACGTAAGATTGAACAGCACAGGGCTGAGTACGCCACCCTGTGGGACGCCACGGTGGCTGTAATGTGGAGAGGTTGGACCGTCTTCAGTGCTCACAAAGAAGGATCGCATTGACAAATAACTACGTATCCAGCGACACATCCGACCACCTACTCCTATATCTTCGAGAGTGTTGAGAACAGCTTCATGCGTAACGGTGTCATACGCCCCTTTGACGTCTAGGAACAAAGATGCGCAGAGACGCTTACGGCCTTTCTCGTGTTGGACATAAGTGACCAGGTCGACTACGTTGTCAATCGATGCTAGACCACGCCGAAATCCTGCCATGGCATCTGGGTAGATGTTGTTACACTCCAAGAACCACTGAAGGCGTCCCAGGATCATCCTCTCCATACCTTTGCCTACACAACTGGCCAATGCGATCGGACGATAAGATGAGAGGTCCAACGGTGACTCGCCTGGCTTCAGAAGTGGAACTAGGCGGCTTGTCTTCCAGCTTGTCGGGAGCGTTCCATCTTGCCAGGATTTGTTGTACAACTCCAAAAGGAGGATTCTCATGCGTTCACCCAGATGACACAAGGCCCTATAAGAAATTCTATCGGGCCCTGGTGCCGACGTGCGTCCACACAAAGCTAGTGTTGCTCTGAGCTCCACGATGGAAAAAGGCATATCCATGCAGGAATCCAGTGTTTGTGGACAGTTAGTCGAAGGCAATGGGCTATTGGGCACTGCGAGTGGCCCAGATACTCTGGCACAGAAGTCTTCTGCCACGTCAATGCCGCGTCTCTGTTCAGAAAGTGCGAGAGCCCTGAATGGTGACCACTGAATGGGTTTTGTGCGGAGACCTCGTACCGTCTTCCACAATTGGGATAAAGGTTTTTCGTGGGGTCAAGTGACTCACAAAAGCAGTCCAACGTTGTGACTCGAGTTTATTTATCCGGCGCTGAATCTTCTTTGTATACGTCGAGCAATCCGTAAGTCTTCTATTGCCTCCGTGCGTCGGTATCTTCGTTCAGCACGCCGTCGGATTGCTCCAAGTCGTTCTAGCTCGATGTCGAATTCCGTTACTTTGGGAGAGCAGGTTAGGGTACACGTAGTATCGTGTACTGTGCTTTTAATTATCTCCTCTATATCGAGGGATATGTTTGCTTCACATTGCTCTTCCATGAGAGACTGGAATTTTCAGCCAGTCCACTCTGTGAACACTATCGCGCATCTTAGCATGGGACAATCCTTCGATTTTGACGTAAGTGGGAATGTGGTCACTTCCATGCGTTTCTATGTCTGGAAACCACTCAGCATGCCTGACGAGGCCTCGTGAGACAAAGGCCAGGTCAAGGCAGCTGCTATACCTTGAACCACGTAGAAACGTTGGACTGCCATCATTTAGCAAGAAAAGTTGGCTGTCGGAGGCGAAGGACACCAACTTTCTCCCTTTAATATTGGTCTTCGAACTTTCCCAGATTGTGTGATGGGCGTTGAAGTCGCCAATTATAATGCATGGCTGAGAAGTTGCTGACAGGATAACTTGTAGTTAGTCAGTTAGTTAAAGGGAATAACGCAAGAAACCTAGGACCTCATGTGGCGCGAGTGAAGGGCGTCACTCACCAACCATTCACCTTATTAGAGAGCCTTAACATATTCTTGTAATATTTGTTTTGTAATATATGGCCCTTATATCACTATACACCCTATCTCAAACACGCCACCTGCTACACATTTACTAATGGAACGCACTTCGCTGCCTTCGTCACATATTTTTTGGGGGAGGAATCCTACGCTGCCACTGTGGAATGACATATAATCATGCACCCAGAACTCCATCTTCCCGAATCGCTGTTCATATTTCAGTCATCTGTGTACGGGTCGTCGAGGCTTCTCGACTCCTGAGGCCTTATGCCTTTCAGACTGAAAATTGACACAAATGTGAGATTGAGAAGGGCTGTCTTCTTCTATAAGGCGACGTTAGCAGACGTTCCGTCCTTCCGTCTCGTGGGTTCCTAAAGATTTTCTCGAACTGTACGAAAAAATTGAAATAAAGAAATAGATGGAACCAGAATTTTCCGAGACGAGGTGGTAAAAAGCAGGGATCATCCCCATCCAACATCAAATTGCTTTTCTTGCTCGGCATGTGCACTCCTTCCTTGTGTTCTCCTGGGTATATATTTGCTTTTTTCAGCAAAGCTGTGTTTGGTCGAGCCCTTCCACCCCCTATCAGTGGTAGCGCTCATGGGCATAACAGAAGGGTATGTGCCACAGCCATCGGGTATTCCCACTACTCAGCTCTGATCTATTAAAACAAAAAAAGGCACCAGAGCGCTCAACAAGTGGGCATGCGCCGCATAAATATGTGTTGCATATCAGAAAACTATCATAATACCAAAGGCATGTGTGCCACGAAAATTCGTTAAATCCTACTACATAGAGCTTCCACCAAAAAGGCAAAAAGTGAACAGTTAGCTCAACGATTGGCGTGCGCGTCACTATAGCGTGATTATAAAAGGTGGTTTGTATACTGTCACCTCGAAGCGTAAAGGGACACTAAAGTAGCAGGAGCTACAGCAGCAACACAGGTCATTGAACTATTTCCTGCCATGGCCTCTGCGATGGCGGACGTGCTTGGTCCAACTGGGCCCCGCTAGATGACACGACCTGTCCAGTTCAACCCGGCGAAAATTGAACCTATGAACAAGCAGTGCCATTCCCCGTAGTGACGCCCGACGGTTGTTTTTATTTATCGGGAATCAAACAGAAACGAACAAGCAGCCTTGTATTACGTCTCTTGAGGCATGGATAGTTTTTGTTTAGTGCACTTCGTTCGTTTTCTAGTGAATAATGGTAGATGGTATGTCTGACGTCATCGGGTTCGTTTTCGAATGTTCTAGTCGGGGTGCATCTGTTCTCGTGTATTTACATTAATTTATCGGTAAGTAGGACGCCGCTGTTGATAATATTGCTTACGTAACAATCGTGTTGGTTTAGGACGTTGTCATACATTGAGCCTTCACTCTGAAGTAAATTGGTTTTTGACATCAGTGTTCCTTTAACAAGTGTGTTTATTAAAGAGCAGTGATGCAACATATCGGAGTTAAGTGAATGCTTCCTTGTATGAACCGGTATACAAGAGCGATGTGCCAAGATGCAATAAAGCTATACTACGACCTCCATGCTTAACAAAGATTTTTTTAAGGAAGAGCATTGATACAATATACCTGAAAGACTTACAAAACATGCAGAGACGTTTAGCTTGAGGAAGCGAACACCACCAAGTTTGCTCTTTAATCGCGGTCCACCAACGGGTGTTTTTTGAATTTTTGTTTATTACACAATATTCTTACACTACGTAGCCATCCCGACTTTAAATCAAAGATGTTTTTCCACTCAGTGTGATAGAACTGCATACCCAATATTTGAGTTTTTCTTTGAGCTTATTTCTGTTTCTTATATTTTCCCCATATGCTAGCGCACGTGTATTATTTTACTATAAACCCTCTTCACTGAAACAAATTTTTGGCCGTTAATCGGGTGCATAAGTAGTTATGGCTGCAGAAAAGAAAATGCCAGCTATGAAAGCATCCCGGCTGCAGCGGCTGCATTTTCGATGGAGGCGGAAATGTTGTAGGCCCTGTACTCAGATTTGGGTGCACGTTAAAGAACCCCAGGTGGTCAAAATTTCCGGAGCCCTCCACTACGGACGGGCGTCTCTCATAATCATATGGGTGGTTTTGGGACGTTAAACCCCACAATCTAATCTAAATCTAATAAAGCTATGAAAGCACGCTTAGAAAAAAATATGTTTCCACCCGGGATCGAACCGGGGACCTTGCGCGTGTGAGCTCGGGAGGATGAAAACATGGTGCTCTTTCATGGCTGTTATGCTAGAAGATAACAAAGCTGATGCAATGACATCGGGTGCAATTTAAGTAGGTATGGCTGCAGAAAAATAAAATGCAAGCTATGAAAGCACGCTTAGAGAAAAATATGTTTCCGCCCGGGATCGAACCGAGGACCTTGCGCGTGTGAGGCGCACGTGATAACCACTACACCACGGAAACCAGAACAATGAGTCCTGCTCTCGGGAGGATGAAAACCATGGTGCTCTTTTATGGCTGTTATGGAAGAAGATAACAAAGCTGATGCAATGACATCGGGTGCAATTTAAGTAGTTATGCTGCAGGAAAATAAAATGCAAGCTATGAAGCACGCTTAAAAAACGTGTTTCCGCCCGGGATCGAACCGGGACCTTGCGCGTGTGAGGCGCACGTGATAACCACTACACCACGGAAACCAGAACCATGAGTCCTGCTCTCGGGAGGATGAAAACCATGGTGCACTTTTATGTCTGTTATGGAAAAAGACAACCAAGCTGATGCATGACATCGGGTGCAATTTAAGTAGTTATGGCTGCAGAAAAATAAAATGCCAGCTATGAAAGCACGCTAAGAAAAAAAATATGTTTCCGCCCGGGATCGAACCGAGGACCTTGCGCGTGTGAGGCGCACGTGATAACCACTACACCACGGAAACCAGAGCAATGAGTCCTGCTCTCGGGAGGATGAAAACCATGGTGCACTTTTATGTCTGTTATGAAGAAGACAACCAAGCTGATGCAATGACATCGGGTGCAATTCAAGTAGTTATGGCTGCAGAAAATAAAATGCAAGCTATGAAAGCACGCTTAGAAAAAATATGTTTCCGCCGAGATCGAACCGGGGACCTTGCGCGTGTGAGGCGCACGTGATAACCACTACACCACGGAAACCAGAACAATGAGCCCTGCTCTCGGGAGGATGAAACCCATGGTGCTCTTTTATGTCTCTTATGGAAGAAGACAACCAAGCTGATGCATTGGCATCGGGTGCAATTTAAGTAGTTATGGCTGGAGAAAAATAAAATGCAAGCTATGAAAGCACGCTTAGAAAAAAAAACATGTTTCCGCCCGGGATCGAACCGGGGACCTTGCGCGTGTGAGGCGCACGTGATAACCACTACACCACGGAAACCAGAACAATGAGTCCTGCTCTCGGGAGAATGAAAACCATGGTGCTCTTTTATGTCTGTTATGGAAGAAGATAACAAGCTGATGCAATGACATCAGGTGCAATTTAAGTAGTTATGGCTGCAGAAAAATAAAATGCAAGCTATGAAAGCACGCTTAGAAAAAAACATGTTTCCGCCCGGGATCGAACCGGGGACCTTGCGCGTGTGAGGCGCACGTGATAACCACTACACCACGGAAACCAGAACAATGAGTCCTGCTCTCGGGAGAATGAAAACCATGGTGCTCTTTTATGTCTGTTATGGAAGAAGACAACCAAGCTGATGCATTGACATCGGGTGCAATTTAAGTAGTTTATGGCTGCAGAAAAATAAAATTCAAGCTATGAAAGCACGCTTAGAAAAAAATATGTTTCCGTCCAGGATCGAACCGGGGACCTTGCGCGTGTGAGGCGCACTTGATAACCACTACACCACGGAAACCAGAACAATGAGTCCTGCTCTCGGGAGGATGAAAATCCATGGTGCACTTTTATGTCTGTTATGGAAGAAGACAACCAAGCTGATGCAATGACATCGGTTGCAATTTAAGTAGTTATGGCTGCAGAAAAATAAAATGCAAGCTATGAAAGCACGCTTAGAAAAAATATGTTTCCGCCCGGGATCGAACCGGGGACCTTGCGCGTGTGAGGCGCACGTGATAACCACTACAACCACGGAAACCAGAACAATGAGCCCTGCTCTCGGGAGGATGAAAACCATGGTGCTATTTTATGGCTCTTATGGAAGAAGATAACAAAGCTGATGCAATGACATCGGGTGCAATTTAAGTAGATATAGCTGCAGAAAAATAAAATGCAAGCTATGAAAGCACGCTTAGAAAAAAATATGTTTCCGACCGGGATCGAACCGAGGACCTTGCGCGTGAGAGGCGCACGTAATAACCACTACACCACGGAAACCAGAACAATGAGCCCTGCTCTCGGGAGGATGAAAACCATGGTGCTCTTTTATGTCTGTTATGGAAGAAGACAACCAAGCTGATGCAATGACATCGGGTGCAATTTAAGTAGTTATGGCTGCAGAAAAATAAAATGCAAGCTATGAAAGCACGCTTAGAAAAAAATATGTTTCCACCCGGGATTGAACCGGGGACCTTGCGCGTGTGAGGCGCACGTGATAACCACTACACCACGGAAACCAGAACAATGAGCCCTGCTCTCGGGAGGATGAAAACCATGGTGCACTTTTATGTCTGTTATGGAAGAAGACAACCAAGCTGATGCAATGACATCGGGTGCAATTTAAGTAGTTATGGCTGCAGAAAAATAATATGCAAGCTATGAAAACACGCTTAGAAAAAAACATGTTTCCGTCCGGGATCGAACCGGGGACCTTGCGCGTGTGAGGCGCACGTGATAACCACTACACCACGGAAACCAGAACAATGAGTCCTGCTCTCGGGAGGATGAAAACCATGGTGCACTTTTATGTCTGTTATGGAAGAAGACAACCAAGCTGATGCAATGACATCGGGTGCAATTTAAGTAGTTATGGCTGCAGAAAAATAAAATGCAAGCTATGAAAGCACGCTTAGAAAAAATATGTTTCCGCCCGGGATCGAACCGGGGACCTTGCGCGTGTGAGGCGCACGTGATAACCACTACACCACGGAAACCAGAACAATGAGCCCTGCTCTCGGGAGGATGAAAACCGTGGTGCTATTTTATGGCTCTTATGGAAGAAGATAACAAAGCTGATGCAATGACATCGGGTGCAATTTAAGTAGTTATGGCTGCAGAAAAATAAAATGCAAGCTATGGAAAGCACGCTTAGAAAAAAACAATGTTTCCGCCCGGGATCGAACCGAGGACCTTGCGCGTGTGAGGCGCACGTGATAACCACTACACCACGGAAACCAGAACAATGAGCCCTGCTCTCGGGAGGATGAAAACCATGGTGCACTTTTATGTCTGTTATGGAAGAAGATAACAAAGCTGATGCAATGACATCGGGTGCAATTTAAGTAGATATAGCTGCAGAAAAATAAAATGCAAGCTATGAAAGCACGCTTAGAAAAAAATATGTTTCCGCCCGGGATCGAACCGAGGACCTTGCGCGTGAGAGGCGCACGTAATAACCACTACACCACGGAAACCAGAACAATGAGCCCTGCTCTCGGGAGGATGAAAACCATGGTGCTCTTTTATGTCTGTTATGGAAGAAGACAACCAAGCTGATGCAATGACATCGGGTGCAATTTAAGTAGTTATGGCTGCAGAAAAATAAAATGCAAGCTATGAAAGCACGCTTAGAAAAAAATATGTTTCCACCCGGGATTGAACCGGGGACCTTGCGCGTGTGAGGCGCACGTGATAACCACTACACCACGGAAACCAGAACAATGAGCCCTGCTCTCGGGAGGATGAAAACCATGGTGCACTTTTATGTCTGTTATGGAAGAAGACAACCAAGCTGATGCAATGACATCGGGTGCAATTTAAGTAGTTATGGCTGCAGAAAAATAAAATGCAAGCTATGAAAGCACGCTTAGAAAAAATATGTTTCCGCCCGGGATCGAACCGGGGACCTTGCGCGTGTGAGGCGCACGTGATAACCACTACACCACGGAAACCAGAACAATGAGCCCTGCTCTCGGGAGGATGAAAACCATGGTGCTATTTTATGGCTCTTATGGAAGAAGATAACAAAGCTGATGCAATGACATCGGGTGCAATTTAAGTAGTTATGGCTGCAGAAAAATAAAATGCAAGCTATGAAAGCACGCTTAGAAAAAAACATGTTTCCGCCCGGGATCGAACCGAGGACCTTGCGCGTGTGAGGCGCACGTGATAACCACTACACCACGGAAACCAGAACAATGAGCCCTGCTCTCGGGAGGATGAAAACCATGGTGCACTTTTATGTCTGTTATGGAAGAAGATAACAAAGCTGATGCAATGACATCGGGTGCAATTTAAGTAGATATACTGCAGAAAAATAAAATGCAAGCTATGAAAGCACGCTTAGAAAAAAATATGTTTCCGCCCGGGATCGAACCGAGGACCTTGCGCGTGAGAGGCGCACGTAATAACCACTACACCACGGAAACCAGAACAATGAGCCCTGCTCTCGGGAGGATGAAAACCATGGTGCTCTTTTATGTCTGTTATGGAAGAAGACAACCAAGCTGATGCAATGACATCGGGTGCAATTTAAGTAGTTATGGCTGCAGAAAAATAAAATGCAAGCTATGAAAGCACGCTTAGAAAAAAATATGTTTCCGCCCGGGATCGAACCGGGGACCTTGCGCGTGTGAGGCGCACGTGTTAACCACTACACCGCGGAAACCAGAACAATGAGTCCTGCTCTCGGGAGGATGAAAACCGTGGTGCTCTTTTATGTCTGTTATGGAAGAAGACAACCAAGCTGATGCAATGACATCGGGTGCAATTTAAAAAGTTATGGCTGCAGAAAAATAAAATGCAAGCTATGAAAGCACGCTTAGGAAAAAAACATGTTTCCGCCCGGGATCGAACCGGGGACCTTGCGCGTGTGAGGCGCACGTGATAACCACTACACCACGGAAACCAGAACAATGAGCCCTGCTCTCGGGAGGATGAAAACCATGGTGCTCTTTTATGTCTGTTATGGAAGAAGATAACAAGCTGATGCAATGACATCGGGTGCAATTTAAGTAGTTATGGCTGCAGAAAAATAAAATGCAAGCTATGAAAGCACGCTTAGAAAAAAATATGTTTCCGCCCGGGATCGAACCGGGGACCTTGCGCGTGTGAGGCGCACGTGATAACCACTACACCACGGAAACCAGAACAATGAGTCCCTGCTCTCGGGAGGATGAAAACCATGGTGCTCTTTTATGTCTGTTATGGAAGAAGATAACAAAGCTGATGCAATGACATCGGGTGCAATTTAAGTAGTTATGGCTGCAGAAAAATAAAATGCAAGCTATGAAAGCACGCTTAGAAAAAAACATGTTTCCGCCCGGGATCGAACCGAGGACCTTGCGCGTGTGAGGCGCACGTGATAACCACTACACCACGGAAACCAGAACAATGAGCCCTGCTCTCGGGAGGATGAAAACCATGGTGCATCTTTTATGTCTGTTATGGAAGAAGACAACCAAGCTGATGCAATGACATCGGGTGCAATTTAAGTAGTTATGGCTGCAGAAAAATAAAATGCAAGCTATGAAAGCACGCTTAGAAAAAAATATGTTTCCGCCCGGGATCGAACCGGGGACCTTGCGCGTGTGAGGCGCACGTGATAACCACTACACCACGGAAACCAGAACAATGAGTCCTGCTCTCGGGAGGATGAAAACCATGGTGCTCTTTTATGTCTGTTATGGAAGAAGACAACCAAGCTGATGCAATGACATCGGGTGCAATTTAAGTAGTTATGGCTGCAGAAAAATAAAATGCAAGCTATGAAAGCACGCTTAGAAAAAAATATGTTTCCGCCCGGGATCGAACCGAGGACCTTGCGCGTGTGAGGCGCACGTGATAACCACTACACCACGGAAACCAGAACAATGAGTCCTGCTCTCGGGAGGATGAAAACCATGGTGCTCTTTTATGTCTGTTATGGAAGAAGACAACCAAGCTGATGCAATGACATCGGGTGCAATTTAAGTAGTTATGGCTGCAGAAAAATAAAATGCAAGCTATGAAAGCACGCTTAGAAAAAAACATGTTTCCGCCCGGGATCGAACCGGGGACCTTGCGCGTGTGAGGCGCACGTGATAACCACTACACCACGGAAACCAGAACAATGAGTCCTGCTCTCGGGAGGATGAAAACCATGGTGCACTTTTATGTCTGTTATGGAAGAAGACAACCAAGCTGATGCAATGACATCGGGTGCAATTTAAGTAGTTATGGCTGCAGAAAAATAAAATGCAAGCTATGAAAGCACGCTTAGAAAAAAATATGTTTCCGCCCGGGATCGAACCGGGGACCTTGCGCGTGTGAGGCGCACGTGATAACCACTACACCACGGAAACCAGAACAATGAGCCCTGCTCTCGGGAGGATGAAAACCATGGTGCTATTTTATGGCTCTTATGGAAGAAGATAACAAAGCTGATGCAATGACATCGGGTGCAATTTAAGTAGTTATGGCTGCAGAAAAATAAAATGCAAGCTATGAAAGCACGCTTAGAAAAAAACATGTTTCCGCCCGGGATCGAACCGAGGACCTTGCGCGTGTGAGGCGCACGTGATAACCACTACACCACGGAAACCAGAACAATGAGCCCTGCTCTCGGGAGGATGAAAACCATGGTGCACTTTTATGTCTGTTATGGAAGAAGATAACAAAGCTGATGCAATGACATCGGGTGCAATTTAAGTAGATATAACTGCAGAAAAATAAAATGCAAGCTATGAAAGCACGCTTAGAAAAAAATATGTTTCCGCCCGGGATCGAACCGAGGACCTTGCGCGTGAGAGGCGCACGTAATAACCACTACACCACGGAAACCAGAACAATGAGCCCTGCTCTCGGGAGGATGAAAACCATGGTGCTCTTTTATGTCTGTTATGGAAGAAGACAACCAAGCTGATGCAATGACATCGGGTGCAATTTAAGTAGTTATGGCTGCAGAAAAATAAAATGCAAGCTATGAAAGCACGCTTAGAAAAAAATATGTTTCCGCCCGGGATCGAACCGGGGACCTTGCGCGTGTGAGGCGCACGTGATAACCACTACACCACGGAAACCAGAACAATGAGTCCTGCTCTCGGGAGGATGAAAACCATGGTGCATCTTTTATGTCTGTTATGGAAGAAGACAACCAAGCTGATGCAATGACATCGGGTGCAATTTAAGTAGTTATGGCTGCAGAAAAATAAAATGCAAGCTATGAAAGCACGCTTAGAAAAAAATATGTTTCCGCCCGGGATCGAACCGGGGACCTTGCGCGTGTGAGGCGCACGTGATAACCACTACACCACGGAAACCAGAACAATGAGTCCTGCTCTCGGGAGGATGAAAACCATGGTGCTATTTTATGTCTGTTATGGAAGAAGATAACCAAGCTGATGCAATGACATCGGGTGCAATTTAAGTAGTTATGGCTGCAGAAAAATAAAATGCAAGCTATGAAAGCACGCTTAGAAAAAAATATGTTTCCGCCCGGGATCGAACCGAGGACCTTGCGCGTGTGAGGCGCACGTGATAACCACTACACCACGGAAACCAGAACAATGAGCCCTGCTCTCGGGAGGATGAAAACCATGGTGCACTTTTATGTCTGTTATGGAAGAAGACAACCAAGCTGATGCAATGACATCGGGTGCAATTTAAGTAGTTATGGCTGCAGAAAAATAAAATGCAAGCTATGAAAGCACGCTTAGAAAAAATATGTTTCCGCCCGGGATCGAACCGGGGACCTTGCGCGTGTGAGGCGCACGTGATAACCACTACACCACGGAAACCAGAACAATGAGCCCTGCTCTCGGGAGGATGAAAACCATGGTGCTATTTTATGTCTGTTATGGAAGAAGATAACAAAGCTGATGCAATGACATCGGGTGCAATTTAAGTAGTTATGGCTGCAGAAAAATAAAATGCAAGCTATGAAAGCACGCTTAGAAAAAAATATGTTTCCGCCCGGGATCGAACCGAGGACCTTGCGCGTGTGAGGCGCACGTGATAACCACTACACCACGGAAACCAGAACAATGAGCCCTGCTCTCGGGAGGATGAAAACCATGGTGCTCTTTTATGTCTGTTATGGAAGAAGACAACCAAGCTGATGCAATGACATCGGGTGCAATTTAAGTAGTTATGGCTGCAGAAAAATAAAATGCAAGCTATGAAAGCACGCTTAGAAAAAAATATGTTTCCGCCCGGGATCGAACCGGGGACCTTGCGCGTGTGAGGCGCACGTGATAACCACTACACCACGGAAACCAGAACAATGAGTCCCTGCTCTCGGGAGGATGAAAACCATGGTGCTCTTTTATGTCTGTTATGGAAGAAGACAACCAAGCTGATGCAATGACATCGGGTGCAATTTAAGTAGTTATGGCTGCAGAAAAATAAAATGCAAGCTATGAAAGCACGCTTAGAAAAAATATGTTTCCGCCCGGGATCGAACCGAGGACCTTGCGCGTGTGAGGCGCACGTGATAACCACTACACCACGGAAACCAGAACAATGAGCCCTGCTCTCGGGAGGATGAAAACCATGGTGCTACTTTTATGTCTGTTATGGAAGAAGATAACAAAGCTGATGCAATGACATCGGGTGCAATTTAAGTAGTTATGGCTGCAGAAAAATAAAATGCAAGCTATGAAAGCACGCTTAGAAAAAAATATGTTTCCGCCCGGGATCGAACCGAGGACCTTGCGCGTGTGAGGCGCACGTGATAACCACTACACCACGGAAACCAGAACAATGAGCCCTGCTCTCGGGAGGATGAAAACCATGGTGCTCTTTTATGTCTGTTATGGAAGAAGACAACCAAGCTGATGCAATGACATCGGGTGCAATTTAAGTAGTTATGGCTGCAGAAAAATAAAATGCAAGCTATGAAAGCACGCTTAGAAAAAAATATGTTTCCGCCCGGGATCGAACCGGGGACCTTGCGCGTGTGAGGCGCACGTGATAACCACTACACCACGGAAACCAGAACAATGAGCCCTGCTCTCGGGAGGATGAAAACCATGGTGCTACTTTTATGTCTGTTATGGAAGAAGACAACCAAGCTGATGCAATGACATCGGGTGCAATTTAAGTAGTTATGGCTGCAGAAAAATAAAATGCAAGCTATGAAAGCACGCTTAGAAAAAAATATGTTTCCGCCCGGGATCGAACCGAGGACCTTGCGCGTGTGAGGCGCACGTGATAACCACTACACCACGGAAACCAGAACAATGAGCCCTGCTCTCGGGAGGATGAAAACCATGGTGCTCTTTTATGTCTGTTATGGAAGAAGACAACCAAGCTGATGCAATGACATCGGGTGCAATTTAAGTAGTTATGGCTGCAGAAAAATAAAATGCAAGCTATGAAAGCACGCTTAGAAAAAAATATGTTTCCGCCCGGGATCGAACCGGGGACCTTGCGCGTGTGAGGCGCACGTGATAACCACTACACCACGGAAACCAGAACAATGAGTCCTGCTCTCGGGAGGATGAAAACCATGGTGCTACTTTTATGTCTGTTATGGAAGAAGACAACCAAGCTGATGCAATGACATCGGGTGCAATTTAAGTAGTTATGGCTGCAGAAAAATAAAATGCAAGCTATGAAAGCACGCTTAGAAAAAAATATGTTTCCGCCCGGGATCGAACCGAGGACCTTGCGCGTGTGAGGCGCACGTGATAACCACTACACCACGGAAACCAGAACAATGAGCCCTGCTCTCGGGAGGATGAAAACCATGGTGCTACTTTTATGGCTGTTATGGAAGAAGATAACAAAGCTGATGCAATGACATCGGGTGCAATTTAAGTAGTTATGGCTGCAGAAAAATAAAATGCAAGCTATGAAAGCACGCTTAGAAAAAACATGTTTCCGCCCGGGATCGAACCGAGGACCTTGCGCGTGTGAGGCGCACGTGATAACCACTACACCACGGAAACCAGAACAATGAGCCCTGCTCTCGGGAGGATGAAAACCATGGTGCTACTTTATGTCTGTTATGGAAGAAGATAACCAAGCTGATGCAATGACATCGGGTGCAATTTAAGTAGTTATGGCTGCAGAAAAATAAAATGCAAGCTATGAAAGCACGCTTAGAAAAAAATATGTTTCCGCCCGGGATCGAACCGGGGACCTTGCGCGTGTGAGGCGCACGTGATAACCACTACACCACGGAAACCAGAACAATGAGCCCTGCTCTCGGGAGGATGAAAACCATGGTGCTCTTTTATGTCTGTTATGGAAGAAGACAACCAAGCTGATGCAATGACATCGGGTGCAATTTAAGTAGTTATGGCTGCAGAAAAATAAAATGCAAGCTATGAAAGCACGCTTAGAAAAAAATATGTTTCCGCCCGGGATCGAACCGAGGACCTTGCGCGTGTGAGGCGCACGTGATAACCACTACACCACGGAAACCAGAACAATGAGTCCTGCTCTCGGGAGGATGAAAACCATGGTGCTCTTTTATGTCTGTTATGGAAGAAGACAACCAAGCTGATGCAATGACATCGGGTGCAATTTAAGTAGTTATGGCTGCAGAAAAATAAAATGCAAGCTATGAAAGCACGCTTAGAAAAAAATATGTTTCCGCCCGGGATCGAACCGAGGACCTTGCGCGTGTGAGGCGCACGTGATAACCACTACACCACGGAAACCAGAACAATGAGCCCTGCTCTCGGGAGGATGAAAACCATGGTGCTCTTTTATGTCTGTTATGGAAGAAGACAACCAAGCTGATGCAATGACATCGGGTGCAATTTAAGTAGTTATGGCTGCAGAAAAATAAAATGCAAGCTATGAAAGCACGCTTAGAAAAAAATATGTTTCCGCCCGGGATCGAACCGGGGACCTTGCGCGTGTGAGGCGCACGTGATAACCACTACACCACGGAAACCAGAACAATGAGCCCTGCTCTCGGGAGGATGAAAACCATGGTGCTACTTTTATGTCTGTTATGGAAGAAGATAACAAGCTGATGCAATGACATCGGGTGCAATTTAAGTAGTTATGGCTGCAGAAAAATAAAATGCAAGCTATGAAAGCACGCTTAGAAAAAAATATGTTTCCGCCCGGGATCGAACCGGGGACCTTGCGCGTGTGAGGCGCACGTGATAACCACTACACCACGGAAACCAGAACAATGAGCCCTGCTCTCGGGAGGATGAAAACCATGGTGCTACTTTTATGTCTGTTATGGAAGAAGATAACAAAGCTGATGCAATGACATCGGGTGCAATTTAAGTAGTTATGGCTGCAGAAAAATAAAATGCAAGCTATGAAAGCACGCTTAGAAAAAAACATGTTTCCGCCCGGGATCGAACCGAGGACCTTGCGCGTGTGAGGCGCACGTGATAACCACTACACCACGGAAACCAGAACAATGAGCCCTGCTCTCGGGAGGATGAAAACCATGGTGCTCTTTTATGTCTGTTATGGAAGAAGACAACCAAGCTGATGCAATGACATCGGGTGCAATTTAAGTAGTTATGGCTGCAGAAAAATAAAATGCAAGCTATGAAAGCACGCTTAGAAAAAAATATGTTTCCGCCCGGGATCGAACCGAGGACCTTGCGCGTGTGAGGCGCACGTGATAACCACTACACCACGGAAACCAGAACAATGAGTCCCTGCTCTCGGGAGGATGAAAACCATGGTGCTCTTTTATGTCTGTTATGGAAGAAGACAACCAAGCTGATGCAATGACATCGGGTGCAATTTAAGTAGTTATGGCTGCAGAAAAATAAAATGCAAGCTATGAAAGCACGCTTAGAAAAAAATATGTTTCCGCCCGGGATCGAACCGGGGACCTTGCGCGTGTGAGGCGCACGTGATAACCACTACACCACGGAAACCAGAACAATGAGCCCTGCTCTCGGGAGGATGAAAACCATGGTGCTACTTTTATGTCTGTTATGGAAGAAGACAACCAAGCTGATGCAATGACATCGGGTGCAATTTAAGTAGTTATGGCTGCAGAAAAATAAAATGCAAGCTATGAAAGCACGCTTAGAAAAAATATGTTTCCGCCCGGGATCGAACCGGGGACCTTGCGCGTGTGAGGCGCACGTGATAACCACTACACCACGGAAACCAGAACAATGAGCCCTGCTCTCGGGAGGATGAAAACCATGGTGCTATTTTATGTCTGTTATGGAAGAAGATAACCAAGCTGATGCAATGACATCGGGTGCAATTTAAGTAGTTATGGCTGCAGAAAAATAAAATGCAAGCTATGAAAGCACGCTTAGAAAAAACATGTTTCCGCCCGGGATCGAACCGAGGGACCTTGCGCGTGTGAGGCGCACGTGATAACCACTACACCACGGAAACCAGAACAATGAGCCCTGCTCTCGGGAGGATGAAAACCATGGTGCTCTTTTATGTCTGTTATGGAAGAAGACAACCAAGCTGATGCAATGACATCGGGTGCAATTTAAGTAGTTATGGCTGCAGAAAAATAAAATGCAAGCTATGAAAGCACGCTTAGAAAAAAATATGTTTCCGCCCGGGATCGAACCGAGGACCTTGCGCGTGTGAGGCGCACGTGATAACCACTACACCACGGAAACCAGAACAATGAGCCCTGCTCTCGGGAGGATGAAAACCATGGTGCTCTTTTATGTCTGTTATGGAAGAAGACAACCAAGCTGATGCAATGACATCGGGTGCAATTTAAGTAGTTATGGCTGCAGAAAAATAAAATGCAAGCTATGAAAGCACGCTTAGAAAAAATATGTTTCCGCCCGGGATCGAACCGGGGACCTTGCGCGTGTGAGGCGCACGTGATAACCACTACACCACGGAAACCAGAACAATGAGCCCTGCTCTCGGGAGGATGAAAACCATGGTGCTCTTTTATGGCTGTTATGGAAGAAGATAACAAAGCTGATGCAATGACATCGGGTGCAATTTAAGTAGTTATGGCTGCAGAAAAATAAAATGCAAGCTATGAAAGCACGCTTAGAAAAAAATATGTTTCCGCCCGGGATCGAACCGGGGACCTTGCGCGTGTGAGGCGCACGTGATAACCACTACACCACGGAAACCAGAACAATGAGCCCTGCTCTCGGGAGGATGAAAACCATGGTGCTACTTTTATGTCTGTTATGGAAGAAGATAACAAAGCTGATGCAATGACATCGGGTGCAATTTAAGTAGTTATGGCTGCAGAAAAATAAAATGCAAGCTATGAAAGCACGCTTAGAAAAAACATGTTTCCGCCCGGGATCGAACCGAGGACCTTGCGCGTGTGAGGCGCACGTGATAACCACTACACCACGGAAACCAGAACAATGAGTCCTGCTCTCGGGAGGATGAAAACCATGGTGCTCTTTTATGTCTGTTATGGAAGAAGACAACCAAGCTGATGCAATGACATCGGGTGCAATTTAAGTAGTTATGGCTGCAGAAAAATAAAATGCAAGCTATGAAAGCACGCTTAGAAAAAACATGTTTCCGCCCGGGATCGAACCGGGGACCTTGCGCGTGTGAGGCGCACGTGATAACCACTACACCACGGAAACCAGAACAATGAGCCCTGCTCTCGGGAGGATGAAAACCATGGTGCTCTTTTATGTCTGTTATGGAAGAAGACAACCAAGCTGATGCAATGACATCGGGTGCAATTTAAGTAGTTATGGCTGCAGAAAAATAAAATGCAAGCTATGAAAGCACGCTTAGAAAAAAACATGTTTCCGCCCGGGATCGAACCGGGGACCTTGCGCGTGTGAGGCGCACGTGATAACCACTACACCACGGAAACCAGAACAATGAGTCCCTGCTCTCGGGAGGATGAAAACCATGGTGCACTTTTATGTCTGTTATGGAAGAAGACTAACCAAGCTGATGCAATGACATCGGGTGCAATTTAAGTAGTTATGGCTGCAGAAAATAAAATGCAAGCTATGAAAGCACGCTTAGAAAAAAACATGTTTCCGCCCGGGATCGAACCGGGGACCTTGCGCGTGTGAGGCGCACGTGATAACCACTACACCACGGAAACCAGAACAATGAGCCCTGCTCTCGGGAGGATGAAAACCATGGTGCTCTTTTATGGCTGTTATGGAAGAAGATAACAAAGCTGATGCAATGACATCGGGTGCAATTTAAGTAGTTATGGCTGCAGAAAAATAAAATGCAAGCTATGAAAGCACGCTTAGAAAAAAATATGTTTCCGCCCGGGATCGAACCGGGGACCTTGCGCGTGTGAGGCGCACGTGATAACCACTACACCACGGAAACCAGAACAATGAGCCCTGCTCTCGGGAGGATGAAAACCATGGTGCTACTTTTATGTCTGTTATGGAAGAAGATAACCAAGCTGATGCAATGACATCGGGTGCAATTTAAGTAGTTATGGCTGCAGAAAAATAAAATGCAAGCTATGAAAGCACGCTTAGAAAAAAATATGTTTCCGCCCGGGATCGAACCGAGGGACCTTGCGCGTGTGAGGCGCACGTGATAACCACTACACCACGGAAACCAGAACAATGAGCCCTGCTCTCGGGAGGATGAAAACCATGGTGCACTTTTATGTCTGTTATGGAAGAAGACAACCAAGCTGATGCAATGACATCGGGTGCAATTTAAGTAGTTATGGCTGCAGAAAAATAAAATGCAAGCTATGAAAGCACGCTTAGAAAAAATATGTTTCCGCCCGGGATCGAACCGGGGACCTTGCGCGTGTGAGGCGCACGTGATAACCACTACACCACGGAAACCAGAACAATGAGCCCTGCTCTCGGGAGGATGAAAACCATGGTGCTACTTTTATGTCTGTTATGGAAGAAGATAACAAAGCTGATGCAATGACATCGGGTGCAATTTAAGTAGATATGGCTGCAGAAAAATAAAATGCAAGCTATGAAAGCACGCTTAGAAAAAAATATGTTTCCGCCCGGGATCGAACCGAGGACCTTGCGCGTGATGAGGCGCACGTAATAACCACTACACCACGGAAACCAGAACAATGAGCCCTGCTCTCGGGAGGATGAAAACCATGGTGCTCTTTTATGTCTGTTATGGAAGAAGACAACCAAGCTGATGCAATGACATCGGGTGCAATTTAAGTAGTTATGGCTGCAGAAAAATAAAATGCAAGCTATGAAAGCACGCTTAGAAAAAAATATGTTTCCACCCGGATTGAACCGGGGACCTTGCGTGTGTGAGGCGCACGTGATAACCACTACACCACGGAAACCAGAACAATGAGCCCTGCTCTCGGGAGGATGAAAACCATGGTGCTCTTTTATGGCTGTTATGGAAGAAGATAACAAAGCTGATGCAATGACATCGGGTGCAATTTAAGTAGTTATGGCTGCAGAAAAATAAAATGCAAGCTATGAAAGCACGCTTAGAAAGAAATATGTTTCCGCCCGGGATCGAACCGGGGACCTTGCGCGTGTGAGGCGCACGTGTTAACCACTACACCGCGGAAACCAGAACAATGAGCTCTGCTCTCGGGAGGATGAAAACCATGGTGCACTTTTATGTCTGTTATGGAAGAAGATAACAAAGCTGATGCAATGACATCGGGTGCAATTTAAGTAGTTATGGCTGCAGAAAAATAAAATGCAAGCTATGAACGCACGCTTAGAAAAAAATGTGTTTCCGCCCGGGATCGAACCGAGGACCTTGCGCGTGTGAGGCGCACGTGATAACCACTACACCACGGAAACCAGAACAATGAGCCCTGCTCTCGGGAGGATGAAAACCATGGTGCACTTTTATGTCTGTTATGGAAGAAGACAACCAAGCTGATGCAATGACATCGGGTGCAATTTAAGTAGTTATGGCTGCAGAAAAATAAAATGCAAGCTATGAAAGCACGCTTAGAAAAAAATATGTTTCCGCCCGGGATCGAGCCGAGGACCTTGCGCGTGAGAGGCGCACGTAATAACCACTGCACCACGGAAACCAGAACAATGAGCCCTGCTCTCGGGAGGATGAAAACCATGGTGCTCTTTAATGTCTGTTATGGAAGAAGACAACCAAGCTGATGCAATGACATCGGGTGCAATTTAAGTAGTTATGGCTGCAGAAAAACAAAATGCAAGCTATGAAAGCACGCTTAGAAAAAATATGTTTCCGCCCGGGATTGAACTGGGGACCTTGCGCGTGTGAGGCGCACGTGATAACCACTACACCACGGAAACCAGAACAATGAGTCCCTCTCTCGGGAGGATGAAAACCATGGTGCTCTTATGTCTGTTATGGAAGAAGACAACCAAGCTGATGCAATGACATCGGGTGCAATTTAAGTAGTTATGGCTGCAGGAAAATAAAATGCAAGCTATGAAAGCACGCTTAGAAAAAAACATGTTTCCGCCCGGGATCGAACCGGGGACCTTGCGCGTGTGAGGCGCACGTGATAACCACTACACCACGGAAACCAGAACAATGAGTCCCTCTCTCGGGAGGATGAAAAACATGGTGCATTTTTATGTCTGTTATGAAAGAAGACAACCAAGCTGATGCAATGACATCGGGTGCAATTTAAGTAGTTATGGCTGCAGGAAAATAAAATGCAAGCTATGAAAGCACGCTTAGAAAAAAACATGTTTCCGCCCGGGATCGAACCGGGGACCTTGCACGTGTGAGGCGCACGTGATAACCACTACACCACGGAAACCAGAACAATGAGCCCTGCTCTCGGGAGGATGAAAACCATGGTGCACTTTTATGTCTGTTATAGAAGAAGATAACAAAGCTGATGCAATGACATCGGGTGCAATTTAAGTAGTTATGGCTGCAGAAAAATAAAATGCAAGCTATGAAAGCACGCTTAGAAAAAAATATGTTTCCGCCCGGGATCGAACCGGGGACCTTGCGCGTGTGAGGCGCACGTGTTAACCACTACACCGCGGAAACCAGAACAATGAGCCCTGCTCTCGGGAGGATGAAAACCATGGTGCTCTTTTATGTCTTTTATGGAAGAAGACAACCAAGCTGATGCAATGACATCGGGTGCGATTTAAGTAGTTATGGCTGCAGAAAAATAAAATGCAAGCTAAGAAAGCACGCTTAGAAAAAAACATGTTTCCGCCCGGGATCGAACCGGGGACCTTGCGCGTGTGAGGCGCACGTAATATTCACTACACCACGGAAACCAGAACAATGAGCCCTGCTCTCGGGAGGATGAAAACCATGGTGCACTTTTATGTCTGTTATAGAAGAAGATAACAAAGCTGATGCAATGACATCGGGTGCAATTTAAGTAGTTATGGCTGCAGAAAAATAAAATGCAAGCTATGAAAGCACGCTTAGAAAAAAATATTTCCGCCCGGGATCGAACCGGGGACCTTGCGCGTGTGAGGCGCACGTGTTAAACACTACACCGCGGAAACCAGAACAATGAGCCCTGCTCTCGGGAGGATGAAAACCATGGTGCACTTTTATGTCTGTTTATGGAAGAAGATAACAAAGCTGATGCAATGACATCGGGTGCAATTTAAGTAGTTATGGCTGCAGAAAAATAAAATGCAAGCTATGAACGCACGCTTAGAGAAAAAATATGTTTCCGCCCGGGATCGAACCGAGGACCTTGCGCGTGTGAGGTGCACGTGATAACCACTACACCACGGAAACCAGAACAATGAGCCCTGCTCTCGGGAGGATGAAAACCATGGTGCTCTTTTATGGCTGGGTTGGAAGAAGATAACAAAGCTGATGCAATGACATCGGGTGCAATTTAAGTAGTTATGGCTGCAGAAAAATAAAATGCAAGCTATGAAAGCACGCTTAGAAAAAAAATATGTTTCCGCCCGGGATCGAACCGGGGACCGTGCGCGTGTGAGGCGCACGTGTTAACCACTACACCGCGGAAACCAGAACAATGAGCCCTGCTCTCGGGAGGATGAAAACCATGGTGCTCTTTTATGTCTTTTATGGAGGAAGACAACCAAGCTGATGCAATGACATCGGGTGCGATTTAAGTAGTTATGGCTGCAGAAAAATAAAATGCAAGCTAAGAAAGCACGCTTAGAAAAAAAACATGTTTCCGCCCGGGATCGAACCGGGGACCTTGCGCGTGTGAGGCGCACGTGATATTCACTACACCACGGAAACCAGAACAATGAGCCCTGCTCTCGGGAGGATGAAAACCATGGTGCAATTTTATGTCTGTTATAGAAGAAGATAACAAAGCTGATGCAATGACATCGGGTGCGATTTAAGTAGTTATGGCTGCAGAAAAATAAAATGCAAGCTAAGAAAGCACGCTTAGAAAAAAAACATGTTTCCGCCCGGGATCGAACCGGGGACCTTGCGCGTGTGAGGCGCACGTGATATTCACTACACCACGGAAACCAGAACAATGAGCCCTGCTCTCGGAAGGATGAAAACCATGGTGCACTTTTATGTCTGTTATAGAAGAAGATAACAAAGCTGATGCAATGACATCGGGTGCAATTTAAGTAGTTATGGCTGCAGAAAAATAAAATGCAAGCTATGAAAGCACGCTTAGAAAAAACATGTTTCCGCCCGGGATCGAACCGGGGACCTTGCGCGTGTGAGGCGCACGGGATAACCACTACACCACGGAAACCAGAATAATGAGCCCCTCTCTCGGGAGGATGAAAACCATGGTGCACTTTTATGTCTGTTATGGAAGAAGACAACCAAGCTGATGCAATGACATCGAGTGCAATTTAAGTAGTTATGGCTGCAGAAAAATAAAATGCAAGCTATGAAAGCACGCTTAGAAAAAAATCTGTTTCCGCCCGGGATCGAACCGGGGACCTTGCGCGTGTGAGGCGCACGTGTTAACCACTACACCGCGGAAACCAGAACAATGAGCCCTGCTCTCGGGAGGATGAAAACCATGGTGCACTTTTATGTCTGTTATGGAAGAAGATAACAAAGCTGATGCAATGACATCGGGTGCAATTTAAGTAGTTATGGCTGCAGAAAAATAAAATGCAAGCTATGAACGCACACTTAGAAAAAAATATGTTTCCGCCCGGGATCGAACCGAGGACCTTGCGCGTGTGAGGCGCACGTAATAACCACTATACCACGGAAACCAGAACAATGAGTCCTGCTCTCGGGAGGATGAAAACCATGGTGCTCTTTTATGTCTGTTATGGAAGAAGACAACCAAGCTGATGCAATGACATCGGGTGCAGATTAAGTAGTTATGGCTGCAGAAAAATAAAATGCAAGCTATGAAAGCACGCTTAGAAAAAAACATGTTTCCGCCCGGGATCGAACCGGGGACCTTACGCGTGTGAGGCGCACGTGATAACCACTACACCACGGAAACCAGAATAATGAGCCCCTCTCTCGGGAGGATGAAAACCATGGTGCACTTTTATGTCTGTTATGGAAGAAGACAACCAAGCTGATGCAATGACATCGAGTGCAATTTAAGTAGTTATGGCTGCAGAAAAATAAAATGCAAGCTATGAAAGCACACTTAGAAAAAACATGTTTCCGCCCGGGATCGAACCGGGGACCTTGCGCGTGTGAGGCGCACGTGATAACCACTACACCACGGAAACCAGAACAATGAGCCCTGCTCTCGGGAGGATGAAAACCATGGTGCTCTTTTATGGCTGTTATCGAAGAAGATAACAAAGCTGATGCAATGACATCGGGTGCAATTTAAGTAGTTATGGCTGCAGAAAAATAAAATGCAAGCTATGAAAGCACGCTTAGAAAAAAACATGTTTCCGCCCGGGATCAAACCGGGGACCTTGCGCGTGTGAGGCGCACGTGATAACCACTACACCACGGAAACCAGAACAATGACCCTGCTCTCGGGAGGATGAAAACCATGGCGCACTTTTATGTCTGTTATGGAAGAAGATAACAAAGCTGATGCAATGACATCGGGTGCAATTTAAGTAGTTATGGCTGCAGAAAAATAAAATGCAAGCTATGAGAGCACACTTAGAAAAAAATATGTTTCCTCCCGGGATCGAACCGGGGACCTTGCGCGTGTGAGGCGCACGTGATAACCACTACACCACGGAAACTTTTTTTTTGCTTTATTGCCTGTTTACAGGCGCATACATCAAACCACAAGCAGAACAAAAACAAGCAGTAACTGTCCGACAGAAACTTAAAGTTCCCTAAGTGCTGCCAAGGGCTCCACCCTCGACAACCACTCAGGTAAAATCTCCCGAGTTTTTTGCAGTTCAACATACTTGGCCATACATTCACGGAAATACATTCGTGCAGGCCGTGCATCCTGATCGCGATAGAAACCCGCCATACGGGCCCGCCATAAACAGTGAAGTCCACATAGAATAATCAAATCAAAAGGCATTCCCTCTTCGTCCACTATTGGCAGAAATCTTATAGCATATGAATTTAGAGGTAATTCTTTCTGTAACGTCCTTTGAAGTACATCCCAAAAATATACTCCTTCCCAACAATGTAAGAAAACATGTTCAATATTTTGCGGTTTTTTACAGATAAGGCAATTTGTCCCCCAAGGTTGATTGATTGATTGATATGTGGGGTTTAACGTCCCAAAACCACTATATGATTATGAGAGACGCCGTAGTGGAGGGCTCCGGAAATTTAGACCACCTGGGGTTCTTTAACGTGCACCCAAATCTGAGCACACGGGCCTACAACATTTCCGCCTCCATCGGAAATGCAGCCGCCGCAGCCGGGATTCGAACCCGCGCCCTGCGGGTCAGCAGCCGAGTACCTTAGTCACTAGACCACCGCGGCGGGGCGTCCCCCAAGGTAAGTAAAAACCACGGTCTGCTTGAAATGTCCTGACTGATAGTGTACCTGTGTGCAGCTTGAAAAAGAAAGACTTCGCGCCAGGAGCCACTTGCATTCTCTTCACTCTTTTAAGCACATCTTTCCCTTCACCTCTAGCGTACATGGCACGGTACAGCGGTTTAGGTAAAACAACATCGCATACATCTTTGTACAACTTCATTCGAGTCACTGAAAACAAATATTCATTGGAAAATCTAACAGATAAAAACCGTACACTTAGAATAACCTCTTTAAGATACCCCCGCACAGCACCGGTCATGTCATGCGTGCTAACCACATATCCAGGTAAAGCCCGCGTCAGTCTCATTTGGCACACTGTACGTAAGAAAGGGTCCCTTGTGTAGCGAAAAAAAAAGAACCTATTTACGACTTGGCGTATGAAAAGATGTGTTAAACCAAGCCCTCCGTGTTTCACTTTTCGAAACAGATTAGTTCGACTGCATCTCTCCCAGTTTGAAGCCCACACGAACACTGCGAAGATACGATGGAACTTCTGTATGTTTGCCCTTGAAGAATGCAATACTTGCATCACATACCAAAGTTTTGAGGCAAAGAAAAGATTACAGACAGTCGCCGTAGCAAACACTGACAGATGATTACCGTTGCATCTATTAGCTTTCGTCCGGATTTCTTTCGCTTGTTCTTGCCAGTAGTTCTCATTATCTTTATAAAATTCCAGTGGCACCCCTTAGTACTTGACAGGTGTGGTCACCCATTTAACATTAGCAAAATAGTCTGGTTTTGATGACCACTCTCCATGCCAGAAACCCAGACACTTTCCCCAGTTTACTAGACTGCCAGTTGCCTTGCCGAACCTTTTAACCACACTGATGGTAGTGGTAACACTATCTTGATCGATACAACAAACAGCCACATCGTCGACATATGCCCAAAATTTTAAGTTCGGATTCTTGTAATCTATAGCCACGAATGCAACTGTTTTGATCTATTGCTAAGCACAAAGATTCTATATATAAACTGAAAAGTAGGGGGCTCAGCGGGCAGCCCTGACGAAAAGAACGCTTTATGTTAATTGTATCTCCTAGCGTCTTATTGATTACCAGTCGGGTTGTGCAGTTCCGGTATGCCATAGATACTCCATCTCTGATTACAAAACCAACGTTGACATGGTCAAGAATGGCAAGCAGAAGGTTGTGGGAAACACAATCAAAAGCTTTCTCGAGATCAATCTGTAGAATGGCTACCCCTACTTGATTGGCATCGCTACACTCGAGCACACAGCGCATCTTGTGTATATTAGTCACAGTGGAGCGCCCCATAATCCCACATGTTTGGTGAGGCCCTACTAATTCTTTGATTACCCCTTGAAGTCGCCGTGCTAGTACTTTCATTAAAATTTTGTAATCACAATTAGTTAGTGATATTGGTCTATACGAAGAAACTAATTTTAACTTCTCCGAGTGTTCGTTCTTAGGTATCAAAACTGTATGTGCTTCACTAAAGGACCTAGGGAGGACATTAAGTTTATAAGCTTGATTGAAGACATCTGCAAGTACTTGGGATAATTCATTTTTGAACTCCTTATAAAACGAAGCACTAAGCCCGTCCGGCCCTGGAGATTTACCAGGATTCATTTTATCTATAGCCCTTTCTACTTCCGTCGGCGTTATAGATAGCTCTAAAGCTGATTTGGTGTTATCTGACAACTTCGGCATTCTGCTAAGGAACTCCTGCTTAAATTCCTCTGAATTAATGGGCGTGGCAGCGAAGAGTCCTTTGTAGTGTTTGCGAAACACTCGTCCTATGCTCTCATTGTCCGAAACTTCGATACCGTTGACTTCAATGGCATCTATGTGATTTCGCCTGGCATGACTCTTCTCTAATCCAAGCGCTCGCTTCGTCGGGCGATCATCCACAGTCAATGATGCTGCTCTGGCTCGCACTAGCGCTCCGCGATAGCGTTTCTCCTCATATACCTCTATCCTCTGTTTAATACCCCGCAAATCGTCCCCATATACTCCAGGTTTTTCACATTCAAGAGTTGTTAGTCTCTCAAGTGTTCGTCTAAGCTCTTTCTCATTCTTCTTAGATTCAAAAGATAAAACGCTAGATCTCTCTATTGATTCTATTTTGATTCGGTGCTTGAATAGCTCCCATTCTTCTCCTATTTTGTCCATACACTCTTTGTTAATATTACTTATTTCTTTAATAACTGATGCGCTAAACGACTCATCCTTCAAGAGGTTAGAGTTCATTTTCCACTGTTCCCAAGAAAAGGCGTTCCTTTCTTTTTTTGACCCGATATTGCATTTTACAAGACAGTGATCGGAAAAGGAAACAGGGACAACATTATAACTGCTACACTGGGTTATCGCATCTGCAGTAAGGTAAAGTCGATCCAATCGGGCATTACTTGTGCCTTGAAAGTGGGTATACTTCACATCTCGGGAGCTATGCAAACACTCCGCAACATCTACTAATTCGTGCTCAATAATCACCTGTGCCAGGACATCACTGCTTCTATTTTTAACGTTGCGCCTGCTTGATCTATCACTTTCATTCAAGACACAGTTGAAATCACCCAGCAATAAGACTTTCCTACCAGTACACATATGTTGTCGTAAATTGGAAAAAAACCCGATCTTTCCTGGCCAATAGTTGGAGCATAAACACATATAATGCGCCATTCAGTGTCACAATAAACAATATCACACCATACTACTCGGCCTGAAGAGCAAGAAAAGACATTTTCTATGACTAATCCTGGCAGTTTTTTAACAAAAAGAACACATCCCCTTGATGTGCCTATGGCCTGGCTCACAGTGGCAAAATACCGTGATGTAAACTTAAGCACCGTGCTCCCAGTCTCCTCCTCGCCTTGAACTTTCGTCTCCTGCACTGCAAGCACATCCAGATTTTCTTCCAATAACAACCGGTAGACTTGGCTTTGCTTCTTCTTTGAAGCCAAGCCTCTAACATTCAGCGTGGCGAAGCTAAATGATACTTGAGGCGCCATTACAACCATGTGGAGGAGTTAGGCCCGGAGCATGGCGCTTACCTTGCACGTCTAGCGCTACGCTAGACGCCTCAAGGACCGTCCGACCGCCCGGTTTCACTGCACAGTAGAAGAGAATTGTTTACAGCTTTTTTGTCCGTGGTGCCACCAGCTCTTGCTCTCATGCTGGTGCGTCTGCCAGTCAGCGTCTTTGCCGGTGGTTCTTCCACGCTACTTGCACTGTTCTTGTCTGCCGTCTTCACAGGGTCTTCCAATAGTCTTTTAATGGCTGAAACGGCACCGCTGGGCCAAGAGACGCGGCTGGCGTTGCACGTGTTTCCTTCTATCTTCGTGTCGAAACCAACGCTACAGGAGGCACCATCGAAAACTTGGCCTTGCTCCGACGCATGGGCAGACGCTCCGTCTACTTCACAGCCTGCGTCTGTCACCGCATTGTCAGCTGTATCGGTCGATACAGCTGCAGAACCTGGTTGAGTGTCAACAGGTGCCGGTGTAGATACGTCTACTGATGTTGCAGATGTGCAGTTCAAATTTTCTGCGACTTCATCACCGCAACCTTCAGCCGCGTCCTCTGCTTCTGTCACGTCCATAATGTGTTCTGACGCATCTTCGGCCTCCGCTGACGTGGTCACTGCGGCGTACGAACGGACGCATTCCGCGTCCTCATGCCCGAAACGCCGGCAGCGCGAGCACCGAGGCACCTTACACTCGCGACGCACATGTCCTGTTCCGCTGCAACGCAGGCATTGCATAGGCCGACCTAGGGCTACCACTAAGGCTAATTCACCGGCGACTCGTATCTGATGAGGCAGGTCCTCGACCTTCATACCGCTTTTCAGCTTAATGAAAACAGTGCGGGTCGTCGAATTCTTCTCATTGACTCCTTCCACACGCCAGCGTTCCCGGGTCACTTCTGTAACTTTCCCGAACGCTGCCAAGGCCGTGCGGACATCATCGTCCGAAACGCCGTGTAAAAGCCAGTGAAGCCGCAGCCTCACCTTCTGCTCCTGAGGGTCGATAACGAGGCAGCGGCGTCCTTTGACCTGGAGTTCTTTCAGATCAGTCATCCGCTTCGTCGCCTCCTGGCTGTTAAAGGTGACGGCCCACACATGGTTGATCTGGTAGGCGTCCAATGCAATTACGTCGGGAAGCAGTCGTTCCTTGTCCAGAGCGTCTCGGAAATCTTCGACCTTGAAAGGCCTCACTCGAATATCACCGTGCAAAAACACTGTGTTCACAACAATACGTCCTGTTGGCAGATTCGGCAAGATGATCTCATAATCCTTGTCACTTTCGTCTGTAATCCTGTTTCCGCGGCCACCAAGGACCGCCTTTGCCGCTCCGCGGGAGCCCATGATTCCTGCGTCCGACGCGTGCGAGTGCCGGCGAAAGAATAAACACCACGGAAACCAGAACAATGAGCCCTGCTCTCGGGAGGATGAAAACCATGGTGCTCTTTTATGGCTGTTATGGAAGAAGATAACAAAGCTGATGCAATGACATCGGGTACAATTTAAGTAGTTATGGCTGCAGAAAAATACAATGCAAGCTATGAAAGCACGCTTAGAAAAAAAAAATGGCAGCATATCCACGGAGTGAATGATGGAGAGTGGGGCGAAGCATTCGTCCGTCCATGCGTCCGTCTGTGTGACCGTACATGCGTCTGTTTGTGCGCCCGTCCCTGCGTTCTTTCATGCATCCGCCCCTGCGTCCGTTCATGCGTCCATCCATGCATCTGTTTGTGTGTCCTTTCGTTCATCTATTCAACACTCCAAGTCCCACCATCTCGCATCTTTTTATCATATATTCGATGGATGGATGCTATGAGCGTCCCCTTTATAACGGGGTGGTGACAAGTATGCCACCAGGCTCGACAAAAAAAAAACCTTTTTTCTTTTTTGATGTTGGCCTAATGCCTCTACTTCGATAAATTCTATCTTAATGGAAAAAAAGGTAAATTTCCGCTTAAGTTCTCTGCCATTTACGGCACACTGTCCATATTTTATTTTTCCAATATTTATTTTTGTCCTTTCTCTCTAATTTTCTGCCACCAATACTCTAACCGTCTCTTACTTATTTCAATCGCGGGTGTGTTCAGCTTTCCATTGTTGTCCCTAAAACCCAAGGCTTCCTGTAGGCTCGTGCCCAAACGTACACCTGGGGGGATATCTCCACATTCAATCAGAACATGCTCCGCCGTTTCCTTATCTTTCCCGCAGCATGTGCATTGTTCTTCTTCTTTACTGAATCTTGCTTTATAACTACGTGTTCTAAGGCAACCCGATCTCGCTTCAAACAGTAAAGCGCTTCCCCTTGAATTATCGTAAAATGCCTCCCTCCTTATTTCATTTTTGCCCTTTCGGTAGTTACTCAAAGCCGGTTTTTTCTCCATAGCTGCCATCCAGTAAATCCTCTCCGCCTCCCTGACTTTTCCCTTAACGCTCTTTGTTGACATATGGCTTACAATACCAGCCGTATATTTACTAGTGAGTCTTCTAGTTCTTTTTCTCCACTGTGTGTCCACGCTCTTCCTATACAAATAACGGAACACCTTCTCTGCCCATCTACTCTCCTTCATATTTCTTAGCCTTCCTTCGAACCTTATTTTGCTCTGCGCTTCCCTCGCCTCAAAACCTGCCCACCCCATATCGCCCTTTACAGCCTCGTTTGTCGTCTTCCCGTGAGCACCCAATGCGAGGCGTCCCACAGTCCTTTGATTTACATCCATTCCCGATTGTACCTCTGCCCTCATGCACACCACTGAGTTCCCAAAAGTAAGCCCTGGAACCATTACACCCTTCCACAGACCTCGAAGCACCTCATACCTATTGTATCCCCACAACGCTCTGTGCTTCATTATTGCCGCATTCCTCTTTCCTTTTGCTGCCGAGGCTTTTTCCTGTACCTCCATGTATCTATCACTCTCATTTACCCATACTCCAAGGTACTTGTATTCGCTTACCCTCGGTATTTCTTGGCCTTGTATGGACACCGTCTGATCACAGGGATCATTGAATACCATCAATCCACACTTCGTTACACTGAATCCTAGTCCAAGAGCTTCACCTTCCCTTCCGCATATATTCGCCAGCTGCTGTATATCATCTCGACTGTCCGCAAATAAGACGATATCGTCCGCATAAAATAAACCTGTAAGCTTCTGCTCAATCATCATGCCGCCCTGTTTGTGTGACAGATTAAAACCAATGTTGCTACCTTCTAGCGCTTTTTCCATACTCACCATGTACAGCATGAATAACAGCGGGGACAAAGGACATCCCTGTCTCAGACCCTTGCTAACCTCAACGTTCTCTTTGCTACGCATTCCTTCCCACTCTATGCAAACTGTATTTTCTCGGTATATCTCCCTCAAAAGCTGTATACAGTCGTCGCCCATGCCCATTCCTTTCAATATATCCCACAAAATTTCCTGGTTAACGTTGTCGTATGCCCCAGTGATGTCTAGAAAAGCCACGTACAAGGGCCTATTCTCTATTTTAGATATTTCTATACACTGAGTGAGAACAAACAGGTTATCGTCTAACCGCCTGTCGACTCGAAATCCGTTCTGAAGTTCTCCCAAAATATCGTTATGTTCGGCCCATGTTTCTATTTTCATTTTTACTGCTTGCATCGTCAACCTGTATAGTACCGATGTAATTGTTAGTGGTCTATACGAGCGAATCTTGTCCTTTTCTTCCTTGCCTTTATAGATTAAGTTCATTCTACTTTGTCGCCAACTGTCCGGTATTTGTCCGTCCTTTAAGCTTTTTTCTACTGCTTTTAACAATGCTTCTTTAGTGTTATGTCCTAGTTCGTTAATGAGGCTAACGGGAATCCCATCTAAACCAGCGGCAGTGCGCTTTGGAATTTTTCCTTCGGCCTTTTTCCAGTTGAAATATTCAAGTACTAGCTCTTCCTCTGTTGCTTTCTCCGCCACACTTTTACTCACCGGGGAGATCCCCTGGACGCTCTTTTGAAACGAATCGGCTGTTACCTTTTGGATGTAACCTAGCGCTTCGTACCCTTCCAATTGATTTCCTCCTTCATCTAGAATATGTTGTTGCGTTGTGACAGACTTCCTACCTAGCGCCTTTATGTGGCTCCAAAAAATCCTAGGCGCGGCCCCCTTTTTTTCGTGTATCTCTGTCATCCAGCGTTCACTTTCACCTTTAATTTTTGCCTCTACCAATTTCTGTACAAGGGATTTTTTCTCTAAATATATTTCCCATATTTTTTTGACTTCGTCCTGCGGCCGCTTCTCCTTTTTTGCCTTTCTATGCTCCCGTGATGCTTCGCGTCGCTTCTCGATCGCCTCCCGGATTTCCTTGTTCCACCAACTTTTTGGCTTCCTTTTTCCTTTCCAGCAAACAGTTTTCTTCTCTTTCCCTATCTTCTTCGTCATTAGATGTAACAGCTCACTATACTCCCAGTCCTTGCCTGGTATTTCGCCTACTTCTTCCTCGACTCTTGCGGCTATATTTATTATTTGTTTGTCATTTAAATACGAGCTGCCAGACTTTGATTCCATGCTCATATTTTCAGTTTCGTATCCCATTTGTAATGTTATTCGTTTATGATCACTACCCAAGCTGTTAATGCCTTCCTCGTCTATCCTCATTTCTGTCAGTTTGTGGTAAATTCCTTCAGTCATGAGACAATAATCAATACTTGATTGCCTGTTTCCGACTTCCCATGTGATCTGGCCGTCACATTTAGGCCCCGTGTTAACTATCTCCAGACTATGTTGCTCGCAAAGATCTAGTAATAACTTCCCATTGGTGTCTGAATATCCGTCAAGGTCATGTATGTGGGCATTCATGTCCCCTAGAAGGATGATTTCGGCCCATTATTCCCCATATAGAAGCACCGCCATCCAGCGGACATTCCAAGGACTAAACAAGAGGTGGCACATGCACACTTTCTTACGGCCTGCGCTTTGGGTCCACTTCCCACCTTTAACCACCTCGAGTTCATGGTATATTCTAGTTCACTGTATTCATGGCACTGCGACCAAACGCTCGCTAAACCTTTCGAAAACCAAGGAGGTTACGCCCAGCGAGTATAACGTAGCAACCTATCCCTGTCAGATAGGGCTTAATTTACATGCCAATGGCTGCTAATGAGAAATGAGAGACAGGAGAATTCGGCTTTTACTTTCTTACGGCTTGCGCTTCGTATCTACTTCTCATCTTTAACCACCTTGAGTTCATTCATGGTATATACAAGTTCATTGTATTCATGGCACTGCGGCTCAACGCTCGCTAAACCTTTCTAAAGCTAAGGAGGTTACACCTAGCGAGTATAATGTAGCATCCCTTTCTTGTCCGATAGTGCTCAATGTACATGCCAATGGCTGCTAATGGGGATCGCAGCGTGCTCGTCGACTAAAAGCCGAATGCTCATGTCTCTCATTCCCCATTAGCAGCCATTGGCATGTAGATTGAGCACTATTTTTTATTGTTAAACAACGCACAGAAGAAATCTCTCACTGGCACCACCTTGGAGGTCAAGTGTTATACCTATTTCGGCTATGTGCCACTGGTGGTTACATACGAGGGACGCCCAAGCCACGCCATAAGGAGCTTCGCCCCTAAAAAAAACATGTTTCCACCCGGGATCATACCGGGGACCTTGCGCGTGTGAGGCGCACGTGATAACCACTACACCACGGAAACCAGAACAATGAGTCCTGCTCTCGGGAGGATGAAAACCATGGTGCACTTTTATGGCTGTTATGGAAGAAGATAACAAAGCTGATGCAATGACATCGGGTGCAATTTAAGTTGTTATGGCTGCAGAAAAATAAAGTGCAAGCTATGAAAGCACGCTTAGAAAAAAATATGTTTCCGCCCGGGATCGAACCGGGGACCTTGCGCGTGTGAGGCGCACGTGATAACCACTACACCACGGAAACCAGAACAATGAGTCCTGCTCTCGGGAGGATGAAAACCATGGTGCACTTTTATGGCTGTTATGGAAGAAGATAACAAAGCTGATGCAATGACATCGGGTGCAATTTAAGTAGTTATGGCTGCAGAAAAATAAAATGCAAGCTATAAAAGCACGCTTAGAAAAAAAATATGTTTCCGCCCGGGATCGAACCGGGGACCTTGCGCGTGTGAGGCGCACGTGAAAACCCCTACACCACGGAAACCAGAACAATGAGTCCTGCTCTCGGGAGGATGAAAACCATGGTGCTCTTTTATGCCTGTTATGGATGAAAATAACAAAGCTGATGCAATGACATCGGGTGCAATTTAAGTAGTTATGGCTGCAGAAAAATAAAATGCAAGCTATGAAAGCACGCTTAGAAAAAAAATATGTTTCCGCCCGGGATTGAACCGGGGACCTTGCGCGTATGAGGCGCACGTGATAACCACTACACCACGGAAACCAGAACAATGAGTCCTGCTCTCGGGAGGATGAAAACCATGGTTCTCTTTTATGGCTGTTATGGAAGAAGATAACAAAGCTGATGCAATGACATCGGGTGCAATTTAAGTAGTTATGGCTGCAGAAAAATAAAATGCAAGCTATGAAAGCACGCTTAGAAAAAAATATGTTTCCGCCCGGGATCGAACCGGGGACCTTGCGCGTGTGAGGCGCACGTGATCACCACTACACCACGGAAACCAGAACAATGAGTCCTGCTCTCGGGAGGTTGAAAACCATGGTGCTCTTTTATGTCTGTTATGGAAGAAGACAACCAAGCTTATGCAATAACTTTTAGTGCAATCTGAGTCTTTATGGCTGAAGAAAGAGAAATCGCAAGCAATGAAAGCAAGGAAAAAAACGCCCCCTTCCCCGAAGGGAGTCGTGAGGAAATGCGAATTCATTGCGTAGCATCCATAAAGGTGGTGCGCACGTGAGAACCCGACGTTTTTTTTTTTACACTGTGCAGTCAATAATACAGTTCACCGCACACTGTGTTTTTCTGTCGCGGGAAACGAGGTATGCGTACTCAGCTCTGTACTCCGTTTCCTTACTTTGGTTCAGTTCTACCAAAGCTACTGCGTATAAGAAAGACACACGCTTGCGCAGCGAAACATATTCTTACATACAAGTGTCTCTATATTGTCATGGATGGCTAGAGTTGGCGTTTACTTGGTGTTTTACGCCTTGTCGATACATGGTTTGTTTACATGGTTTCTTCACATTTATTTTCTTCGCAAATTGCGTGTGTAGGTTACCCCCAAAAACTGTGTTCACAAATCAACATGGCAGCACCTATGCAAAAGTGACTGCCCGCTTCGATCCGTACTTGCTCTTGCTACCCGCGCACTGGGATGACAGCAGTAAACAATCTGTAACATCAGCGATCAATTTGTTTGATTTCACTCAGAGACTAAAGTATCAGGTACATTTTGTCGCTATTAGGGAGATGTGCTGCTTGCTTAGAGCCGCACCTGCTAAGCCTTGCGCTCCGAGGCAGTGTTCGGACTGCGTGGTCCGGCCAAGAACGCTTCATATCAAATATCGGACGTGCAACCTCGCACAGAATTCTGTGCGCCTTGGAACTTCTTTCGGTGGAAACAAAAAAAAGAGAAAAAGAGGGTTGCAGTGGGAGACGCGAAGAAACACGTCGGCAGAGAAACAGACATGCAAGAGCCAAGAACAGCGTCGGACAGAAACAGCCTAGAGGTGAAGTTTTCCGCCATCATGAGTTTCTACTGATCTTCAGCAGAGAAACAAATTGACGCTTTTTTAGGTTGTCAGTGTAGTTGCTTGTTTAATAGCTTCACTGATTTTTTTTTAGGTGCCAGGGACGTGCGCGGCTGCAGCTGTTGCTATGGAAGATGGCGGTTGACGGATCCCGACAGGCGCCTGACATAACGCAACTAAGAAACGCATTCACATTTAAAAAAATGTTTCTGTCTGGGATCGAACCCCGGACCTTGAGCATGTGAGGCACACATGATTTAAAGAGCGCCATTTGAAAGTACCAAAAAGAAATGGCGGGTTCCTCGCCCAGCACTGTTCTCATTGAGGTTGCGCTTCCGTGTTCGACCACACTATAGGGTCTTGGCCTAGCACGCAAACAATCAAACCAGAGTGATAATTGGGGCCTTGATTATCGCAAAGGGTACCTATGTCAGCAAGCTTTCGGTTGCCATGACCCCAAAAGAACTAGCTTTTCTTGACAGCATCAATCTTGGGACATACCAGTAATATGCTTTCGTTAATTTTCGAGTACTTTCTTATCATGTATCATCATGTCCGTTTAGTGATATCTGCCTAGTATGTTGACGATGGTTACGTGATTCTTTGTGCGCACTCACGTGATGAGGTGTGCAGATATGTATACATGTGCGTTATTTTTTTTTTCAGTTAATCATGACTTGTAAGACAGTGCTTTTTCCTGTTCTTTTTCTTGTCCCTTCCCTTCTGCATTGATTGTTAAGGTGGATTACCAACTATCCTAATTTCAACTTTACTATTACATTATGACATAAGAAAATTGTTGCATGGTCCCTTTAAAGTACTCAGCGCGAGAAAATGAACAGTGCGTCTTTTTTCTCTCCCAAGCCTGTATCTCGTGTTCGCGCTTAGCACGTTCATGGACGACTTGTTCCACCTTGACCAGCTTGCAACGTTGTTGAGTTTAGAATGCGTTTACTGAGCACTCCTCGGCCCTTTCCATACAACGGATTTCAGAAGCTCTGCAAGGCAATCACAGATAAACGAAGGTAAGTAAGTAAGAAAACAAACAAATGTATGGGGCCTGCTTAAACGTGAGGAGTAGTGGGCATGAGCGAAACGCCACTCGATTTGAGGCATGTTAGAGTAGTGTCGGCTGGAAGTTCTTGTGTAGGTCAATAGCAGTGGTTTGAACTGTGCTACAGCTTTCGCAAATCAGATTTTCGTCTTACGTAACAGGTATAGCTGCAGACTATATATACATGTATTGAAGGAGGGAACATATAGAACTCGTAGACTGTACATGATAGCAGTTTACCACAAGTTACAGGCCAACCAACATTCACGCCTAAAGCGTTACGTAATTCGCGCTAGATACAACAATATCTGAACAAGGTCATTACGTTGCTTGCGTTTACGCTTACAATACTTACTGAGGATCCGTATATACCTAAAGCACGTAATCTGAACATGGCCTAACCATGTGGTAACGACTTTCACATACTGAAGTCGTTACGTTTCAGTTAACACTTTTGGTCTTTTGAAGGTGTTAGCAAAGCGTGCAGAAAAGATTAGGAGGTTATTGTGACTTAGTGAACGTGCGCGTGGGAAGGACGGAGGTTAGCATGTTTGTCTTTTATCTTTAGTAAAAAGTCACTCGCATCGTGAAACAAATGCCCCCCAAAAAAACTTGAACAATGGCCCTGCAGTTATAGGTAATTACTGCATGCTATGAAAACGCCGAGCAATTTTAAAAAGAAAAACGCTAACACGTCATGCAAAGCTTCCACTGACGGCTATATAGTAATCACTGTATTTAACAACACATCAAAAGAAAAATTCTCCCTGTCGGCTCCGTTATAGTAGAAGAATAGGCTCAGTTATATGCTACGCAAGGCAAACGAAGGCTTTCACCAATTTACCGCAGGCACTCATGATGAAAAACCCCGAACAATGTCAACAAATACAAAACAGCTAGAAAAGAGAGCCCTGTTGAAGAGATTGATTAGCTAGAACTTGAGCGCTGAACTATTTGGATGTTGCTTCACACTGATGCTTTCGTTGAGGGTCGGAAGTCTGTGGATTAGGTGAAACCTAAAATGGTACCACGAATCCAATTAGGCAGGGACCTTGTGTTAATGCGCTTGTGTTAACTTTGAAGTGAAAGCGTTTTATCGGCTTTGAAGGAAACACTTTCCAATTTTAGGGCAGGCAACGGCTATATATTCAAAGCGACAAAAAAAATAAAAAAAACTCTCTCGGTCATTTCACCTGTTGCATGCCTACAATCCTCAACTCGGTAAACACCATTCAGTGCGGGTGTTTCAGCACAGTAGAGAGTCTCTTATATTGCTTCATTCTATTACGTGATTTCTCAAATGAAAAAAAAATGAAGCATGATGTGGTCACATATGGACGTTATTTTTTGTGTCCACGTGTTCGTTGAACAGTTCTGCTCAGGACGTAACCTTGGTGAAGAAGCATTGCGATTGCGCAGAAAATTATGCAACACTTCAAAAGTCTTTTTTTATACCGTTTTACCCGCAAGTAAAACACATCTGCAACAGGCACTGACTTTATTTACTTATCTCGCTTTAGTTCATTCCTGTAATGCTTGCTATCAGCTGAGACACAATAAGAGCAGGACTATTTGTCTTAAAATGTATGATCGTCTAAAAGAAAACCGGTATGTGATTTAACGAAAATTCTCGGTACTTATTGGTGACACTGTTCGTATTGTTCTTGCTTGGCTGTTGTAGTCAGAAAAGAAGCATAATGTCATAATCACATCACCTTCTGTAATGCTTTAGGACTGTGTTTCAAAACTATCAAAACTCGAGCAGCTTAACCGCACTCAATGCAAACTGAGAGTTCCACGGGCTGCGAGGCGACAGCTAAGGGCAATCACACGTGACGTAATCGCTCGAACACCAGTTTCATTATGAATAACCTTTTGAGCGAAGCTCATTAGGCCCTTACACCGACCGTTGAAATCGATGCTCGCCGTATGCCCTAGTCGAAGAACAGACGCGAAACATCTGTGCGAAATACCATCTAGAGTGTAAATAACGCGCATATGATTGAAAAGTAGACCAGAAGTCAAGATTTTCCTAAACATTCTTTATATAGTTTATCATTTAGTCAATGGAGCTTCGCTTCATCATCAGTATTCGCTTCGTGAATATGCAGCCAATTTTTCAACGTAACGTCGTTATGGTAGAAGAATGGTATACCACCTGGGGTTCTTTAACGTTCATCCGAATCTGACCACACGGCCTGCAGCATTTTCGCCTTCATTGAAAATGCAGCCGCCGCAGCCGGGATTCGATCTCGTTACCTGCGCGTGAGCAGTCGAGTACCTTAGCCGCTAGACCACGGCGGCGGGACGTAAATTGTAGAGTTTGAGGAGCCCGTTCGCGCACACAGATAATGCACCGTCCGCCGTTTTTCCCGTTTGCGAAACATTGATAGCACTATAAATACTTTTAGGTTGCCAAGAGCGCTTATCAGTCAACCATGATTGTGCCATTTGCGTAAGCGTACTAATTTCGTTCAACTACAACAGGCTATAGGACTCGGAAGACAACACACCACTGCCTAGTAAACTGATGCCAGACTTTTTCGCTACTTACATGGACTCAGTGACGCGCATTTTCCAGCGCTGACGTCTTCTCTTCTACCAGGCTTTCTTCGACGTGGCAAAGGACACGGAGCGTCTCCTCATCAGCTTCGTGGTTGGAGACATGTCACCATTTATAACAACAGCGACACCGACAGCGACACAATCACGTACCGGGCACTAAAATCCCAATATCATTGTCACCGGCGGATATGCTGCTGATGCATGGCGATCCTCGACGATTCACAAGATTTGTTCATAGTGCGCGCACAGAAAAAACAAAAAAACAAAGAACAACAAAATTATTAATTTTTTTAGAACAACGCCAAACTTTTTCAGGCACTGAAACTACCAACGCACTGAACGAGGTCCCGTATTAGCTTCTGAAAAGGGCTTGGATTGTGCGTTGCTCCTTGCGTTTCCTTTCCAGGTCACGTCCACATCACTGCGTATGGCCTTAGAGCGATCTTCAGCCAAGCCTCACGCTAATCGTGACGCACTATGGGAAAGCAGCAAACGTAGACTCACCAACTTTTCGCGAGGAGTTGCTCGAAACTCTGAGCTCGACTTAGGTCGGGGACTCTGGAAGACCATGCGAAAGATGGCGAGAACCTTTCCTATTTATTTCCCCTTTCCACTCTCATTCATTCCATCTCTCTTGTCATCTCGTAGTTCCGCCTTTATGTCCTCATTATTCTTTATTTCGGTCCACCGTCACGTGGCGTGGCCACCGTACCATCGGGCGTTCAACACGCCTTGCTGACTCTGTGTGAATGGCGCGCAGGCGCTGGCAGCCACCCGCTCGAGTGACTGGCCATTGTGGTTCTCGCCTAAGCATCCTCTCTTCGCGCCACCTGTCGGAAGTTCACGACTGCTTTGGCACGCGTTCATACCTCAAGCTTCCGAAACATCACGGCACCCGCTGTCGTGTGCGCTGCGTGGTGCCGGAAGACGCGGGGACCCCCCCATCTTCGTCTCCTGTTTATCATTCCCATTCTTCGCCTTATATTTGTGCCCTTTGGACATGGTTTCCGGCTCGGGTCACTCTGACTGCTCTGGAGAATTGGTTGTACAGAGAAACAGTACGGAGAAGCTATAGTCATTTAAATGAGAGAAAGATGGCTTAGACACTGCGAACCATATGCTTTTAGAAATCGCCGTTCGGGAGCGTTCGCATTAGCATAGTTATTGCGAGGGTGTTTTTTTCCTTATCTTCTTATTATACGTGTCCGCACTTTCTATTCTCACTTGAGTGCTATTTTCAGTGGTTAAGCTCCAGAATTTTGAAATCCATCTACCAATTCCAAGTGCAGTGAATGTCCCACCGTACTCTATTTATCGACTGCACGACAGAGTAATAGACGGCTAAAGAAAGGCTGTTTTAGGTTGTTTTGAATTTTATGGTTTTATTTTGCCTTTACGTTGGAAACCATCATGATGCTGGAGGCGTATCAGTACGGTTATGCAAATGTCGAATAAGATATTCAAACTCTTGCAGTTTTGTGGCCTGTCCAGGCATGTATGAACAAGGAGTATTGTGATATACTTCCTACAAATCTAGGTCAGAGTCGTCTTAAAATGGGCAGAATCACGATTGCCTGTGCGACGAACAAGGAAGTCTTCGTAGAAGATGTAAAGCGAAATGAATATGCGATTCTCTGATAAGCTCTCTCGTATTTTTGTCCAGAGTGATTAAAACATTTCCATTCTGTGCGTCAAGTGCGTTAAAACGATCGATGCGAATATACTTGCTCTCCGTCCTTCCGAATTGGTTCCCGCAACAAAATTACGTATTCACTTCCTTATACGAGATTTCCCGTCTATGGTAACTTCTTGATCGAAAGTAAAAAAGGGGAATGGGACAGCCAACGATTGTTTTATCAGTAGGACACGTTGCCGTCTGGTTTAAAATATGCCTTTGTTGGCCCAGTCACGCCATGTCCAGCTTACATGGCCCAAGGAAGGTTAAACTTGGCCACAAAGACAATGTTTAAGAATGTGCAAGCCAGTGCTAGTTCTTTTATGTGTACATACAGACAGTTTTTGTGAATTTCAAGCTGTACAACGTTTCCTTTCTTTAGCTGCAGAGTTATTTAAGCCAGTCTCCATTTGTGTGTGTGGTCTCTCTGAAAACTATCATCGTAGTAAATGAGTGTGTGGAACAGACACTGAACAAGTCTCACTACTCAGTACTGGTAACATACAAGGGAAGAAAACACAACACATGGAGCGGCGAAAGCCGAAGACCTCGAGTACTATGAAAAACGAGAAAGTAATAGGGAACGGGACAGTCAATGGCGGCTGCAAGAAGGCCCCGAAATGATGGAAGGCCAACGCCAACGACGACCTGCCTGTGGATCTATGAGAGGTGCGACGGCTCAGTTTCAGCGGGAGTTTTTGTCTCCTGCGTTCTGAGTCTTCTGTGCCAATGTTTGCGGTTTAACCCCGACCTCTAAGTGCTGAAAATAAACTTACAAAAAACATAGCGACACAAAACTAAAGCCTAGCGACGACCAAGGAGCAACCTAGAATCAATCCAACCCAGTCAATCCTCATAATCATCCAGCGTCCCTGTTTCAAGCCTTGCGATGCTTAGTGCAAGTTTCGCCAGTTTTTTTTTTTTGGTTAGCTGTACATGAACTCGCAGTTGGTCTGCTTAAGGAGGTGCGTAAGATCTTTCGTCGACCAAAAAAAAATAGTGGCAGATAAGATTATGTGCTGTGGTTGGTTCCGTCAAAATCAAAGGCCTTGTGCGAGCCACTATCCATCATGACGCCGTGAGAACAGCGGGCATTTGTAAAAGCTATGCGCAGTCGTGAGCGACACTAAAAATTATATCGGATTGTATCTGATCAAGCGCTAGTCGAAGGCGCAACAAAGAGTGATGGGGGGGGGGGGTGTAATCGCTAAAGGACGCGTTTCGAAACCGCGAAGTTTGCTGCTGGGCGCAGTTCTTGCCTTCGTGTGTCATGATGCCACACTGAACCGGTATCGAATGAAACTTGATCCCGTGTCGATTATGAACAAGTTGTTGAGATGGTGATGATCGCAAACGCCAGCTTTTCATGAGGGACGGGATGGCGTTTTCAATAACCCGTGAAGGGCTGCCATAAGAGTTAATAGTAAATTTTGTTTATTTCTTTCTTTAAGGCTAAAAGTACTGTGAGGTGAAATGTGCTGCATTCGGCAATCACGCGTGCTCGAAGCTGCTGGTTTGCAAGTGAGTAGAGTACTGCTTCTTCCTTTGTGAGTCGGCAGTTCGTTTTTTATTGCAGCATGTATATATACAGTGTTTCGAGATGTCTGTATATACTTTGGGCACCTCACAATGATCCCGCAGTCTACAAGGGAATATTCGCGCAATTATAATGTACCGTATAGAGGAATCTCCTATACTACGCTGGGTCCTTGGAAGCACTGGACATCCTTTGACACATAGTGTTCGCGTGTTCACGTCGCGGGGAAAAACACTAGAGATGAAGCTTCAGAATCACTATAGGCCATCGAAGAAACGTGTGAGGTCATAACATTATAAAAAATCAGCGAAGTTTGGTGGACTTTGTGTTGGCCGCTTCATCAGCCAAGGGTTTTTAGAACTCACACAGAGCTCTATAGTGGCACCATTCTTTGTTTGGCAGGCCTATAGTTCCACTCCAGTGTTCGTTAGCACCAGCTCTGATCATGATTGTGTGGAAAGTTGGAATGTTATAAGTTTAACCGCCAGATTGTCACCTTGTTGTCGGAAGCGATGACGCGTTAAAATTGAAGCTTTTTTGTTTTCTTTTTGTTTTTATTCTGATAGCAATGATATGAACACTCTCGGCTGTATTTCATCACTGGCGTTGGCTTCGATGTCATTCATTGTATATGTATACGTATCTTTATGTATGGAAACGCAAGGAAGAAAATAAATCTAGACAAAAGACTTCGGCGCACGGAATCGAACGTGAAACCTCCACGTAGTTAATGCAAGGAAGGCGTTAACCAGCAAGCCACCGAGAGGAACACCCTCGAACGTTCAAACGGCAATGCATTTATATCTCCCACTTACTACTGTCGGCGGGCATTTTGGCGGGGGGGGGGGGGTGGGGGTATCGTGTTTTCAGCATTATCAGCAAGATGGCGCAATGAGCGCCTGGCGGCTCTAATTTCTCACGCGTACTTTGGCACGCGGAAAGAAGAGGAGTGGTCAGTGGATGATCTCTCGCGGGCCCTTGTCACCCGGTAGGGAGGATCACACCTTGGCTAGCGTTGAGCTTCACTGAAATGATTCTGTTGCAGTTACGGGGTGCACAAACGTCACTGCAATCGTTGCACAGCCTCCGTTCGCAAAAAAAGGGCGCGCTTTTCAGACACAGTGAAGTAACAACTGAGACGCTTATGCGCGTTAATCTGTACATGTGAGTATGTTTCGTGCGTTCTTTGGCGTTTTGTGCGTGAGAAACGCGAGACACGTTTCGATCTGTTTGCCATTCTGCGCGTGACCTTCCGATTTGTTGCTATCACGTTCATTGCTTCGCCTTCGCGGCAAAGCTGTGACTATATTTTTTAACGTGTAGCCTCTACGTATCTTGAATTATATACTTTCTGTATAGAGCAGCTAGCTGTCTACCAACGGTCCTTCCTGGCCTATACTGTTAACGTAGTTCTGGATTCCCAAGTGGTATTTTCATTAATTAGTCATATTGACATAGCGCACTACGTCAAGGACTCAAAAGAGAGACACACACGCAGCTATCACTTGCAACTAACGTTTTATTTGTGATGATACAAGCTATTTGTACATTCATTGCTAATTACCACTATGCGCGCGCGCGCGCGTGTGTGCGTGTGTGTGTGCGTGTGTGTGTGTGTGTGTGTGTGTGTGTGTGTGTGTGTGTGTGTGGTGTGTGTGTGTGTGTGTGTGTGTGTGTGTGTGTGTGTGTGTGTGTGTGTGTGTGTGTGTGTGTGTGTGTGTGTGTGTGTGTGTGTGTGTGTGTGTGTGTGTGTGTGTGTGTGTGTGTGTGTGTGTGTGTGTGTGAATCTTTTGTGTCCTTGTCGTGGTGCTCTATATCCATATGAATGATGGACCCCAACCAACTATCCCAGTGACGTGCCTTAGTATTATAAGAATATAAAAAAACAGCGTTCTTTGGTCTGGTTTCTCGTAAAGTTGTATACAGATAAAACCGTCCTTTGAGGAGTCGCTAAAAGGACGACTAACTATAACTACAGATGGGCTTTCAAATAGCCTTGAATAAACGCAGAAAAACATTAGGATGCTGAAGGTCACAGTAATAATGAAAAATATCTGTTACGTTCGTGTCTGCGTGCTCTTGTATTTTCTAACGTTTTTTTCTCATGTACTCTCTCATTGAACATTCCTAAGAACAGCAAACGTCAAAGGACTTCTAGATAAAAATGAGACTTTTTTTTCATTGGAGGAAATCTCTTTTATAAATGCAATTTTTGAATGCGAAGCATTTAAGAGACCGGGCTGTCATATGCTGCCTTAGCTCGGCGTAACGCAGGCGAACCCGCACATAGCGTAGTTATCTGTAGCACATTGAATGGCCACTAACGCCCAAGAGAAGTATTCTTCCTCTTGTTTTTCGAGCGTCTTGACGACGACGATAAAGGCAGAGCACTTCAAGGGCCCGGATTGGTGTAGCCCAGGCGAAGCCACGCATAAATATAGAAAAAAAAAGAAGTGCGCGAGGAACAGAAATAAAGAGAGACAGAGAAAGGGAAAAAAGAAGGAAGAGAACTAGAAAGATCAAGAAAGAAGACGAAATGAATAAGTAAACAGGAATAAATAAATTGAACTGAAGAGAGGGAAGAAAGGCAGAAAAAAAAACTGAAGAAGGGAAAAATAAAGAAAGAGTGCCCTCAACGTGGTTGTGCACTGCTTCCGGTGAAGGAGGTTTCCTGCAGCCCTCGTGCTTTTTGCAAAGCGACGATGTCGTGTGATGAGGTCCTAGTGACGTCCAGACGACGTCCCAAATTTTGTCAACTTGTGCCGTCAACATGACGTGCAGTGATGATTTTTTACGTCCCTCGCGTTGTCTGTTGCCTGCGGTCATGTTTTGGTTTTAGGGACGCAGGGTATAGGGGTTTAGCCCTAATAATGCTGTTTTGGAACTGCCGCGCCGGTGCCTGCTTCTTTATGCCTGCTGCAGACGGCGCCACTCTGTACAAGCGCGCAAAACGACAAAAACGGCAGCGGCCACTTGGAACGTTTCGCTGATAACAGATGGCAGCGCTTCAAGGCAACGTCTTTTCGTATTGTGCTGTCGTCATTGTGATGATAATAAAAAGGCGCGTATGAAAACAGAAAAACCAAAGAGAGAACCGAGGGACATAGCAACGGCGCATCCGCCAGTGCGCATGTTGTCTACATCAGGGCGGGACGCTGCGAATGTCGCATTCGCGCACGAGTATTTTCAGTTGCCCTTCGGTTTACACGGCGGAGAGGGCCGGATTTTCTTCAGAGGAAACTAGACTCGTCGCGGCCCTGAACAGAGATGGCTGCGCTTTTCGGTATACCGGACTGGGTCGTCTTGTTATTTACGCTGGCAGTGCTTTTCTACTTGTGAGTACATACCAGTCCTCGCTACGCATTCTTGAAAGAAACGCTATATTTGGCGGTGGTGCAGCTTTTGCCGACCTACGACGTAAAATAAGGTGAATAAGGTGACTCACAACTGTTGTTTTTCCAAGAAACAACAGTTGTGAGTCAGCGCCGTCTTTTCTTTCTGTTCTACTCCTTCCCTGTCCTGTATTTTTTTCTGGTGTTGCGCTGTAAGAAAGTTCACGATGGAGCCTAACCAACTGGCCCAACTTACCGCCTTACTAAGGTGAATCGTGTGTCGGATGTTTTCTTTAAATCTTGCTGCTCGTACCGGCGAGTCTGCGCTCAACGGAATGAAATGAAATGCCTTCAATGAAACAACGCACTGGACATGACAGAGTAGCACATTTAATTTTGTGTGAACATTGATATAAAGTCACAGCAGTACTTTTTGCAATGTTTTACGCTACAATGCGATTCAATGACGAGGCCTGTTCGAGCTTCTGAACACGACATCACTGTGGTAAACGCTAACAAAAGAACCAATATGGCGGAGATGCATTCCGCACCCTGAAAGCCAGTGACGATGATGTGCACGGCTGCAACAGTGCAGTCGTCTTCCATTTTGAATCCTTCCCCTGACGTCACGAGCCGGCGATCGCACCACGTGGTTTTACGGTGCACACGCTGACATGGCAGATTTCCACCTTCTTTGTTCGAGCGTACGAGGTTGGAAATAACGGAGACTAAAACGAGTGACATTACGGTAGTTTCGTCACTCTACAGCGTGGTCGCTGCACACACGTGCAATCGCGCCCGCCTCGTGACCTTGGGGCCACTTATGGCGCTGCCTGTACGTTTAGTTTGGCCGTGGCGCGCAATCGATGGAAGCGGGATGCTCGCCACTACAGAAGCGTCCTCATCCACTTCGTACGTAACGCTTCGTGCCTTGGCAAAACTGACGATGGCGAAAAAAGATCGCCGCTTTAAGGCCGGCAGCCCTGTGCAGCTTTTTGTCAGGACACTTGACTCGTCTGATTCGTGGGGCCTTATGGATTTCTTTTAGGACAAAGACTGCTCTTGGAGACAGCGACACCGTGGCTTTATGCCTGCCAGTGGCAAATTGTGGAGATAGTGAAAATTATTATTGCGAAAACGGTTTCAAACTGTATTGTGATTAGTGAATTCTTAAATAGTTACCAAGAGAGGTCCGTTTTCATTGGTTGAGACACATCAATGAATGCTGAGTCTGCATTGCGTTTTGTTAAAAACTGTTACTACTAAGTATTTTTATTCGCACCGCGAGGCTTACGGTGCTGCTAGCGGACGCAAGAGTGTGCGTACATTCGCGTTCTGCTATCGTGCGATTGAAGTGCTGGTTCAAATATTCAAAGGATTATTTCAGTTTGTGCAACAAAATTTGGGGCGAGCTTTGTGATTTATTCGTGTTTAAGAAAGGGTAAAGCTAGTCTGTTATGATTTACTGGGGTGCGTTGTCGCATGCTGTTAGTTTACAGTTTAGTAAACCTGCATGATACAAAATAAAAGATTTCACGGGAATTCGTGGACGCAACTCCTTAACGTGCCAGGGCTATAACATGGCGACTACGATGAAGTCAGTTCAGCATATTCGCAGCTGCATTTAACCTAAATCAATGTGATAAAGACGCGGCCACAATATCGTTCGCCTCAGTGCCAGAATAATGACCGAAACCGCGTCTGATATGCGGTAACATTCACACATGATGTTACGAACACGTTTTCCCGCCGCTCTGGTACTGCAACATGAGGGCTCCCTCGGCGATGGTGCAGCCATCTATAATAAAGAAATAAACAATGTGTGAATTGATGTCCCTTTTTTGTCTTCCGCTTTGAGCGTTGTTTCACCTTCGGTAGTGTGCGAGCTATTTCGACCTTTCATGTTATTGTTTTTAAAATATTTTTTTGAAACATTAGTTGACACAACCGCGAACGTATGTAAGTTCTGGTATTACATCATAACATTGTTATTTGATGCGTTCATCATCGCGCCTGTGTTACTTCGTCCGTGAAACTCAAATGAACGAACAAATCACTTGCTAAATATATGAATGAATGGCCAACATTCCATTTATCAGGTGTTTCGGATATTTGAGAACTCCAAAAAATGTTGCTGAATTTCCATAATGGCTACTTTTTCGCTGTGGGTCTTGAAAATTATTTTCGGTGAGTGGAACCCAGAACTATGCTGCGGTTTCTCTGCATATGTATTATAGCCATAGTCATGCCGGAACACCGACAACTTAACTTGCAACGGTAGGGGTGCCGCGGTCGTCTGATGCCATGTTTTGCATAATGCCCTGCAGCAAATATTTCAATTTTCTTGCAGTCGGGTATCCCGCTACAGAAACCACTGGAAGAAGCAAAATGTTCCCCACGAAAGCTACGCCCTACTTTTTGGTCCAATGCTCAGGATCACGCAGAAGGTAACGAAAAGATTTTCACTGTATTGCTAATTAGCTAGGACCGTGTAGGTTTACTGGGGAACCAGAATAGATTTATTCCGCGTTAGATTAATTTCACTATTACAAAGCATAAACTTGTTATGCAGCCTTCTACTGATGTTGCTAAAGGACGGCTGCGGTGACGTCGTGGCTGCGTCGTTGTGCTAGCTGCCAATCACGGGAGCGCGTGTTTCGTGAACACAGGGGTCACATTTCTAAACAGAAAACACTCCGTACCTCTATTTGGATGCGCGTTAAGGAACCACGCGTAGCGAAAATGATTCCAGTTCTTGTTAAGCACGCCGCGTAATCATGTAAATATTTTCGCAGCTTAACGATAACACCCTTACTCTGATTATTAAACTTTCATCCCGTTATAACTTGAATGCATAAGGCTTGCTATAAATTTCGTCCTTTACTGTGCTACATTTTTATCACTCGAAATACCCTCGCAAAGAGTCACGTCTATCTCATTTTACGTAAAATTATGTATAGCGTCCCAGCCTACATTGTTCTAGAAAAGCGTACTAAAGCTTTCATCGCTCAGTATCTTAGCTCATGTTAAGTGGCAAAGCATAGGCCGGCCCCATAGTACTGTTCAGGGAACAAATAAAGGCCAGTGTGCACAAATTTTGTTTTGTCCGTCTCTTCTGCCTTGTTCAGGAAGGCGTCAAGCCGAACACGGAGAAAAAATGCACAGATGACGGCCACTGAACGAAATTACTTTTTTACGTTTCTCGTGGGTGCTGTACGTATACATCGCGTGTAAACCTCATGTAACGTAGCTTACGGAAGTGGAACAGAAAATGCTATGCCGACAATATTCACTATAGGCTTTTTTTTTTTTCTTTCGCAGCCCTTTCACGAACTGGACCTTGAGCGATACAAGAAGTACGGAAGAGTTTATGGGTGAGTTGACCTAAAACGGCCTGTCATGTAATATTTTATTATGCGAAAAAAATGTGAAATTATCTTCCGGAACGCCTTTTTTCATGTTGGCGTGTTCCGCTTAATAAAGTAAGATTTTATATCGTTGCCTCAAGGACGTAGCCACAGCTATTATTGGAACATTGCCTATCTAAAGGGCAGATGAGACGCACTCGTACTTATTTGCGCGCGCAATGTGTCTACCCTCCACACCGGCAGTGGTCGCTTACTTACCTGGTGTTTTTGTCATTGAGCTGTTGTGGCTTGAAATAGGCGGCGACCTGTTCCCCAGTTGCTGCATCCAACAGAGTTATCTATCTCTCTCTCAAAAAGGAGAAATCGTCCTACTTTTGATTCACTTATTCATAATACCTTTAGTGTTACAACAGGAGGTTACATTTGGCGTGGGAACAAACACACGCTATAAGGGCGGGTAAGACTAAGTGGCATAACATGAAAGGTACAATAGGTGGCAGCTTTGAAATGAGAGAAGAGGGGGGTAAGGGCACTGTTAGAAGAAGCGAAATTGTATTATTGGCCGATGAACGCAGAAAACGATGGTTATGCTTAGTGGAAACGACGTCTCGTTTATAGAAATAACCATCGATATACCTTGAGCAAGCTGAATGCCATCGGGATATACTCGAGTGCATGTTGGCTTTGCTTGCTTTGACGAAAGCAGCGTAAAAAAAGGCTATTCAGTGCAATGACTCCAAACTGCCAGAGCTTCGTATGGGCAAAGAAGTATTGCTGTGGGCCTGTAAGGGTTTTTATCGTAATAGCCATTTGTTCAACATTGCAAGAAAAAAAATCTTGCAGTCGCCCATACGCCCATACAGTGGTCTACTGGCTAAGGTACTCGGCTGCTGACCCGCAGGTCGCGGGATCGAATCCCGGCGGCGGTGGCTGCATTTCCGATGGAGGCGGAAATGTTGTAGGCCCGTGTGCTCAGATTTGGGTGCACGTTAAAGAACCCCAGGTGGTCGAAATTTCCGGAGCCCTCCACTACAGCGTCTCTCATAATCATAGGGTGGTTTTGGGACGTTAAACCCCACAAATCAATCAATCAATCAATCAATCAAGCAGTCGCCCATACGTTTTGTATAAAGTCAGCCTGACGAAATCTTTCGACGCCTAGCACCTAATATGTTATAAATGAGCTTATGGTGATGCCTGTCGGTCCTCACGCGGGCATGGGCTATAAAATAGAGTGGAATTGGGGGAGGGGCAGATGAAGGTATAGATGCGCTGCAAAATTTATAGAAATGGAGTAGCTGAGACGATATGGACATACCTGTTTCCAGAAAACCAGCTATTGAAAATAACAGAACCGATCATATGCAATTTGGACATATCGAAGGAGGTGTGCACATGGTTGAGGGGAGAGTTGTATGTGTGTACCTATCCGAACAGAAACTACTAGCTGAACAACAGTTAAGAGCCAAAAATGTTTGAAATGTACGGCATTTCGTGTTCCCAACTCGTCTTATCTATCTTGAGCGGGATCGAGCCTCAAGAAGCATAACCTTACTGCATGTAATACCTATGTCCTTGAGTATAAAGTAGACTCGCCTTGTGACGAAACCCGCATGCACTAGTGAAATAGCAAAATCAGTTATGGTGCTTCTGTAATGTGCACTTGTGCCCTACGCCGGTGCGGGGACACATTGTGGGCGTTATATTATAAGCATGCACAAAAAACGTAAGAGGCTCAGCAATTCAGCTGATATGCCCACCTTGGGTGATACTGTGCACAGGAAAGAGCATTTAAATAGCACAAACAAATTATTTTCGGAAGATTTAGCACGTTATGAATAATTCTCGGGGCTCTCAATTTCGATACGTTGCCATCGTGCATGTAAAAACATTTACTGTTTCAGTCAGTTGCCAACGTCAACGCGCCTGCGCTTTGTCTAGTAGTGTCGCCGACACTACTAGACAAAGACACACTCATACATGTGTGTCTCTTTGTAATGAACCCACGGCAGTCGTTTCGATGAGTAATCGATTGACAATGAACTGTTGCTTTATCGTTTTGCGCTATGTCGTAATTCACACACTCTCTCTCTTTCCTTGCATTGGCAGTATGTTTGAAAGTGGAAAGCCGTCACTGTTCGTGGCAGAGCCCGAGCTTCTCAAGCAAATTCTGCTAAAGGATTTCCTTGCCCTTCCCAACCGACGTGTAAGTGCAGGTAGTCTGTTTTTGTGGATTGCTCACGGGTCTCATGAAGTTCTTTGTAAGCCAACAGTGCCCAGCCCAAGCACTGAATGAGAGTCATCTTCCAGGCACTTCCAGTAAAGCACTCACTTCCGGTTTTCCGAATATGCAGGAAAACAAGTATTCAAAAAATAAAACTGGTTAGAAATCTATGGTACTGGTTCAAACGAGACTACGTTAGATTCATACAATATCGGAGTATACGTTTGCTTAAAATAAGGACCAACTAACTGTAGGAATAATTAATAAAAAAATAACTTGATTACAATCAATGAGTTCGTTATTTAGTTAATAATGAATTAGTTCATTGAAAAAGCAGGCACATTTGTGAGCAGCCTTAGTCTTAGTGGCACCTGGTGGAGCAGATCTCAATTACACGGCTTCCTTCCCGGTCGGGCTAGACTGCACCTGCGCGCTGCCTTCTCAACAAGCGTGCGCAGGTGCAGTCTAGCCCGGCCGTGCTTTCTTCTGTGTATCCTTCGAGATATATTACGGCAGTGCACTAAATACAAGTTTAATATAAGGAATAAACCTGGGTAGAGTAACGCCGACGTGCGAGCGCTACTACCAGTCAAGTATTAAGGTCGTCGTCAGATCTCTTAGAAATAAAAATTAAGCAATGCTGGCCGATATATTGCATTCATTTTGAATTGTTTAAATAGCTATTTTCGTGCCTATTTCGTCACTTTATTCCGATGACACAGTGATACACTTCGAAAAGGCATTGTTGGTGTGGTCTGTGGCTGGCATAATGAGAGATGGGTCTTTTGTGAGGAATGCTGTCGCTGGTCATTACTACATGGGGCTATTTTGGACGTTTTTTTTTTTCTGACTTGTCCAAAGTAAAAAAAAAAACAGGCCTGCGCTGAACGCGCAGCACTGTCACAGCGAACGCTATGGAAGAGCGGCCTTGAACACCCCCTTTTCTTTTTTTTAACTCTGTAGGTAGCTGCTGCAAGCACCCTTGTGAGGTACCCACTACGTCATTAATCACTGTATAACAGGCAGGCATTCACTATGCCATCCTTCGTCACTCTTCGGAGAAGCGTGGTATCCACTAAAGACTTGCAACGAATTTCGTTTTTCATGAAGTGGCTGTTGGCGATGAATTACGCCTGAAGTGGGTATGTGGCATTGTTAATAAGTGATGAAAAATAAGCGTTCTTAATGGGTAGGAGCAGTGGACGATCCACCCATCACGGAACTCGCATTGTGTGAAGCCTGTTTTTCCTTTGCTGTTCTGAAACGCTTTTTTTTTTTTGCTCATAAAACGCGATTCCGTTCCCGACATCAAGCCTGCCTAAGGCAAATTTGTGAAACGAGCCGCAGTTTCAGTAACAGGTTCATGTTTGCACATTTTTTACAGCGAAAGCTGTTATGAATCGCAACACGTGTCACGTGCAGCGCCGCAGTTGTCCACCGCCACCGGTGTCCACAACCAATATAGCACGAAATAAGGAAAAATAAAGCTCACAAACATCAACGGCAAAATGGTATTCGAACCCGGGGCCACTGCTTGCCAGCCCAGTATTCTACCACTTAGCCACGCCAGTGGCTACGCGGTAGACAACTGCGGTGGACAACTGCGGACAAAAGCTGTGGACAACTGCGGCACTGCACGTGATGCGTGTTGCGATTCATAACAGCTTTCGCTGTAAAAAAAAAGCAAATATGAACCCGTTCCTGAAACTGCGTAGAGAGAGAGAGAGAGAGAGAGAGAGAGAGAAATAAATGTTTATTTAGAAACAGCGTTCCGAGGGAGGCCCGGTGTCACCCTAAGGTGGGAGGGTTCCCGAGTGCAGGAACCCTCTGGCTTCAACGGCCCTCTTGGCCCTGGCGACGAGTTTTCGCTGGTCTTCCAGGTCCTCGAAGACAAGCTTGGCCTCCCACGTTCTCATTAGGCGTTAGAGAATATATGAAATGAGCATGTGGTCCAAACATTCAGGAAGCAGGCTTGCGCTGAATACCCTACATTCTTTTTTTTAAGTTACGCGTGTAAACGTTATTGCGTGTATGCTCATTACTTGTTCCAGAACATCATTATCACAAAAAATGAAGCCGTATATGTTGTTGAGACCCCGTGGGTCTTCTGAATCATAATGGTGGCATCGCGGGGGCTCGACAATAGTGTGCGCAAAAACTATTTCAAGAACCGGAGAAAGTTCTTTGCTTCGTGAGAGCTGAACCTCTGATCAGCGCCGGATCGTCCTTATTTCTGTATTGATGCACTATTGCTTTAGTGCCGCCTACTTGGGACATCCTTTCTGTATGGGAAAATCATCATTGAGTGAGCCTTACATAAATATACGTATCAGTAGGGGTAATATTTAAACCCCACTCTCCCTTCCATGCACACATTTTTAAAGAGAATAGAACGTGGTGCCCACAAGAGAACAATAGACAGTGATGTGGTGATGATCACCATAGTAGTCTTCAATAATGGCTGGCTAACAATAGCACTTGAACAGCATGATACCTGTGTATATTCGCTACTCTTTGATATTAGTGATGTGAATAAATAAAAACGATTGCTTTTACAAGATAACCATTAATAATAAGTCGTAAAAAGTATATAAAACATGGAAGGTCGCACATCTTAAGTATTGCGTTCTTTAACTATATGGCGTTCATTTTTCGTTGCATTGACATAACTTCACAATGTCGGAAAGTCGACGAGCAGTTGCAGCCGACATTAACATTGTTTTCTCGGGGATTCCTTTCCAGACCGTTAATTTCTTCGAACCTTTGTTCGACTACATGCTCAGTGTGATTCCCTACCCTCGATGGAAAACAATACGGAAGTACTATTCATCAGTGTTCACATCTGGGAAAATACGCAAGGTTAGTCACAAGTTCTTTTACTTTCATGTATGCTGCACTGCCTCGTTTCTCTCACCGCTGTCGTACGAATCATTGAGGGAACAAATATCTTTGTGCCTGTGTTTTGCATTGTCACCATGAAGTGACATCTTTCTAAATGGCCAGTGTTTACTATACAGTCTATGTATGTTAGGGTTAATGAAGGAATAATGAAAACTAGACCTCCTCATATGATAGGGAATCTTAACTAAAATGACCAATCGGACGGGAGCTCTATTTCAGACGTGATCAAGTTACTGTGCCCTCCGTAGCAATAAATAAAGCATAAAAATATAGTAGCACAGACGTGGTAAACGATAACGGGAATTTCGAGAACTACATGCCAGATAGAACAAAAAGGATATTGCACATCCACCTAAAAGCTGTGGTCTAAAACAACGAACTGTGCATTTGAATAGCAATAATAATGAAAACCAACAAAGAATAATGTCAAGGAAATATAGGGGATGCTTTAGTAGTGAACGTAATGTAACTGTTAACTCGCATTTACTTCGCATTTAAGTTACCTTTACTACTCAAACATCCCCTATACTTTCTTTGGCATTATTTTCTGTAAGTTATCAACAATATTGTTCCTAACGAATAAAAATGAGTCCTTGAGGTTTACACTTCATTTAATAATTTCATAGCACGTAATTTAAATGGAATATAAGAACTTGGACATCATTTTATGTATGTTACTATAATCTAATATAACATAAAATACAGACATAAACGTCGTATCTGAAAACAATTTTGCGCAGCAGATTTTTTTTTACTACCTAGTGCTACTATATATTACAAAAAGTTGATGGTGATACAGCCATGATGATGAATTCATTGTGGAGCGAAGCTCCTTAGGTTGGCATGCTGTGCGTTGAAGCTGTCGCTGTTGTAGCTTCCCGCTTGACCGAAACACAGGTGTCACATATACCGTACATAGAACGTTCATAGCGTACAAATGGTTTTAAAATAGACTATACTCTGTGCTTGCATCTGCCCATACGATCATCCGTGCATGTGGCCGTCCGTCCGTCTGTCCGTCTGTCTGTTCATCTGTTCGTCTGTCTATCATTCTGTCCTTTACACTAGTCAATGACTTCAATATACACATTATAGACCTTCAGACCCAGCTTTGCTCCATCATCAGCATTCACTTTGTGGATCGGCTGCCATTTTTTTTTACTCTCTGCGTTAGGGCTCTTTGTTAGTGGCAAACTACCAACAACCTTTTGTGAGCATTTTCCTTGACCTATAAGGTGTGTACGTTTGCTCCTTCAAGGGCAGCCTCTATTTTCTAGATGGAGCATCAAATCGAAGCCTGCACCAAGTCTACGATGAGCCATCTTCAGAAAGCGGCTGAAGAAGAACGCGATGTTGAACTGGGACAGTACGTAAATAGAGTCACTATTCTTTGTACCGTCTTTGAGATTGCACTGCGTATTGTCGATGCTATCATCTATAATTTTCTTCTAATTCCATGCACTTGCATGGTCAGAAAGCACTGCTGATCGGTAGTAGAGGCTCCCGACAACACGTGAACCAAATATTATACCTCAGCACGCGATCTATAATTTACAATAAATTATACAAGTCAGCTCAAAATTGCTCTTTTTTTACGATAAGTGACAGAAGGCGCTCGAAGATCACTGTTAGAAAGCCCATCTACCAGCCATTGGCTGATTTGAACATGGTGCGCTCGGTTGTTACAGATGTCGCCGCGAGAGGCCGTCACTTGTCCACGCGTGCGCGCGCGATTACAACGAGAAGTCGCGCATTCGAAGAAACAAATAAAGTGCTGGAGGTCACGAGGCGTGGTTGACGTATTTTCTTTGCCCCTGCCACCCCTCTCTGCCCAGCTTCCAGCGCTTTCGTCGAAATGAGCGAAGGGTGGATGCAATTCCGGCTTACGACAAATCTTTGTAACTCCTGACGGATTCTTACATTCTCAAATATTCTTGCGGATTCTTAAAGTTTTTGCAGCGTTGAATTCGTAAGACAATAAGCTCTTCCAGTGAATTCATTCTATGGTTACTTGAATAAGTGTTTCAAGACATCTTTAGGGAATAGGGTAAGCCCTGTACCCGCTATGTATTTTAGGCAAAGTTTATCTACCAGTTTTCCATAACTATTAAATATACAGTAACTATTTTACCATTATTGTAATCATGAGTCATTCCTCTTTTTATTAAAACAGATTTAGTACTAAAAATGTTAACGCTTATTTTTTTTTGCAAATTTTTACTTCAAGTACCGATCTATCGTGTCACGGAAGGTCCGGTATATTCACTGATGCACGAAACATACAAAGTGGTTTGTGTTCGTTTCTTGCTAACGCGTACACACTGTGGTTATCCCAGCCGAACAACGGAGCGTCTGCCTATCTGATCACCCTCGAGATGATGCTCCTGGATTCCGCTAGGTGGCGTGACAGTCTATGAACAATGCTAATAATTGACCTCTAGTGCAAGCTACATGTGACATTGTTCTTAGGCCACTCTTTAAAAAAAATATTCAGAGCCGTTTCACTTTTCTGAAGATAAAAGCCTGCTTAGCCGGGACTGTGGTGGGTGTGGTATAGTTAATATTGCTATAATAAATTTACATAATAATGGCGATATTGAGAGAATAAAGAGACATACGCTCAAACATCCACGTGTTTTTCTTGCGCACGACGCACGCCATTTAGTGCATGGTGGTCTCAAAATGAAATCCTTTAGGACATAAAAACCTGCTTGTTTCGAAAGAACTCAAAACACTTGTCGCCCAGTTTTGATAGAAGTGGTTTTATCTACGAGTTCATCTCATTTCTGCCCCGTCGGGGAAATCGCCCACCTTTAGTTTCGCTCCGTGATATAATTTATTTGTTTCGAAATTTATTGAATGATTCGGTTAGTCCAAAATTCCTTCCCTTGCCATTTTTTTTTGTCTGCGCATGTGTTCCGCAAGAACCTGGCCATATGCGGCTTCTCTGTTTTAAAACACACCATACACAAAGTTCAGTCGTGTGCTTCGCTTTTACTTTAGTGCGAAGAGTCGCTCTGTCTTTTTTTTTGCCCGGAATAAGAGTGTTAATATCAGCGCTATTTGACCCCAAAATAAATTGCAGTTTCTTCGGCAACTTCTCCTTGGACTTGATTGCCCGGTACGCTTTTGGAACTTGTCTCGATTCCCATTCTGACAAGACCAACGATTTCGTGACCTACGCGAAGAAGGTGTTCGGCACGGACTTCTCGGTGTCGCTCATCGTGTACTGTGAGTATGCCAGCGGCTTAAGCTTTGACTATGCTGATTCGTATACGGCACGCCGATCACCAACACTTTGTTTTGGTTGTGATCGTTAGATTTCCAGTGAATGTCAGCCATCTTCGTTGACGCCGTTCCTTTGTGTACTTTCGCTTTTGTAATTTCGTCTTACCATACTACTGCAACTTGTACGTAGTTGTTCGCTCGTCTCAAAAAGTGATAGGCTGCTTTATAAGTATGTTGTCTTTCGTTTTCTTTCGTATGGTGCTAATTAGCCTTGCAATTTTTATCAAGTGCATTTTTCCTTAGCGTTCTATATGATTGTAAGTACTTTGCACACATGTTTGTCCATATAAAGGGGGGGGGGGGGGGCTCTGGCAGTAGTTGTAAATGAAGATAGCGTGCTAGCTGGTGATGGTGGAGTCTTTCACTACGTAAGCCATGTCAATCCTTCCATCTATGAATGCAAACAAACTGACGCTGTGCACATGAATGAAAGAAGGGGAATTTTCAGGTTTGTTTTTTTTAGTTAATCACAACAACACCTAAAGCTAACAGAAAAGCAAGGCAAGGGAAATATAGGAGTGTTTTCTGTAGTATAGCTATGATGTAAATTTCAAGAAAGTAATGTGAACGAGTGATGTAGTCTTCGAATAACGCCTCCGATGCTCGTAACCCAAAAAGTGGACGGTGTAATGGCCGCCGACGTAGATCAGCTGGGGGAGCATCACACGCGTTATTCGAAGATAGCAAGTTCGGTGCCCGACAGTGGCAAGTTATCTTTTCGTACAGTTTTGTTTTTTCATATTTACTTCAGATTTACTACAGATAACATCACTTATACTTTGCTTCGCTGTGTTGTCTGTTAGCTCTGATTAATGTTGTGCTTGTGCATGCGAAAAACACCTACACCTTCAGTAGGTGGAAAGGAAACTAATTTGCGTCTGTGAAAAATGGTTTACTGGTAGTTCTTTACATACGTGCCCGTAGCATATTATAATATCTTATCGGGCTTAGTACATCAGGCTGTGCGCACACGGAGTGATCGGTAACTTCGGCAACATCTGGTAACTTCAGGTTCTGCCTCTTCAGTTATGTTGCGGTAACGACGGCTTGTCGCCCCGCCGCGGTGGTCTAGTGGCTAACGTACTCGGCTGCTGACCCGCAGGTCGCGGGTTCAAATCCCGGCTGCGGCGGCTGCGTTTCCGATGGAGGCGGAAATGTTGTAGGCCCGTGTGCTCAGATTTGGGTGCAAATTAAAGAACACCAGGTGGTCGAAATTTCCGGAGCCTCCACTACGGCGTCTCTCATAATCATATGGTGGTTTTGGGACGTTAAACCCCACAAATCAATCAATCAACAACGGCTTGTCATGACACGCTTAATGTCTTCTGAACCACAGTTCTGCTACCAGGAGTAGCGAAGTTCTTCAGAATGAAGCTTTACAACCCAGCTACTCTTGAGTACTTTAGGAGTCTATGCCAGCGTGTGATCAAGGGTCGCCTGGATTCGAAAATTGTGAGTACCTCCAGCACTACAGTGTCAGACGCACGCCGAAAATTTGGCAGATTGACTGTGGTTGAAATTGCTATGGTGTAGATTTCTCTTGTTGCTAGGGTTTTTCGCATTACTCTTTGTTCCCACCTTGCTCTACTCTCATAAAGGATGATATTCTAGTTGATTGGTCGCTAAGTGTGTTTTAGCGAAAACCTGTTACTGTTCATTTTGGAGCAAATTGCTTTCATTTGATATCATGAAAGTATGCTCGGAGACTTTAATACTTGAGTTAATCTGAAAGCAGAAATGACAGAACGGCGTTAGTGGTGGTACGAAAGGTCTCTTAAAATAGTTATTCGAACATATAAATTTATTCTCAAGCCTTTGTTAAAGCGCCTTCCCGAAGCAGACTGTAATTGCCATGTCTCATAGGACAATTATTTCACGGTTTTATTAATTTTATAACTATATGTGCCTAAGCATATCTACTGTTGGCAGTTTCAACTTTTATCACTCCCCTTTTTAAATAACAACAAAAGCAGCAGCACCAAACCGTCGCGGCGTCATTGTTTACTTTGCAATAAAATCCTATATTTTGAGCACACTAACAAAATCTCACCTATCTTTATGTTCAACTGATAGTTTCTATAGTTATTTCTGAGTCTTACAAAAGATTCGCGTGTGGTTTGCAAGCATACAGAAATACTAGGACACTCGCAACATGGAACATTAGCACGAATGTATAGCACTCGACATTCGCTTACTCACAAATTGCCAGATAGCCCTCTGAAATGTTTGATACCGGTAAGTGAGGCTTAGAAGAGGGTAAAAAGACACCTGAGGTTGTCATTTCGGCTAACAGCATATACCATGGTCACTTTGAATGTCCTCTCTTTCTGGCTCTCTTATGCACAAGTACCTGTATTTAACAGATATTTATTGTTGTTCAGAACTGTCCTATAACGCAACACACAACACATCTTGAATATAGCCGCTGCGCAAAATTTCAACTCTTTGTTTAAGTGTAACTGCAGTGATGCTGGAACCACAGGGCCCTGAAGCAATTACTGTTGTACTAACGTAATATGGGCGTAAGCATTTGTGTCCTTCCGTCATGTAAATTTCCTGTTAGAAAAAACGTCGTACGTTGGACACATTATTCTCATCGTCGTAATCATCATTGTCATCATTTTAGTCTATTTAATGTCCACTGCAAGACGGAGGCATCGCCCAATAATTGCTGATTTCCCCTGTTCTGTGCGAGTTGATTGCAATTTATCCATGTGAACTTGCTAATTTTGTCTCTCCATCTATATGCCTTTTTTTATTGCGTTCTGTATTCCTTTTAACCATTCTGTTTCCATTATTCCACCCGCTGTCTGCCTCTGTAGCAAACTATCTACTCAGAAAACACGATGGTCCTCTTTTTTCTATAGAGGCAAGACGATTTTCTCCAGCAAATGATCGACTCTCAGCAGGGGAAGTGGGTAGGAGACTCTTCGAAAGAAACAACGGATGCGGAAGAAAAAATATTCGATGTGGATTCCAAGTTGGTAGACTCAGAGGAAGTCCCATCAAATGGTTTGTCAAAGCTTATATTTCTGGAGTTTTTGTGCAACTGTTCCTCTTCCACAAACAGCAGATTTACTCTGCCAGATGGCCCCGCCGTGGTGGTCAGCTAAGGTACTCGGCTGCTGAGCCGCAGGTCACGGGATCGAATCCCGGCTGCGGCTGCTGCATTCCGATGGAGGCGGAAATGTTGTAGGCCCGTGTGCTCAGATTTGGGTGCACGTTAAAGAAACCCAGGTGGTCGAAATTTCCGGAGCCCTTCACTACGGCGTCTCTCATAATCATATGGTGGTTTTGGGACGTAAAACCCCACACATCAGTCAACTCTGCCAGAGGGTTCAGTTATAGTATGTGAAGTTGCCGGTCTTTATTTTGCTGCTGCCGTGGTGCCAATAACCTGCCGTCAGTCTCGGCGTGCCGTGCTCGTTCGCTTGTACTTGGCTATACAAATCGCTGTCGCCACACTTTGATGTGTTTCTTCTTTTCTGTAACGCGAAGCATACTATTTGCGAAAATTGATGCACCACAAGGACGATGGAGACCACGCTGAAGAATAATTGAAATGGCGAAGCATCTACACTAAGTAGCGCAAGGCTTTAGCTTGCAGATAATAGGCTGCTTCTTGTTTGCTTCTGAGTGCAGAGAATCTCGAGTTAAACCACAGAGAGTCACAGCCACGATATGCATGTCCAAACTCCGGAAACCCACAGTCGCGCTGAAACCGAGCGTTTGCAAGCTCCCATAGACCTGCGGTAACGTCTTTCGCTTAGGTCTTCCACCGCTTCGTCTTCTCGCATCCGCCGTTGCATTTTCGATTCGCTATAGTGCTTTCTTATTGTACGAATCGCTGAAGCCATCCGTGCAGATGCTTCAGTGGTGCTGGATCGAGCGGCCTCGGTGCTGAGTCCGACTGAGTATTTTGTGCACAATGCAACGTCGTTGAAGACATAAAGCATGCCCTCTGTGAGTGCGCGATATACGCATCAGAGAGACAGTGAAGGTGGCCTTAAAAATACAACAGGACACAAACTTGGAGTTGAAAAATATTCTAGGCCTATGACAGAACAGCTCCAGTGCGTTAGGAAGAAAGTTTAAGTGGAAAGACAGGGAGGTTAGCCAGTTCTTAGACCGGCTGGCTACCCTGTGCTGGGGAAAGGGGTGAGGGGAATGAAAGATGTTAAAAAGAAATGTTGCGAAGAGAGACTCCAGTGCGTTAGACTCCACAAAAGTGCTACTGACATTCTTACGGGCCACAGGCTTGAACGAAACGTTGTAAATAGTGCAGTCCGTGTGAGTGAGTGTATGTATTATGTGACTGTTACGTGTGTATGTAACTGTATGTGTTTTGTGTTTATCATTGTCTATATCACTGTCATCACCCGGCAACTGGAGTAGCAGGTCAGGTGAAAAACCAGGCAAACCTCTCCCGCACTCCATTAAAATAACTGTCTCTCCCTCTTTCTCTCTCTCGGTGTTTATCACTAGGTTAGCCCTTATGGTTGTATAAAGCTTTTCCTACTTACTGGTTACGTCTGTCTATAAATGTTGATTAGTGTTAGCCGCTTGTCTGTTGTCTTCATCATTTGTAGTGGACCAGCGGTAAGTTGTGACACTTACCCCATTTTCAGAGCACATAATCATTCGCGGTGATTATTTTTGCACACCACCGTTTTTATTTTTATTTACTACTGCTTTGACTTTAATGGCTTCACTGTTAAAATCAAAGTAGTGGTGAATTTCTTAATTAAATATGACAGTACAATTTCAGAACGCCAAATCATCCTTACGTCGGCCACTGTATTTTCTTCCCCTATTGTGTGAGATCAGTGGTCGATACTGCCACGCTGGTTTCTTCATTCTGTTTTCGCGTGACCTACCCTTAACACGTGTAACGACTTCCTTGAGCGCGCTGCGCCTGAACGTCGCACATTTCCAATTATTTTAGATTGTTCTGAAACGGGAACATGACGGTACATTCTGGATCTAACACAGCCACCAACTATACAGCGGATATCTGCGATGCTAGATGTACAAATGCCGATGCGCCTTATCCCACAGAACAGATTATGGACGGCGGACGATTGTGCTCGAAGCTATTGTTGCACCTAGTGTACCACCTCTATTCGTTCCGGGCACACGTTCACCCAATGAAGTGTTTCATTCTGATCTGCTTAAGTTCCGCTTGTTTCTCCGTCACAGCCACATGATGCTGCCCACTGTGTTCTTGTTCGACTTCATCACTCCAGGGATTCGATAAGCTACCCACCCCAAGACATTTTTTTCGCCTTAATAGGTACATTGTTTGTACTTCAGGTTAAATGTGCGACGCGGCTCGATTTTCACAGCGTGCCAGATAATGTGTTGTTATGATTAACTCCATATTTCGCGTCCGTGTAAAGTAACGTGCCTCCTCTGCGTGACTCTTTTTTCCCTTCAGCACAGAGTGAAGATGAGGCCATGGCTCAGTGCTTCATGTTTTTAGTTGCTGGACAACAAACGACGTCATCCGTGGTTGCCTTCACGCTTTACATGCTAGCGTTGAACTCTGAAGTTCAGGAGAAGCTTCGAGAAGAGGTCGATCTGTGCGTTGCAAAGCACGTAAGTATAGATAAACATGATTGAAGAGGGCGTCCTGTCTGGTCACGCACGTTTGTATAAGTATATGTTTAGAATAATGGCATCGAAGAAAAGTAATTCCTGTTCATTGGATCACTAGAGGACGTACAGTGGTAACTGATGTACAGAACAACGTTAATGCACAGTGCACAAGTGGCGGATGTACAGTAATAACTACAGTACATTGGTAACTGAAATCAATAAAGAAAAAGGAAATACGCTTATCAATTCAAGTCAGGTGTATTCAATGTAACGGCGAAAAAGGTGGCCATCAATAAACGGTGCATACGATACAAATTACACAAGCAGGTAGTCTGAAAGGCAAAATGCAGCTTTTTTGAGTGCTTGCGTGTAATTTTTATTCTGCCCAACAGTGGTGAAGGGTTTGCTTGATTGCGAATGCCCAGCAGAAAGGTTACTATTCGGAAGAATTTGGTTTCGTCGGAGTGTTTACGAGGAAATGGTATCTATTGTCCTCGAATATTTTGTTTAATTTTATATATGTCTTTTCTTCTCATGCCCCGGTGTTCGCTGTTTCTCTTTATTTAACACTTAATTATCCTGCCCTTGAAAAAAATTGAAACCGCCCAGCCTTCTAAGAGAAAGATTGTCGAGTAAAGCGAACAGCATCCTAGAGAAATGTATGCAGTAAGCAACTCCTGTGTTTACATCCACTGAACCTCCGAAGTCATTCTTTTAAGGAAGTACGCAAAGCTGCAGATGACGATACGTTTTGTGGGAAGCGGGTGATTCTATATCTGAACGAGTGGAGAGAGTGCGAGAAATAAAACTTTACGCACGGCTGTTAATACAATAACAGTGTGAAGAGCCACAGAGTTGATCGTCGACTGTTGAATGCGGCCTTTGCCTTTCTTTCCTTGTGTAAAGGGTGAGCACCCGGCTATGGAAGTAGTGGCGAAGCTTGAGTACTTACACGGAGTAGTATCTGAGATACTGAGGATGTTCCCGCCAGCGTCCAGGTGAGGCACATTTGATACAGGAGTAATTTTTTGCTGAGAGGTGTTAATTATTAACCAGCAAAAACCACTTGTTGGTTATATTTCGAAGTCTGCATAAAACATCAAAGGTGTAGCCAGATCCCTCTTTGCGAAAGCGATTCTTCATTTCTTCGCAGACTAGAGCGGGAAACGACCAAGGACTATGTGCTTGGTGAAACTGGTATTCGGGTTCCAAAAGGTTGCATCGTTGCAGTTCCGTTGTATGCGATGCACCATGACCCCGAGTACTTCCCCGATCCCCATGAATTTCGCCCAGAAAGGCGAGTGTGGAGTTCTCTTGCATGCACAGAAACTTGTAGTAGATGGTGTTTGAGCAAACACCTAGCAAAAGTTCGGGAGGTGCTTCAGTAAACGCATTTACTCTGTCGATTTCAGGTTCATCGGAGAGAACGCCACAAACATACGGCCATACACGTACCTCCCGTTTGGAGCTGGTCCTAGAAATTGCGTAGGAATGCGACTGGGCCTCCAGGCCTCCAAGATGGCTGTCTTCCATTCTGTCCGCATCGCACGATTTGTTCGCACTGACAAAACAAAGGTACGATTCCTTAAAAAGCGCACTATGAGCATTGCTATATGCTGTAAAGTGAATGTTTTACCAAGCTATGTCTGGCACGCATCGGCGAATGCAGCGATAAATAAACCAAGATTAACTGAAAATAGAGGCTTATTTTCTTTTGTATAACGTCAAAGGAAGGCTAGAGTCGTTGTCGATAATCCTCAATACATACGGCAGCAGGAAATAGTCAAGCAGCAACCGTTTCATTCTTCTAATGATGTGTTGCAGTTGCTGTGCCACCCTTTGAGTTGTGTCCGAGAGCTGAATACATCATTTTGTTTCTTTTCAGGTTCCTTTGGATTTCTTTAAAGGATACGGCGTCATATCTTCTTCAAACATTACCGTTGGAGTTCGCAAGCGTGCTGCTACAAACAAATAAAACATGCATATTTATTTTCAGGGTACTTATAGGTGCCAGCGCTGTTGCTCATATACTTGTAATATCGATGCTCGTTAACCTATGAGTGTTATGTCATGCTTTTACAGTAAATATAAGAGCATTGCTCTGAGAGTAAATGCACTTCAGAGCCTCCCTACTGAGTCATTATTCTCATATCTCGTTGAGGCCTTTCAGTAACCATGTGAATAGAGTTCAAGACTCATTTCGTTCTGACACATTTACTTTATTAATATGCAGAAGTAGGAGAGGTTGGTTCCATTATGGTGGCACCGACTGCTCCTTCTCACTTAGAAGACAAAATATGGCGCTTTTGTTGGTGGTATTAAGGACTGTAATTATGACATGCTGAGCAGGTAATCTAATTAATGTGGACCGTTTAGGGCTATGAAAAATCCTTGATGAGATAAATATATCTGAAACACTGGTTGTTTATTGAGCTAACGTTTTTCACAGGTTGACTTGTTTTTCAAGGTTACAACTTGCGAAAAAGTTGCCTCCGGTTACACTCTGTGTTTCAATTTTTTTTCATGACTAAAGAGGAAGATAATATAAAAAGCGCATTTCGGATTTCTTCCAACAGATCTTTTCATGTGGAGATTGATTGAATATGATTGCGTGATGGTGTTAAACATACCGCAGGGACATACCCCAAATGCACCACGGACAGACCAGCGTTGGTTTCTCGTATCGTCATGCGCTCGAAAGAACACATTACGCAACTAAAACGGCACTTTTACCCCACCTGCAGTCATGAACGCCCCAGTTAATACAAAATGCGTGTGGCCTCTCTCGGGAGGCGTAGTTGCATGGGAACGCGTCCCCACAGCCGTCTCCAGTGTGAGTACTTTACCGGCTCCTCAAAATAACACATATAGATTAGATTAACACACATAGATAGTGCACTTCTTGTGTTTAGTGGCTTCCACAACTTCGTCTTGCGGTAAACCAGCGCACATTCTCTTTCCTTTTATGCTCTGCCATTCTAAAGTTTGCATAAAAGATTGACCTGTTCTTCAAAGTGCTTTCAGCACACAGATTTACCGGACCAGTAAGCCCATGTTGCTCACGACACCTCGTTATGTATCCCCGTGCATCGATGACGTCATCTTCCAGAGCTTCCCGCTGGTACATTGCAGCAATGAAAACAATCAGCCATCATCCGGACAAACCACACCATCTTCTTTGGATCTACCGGGAGAGAGAGAGAGAGAGAGAGATAAATAGAGAGGAAAGGCAGGGAGGTTAACCAAGCTTGGCTCGGTTGGCTACCCTACACTTGGGGTGGGGGAAAAGGGGAATAATAGAACGAAAAGAGACAGAAAAGAAGAGGAGTAAGAAAGAGAAGCATGAATAGTCAGCTCGAAACTACACAGCACGGCCTCGCACAGTTCTTTCACAAGCGGTCGTGAAATTTGGTGTTCCTTAAAAAGTACAAGAGGGCTTTCGTGGCTTTGCGCGTATGGGAAGCCGTCGGCCAAGGTCCCAGGATCTTCTCTTCTGTAAGCGGCCGTGAATCCAGCTGACAGAGCTTGGCTTCCATAATACGTCGTTCGGTCTGGTATGCTGGGCGATGACATAGAATGTGCTCAAGCGTTTCCTCGCAGGCGCAGATGTTGCATGCCGAAGTGCTCGCCATTCCAAGGAGACGAGAGTACGAATTCGTAAATGCCACGCCCAACCTCATGCGACACAGTAAAGTTTCAGCGCATCGTGGGAACCCGGATGGCAAACGAAGTTGCAAGTTTGGGTCGATCGAATACAGGTGCGTGTTGGAGAAACCCTGCGTATTCCATTGTAGGAGAGACATACGATGAGCAAGTGATTGTAGTAGCCTTGCAGCGTCCGTTCTCAAGAGTGGTATGGGCGTGCGCTGGTCTTGGTCATGAGCCGATCTAGCAGCTTCATCTGCGCGGTCATTGCCAACGATTCCGCAATGACTCGGCAACCACTGAAATACAATATCGTGACCTTCTGCGAGCGCTTCGTGGTAGTCGTGCCTTATCTGATATACTGATTGTTCATGTAGCCCGTGCTGCAGAACAAACCGTAGTGACTGTAAGGCTGACCTGGAGTCGCAAAAGATGGCCCATTGGTTAGGTTCCTGGTGAAGAATGTACTTTACTGCACCTTGAAGTGCTGCGAGCTCTGCTGCTGTCGACGTCGTGGTGTGAGAAAACTTGTACTGAAGCAACACATTTTCAGATGGAACAACCACTGCTCTGTGGAGCTGTTGGAATTAGTGGAGCCATCGGTGTAAACATGTATGCGGTCGAAGTACCTTTCGTCCAACAGACGCAAAGTCAGTTGCTTCAGGGCTAACGTTGACATGCGTGCCTTCTTAAAGATTCCAGGAACTGATAAGCGCACGTCAGGTTGACGAAGACTCCATGGCGCAGTTGCTGCGCCACCGGTCATCCCGATCTACCGGGATGACTGAAAAGTCAAGGTCCTAAATATATGTTAATTAAAAATTTTGGAAACTTTTTTCTCTGCATTTATACAAACTAAAAACGTTATTTCACCACGGGCTGTAGAAAGTCATTGCGGGACCAACAACATTCATGAACACACCCTCAAAACAAAATGGCGCGCACCAATCCCAAAAGTGCCCTTTTAGGGGGAAAATACTTCTTGGAAAATAAAAAAAAAAGTCGTGCACGCTTGGTGTTGTGTTTTGCGCATGCGCACTTGCTGGCATGCTCGTCTGCGTCGTCCCTGTCTGCCGTCATTGTGAGCACTCATGCAATGCCTTCACAATCCGTTGTGCAACAGCTGTTTTTCGTTGGGTGTCTGCCCTCCACTGCGTGTTCTGTGCATTCGGGCAGCTGCAGTGCCGAAGTCGACGTCAACATTTCAGGATTTGAGTGGGTTTTCGTTGCTGCACAAGGAATCTACAACCATCTCTCTGCGACGAAGTTGCAATCAGATATTTTTTGTGCTGTGCACGAAAATGGTGTAAGTACAACAATATGTGTGAGCGCATAGGTTGGCCCAAATTGTGGAGGTCACTCACGATATATATTTTGCGCTTGGGCATCACGCGCACTAAAACTCCCCAAAATATATCTCACCCAGACTCGCCCAGATTGGGAATCGCGGCCCGATCCGATTCTGAGGGAGTCCAAGTGACTTGACTCGTTCGCCGACCTATATATATGGTTCTTTGTTCACCGCTGCTATCTTTGTTTCATTTTCACTTGGATGAATTGGGAAAAAAGAACGCAAACGCGACCAAAACCTAACATAATAGATTATTCGGGATATAGTTTGCTTGTTTGAGATCGTAGCAGTAGAAAAATAGAAAACGCGTTCTTGCATTGAGCTTTGTTCCGGAACTGTAAATTTTTTCTGCACTTCCTCAGATTCGTTTTGCATGATGTTTGGTTGTGTCCGGAAAAAAAAAGCTAAACGATTATTTAGATTACGGCATGTATTGCGATGTATACGGGAACCAATGTCACGACATCATTAATGTTTTACTTTCTGCTTATCACTATACGGGAGTATGACTGATAATGCCAATGTAGTATACCGGATCGACGAAGGGCGGATCCCAGCATGAACACATAACTGATTATTCTATCTGTAGGTAAATCATCGGATCGACCACACTGACGCTACGCTCGTCTGAAGTAAGGGAGCAATGATGAAACTGAGCTTGGCAGCTTTGTTTTTATGGCCACCAGTGGTAACGCATAGCCGCGGGGCAAGAACACTTTAGCTGAGCGAACGCCGCGAAGCAAGCGCTTGCGGGGAGGGACCGATTATGTTCTCGTTTACAGCGTGCCAATTGAAGGCTCGCCGGACTGAGGACCGTGACGGGCTGCTGGCGAATTCCGCGAAGCACATCCGGCACGTGGCGACGATTTCCAAATCTGAGAAACCCGGGTTATCGCGCGATATCAACCACGCGACACACTTAGAGCGGCGCCGCGAAAGAGGGGGCGATAAGGAAGGAGGTTAACGGTGCGGCAAGGGTGTTGTGGCGAGAATAAATTGAGCACCACTACTTTCCTACGTTACGGGGCTTTCGTACACCAAAAGGGAGAGGGAGGCCGGGGCAAAGTTTGTAGCGCCTTCTCTCGGGCTCCTTGCGAAGCAGAACACTATCTGCCAGCGCATAGTCTCAGCGTTCGCTCACCTAAAGTATTCTTGCACCGTGCGTATAGCCTCCAGTGAATCTGCAGTGGCGCTGTCCTCTTATTGGAAGCGTGTTGCAGCAAGCGGCCGTGTCACGCCGGGTGTTACAGCGACGAGACGGAGGCTGCGCAGGTCTGGTTGCAGTGGTCGTCATGCCAACAAGTTCGCAACGCGAGTTTTTTTTTTTTAGGGCCGAAACAAAGGGAAGTTTACTGCACTTCTTACAAGTAATCAAATACATAATTCTTCTCCGACTCTTATCACGGACACACGCGGTAAACACACCGATGAACAGCAAAAACACGTTTAGACTGTACACTACAACGGAAGCGCGAACATTCGAACACTCGTTATACAAAGGTTACAAGAGGACCGAAGCTCCTTATAGCAGCACGCGTTCGTTCCTCATAATCGTAGTAATAGTAGTAGTGTGTAACCAGTCTTACATTTTGACCTTCAAGGTGGTGCCGGTGGGAGATTTCTTCTGTGCGTTGTTGAACAATAAAAACTTCGCAGCGTGCGCGTTAACTAAAAAAACGAGTTCTCCTGTCTCTCATCCCCCTTTAGCAGCCATTGTCATGTACATTGAGCACTATCTGACAAAAAAGGGTTGCTACGTTATACTCGCTCGGCCTGACCTCCTTGGTTTTAGAAAAGTTTAGCGAGCGTTGGGCCGCAGTGCCATGAATACAGTGAACTAGCATATACCATGAACTCGAGCTGGTTAAAGGTGGGAAGTAGACCCGAAGTGCAAGCCGTAAGTAAAAAAATTGCCCGCAGCTTCCCTCGGGGGAACACTGAGGAGGATGCGGAGCATATAATTGGTTAACGGGGTGTTAAAGTGCGACTTACTTGGGTCGATGGCTAAATTGGTTAACGTGGTTGTGAAATGGGGTGTTAAATTGCGACTTACTTGGGTCGATGGCTAAATTGGTTAACGTGGTTGTAGGAGGGGGTGTTAAATGAGTGAACACGTACAAACGTATGCGAAAGGACGGCGCTGGTCGAAGGGACGTCGATCATTGTGTTTGTGGATTCGTTGTAATTCACTTCACCGCGACCTTGGACGTCGACGCGCCGTACAAACCAACCGACGGGCGGCAACTGAGCGAGCGAGCGCCGACCTTGAGTATATATACAGCGCGACGGCGCATGCACTGTCAGCTGTCTAATGTTCTCGAAGGAGAAGCGCGCGCGGCACAGATGGTGGGCGACGGCGCATGCGCGCGCGTCAGCTGTCGAATGTTCGAGAAGCGGTGCGGACGGCGCGGACGGCGCACTACAAGGCGCGAGTATAAGATGCTTCCGCATCTAAAAATGCGTGCGCGACCTCTCGTTCAGACCTTGGAATGGACCCACACCTACAGCTCCATCTTCCATCAGGAATAACCAGAGCTGAGTAGACACTTTTGTGCCGTCTGTGGATTGGGGTGGCCTTTACGAACACTTATTCGTTTCGAATCGAAATGGCCAGCAGCCCGACATGTGACAACTGTGGCTGCGCAGAGACTATCTCCCATATTCTCTGTGAGTGTCCACGCTTCAGTGCGCCAAGAAAAGAAATATCGGAAGTGTTAGATAGACTAGACAATCGCCAATTGTCGGAAGAAAGGATATTAGGACACTGGCCGAGACCGTCCTCTGCGTGCAAGGCATTGAGAGCGTTGTTGCGCTTTCTGCGGTCAAGTGGTCTTAGAGACAGACTGTAAGCAGCGTCGTGGATCGTCTGATGACCTTCTGTCTCTCTTTTTTTACAATGTCTCTTCTCTCTCATCTTTTATCCCCCTTACCCACTACCCCAGTACAGGGTAGCCAGCCGGTCTGAGAATTGGCTAACCTCCCTGTCCTTCCTCTTTCAATCCTCCTCCTCCTCCTCCTCCTCCTCCTTGGGATGTCCGCTGGATGGCGGTGCTTCTTCATGTGGAATATAGAATGAAAAGATGCGAGATGGTGTTACTTGGAGTGTTGAATAGGTGGACGAACGGACACACAGATAGATGCAGGGACGGACGCACAGATGGACGTGCGGACGCACGAACAGACGCACGCATGGACGGGCGGATGAACGCACGGGCGGCCACACAGACGCACGCATGGACAGACGGAAGCAAGAACGAATGGACGGACGGATGCTTCGCCCCACTCTCCATCATTCACTCCGTGGATATGCTGCCATTTTTTTAAATTCGAAGCATTTCTTAGTCAACTTCGGCGACTTTGAGCGTATCTATCTATCTATCTATCTATCTATCTATCTATCTATCTATCTATCTATCTATCTATCTAGCCGCCTACGACTTTTAGCTCTACTAGCCGTTTTGATAATGGTATAGATACCAAACTTTATATGGCATAACATGACTGTATGAAGAATGTATTTGACTTGTCATAACATGAAAATCATGACATGTATGTCATGAATGTCATGATTTACATTTCATGGTCCTGAAGCTCTTGCGATAGTTTTGTTCACATAGCATGTTGAAAAACTGGTATGGTATGAAATGATTGCGTGGCGAACACAACTGAGAGACCCTATTATAAAAATCGTGATATGCGCGTCATGTAACAACATGACTACATGCCAGGCTCATGATGCGCTCGCGTCTATTTCGCTAGCGTCACATATACCAAATTTGGTATTACAGTACGTGAATGGGTGACGAAGGTGTGTGACTGGTGCAAACATGATATTCATGAGATGCATGTCTTGTAACAACATGACTACATGCCACGCTCATCATGTGCTGGCGGCGCTTTCGCTAGCTTCACTTATACTAAATTTGGTATTACGGGACAAGAATGGATGACCAAGGTATGATACTCGTGCGAACATGATGAACATGAGATGCGTGCGTGTCATGTAACAACATGACTACATGCTACGCTCATGCGCTCACTGCCGTTTCGCTAGCTTCACATTACCAAACTCGGTATTCCGCGATGCGAACAGACGACATAGGTAAATGACGCATCCAAAAATGATAATGACGACATGCATGTCATGTAACAACATGACTACATGCCACACTGATGATGCGCTCACGGCCGTTTCGCTAGATACACATGCCAAATTTCGTATTACGTGACGCCAATGAATGGCGAAGGTATGTGACTGGTGCAAACATGATAATCATCAGATGCGTGTCTTGTGAGAACATGACTACATGCCACAGTCAAGGCGCCATTACATTTCGACGTGACGCGGTGCGCGTGCTCGCCGGCGTTCGTTTCGTCGCCTCACACAGGCGTTGCAACGCCAGGCACCGGTCCTGCCGTATACTCGCAGGCGCACGCCGCGCTGCGTTGCTTTGACGCATGCACGTTTCAGCGCATTCGTTGTCCCTCCGTCACAAAAAAGAGGGAGACGCAGTGTTGTCTGGGTAATGCATCAGCGCAAAATGCAGCATGTCGCATTTTGTGCCGGTTGCCGTCGGGCCGCGCCAACAGACGCTGGTCGCGTATGGCGTCACACTATCGAGTGCTCGCGTTTGGCTAACGTAGCGTCACTGTGCTCCGCGTGCGCGCATGTCAACGCTACATTGTAGTATATCAGGCCCTTCATGATGCGCTCGCGGCCGTTGTGCTAGCTCCACATATACCAAATTTGGTGGTACGTGACATCAATGGATGAGGAAAGTATATGGCTGGTGCAAACATGGTAATCATCACACGCGTGTCATGTAAGAACATGACAACATACCACGCTCATAGCGTGCTCGTGGCCATTTCGCTAGCTCCACATATACAAAATTTGGTATCACGTGACGAGAATAGATGACGAAGGTAAATGACACGTCCAAACATAATAATCATGACATGAAAGTCATTTACGGCGTAATTTATCTCCACCTCGTAACGTTGTGCTGATTTTAAAGTGACATATCCACATTTCTCATTCGGGCTCGCATGTCATAGATTTCCACTGTACGTGGGATATGCCAATTTTTCGAGAGATGTTTCAGAGCACCCAGTCGCTGTTTTTATCTTCAAAAAGCACTGAGATAGGCAGGAGCAGTTCCTGAAGGAAGGTGAACACAGCTGCTCCCGGGACCACGCAAAGCTGTGACGTGAACGCCGTGCGCGAACGGGCGCCGCACTGGAAGCCAGCACATGCACACGCAAAGCCGCAGGCACAAAGAACGAAATTGCTCGTGCCAAGCAAGCAGCCAACTCAAACTCGTGACGTAGGTTTTCTTACACTTCCGCCGCGTTAATGTCGGCGTCGCGAGGGGCTCCGCATCTCACTCAGTCGCGTGGCGTTCACATTAAAATTGACAATAAAATAATGTTCCTGGCTACATTTTTGATATTTCTTAGATCCAGTTTATGTTTCCACATAAATCTATCTCACTCATTATGTCGCCTTTGAAATTTCTTGTCAGTGCTCCTTCCGTTCTTGTGGCGTCATGAGGAAATAAGCGTCCATATACCGGGGGTTACCTGTTTTGAATTGTCTCCTGCCCTGCTTTACTGTATAACTGCAAGCCCATTGTGCTTTGTCTCGCATGCACTAACAACTTGATTTCACTTAAGTTGGCCCGTTTTCGACTGCGCAAGATGGTGTAACAGCGTGTAGCCGGGAACCGCGATATCCCAAACAGGCTCTGCGCGTAGCGCTGACATTGTCCACCTGTTTTGTCTATAAATAAGTGGCAAAGAAAAGATAATACCTGTAGGAAGGGCAGTGAAGGCGAAAAAGAAAACACTCTCTAATATTGAACTACAATACCTTCAATACTTGCCCAATGGAGCATTTCAGTCTTAGGGATAGTTCTGACGTATAGTACACGTTGCCATTCGTGACTTGCACGCAGTGTACATGCAAACTGATAACATTCGTAGATACTCGAGAAATTTGCAGTACATTCGGTCGTGGTCTGCCCAGTTTTAGCCTGTGAAATTCATTCACAAGGAGAGCGAATATTCGGTGCGCGTCAGCATATTACGTAAGCTCCTAAGCCGACATTGAGGTTTACTGGCAAGAAGAAAAAAATCCGCAGATCCAACGTACCTTGGGAATCGATGTTATGTGAAGCACACGGAGGGAAGGTGAATGTGTCTTTTTTAGATGCGGAGCATCTAATACTCGAGGCTTGTAGTGCGGCGCCGTCCGCAAGCTTCCTCCTCCTTCTTCCACCATCTGTGCATCCCTTCCTTCTCTACACACCGCGCGCGCTTCACTCCTCCACCATCTGTGCACCCTTCCTCCTCTACACACCGCGTGCGCTTCTCCTCTTCACGAACATTCGCTAGCTGTATAATGTAGCGCGCATGCGCCGTCACGCTTCGAGAACATCGGCAGCTGACGCGCGCGCATGCGCCGTCGCACTTCGAGAACATCGGCAGCTGACGCGCGCGCATGCGCCGTTGCGCTTCTCCCCCTTCTCGAACATTCGACAGCTGACAGTGCATGCGCCGTCGCGCTGTATACATACTCAAGGTCGGCGCTCGCTCGCTCAGTTGCCGCTCGTCGGTTGGTTTGTACGGCGCGTCGACGTCCACGGTCACGGTGAAATGAATTCCAACGAATCCACAAACACAATGATCGACGTCCCTTCGACCAGCGCCGCCCTTTCGCATACGTGTGTACGTGTTCACTCATTTAACACCCCCTCCTACAACCACGTTAACCAATTTAGCCATCAACCCAAGTAAGTCGCAACTTAACACCCCATTTCACAACCACGTTAACCAATTTAGCCATCGACCCAAGTAAGTCGAACTTTAACACCCCGTTAACCAATTATATGATCCGCATCCTCCTCAGTGTTCCCCCGAGGGAAGCTGCGGGCAATTTTTTTTGAGCCACACGTTACGATAATATGCTAAAGATATGCACGATTGCTGTACGTACAGACGCAAGAGTAACTGTCGCATATGTTTTATTTAAACAGTTGTTTACAGTTCCGTTACGATGCCAACAGCAACATGGGTATTAGCAGCACCAGAATCGGTGAGAGAAGTAGCACTTGTGTTTGTGAGTGTGGTAGCCTGGGACACTGCTGCATACATCAACTTTGACGGATAGCGCCTACAGCTAGAAGTTAATTCAACGTTACGGCTTTACCAACATATGTAATGCTCATAAATTTGGGTAGCCAACACGGCAACCACACTAAATGTTTCACGAACATAAAGGGTATATTTGAAAATCAGCTCTGAGACCTGGCAGTGGCTCTGTAGTAGAATGCCTAATTGTCATGCATAATGCTCGGTTCTATTCCTGCTGGGACACTGCCATTTTTTTTTGCATTTGTACGGTGAACGCTGCCAATGCCAGCTTTTTCTTAACGCTCTCACGTTAAAATTACCCATGTCTGTTCTCGTAGTTCCTGGGTAGATATAAAGTCTCAATCACCAGCGGCTCATACCCGCATACCTGTGGCACATACCAGCCCGCGGTACACGGATATATGCCCCACGTGTCTGGTTGAAAGTGTTCGACGACTTACGCGACGGTATTGTCACATTATTGATGTCAATACCAGCGAGTCATACTCGTCAAAACATCTTACCCTGCTATAATAATTTTCGTTTTCCTCAAGTTAAGGGGATGATCACGAGAGCACCCAGGCGGAGATAGATAGATAGATAGATAGATAGATAGATAGATAGATAGATAGATAGATAGATAGATAGATAGATAGATAGATAGATAGATAGATAGATAGATAGATAGATAGATAGATAGATAGATAGATAGATAGATAGATAGATAGATAGATAGATAGATAGATAGATAGATAGATCTACCGCATCTTGGCGCCATTCGCCCGGCGAAATTTCCTCAGACTTGGTGTGTTGAGTCTATAGCCCTCTCAGAAGGCACTTCACTTCATTTTCACTGATTGGAAACAACGTAGGCTCTAGGAGACGTTGTCAAAATATGTGACGTCACAGCGAATAATGCGGAAACTTCAAGGTGGCGGCGGCACCCACATTTTCTTTTTGTGCGTTTTTTCGCTTAACAAGCATCATCTCGTCGTAAACGTGGCGTTTTTGGTGTCATGAAAGAGCATTTTATTATTGCGAGAAAGATTGTCTTGCTTCTAAGTGTCCCTTTGAGAACCCCCCTACCTGGTAGGCAAACTGCGTTAGCGTGCCTGATATATACGGCTGGTGTCCAGGATAATGATACTTTTCGATGAGAGTAGCCTTCGCGAAGCATCTTACTCTTGTCATTGCCTGTCAGATATCCGAGATTTTTAGTTCGTATATCGTGACCAATCTAGAATTCCTAGAAGGCAGTTAACACTCGAAAATCCCGGCTTCATGATGCAATTACTGCGCCCCTGTACTCAATCGATAAGGACGCTAGAATCGAAAAGAAGTGCCATGACTGAGATACGAGCTCATGTTTGACGTAACCGACAACGATAACAGAAAATCAATGGCGTTGGCAGGCACAGTGTTTGAACATTTCGCAATATCTGATACACCATCCTGTGTTACCTCGCTCTCATGACGCAACAACCGTCAAATCGGTGGAGCCAGCTCTGACGAAAGCATGACTGATACCACCAAGGACCACATTCGACTCGGCAAACTCACTATAGGCAAGGCATTTTGATACGCGATCGTCAGCATGTCTGTCCTGAGTTTCTTCGTTTTCTACGACTGGCTGTTCTTAGCAATCACTGTTGTTGTCCTGCTCTATCTGTGAGTACTTCAACTGTTCTTCACGGTATTCTAGCAACGCATGCAGATTCGTAGGATAGCAAACTGAAATTGCGTTTAGTTAGCCTCCCTGTCTTCCCTTATTTTTCCTCTTCCTTCCTCGTATAGCCGGGCAAAAGCACAAGAAAGACGTCAAAGCTTTCAGACAATGGGTGCTATAACAATGCGATCCGCAAAACATTCGCCTCCAGCTTTTTCCGAGAAAGATTACGGCTGCATAATCGGCACTTGCCCTGAAGCGGCCACTGCAGTACAACGGCTAGGGCACGTCATTACTACACTTTCATGTGTAAAAGAAAAATCTGCTCACTAACTTAATTCGTGAGCACTGTTCCGCTTCTGAGAAATTTAGCTCTTTCTTAGACACACACACAATTTTGTATGACAAGCTGAAACCTTCGCTAATGCTTATAAAACAACAGTACAAAACAATAATTGTTCAGGTTTAATGTTCCGAAATCACCATAAGATTATGAGAGACGCCGTAGTGGTAGGTTCTGGAACTTTTGACCACCTGAGGTTCTTTAACTTGCACCTAAATCTAAGCACCATGAGCCTCAAGCACTTCCACCTCCATAGAAAATGCGGCCGCCGTGGCCGGGATTCGATCCCGCGACCTGCGAATGAGCAGCCGAGTGCCTTAGCCACTAGACTACATAAGCTATGGGATTTCATACTGGTAACACATTTGCGTCATTCATCACACTACTGCTATCCGGTCTGTAGTGCTACGCCATTTTTAAGAAACCTATATCCTCTATTTCCAGTTCGATATATATAACCAGTTCCATGCACAACTCGGACCTTTTCTGTATTACATTGAAGCTCGTATCTTACATAAGAAAGTGATGATTCATTATCTTGACCCGCCTCCTATGGAAGTTTACCAGGTAGAAGGTATGTGTTAGCGAAACTCTGTGCCATCGTATCTTTGACGCAGTCGAGCGAGTCGCCACCGCAACTACTGGAAGAACCAAAATGTGGTGCACGAGAAGTTTTCCCTCTTTTTTGGATCTCAGATGAAACAGCTATACAAGGTGAGGAAATATCGCTCTTTCTATGAGTATTCCCGAAATCTTAACGTCTACCTTATTTTTCTGCAGCCACTTCATGTTGTGGATCAGGAACTCTACAGAAAGCATGGGCGCCTATTTGGGTAACCACGGCTCCATACTATTTCCCGTGTCGTTTGACACGCGAAAACAATCTGGTTGGACACATGAAAAGTACCCCATGTCTTTAATTAGAGACGCTTGCGTGCGTATCTTGAACAGATCCTTTGAGGATGGGAAGCCGATACTTTACGTTGCGGAGCCTGAGCTGCTGAAGTTGATTCTTGTAAAAGATGGCGGATTGACTGAAAGAAAAGTAAGTTACCCAATCTTTCTTTTCTAGAAGGACAGGGTTCTGACCCAAAGACAAGCTCGTGCACGTTCGTCGTGATCTTTTAGTAAACTGTTTCCTCTTAAATTAAGTCATACTTTAGCATCGTTTGTGAGCTGTAGATCTCGTTTGAACAGGTATACACAATAGAGCAAGAAAAATACATCTTAAAGTTAGAGCGAAAAATGACACACATGACCGAATGGCACATAAAAAAGCTGTCGCAGTGTACTTCTTTGTCTTATAAGTAGTTTCGCGCAAACGCTAACCCCATCAAGTATTTTAGCTTGTTTGCATTTATGTGTGCAGCTCTTTGTCCATAGTTTTGTTTTTCGGTACACTTCGAGAGTAGTTACATTGCAAATAAAGCAAGCCTATGCTCTTGTGAGGTTATAGAACAGTTTTTGAGACAGGGTTTTAAGGCTATAAAGTTAAAGAGCCTGTTTGGCGGAAATTCTGGCGTCGGCGTTGGCGTCGTTGGTTGTGAGCGAAAAAAATTAATCGTTTTGACCATGACGGAAAACTGTAGAAAGATGGAAATAAAATAAATTAACAAGAATTTTGGGGTCTAAGTGAAGATCGAAGCCAGGCTCTATGCGTGGCAAGCATATGTACTACAGCGTGACGGGATTTGTTGAAAGTGCTTTGAAAAAAAAAAACACTATATGAATGCCATGTACAGTGAAACGAGCCTTTTTAACGCAGCATAGAATGCGTGGCACAAGTGTGGAATCGTGAGCGGCGTCGGAAGACGTGAATTGAACTATGAGTGGGCGTTTTAAAGGCCGAGCAATTATAAAGCAGACTTATTCAACTCATGATATTATTAACAAAACCATCAAAAAAGGGAGTAACTGTGTAGGTTCGCGTATTGCCCTACGTACGCTTAGTCGGCCTTTCACTTATTTGTAAAGGCAATAATATGACGTTGTGGGCACTTAACGCCTGTGCCTGCAATAGGCGTTGAATGATGCTTTGAAACGCCAATATAACGCGCACAGTCATTCGTTTTCTCACAGCACGGCTGAGGCGGGCGCCGAGAACCGAATCAGGCTAGCAGCTCAGAAGCCGAAGCGCATGACGTCCGATTACGCTATCGTGACCAACTCTTGAAAACGTAGTTCAAGCGGGCTCTAGTTTTTCAATATAGGATTCAGAAGACAAAGCTCATTAGGGTTTCGCGCTTAAGCACGTCTAATACATCGTCGAAGGTCGAAATATATTCATATAAAATTATTATTTCATGTGGACTTCTCTCTAGTAGTAGTGCAAATGGCCACTATTTGTAAGGAAAAGCTATTACCAAAGCTTGGTTAGAGTGATTATTCGTTTTTTAAGAGATTTCTCGGGCCCCTGTGAGCCTCCAAAGCCACAATATTGAAGTGCGACCTATGTGGCTCATTGGCTGCTGCTCCTGTTTTATGGCGTTTTTTTTATCTATGGAAGTTATTCATGGCAGTGGCTCCATAGTATGCAACCGATTGCTGCGCACTTTTTTTTGGCACGTCCTCTGTACTAACGCGAGTGTACTAGTGATTCCATATCATCTTCATTTTATTTTTTCATTCTCAAAAACTGTACACAAGCACCACCTTGCGTCGTAGCTAGAATATTTCTTTCTTTCAACGCTTCTTTACTGTGGGGGGGGGGGGGGCGTGTTGGGGAAGCGAAGAGTCAAAAGCCTTTACGTATGATCACGCGTGTTTGCGCGTGCACGTGTATGCATACATCTGCAAAATTGAAAATTTCAAAAGGTGGGCGAAGGCGTGTTCTGAGCCTCCCCCATCCCCCTGGCCACCGCAGTGACACCAATGAAACAGCTTTTATTCGTGAGTTAGCTCTATCAAACATCTGAAGGCGCGAATAGATCGTGTCATTTTCTTTTTGTCTTTTGCCGCAGATAGTCAAGGTCGATGACCCGGTGATGAGAAATACTATGCTGAACGTTCCACCTGAGAAGTGGAAGAAGATTCGTACAGCGACATCGCCTGCTTTTACGTCAGGGAAACTGCGTAAAGTAAGTTTTCGCTCATCGTCATCTTGGCTCATACAGGTTTACAGTCGCAGCGGGGAAAAGGTGCTCACAAAAGGTTGTACTAAATGATATTCATTAGCGCAGCTGTAGATCAGTGTTGTCACGGCTGCTGATTTATTAGTATATCTACTGATCTTTACGCTTTTGTGCTGACTGATGTTGCGCGTCGCGGCGACCGCCGTCTGCGGGTAGCGGGGCCGATCGCCGTCGCTCCGTCGAGCCAAGGACTAGGGGAGAGCTTTGAGCAAACTTAACGGATTTATTTACATCTTTACAGGGAGTTGTCGAGATGACAGAAGAGAAGAGAAGAACCTTGGGCGAGGCACTCCACGCCCTTTTTGTTGACCCCCGTTTCCCTAGGTCCCTAGGTTGGGGATCACTATATAAAACAATGCGGACCAATGGTGATGTGGCAGTTCCTCTCATTGAAGTACCGCCCATCATGTCTGTTCATAGAGGCACAACACAGGCTTGCACATACACACACACTCTTGCCACTAGTCGCAGTGCTGCCGTAGAACAGGGAGGGGGAGGGCGGAAGACGCACGGGCGCCTCGACCCCTTTGATGCCGGCCGCGGGCTGCGTTCCCACGAGGAGATCTTAGAGCGGCCTTTTGAGAGGTGCCAGGTTCGTGGAATTCTCTGGGGAGAGCCCTTTGACCAGCGTCGTCGTCGTCTGCCGGTTAACGCGCTAACGATGCGTGACTGGCCCAGGCGGGAGATAGAGTGGCGGCTCCAAAACCCTCTTTGGCGACATTCCATCCCGTTGGCGCCGCTGTCAATCAGCAGGCGACGTCTCGTGGGGCCGGCCTCTGTTGCTTCCTCCGTCCAGACGTGGCGAGACTGTCCTTTTTGCACTAATCCGGCGTGGCAAATGACTTGCTGGGTCAAGGCATAGCCCGATCGCTACAGCTCCTCCGCCGACGGGAAGATCTCGGACGTCGGGTAGTATCAGCTGCTCGACGGGAGAGATCACAGTAACCGCAGTCTCCCAACACCATTTAAACCACAAAGACCCACCGCTAGAACCAGCAAGCGCCGGCAATGAGTTTTCGGCAACCAGGCCGGTCTTTCAAATGTGCCACAATGCACCTACGCTTTTTTTTAAATGGCAACCACACTAATACTCTTGCCCATAGCAAAAAAATGTCGATTACTCCAATTACCCCTTAAATCATTACGGAAAAACGCCCCTCAACTGAACACAAAAGAAAGCAAAAGCAAAAGAAAAGCTAAAAAGCTCTGCTTAATGTGTCAACATTGGCGTTTGCGGAACCCTTCTTATACTTCACAGTGAAGTTAAGCTCCTGAAGCGCAAGGCTCCAACGTAGTAGTCGTGGATTCTTTCCCGACATTTGCGATAGCCAGGTCAGTGGGCAGTGGTCAGTGATGAAGACAAAAGAAGTTCCGTAGAGGTAGCAGGCTAATTTTTGGGTAGCCCACACAATGCAGGCACATTCTTTTTCCGAAGCACTGTAGGCCTCCTCACGAACAGAGAGTTTCCTGCTAACGTACAACACAGGGTGCTCGTTCCCGTTCTCATCCTCCTGGCACAGTATTACTCCTAAGCCTCTGTTGCTGGCATCGCACTGCACAATAAAGGGACGATCATAGTTCGGTGCATGCAGTACGGGTGAGCTAACAAGAGCCGCTTTGAGCCCCTGGAAGGCGCCCTCCATTTCCGCACTCCAAACTACCTTTTCTGGAGCATTCTTGCGCAGTGCATCCGTTAACGGAGCGGCTACCTCCGAGTACTGAGGGATGTAGCGCTGATAATACCCTGTCAGGCCTAAAAAGGAGCGGATAGCCGTCTTGCTTTCTGGTTGCGGGAACTCGCTAACCGCCTCTACTTTCAACTCATCAGGTCGCCTCCGGCCCTGCCCTACCACGTGCCCTAGGTACCGTACTTCGGCGCGAGCTAGCTGGCACTTAGCAGGCTTCACTGTCAGTCCAGCGTGCGTCAAACGTCTAAGGACATCGCTAAGATGGTACAGGTGATCTTCCCATGTATTGGAATAAATAGCGATGTCGTCTAAGTAGGGAACAGCGTAGCCTTCAGCCCCCTGCAGAACTCGGTTCATTAGCCTTGAAAAGCAAAAAGGGGCGTTCTTAAGGCCAAAGCTCAGAACTAGGGGCCTAAATGTGCCCGTCGGCGCCACAAAGGCCGCATACTCACTAGCTCGTTTAGTCATTGGAACTTGCCAATAGCCTCTTACTAAGTCCAAAGTCGAGACGTATTTAGCGGCGCTCACTTTTTCCACCAGCTCCTCTACGTTGGGTATAGGATAGGTTTGGTCCTTCGTGATCGCGTTAAGTTTGCGGTAATCCACGCAAGGCCGTGGATCCTTTCCCGGAACCTCAACGAGAATCATAGGGGACGTGCAGGTGCTTTCGCAAGGTTCGATAAGCTTAAGCTCGAGCATTCGATCTACTTCTTTTTTCAAGATCTCCTGCTGTCGCGGGGCTAGTCTATACGGCCTCGACTTCACAGTGGTGTCAGAAGTTAGCTCAATGTCATGAGTGATAACCTCAGTTCGCCCTGGCCTTTCCGAGAAAACAGTGATGTGTTCTGACAATAAGTTGCGTAGGTCGACTTTCTGCCTCTCAGTCAAGCCCTCGGCCGGTGCTACGGCTTTCATGACATCGGTAACATCCATTGATCTTTCAACCCCCACCAAGCCTGGAATTTCAGGTGCTAGCTCCTCCGTGCTGTTAAGAGCCAAGTTCACTTTCTGCACTTCTCCCACATAACTCTTCATTAAATTGTGGTGGTAAATGACAACCTCTCGGCGTCTTCCTTTACGTTCCAGTGCGTAATTTGTGTCCGAGAGCTTTTTCACAACCCGAAAGGGCCCCTCCCATTGAATCTCCAGCTTATTTGCTCGCGAGGGGCGCAAGACCATTACCTGATCGCCTTCCTGATAAGCTCTCAGTTTCGCGTTTCGATCGTAGTAGCTCTTGGCTCTATTTTGCGCCTCTCTCATGTTCGCCTCAGCAATGTCGCGAGCACACCACAACCTTTCCAGTAATTCCAGAATGTACTCGACCACCGTCGGGTCGGTACTCTTCGACTCCCAGGTTTCGCGCAAAAGTCGCAGTGGAGACCTGAGCGTCCGTCCGTAAACCAGCTCCGCGGGGCTGAAACCCGTCGCTTCATGAGTGACCGATCTCAGCGCAAACAGCATTGCCGGAAGACAAGCATCCCACTGACACTTCCTTTCAAAGATAAGGGCTCGCAGAACTCGTTTCATCACGGAATGACACCGCTCTACACTATTGGACTGCGGGTGGTACACGGAACTGTGGATTATTTTCATTCCACACTTTTCCAGGAATCCCGTAGTGAGAACGCTGGTGAATACTGAGCCCTGGTTGCACTGTATCTCCTGAGGAAAGCCCACTCTCGAAAAAATAGACAGTAGGGCGTTGACTACCTCTACGGAGCTTTGCTCCTTCATTGGGATCGCTTCAGGAAATTTGGTTGCTGGACAAATGGCGGTAAGCAAATACCGGTAGCCTGACTTTGTCACTGGGAGTGGTCCCACAACGTCTATTACCAGCCGGCGAAATGGCTCCGAAATGAGCGGAACAAGCTTAAGTGGTGCCTTTCCCTTCTCGTGCGGTTTTCCCACTCTCTGGCAGGTGTCACACGCTCTTACGTGCTTCTCAACTTCTTTGAAGCATCCTGGCCAATAAAACTCCGTTAGGAGCCTATTTTTGGTCTTCCGAGCTCCTAAATGCCCCGACCAACCAACTCCGTGACAGAGATCCACAATGTAAGACCGATACTTAGCCGGCACTACAATCTGGTCGAACGTACGACCTTTTGCAGTCCGGTAGTGGCGGTACAAGATGCCATCTTTGACAGGAAAACTGACATTCTTCCTCGCCACCCCTTCCCTGACGATGTTCCAAATCTCCTTAAGGCTGGGATCGCTTTTTTGCTGCTCGATGAGCTCGTCTCTTGTCACTTTCCCCAGTACATTGCTTAGTGCTTTTGATACCGGCAACGCGAGCAGCCCCTCCTCCGATTCCCTTTCCGCTGTATCAGTGCTAGTCTGCTTCTCTGACCCCTCTCTTTCTTTTTCAGTAGGCGACGGGATAGCAGGCTCAACTGCGCTGGCTATAGCTGGTGTTGCGGGACTTCCGGTAAAACTCGGTTCCTGCCGCTCTAGTTCGGCTGCTAACGCTCGTGCTTTAGCTCGTGTCAAGGCTTGTACTGTTCCCTCGTGAAAACTTTTCCCTTGTTCTCTCAGCAGACGGTCGGTCCGATTCGAGAACAAATAGGGGTACTGCGGGGGCAGCTTGTCTGACACCGCCGCTTCCGTCTCCACTTCTCCGAACGGTCCTGTCAGAATTACTCGAGCTACCGGAAGACAAATGCTTCCATCCTCCAAAACTGGTTTAATCCATGCACACTTGCCGTTGTAGTCTGCTTGTGCCACATAGTCCGGGTGCACCAGATCCATGGTTGCCCCACTGTCTCGTAAGACGCGGCACGGCTTTCCGTTCACTGTTAGGTTAAAAAGGTACGGACTAAGAAGCTCCTCGCTAGTGGCTGAGTCAGAAGTGTACGAAAAGGCTGGCCTGGGCCTACGACAGCCTACGGCAATATGCCCTTCCTCCATACATTTGTAGCAAGTAGGTGGTTTCCGAGCCTCAAAAGGACTCTTTTTGGAAGAATCCCCCGAAACCTTTCCCCCCTGTTTGTTTTGTGATCCTTGACCACTTGCAGCGAAGTCTGTCTTTTTCTGTGCAGTCGTACCTGCGCCAGCTCCCTGCTTCGCCGTCCAAGGTTTCCCTTTATCTCCCGCTTTTGTTGGAGGAACCTCGTCTCTTTCTCCCCGGCGTGACGCGTACTCGTCAGCAAAGTCGGCCGCTGCCTGTATTGTTTTTACGCCGGTTCTATCTTGGATCCAGAGCTTCATTGGCTCGGAAAGTTTTGAAAAAAACTGTTCGAGAGCCACTTCTTCAAGAGCCATTTCGAAGTTCCCAAAAGCGTTGGCTCCTTTCATCCATTCTATTAAGTTGACCTTCAACTCGTAGGCAAAATCAGAATACGTGCTGCCCTGCTTCTTTGTCAGATTGCGAAACCGCTGGCGGAACGCGTCTGGCGAAAGTCGGAACCTCTTTAGAAGGCTATTTTTCACTTTGTCGTAGTTGTCCGCATCCTCCACCGGAAGCCGCGCGATTACATCCGCTGCTTCACATGGCAGCAAACTTAACAAATTTCGAGCCCATGTGCTACGACCAAGCTTCGATTGTTCACAGGTTCTCTCAAAGTTCACAAGAAAGAGGCCCACATCTTGCCCTTTTTTGAAGGGTTGCAGTTGTTTAGATAAATCACAAAGATTTTGTCTGCCTTCTACCTCCACTGCTTGGACCCCTGCCATCTTCCTCATTTCCACTTCGAGTCGCAACTGTTCTATATCCAGTTCTTTTTGCCTTAGCTGACGCTCCTGTTCCTGTCGACTATCCTGACGCTCCTGTTCCTCACGCTTTTCTTGGCGTTCCTGTTCCTGTCGTCTATCCTGACGCTCCTGTTCCTCACGCTTTTGAATCTCGCTCCATGTTTCTTTAATCTCTTCACTGCTCAGATTCAAGCTATTGATAGCGCTAACAATTGCGTCTTTCTTCATCCCCGCATTTACTTCTGCTCCCAGCTCCTCCCCCAGAATCAGGAGCTGATTCTTCAACAAACGCTTCCAATCCATGACAGAGAACTAGTGTGGTGCAGCTCACTCTCTACCCAGAAGTTCCGTAAACAACTGCTTCTGTGGTAGCCTCTACCAGCGAAAAGATTGCACTTCTATCTTATCAGCCTGGCAACCAAAACCCAAAGCCAGCACTCACCAGTCCACAGCTGCCAGTCTCCATGATCTCGGCGTGTTGTTCATTCTCCGTCCTCCAGGCTCACATCCAACCGCTTGCCATCCAGTTGTTGCGGATGGGAAGGAAGGTCGCTGCTGATGGCATACCACCGCTTCCAACCAGTTGTTGCGCGTCGCGGCGACCGCCGTCTGCGGGTAGCGGGGCCGATCGCCGTCGCTCCGTCGAGCCAAGGACTAGGGGAGAGCTTTGAGCAAACTTAACGGATTTATTTACATCTTTACAGGGAGTTGTCGAGATGACAGAAGAGAAGAGAAGAACCTTGGGCGAGGCACTCCACGCCCTTTTTGTTGACCCCCGTTCCCTAGGTCCCTAGGTTGGGGATCACTATATAAAACAATGCGGACCAATGGTGATGTGGCAGTTCCTCTCATTGAAGTACCGCCCATCATGTCTGTTCATAGAGGCACAACACAGGCTTGCACATACACACACACTCTTGCCACTAGTCGCAGTGCTGCCGTAGAACAGGGAGGGGGAGGGCGGAAGACGCACGGGCGCCTCGACCCCTTTGATGCCGGCCGCGGGCTGCGTTCCCACGAGGAGATCTTAGAGCGGCCTTTTGAGAGGTGCCAGGTTCGTGGAATTCTCTGGGGAGAGCCCTTTGACCAGCGTCGTCGTCGTCTGCCGGTTAACGCGCTAACGATGCGTGACTGGCCCAGGCGGGAGATAGAGTGGCGGCTCCAAAACCCTCTTTGGCGACATTCCATCCCGTTGGCGCCGCTGTCAATCAGCAGGCGACGTCTCGTGGGGCCGGCCTCTGTTGCTTCCTCCGTCCAGACGTGGCGAGACTGTCCTTTTTGCACTAATCCGGCGTGGCAAATGACTTGCAGGGTCAAGGCATAGCCCGATCGCTACACTGAGTGATGGAGTGTCCGAATCTACTTACTTTCCGTTTTTTCGACAGAAGCGATCGCAAAAACTGCTTTATCAGTGTCGAGCTTTATTTAGTGTTATGACGGAAAAAACAAGAGGGAAATTCATTAGTTCGTTCAAATGACACTGCAAATGCTAGGCATGCGTTAGCGAGTGAATTTTTCAAATGAACAGCTTGGACAACAGAATAGCAGAGAAAAGGTATTTTTTTCCATGTGTTCCTGTATTACATTTTTTGCCATTTCTCCCCTTCGCTCTGTACGCCTTACAGCTCAACTGGAGGGCTACCTTCGGTGGAATTCGCAGGGGTGAATAAGCACTCAACAATCTTAAAGCGCTAAACCAGCATCTTAGTTGGTGTTTGCGGGTGTGAGGTGCTCTTGCAGAAAAGCCACTCTAACATTTTTGGAATCGCATTGATATTTCGCAAGAAGTTTGCTGCACTTGTGTGAGTAAACGAAGCTTTCTTCGACCACAGCTAGACTGCTGTTTCTCCGTGCTACACTCCCTTGCTTTTCCTCTCTGCCACTTCTCTCTCTTCGAGATCAGCAAAACTTGCTCACAAGTGTGACATTCATGCAGTGCTTTTTGAAAAGCTTTTATGGCTCCGAGGCACTCCCCCTAAAAAGTGGACTGCCGTGGTGGTCTAGTGACTAAGGTACTCGGCTGCTGACCCGCAGGTCACGGGATCAAATCCCGTCTGCGGCGGCTGCATTTCCGATGGAGGCGGAAATGTTGTAGACCTGTGTGCTCAGATTTGGGTGCACGTTAAAGAACCCCAGGTGGTCGGCACTTCTGGAGTCCTCCACTACGGCGTCTCTCATAATCATATGGTGGTTTTGGGATGTTAATCCACACATATCAATCAATCTCCCTGGAAAGTGGAGAGGGGAATGGACGTAGGGGAAGAAACTCGCTTCATGCACGGAAGTCGATGGGAAAACGTTGCAACATGATTGGGCCATTGACTACGTGGTGTATACGTTCGAGAAATATAGCATGCAAAGCGTAAGATCAACAATCGGCAATGAATATATTGTAATGCATTATTTAATGGCGTCTAGTGTCCCAAAACGTTGACATGATTATGAGAGACGCCGTAGTGGAGGGTCCCAGAATTTTTGACTACCTGGTGTTTTTAACCTGCAGTAAATCGAAGCACTCATGATGTAAAACGATCTTGTGTGTGCACATACAGATAACGCGTAAATATGAAGAGAACTGCTTCTTCCCCGCTTACTTTTTATTGTGTACTTCCAAGATCAACTTCTAAGAAGAAGATCGCTTAGGGCACCCCATTGATCACCATGCACGTCTCATGAGAAGATCCTCTCCCGAAAACATTCTGTGCCCGTCCATGCTTGCATATGACAATATGAAACTCTCAATCCGCTTGTCTTCTTCATAAGGTAGCTCGCCGTGTCTGTTTTCACGCCTGCAAGGCTAAAGCTTCAACGTGATGAGTGCCATCGGATACCATTGCCTATTTAGTCAGTCTTGAATGTTGCTGGGTTCACACCTTAAAGACACCAGCACGCTCGGAGTCATTATTTTGACTTATTCATGAAAGCTATAGTTTTCTACGGTATATTACTAATATCAGCGCAAAAACTAAGAACAAGGACTAAAATTTACTATCTATTGAATTCTACTGATATTCTATAAGAAAATCTACAACCGTGTTTTTATGTGTTGTATATCACAACAGTGCTGTAGACGCATGAGCGCATACGTGCAACCACTCCGAACACTGGCCCAGGAACACATTGAAACTTCGACATTTTGTCAGTGCTGCTTGCGATCATTGCGTCTGCGATGAAACAATGGAGCACGTTCTCTGTAACTGCCCTCGTTACAGCATGCAAGGACAGCCGCTAGCTTCTGCGTCAGCCCGCCTTAACGACAGACCCTTGTAAGAACAGTCAGTGCTCGAAAGCCGACATGACCTGTCTTCGCACAGAAAATCAGTGAAGGCCTTATTCAAAATTTTCCGTGGTAGTTGCCTGTTGAATAGGCTATAGCACTCCGGCTCTCTTCTTTTTTTCTTTTTCGCGCGTCTATTTTGCTCCTCGCTTTCTGTTGCATTTTTTCCCCATTTCCCTTTTCATTAGTGCAGGGTAGCAAATAGGATGCCCAATTTCTGGTTAACCTTCCTGCCTTTTCCTAATTTTATTCTATTTCCCTCTATCGACATTTCGTAACATAACTTACTGTCCTCGTCACACCTAATGACCTCAACTGTCTGGGAGAACAAGGCACTTCACCTGCGCACTTCCAGTTCTTTAGGTGAAAGGCCTAGATGCCTCGTCCAATGCGCGAATGGACCATAGAGACGTTACCCTGTGACGTCACCATGATGTCTTAAGTCACTGTAATGGGCATTTTTCATAACCGAACAGTAGCTCTACTGGAGATCGTTGAAATATAACTGCTGGCCTATGGCCTCCGATATTGCACACCGCGCGCCGGTAGTCATCTCGAAGTTCTGCATTCACGCCTTTCTTCGGGCGAAGCGTTTTTCTTTGGGGCAAACAAACAAACAGGAACCTCGAGCCTTGACATCTGGGAGCTCGGGTTTTGCTCAAGCAGCTTACGCTGGAGCCATTGCCGACCATCTTGTAGATGTATATGTAGATGTCGGTCCTACACTTCTGGCTCACACCCACCCAGGGGGAAAGAGAGAGAGATAAAGATGCAAGGAAAGGCAGGGATGTTAACTAGACACATATCCGGTTTGCTACCCTGCACTGAGGAAGGGATGAAGCGGAGAAAAGAGGTTGCAGACTGATAAGAAGGTGCACACAATCACGAGCACACTCGGGAGAGCACACACATTCTACTGGCAGTCGCTCAGGTTTGTTGTCTTCAAGTAATGTAGGAGTGCTTTAGTCGATTTCTGCGCAATTCAGGCCGACGCCCAAGGTCCCAGAACCTTCTGCACACTGAATGGTCTAGAGTCAAGTTGGTTCAAAACCATCCGGAGCTGTCATCGCTGCGTGTTGTAGCAAGGGCAGCTGTACAGGACGTGTTCGATGGTCTCTTCACCCACCCAGGGGGATTGGCCAAGAATCGGGTTGCCTAGAAAAAACTTTGAATCATACAGAAGAGCAATTTCTCGTTTTGCACAACAATACGATTTTTGTGCGAGCTCTGCCCGTCGGTCTTCTCTTCGTTTTTGCACCGAAATTTACCCGGGGAGTCAGCCGCGCATTGGAAAAAGGCGAAATGTCTATCACACCCACACACGACCAGGCAGTGGTATCCATGGTTATGCAATGATTTACCATTTTCCTTTATTTCTATCTTCTCCACAAGCTCGCTTCCTTTTGCCACACCCTTGATAACCTATACGGTACATGGATATGCTGTACATTGATGTGCTATGTATACATTGTTTTGTCTGTGTGACGCCAGGGGACGACATGTACATGAAATGCCAGTTGATGACAGATGATAGCATATACCTCTAAGGTGCTCAACACTTAAAATGTCGCTTTAAAAGCATTCTTCAATTCACTTTTTACAGCCCCATTTAGCGGACCGTTTCGGTGCTAAGACTGTCTGATATTTCCAGCCGTCGCTGATGAGATGATATATCCTGTTACAATAGACTGGCATCTGTTCTCGCGAACTGTTGTAACATAAATACTTCTACTCATTGACGCGGGCCCGCTGTGTTTCAAATTAGCTCCGGAACTTCTGTTGTTTTCAGATGCAAGCTGTCATAGATAGTTGCGCTAAATTCACATCGGAGCGTCTCAAGAAAGCCGCGAGTGCGTCAGAAGACGTCGACATGAAAGGGTGAGATTTTTTTGCAAAACATGTCGTCCATTCACAGAACACTATGTATCTTACGCGTTTGCGACTCCACGCGTGCATTACCGCGCGTGCTTTTGTGTGTGTGTGCATGCGTGCTAGTTTTCTGTTGTCTGTGCCTGTTAGCGGATAAGTGAAGCCTCAAATTCATTCATACATGGTAGGTTCGTTGTATGCAGTTGGACTGGTCGTCGCTTTTCACATTGAAGTCTGCCATGACATCGCAAGATCCGCAGATTTTTGTGAGGTAATTGTCCGCCACCGCCGATGTGGGAACGCGAAAAAAAAAATATCCTAGATCAGATGACATTTGAACCAGGGCCAGACGTGTGGTTACGCCAGAACCTGAAATGCCTTCACTAAAAAACCGTCATCTGGAGCAGGAAATCGCGTTAGTCGATGTTATAAAGCCCGGCAGAAGAGTAAAATAACAAGGCGCCACAGAATGCGAATTCCCTCACGAGTGGGTCGTTTGAAGCTTCCAACCCATTACAAAAAGCTCAGTCATAATTCTTCATCGAAATCAGCCGCTGCATCAACAAAGTGCGCATATTGTGTGAGGCGGGTGCCTCATTTCTCCAGAAAATAAGACATTCAAGGTAGCTGGTGATTCCCTACTTCACACAAAAAAGTATGTTGACTCATGGCAGGGGTCCCAAGTACACGACTCGTGGGCATGTGGCTTTACGATTGGGAACAAAAAGTACGTGACAATGACAATGACACTCGCACTATTTACTCACCTTTTGCAATTAATAAGGCTTTTTTTCTGGTAAGCCACATGGAGTATATTTTTGTCGTAGACACCCCACGTGGTCATTACATGCTGAGTAATAACCGCAGAACAAAATCTTTGTACTTCGCAATCAGGGTCTAGACTTGAGTCATCATGTAGGTCAGTATCGACATGTACCTCGAGTCCTCACGCTAAATTGATCCAGTTTAGCCGGCCGTTTATTCAACGCCCCTTCCCCCTTTCCCTTGATTCTGACGACCTTCTTCACTGTCCCCGCCCTTGCTGGAAATAAATGTTGTGCTAGCGACCTGCCATAGCTGATGTGTCTGATTTATGACTTGCAAATGTATTTGTATTAGTTGCCCAAAGGGAGTCTACAGGGGGCTCTATCAGCTTTCGCTGAGACTCTGCTCAGTGCTCCGCGAAAACCTGGTGTTTTTCATCTTCACTTCTCTCAAAAGGTTCTATGGCCACTTCACCCTGGACGCCGTGGCAAGCTGTTCCTTTGGTGTCAAGCTATCTCCGAATTCTCCAGAACAGGGATCTTTCATCAGAAGCGCGAGAAACGTGTTCTTTGCGGAAGTGACACCATCTGTTGTACTAAGCGGTGAGTGACGCCACTTTTTGTTATACTGCTTACTGTGGTGCACACCTTTGCCTGGATGCCATCAGCCCATCCATTCTTTCATGCATTGAAAATCTTGCCATAATGATGTGCTGGTCATATGTACATATTTGGGGCCACAGAGTTGAGTGTTCTTGTGCTTTTTGAGGACTACAGGCATACGTGACAACCTTTAACTTTTGTGTAGTGCCACCGCTGGATACGCGCCAGCCGATAGACTGGCAATCCTTTTTTTTCTCTCTCTTTCTCTTCTCTTTCCCCTCTTTCTCATCCTTATGTCCCCTTCCCATTCCGCCAGCGCAGGGTAGCAAACCGGGCATGTGCCTGGTTAACCTCCCTGCCTTCTCTCTTGTTGTTCATCGCCCCCAGAGTTGAGGGGCAAGGTTAGATAATTCTGCTTGTTTTCTGCATTAATCGTTCTTTGCTTTCAGTATTCATTCAGAGACTTGGCCATACGTTCCGCAAGCGTCTTTTCAACGAAAAAGCGTTTGATTTCTACAAGAATGCGACAATCAACATAATCAAGAAGCGTGAAGAAAGCAAAATTGTGAGTACACTTTGTCTCTCTATCTCCCTCTCTTTAAAGGTATGAAGCATTCTTTAAAAAAATGCAGCACTAATCGGTGCATTGTATTGAGCGCCGTGGTGTCCCAAGGTTTTCTATTAAAAATACCTGCTGTCGATGTCAGTACTGAAGTATGTGTGACATTGCAGTGGCAACGTAAAACGTTTTTCGTGTTTTTTATATACCAGTATTTTATTTAGAAAATCTAGTGAGATTAAAACGGGACCTCGAGCATTGCGCAGCACTGACAGTGCCAAATGAGTAGTTACGCATTTCAAACAGCTTGTCAAACGAATTATCCAAGTGTTAGTATTATTTCCACAGACCGTTCAAGCAAAGCCTTGCTTGTTGGTGTGGCTCTCACAGGACACGTTGGAATCAGTTAAGCTACGTGCATACACAGGCGTGAGCAGAGTTCCTCATTAGTGGGATACAGGGTAGGACATAGTGCGATCACAGCACCTCCCCATCTTGTTGGTAGAGTCCATAAGACAACTAGTTTCACAATGAACTAAAAAAATGAAAGTGAAACAATACCATTATTGTCACAATAGCTTGCATTCAGTCCCTGGCGTTTAGGTAGTAAACTTGGAAGGCAAACGATTCGTGTAATGAAACAGCTGAGGCTTTGAATCGCCATTGTCGTAAAGAACCTGCGTGGCCACAACCCTGCTGGTACACTGAAACCTCGATATAACGAACGAATATAACGAAATGTCAGTCACAACTAAGTAAATAAAGAATATTATTGCAATAGATACGGTGTTAGAAATATATTTGTGTGATAAGTTTTCAGATATAATGAACTTATTTTTGTGTAAGATGCAAATTTGTTAGAGTGATGCTTGAGTGTAAAAAAATAGGGCAGACATCATGCCACACCTTGTGGGGGTGGCCTAGCCACTGCTTGCGAATGTATATTCTTTCTCCTCGTGGCATCTAACGCGATTTTCGCTTTATAGCACTATTTGCGGCCTGTAAACGCGCGCCTATGCGTGCATTTAAATAATAAAACATTTAAATTAACAAACAAAATTAGATTGACTTCAAGGCAGTGTCAGGAAGCACATACGTAGTTGCTCCAATTCTCTTATGTTTTATGTCGTTATACTAACAGCAACATGAGGATTTCTTGCAAATGATGCTAAATGCCAAAGAAGTGGCGAAACACACCTCGGCGTCTGAAGAGCAAACCATGTCTCACTCAGATTGGGAAAGGTCTGGGCAGAAACACCAGGACGTTAAAAGTGAGTCTACTTCGTTTGGCATCTTTCTGCGCACTGAACGTAATCTATTAGTCTTATTAGAAAGTAGCTGTTGTCAAACTAGGAGGGGATCGCGAAGAAAGCTTCGACTGCGGTAATTGTCAGGTCAGGAGCCGATTCCCTTAGCAACTGAAAATTTATCTGTACAAAGCGAGTTCGAATGACCGTGTTAAGGAATGTATTTTCCACCATGAAGAACAGAACTGCCATGACGGAATAATCCGCTCCCACATCGTTTTGGCTCGAACCTTGTTGGCTGCTTCAGGCATTCATGTACTGTAGACTTTACACTTTTTGGAGCCCTAATTTGAGTCTTCCAAGATGAAATCATCCTGTTCGTGTAACTATATGCGGGCACATCAACGTTATTCTCGCATCAGGATTAAGCATCTGCAATAAATTATGCGTTAACATCATGTCTAAATAAGGCTGTGCGATTGTCTTAGAGTACGAAGATTTCGCTATCAGCGTCAAATAAAACGCAAACAGCGGCAAGCTTCAGCTATAAACGATATAGTGCGCACACTCCGGTCATTGCCACTAACATACGTGCGCAACCAGTTTGGCCACACTGAGCATATGAGTGCCTGTCCTCGAGGATGTCTGGACATCCTGCACTATGCTGTTGCGAATACTTGCTGCTGTTCACGTTTCATTTGACACCGGTAGTACACTTGGTCAGTACAGCTGGTATAAGTAAGCGTAGTTTGATCTAAGTTGTTGCATTTTCCTGAAGACCTGACCGAAGATGAGGCGTTGGCGCAGTGCGTCTTGTTCTTCTTGGCTGGCCAGGACACGGCCTCGGCCACGGCGTCATACGCATCTTACCTGCTGGCAATCAACCCCCACGCACAGGAAAGACTACGAGCCGAAATCGACGATTGTGTCCGGAAACACGTGAGCTATGCCGTTCAAAACTTCCATTCTCCGATTCTCACATCCCTGATTTATACAGCAATTTTCAAATGAATACCGGCACGTATTGGCTTGTGTCGTCTAGTACGACATGGGCGTGCTGCCGCTATCTACAAAAAGATAGAGCAGCTTAGTATATGAGCAGATGCAGGCTAGTATCATACGGCTTTACCGTTCATGGATTGTTTCACACCTTGAGTTTTTCTTCTTGTTTTTTCGCAAGTCAACTTATAGTAGAAAAAAAACTGCTTCTCTTAAAAGAAACTAGTTCAATTGTAGGAAAAAGCTACTGGTTCGAAGGCAAGGATAAAAACTGAGAAAAGAAATGATATTCGCACGGCTCCTCGATAGGGGTGCTTTAGAAAACATTCTTTTGTGCTACAGTTACTCCCGATCTTTGCGCTTTCAGTTCATATGCATTGCGCTTTATTGGGCCTCTGTTTTCAGGTGGTAGTTGTTCATGACAACATGTCAACGCTTCCCAATTGGTTCATTAAGATAGTAAAGGATGCATAAGTAAATCCACGGTAATTGTGTGCAGGATGTCCTTATACTTACTTTCCGATTGAGCTTTTTCATGCAGCAAACGTTTATTACGAGGAGTAGGTCAACATCTAGCCTATGTGGATTTTGGTGTACTCGGGGTGGCTCGGGTTGGCGTCACTCTTGTAGGGGGTCACGTCACGTCTACAGAAACAGAGATGGCTTGGGGAGCATAAAGAATGGGTGCGCGCGTTTGCACTTGCCTCGGCATGGCGTGTTGCTGTGGGACATAGCGCACCGTGAAAAACCGCACATTGTTTCTTCCTATTTTCACTCATAGAGAGTGAGCATGTCTTTCTTCCACTCCGCAGGGCAGCTTGCCATCTTACGACGTGATTTCAAAACTTCCGTACTTGGATTGTGTCGTGAACGAAACTCTGCGAGTAATGTCACCAGGTGTAAGGTAAAGATTTTGCCTAATTTAGGCCATTCCCTTTCATATACTAATTTTGGTGTATTATGAGGTACAGTGTAGTTTATTCAGCGTTTCTCTGAGTGCGATTGCGCGTGAATTTAATGCGCAATTTACACTCCACTTGTTCGCGTTATCAAGGTTGCTTTTGCCCTCACCGATAGGATCGACAGAGTATTTCACGAGGATTACATGCTCGGTGAAACTGGCATCAAGTTATCCAAGGATTGCATTGTAATAATACCGATCTACTCACTTCATCACGACCCAGAGTTCTTCCCAGAGCCGGAAGTTTTCAACCCTGACAGGTAAGCATCTAGCTTTCACCACTCTATCGCTCCTTCTAATGTATGTGGCATTGTAGAACAGATATAACATATTGCGTTCGCCGTCAGATGCGTGTGTCTTGTGTAAAGTTTTTGGCTGTTTTCGAAAGACCTCAGTTTAAGAAGACGCGTCGTTCTCTCGTTTTCATGAGACGCGGTGGCACTGCTTTAGAAGTAAACTGACACTTTGCATCTGGTGCGGGTGTACGGAAAATGGAGCCAATTTTTGACCTACCATGTACTGTTTCTTAGGTAAGAAAATGGCACAGCGTATTTTTGGGTAGTCCAACTTTTAAACTGTGATTTTGAGAGAAAAAAGAAAAAGAGATGAAAGCCATATAGAAAAAACAAAAACAATCACTGTCAAAGCTGTGCGTACAGATGGTTTATCATAGCCGGTGTTTATCAGCAGCTGAAATTTATAGAAGTGTCTTCTGCTGCAGCTTTTGCTTTTTTTAACATATTGACTTAAGGGAGGCGTCCTTCAAAATTCGCGCGCTTCCTGTCGTTGGCTTAGAGCATGGTAAAACACCAGAAAGGTTTTATGGGTAACGAATAATGCTACGGCGGTTATTATCTCTAACTCTATATGCTTTCAAAACCTGACGAGAAGGTGGCTCAGGCACGAAGACCCCTCGGGGTCTAGCATTTCTTTGTTATATATAGTTTCAACGCACTCAAGAACCTCCACATTTTTCCAACTTCTATCAATATACAGCTTCGCAGTTACAACAGGGGGTATAATTTGACGCTCTCAATGTTTGACGTTGCCAGCGTTCAGGGTTCATTTATTCGCTTTTTTTTCCCTTGCTGCCACCGTTGGCTAACAGATTCAGCGAAGAAAATATTCACTCCATTCGCCCGTACACCTTCTTGCCATTTGGTGCTGGACCTCGCAACTGCATTGGGTCGAGGTTCGCGTTACAGCTTGTGAAGACCTGTCTTTTTCACGCCATTCACAGCGTACAGTTTGTGAAGTGTCCTCAAACGAAGGTAAGGCATCTCTAGCATTTAGTGTGTTTCGTTCGATGACAACGGGGGCAAGACGCATGCTTATTTCGACGCAATAATGAAGTCACAAAAAGACTTGGTTCACTGGCTGCAACTTCGAGATAACATAATCCTTTGCAAGCCTCTTTGTCAAAGTAACTAGTTGCTAAATATAGTGCATTGTGTTAGAGTGGCTCTTTGCCCCCCCCCCCCCCCCCGCGGTGGTCTAGTGGCTAAGGTACTCGGCTGCTGACCCGCAGGTCACGGGCTCATTTCCCGGCTGCGGTGGCTGCATTTACGATGGAGGCGGAAATGAAGGCCCGTGTACTCAGATTTGGGTGCACGTTAAAGAACCCCAGGTGGTCAAAATTTCCGGAGCCCTCCACTACGGCGTCTCTCATAATCAAATGGTGGTTTTGGGACGTTAAACCCCACAAATCAATCAATCAGAGTGGCTCGTTGGCGTCAAAAATGCCACCTCGTTTCAGTTTCTTATCTGCTGACCCACTAGAGGACCTTAAGTGGATATTCACGGCAATGACGGCTTTAGTTTCTTATGCCTAACATATGAACTCAGAAGAAGAGGAAATGCTATGACAATCGTGATTACTTGCTTAGCAGCAGATTCACTACGTGTTTGCGTCATGGAACTAGGAAATTCAAAATATACAGTCTTAAATCCTGCATTAAGTTTTCAAAAAAAATTGCACCCTATAGATCGCATAACTGTATCTTCAAATGACATAACGGTATTAACATGGCGAATCAAAGAGCGAGGTAAAACAGAGTCCTGTAATTTTTTTGTACATGATAATACTAGCGGCGTGGATTCATGGTCAACGCAGGCCTAATAATTGTGAAGTCTTTTTTCTGCTAAGGCAACATATCGCAGGTTAATGCTTTCAGGTCCGTGCGTGTTCTCAGATTGGCAGAAAAAGTACTACCTCATTCCTGGGTATGCCTATAAATCTGTGACAAGAAATCTGTTTCAATGTGGTGTTTCATTCTCCGACTTTCAGGTCGTTTGCCCTGGCTATGGCGCTTGCTCTAGCTAAAGGAATAGACTTGATCCAAGTTTAACGAGCTCTTTTGAGCGTCTGCATTTTTTAGTTTGTTTGGTTGAGTGTGGTGCTTTCCTCAGAGTAGCAACCTTTAAATTACACTTGTTTTGGGTGTCTACTTACATATCTTGTATGTTTGAGCATTAGAAAAATGCATATAGTACAAAAGTCTCCGTGTGAATAGTTTATTTGTTTTGTGTCCTGTGTCGCTTTTTTCCTCGTCCGCGCCTTTTTTTCAGTGTATTTGTTGCTTCATAGTGAATTACCACCGACTGAGCAAAGTTTCTCGTTTAGCGCATCCAACAGATAACACCAAACAGAGATGCGGGTAATAAAATTGACTTCGAATTCATTGGTAACATGTTTTAGTAAACAAATTTTAAAACATCTGTACATGATCCTTGAAGAAGGAGTTGTCGCTAGAGCCGGCGTTTCTACAAGTTGTAATCAAAGCAGCAGAGCACCCGCCATGGGGGTTCCTGGCTTACGGGGCTCGATTACTGACTAAAGCTCGCAGAATCCAATCTCGAGGGCATTTTCGATGGCCGCGAGAACGCTTGAAGCCCATGTGCATAAATTTAGGTTCACCTTAAACAATACCAGATGGTCGAACTTTACTGCGCTCTTATTATATTGAAAACAGAGCACCTGGCGGTTAGAAGCCAGCGCTGGCTTTAAAACACCAGAATGCTTGTAGAAACTCTGACTCCAGCGATACGCTGTTTCTGGAAATTTCCAAACTTTTTAGGTCTACATATTCTCTTGAACTGTTATCTTGTTTCAATTTAGAACATTTTTGTGTGGTGTTATTTATGTTACGATGACTATGCAGGTCCCTCTGGAGTACCGTGCAGGGTATGGCTTATTGCACCCCGAGGACTTGGTTGTAGGAGTCCGAGAGAGGAGCAGTTAGTATGCGTGGCTCACCACACTATGGCCCCTTCGGCCCTGGTGGTGTCAATTCACACAACCAGACAACATGTCTTTAAGCACCTTGGAAATTAAATCAGCACTGAAATGCACTGACATGCACTGACATGAAAATTGTGGCATGTATACTCATTTGGGGCCGCAAAAGATATGATTGAGTGGAGTCTTGGGTGACGCCAAGGTGCTTCAGCTGAGACGGGTAAGAGCCATTTTCGAGACAACGTACCGAAGCTGTTTCACCGAGTATCACACTGAAAAATAAAACATCGGTTCAAATTTTGAGCTATATATAGTGAATATCAGGAAAAAAGGACCTATTTTTCTTAGTTCACAACCACTGAGCCCTGATGACCTAATATGACCCATGTTCAGTAACCCATGAATACAAGCACCACCAGCTAATTTTTTGTTTGTGGTCTTCTGAAGTCTTGGCTATTAAGAAAACGCCCACACAAAAGGCTCCGTTCAAAATGAAAAATCCAGGGCTGAAAAGGTTAGCACGATGAACACACAAGACTTGTCATTTAGTGCCACACACTTTTCTTCTCAAAGGAACCTGCGTAAAGAAGCTCCTGCGCATGCACTGGCAATTATCTTCTAAAAATATATGGGGATACCACTTTATCATCATTATCAGCCTGACGGCGCCCGCTAAATGGCTGTCATGATTGTCCAGCTGACCCGGTCGTGTGCTTGCTGCGACGATATTACCCCGCAAACTTCTCATTCTCACCTGTCCACCTAACTTTCATCCTTCCCTCACATGCTTAATTAAATGAAGGAGTGCAATTTAAGTATGTCTAATTAATGCAGAATACACATAAGCTTTCTTACAATTTCCAGTAAATAGACTTCTTTTTTACGTTTGAATAAATATAACATTTCATTGATCTTGTAAAATCAATATTAGAAATTGCACCAGGATGGGGTAAGTGATTGAGAACACTATTGGAGGAGGCTGGCATTTGGGGATAACGTATGTGATAACGTAGGCTTTGAAGACGTTGTTTTTCCCGAAGCGCCTGCGGCAGTGAGGCGACTTATGATTGCGTTCTTGCGAGACGCCACGCCTTAAGAACTCTGAGCTACGCCAAGCCATCAATGCATTAAAAGCACTGGTGGAATGGTTGCCGGATTTGTATGTCGTTCCCTCGCCTGGTGCAACACCATAATCATCGGCGGAAACACTCAATATTGTTGACACAGGGTGAAAGCGCAAAATCCAAAGACAGAAAAGAGACTTGTACACACGAATGGTCGCTTACGATTCAAGACTACCCTGCAGCTGTTTCGTGCTTATGTCTGAACCATGTTCATGCATTCCAGCGTGATCAGCAGGCAAACACTAGCCCAAGGAAGCCCCTGCCAGTTCGTACAGTTGCGTGCTGTACGCGTATTAATTTGTGACTCCCTCTACCTACACCCTTCTTTTTTTTTAAGTTTCACTTGCAAGAGGTGCACCGTCACTTCTGGTGGTCCACTAGTGGTCCCCGATACATTCATGTCTAAGAACCACTGCACTACAAGATTCTGTAATTAGCAGTTCTTTTTTCAGCCAATGCTTCTGTTCTGCGTGGAATGATGTAAGTAACACTCCCATGCCCGCGTTATTGAAGAATAACGGTGTCGTACTGCATTATATGTCGCTGTTTCTATTCGCTTTTTACCTTACATCAAGTCCTTACATCAAACCCTTACATCAAGTCTGATGTGGAATTCGCTCTCTTTTTTATTGGTGGGGCTGAACGTCCGCAAACCACGGTATCATTATGAGGGATGCCTCAATGAAGGGCTCGGGAAATTCAGACTTCCAGGGGTACGTTACCGTGCACTCAAATATAAGTACACGGGCTTCTACCATTTCGCTTCTGTCGAAATGCGCCCGCCGCGGCTGAGCTTCCACCGCGCCACTTTAAGGAAGACAGTCGACCACCATAACCACTACACCACCGTCTTATTTTTGTCTTCATGTACGCGTTACTGTTGCTATACTCATGTGGAAGAAATGGAAGCCTTTGTTTACTCACGGCTTGGCGCTTTCTACACATTGCTTATCTGCTCTTAGTATCTTCCTCTTGAGCTGTGCATCTACTACGATACAGAAACTTAAAAGCAAAATAAAATACGAAGCTCAAGTGGAAGAGGAGGCTGAATAAGCAGGTCAGTTGAACATACGAGAGCGAAGTACAAAGACACCACTGCCAGTGCAACTATATCGGTGGCAAGTAACATGGAAACTTTTTTTTTTCCTGGGGGTCGGATGGATGGGGATTCAAACATACTTTGTGTACGCAGCGTGAAAATTTGGGTGAGTTGGCAAAAGTTCATATTCGAACTACATGGTGAGATGATGCAGTAAGAAAGTAGCTCAGAAAAACAAGTGGAAAACCTGCGCTTGTTTGTATAAGCCTCTATGTTCGTGTATCGTCTCACTGCGCAGTCCGAATGTGAAGATACTTGGTGTATGTTCGTGCGTGTGCTGCCATTGGGGGCGACCACAGTCCCCAGTTGTCGAACATGTGCTTGCTCGTAGGACAGTGAGTGATTTAGTGCAGAGTACAGCATGGTGCAGCAAGAGGAGACTGAATAAGCAGGTCATTCTAACGTACCAGGGTGAAATACAATGATAACGCTGGCAGTAACTTTCTAGTGGCAGAGAATATGTGCCTTATTCCTTGGTTCTAGCATATGCGCCGGCATGTACTTATACATTGATTCTATACACTCAGGGTGCACGCAATTCGGCAAGAGCATCGGGACACCGTCAGCGAAGTTAGCATGCGTTCCGTAATCGAGGGTCTCGCTGGGCTATAGCAGTTGTAACAGTTTTAGCCGGTGAAAGCTCGTCGCATTAAAAAATAAATTGAGCACGCGTGTCACGATACGACGCGAGCTTTTAAGTTCACGTTGAAAAAACATACCCGCGAAAATGTCCATCTAAAGCGAGGTGTTTACACGGTAAACCAACACATTCTGCAAAGGTATACGCAATGTTTGCGCGGTGTTTCGACAGTCAAACCAGAGATAATACCCAAGAAAGTATGCAAACTCAAATGCCTCCGGTTCCTTTCACACATCATGAGAGTCTCGACAGTTTTCTTTTTATATAAAACAACAGCAGGACATGGGCGCACACAGTCTGAGGCCATGCTGCGTTACCCATGCGTACCTTCTGAAGTGCTTGCTTGCCGCTTGACGGATAACATCATGCCTCGTTTATTTAAGACACTTGACACATTTTTTTCGGCACATCATAGCCTTACAGAATATAAACAATTGATACTTGCAACATAAATACTCACTCAGGAACCTTACTTCTCGGGATACCAACCGCTCTTTCGTGAGCGAGTCAGTAGCTAGGGTGGATAATTATACTTAGTCGTTAAAGAAGCCTCTTCAAAGTATGCTACTCTTCCAAATGGCTCGTTGCCGGCGAGATAGCGGAAATCATTAGTTCATGTTTGCTAATTAGTCTACACATATCGAAAGGCAGTAAACACTTGAAAACCCCTGCCTCGTGGTACATAAACTGCGCAACCGGATGATATCGATACGGAGCCGAGAACCAATAAGAAATGGCATGACAGAGATACGGGCGCACGTTTCCCATCGCTTACGATGATAACGGGAGACCTACAGCGAAGACTACTTCCAACGTTTCGCGATATATAACAGCCGGTCCATTTTATGCCGCTGTCATAACTGAAGAACCCTCGCATCGGCTGAACCGGCTCTGGCAAAAGGAGAACCAGCAGATGCGAAACATCAAGCTTGATAGTGTAAAATATTTTGATCCGTGAGCAAGTCCGTCGGCATGTCCTTCTTCAGCTTCCTCGTTTTTTACGACTGGCTGTTTTTAGCCATCACCATTGCTGTTCTTCTCTATCTGTGAGTACTTCAACTGCTCTTGACGGCATTCTACTAATGCGTGCTGTCGAAACCACGCGACAAATGATAACGCGCGTTTCAAGACTGGGAATCACAGAGCGTTTGTAGCTTGCTGTCTTCGTTGAAGATAATGGATGCATAAGCTGCACCGGCTGGGAAGCGAGATCTGAAGAACAAGAGTATTTATAGTGTATAGTGAAGAAAGTATACTCGTGTCTTGAAAACTTGCTCAGATCATTTCAATCTCTAAGCCAGATAAGATGCCCTTGAGCCTTGAATCTCTCCGCCCAATGAGTCTGATAATATCTTTATGCAAGGTGATAGAAAAGATAGTTTATGAACGACTTCAGTGGTGATGCAAAAGAATGAATGTATTATTCACTTCTTAACAGGCTTTAGAAAACGGTTATGTACGTGTGACAGATGTAGTAAAGGATATATGAACATAGCTGGGACATGAACGCTCTTGTGTAAACTTAACAATCATAGGGCTCTTTGACGTCAAAGTTACATCTGACACCGTCAGACACACTCATATTCATCTATGTTAGACCTCGAAATGTTCGGCAGGCCTTTGCTGTGGGTTTCTAAATATTTGTTAGGTTGCAAAACATTGATTCATACGAGCGAAGTAAGGTATGTTGATACGATGTCAGGCAGTGAGTGTCACAGGCCAGCCTATTTAGCCTTTCTCTTTTCGACCGTGTCATGGCTGATTCAAAAAGGCTGCCTCTTCAATTATGATTCTTTCTATATGCAGACGATGTGTGCATTTGGACATCTGGCACTATTGTTAAGTGGGCACAGATATTAATAACCACTTTTTTAAGCGATATAGAGGTGGTTTTATCATAGGCAAAGACAGCTGCGCTACCCTTAACCCATAGAAAGTTAAAAAAAATTCAGTCTTGCACGTTAAAAAAAACCGGATGGCTGAAAATTTAAGTGCTCTCCACTATGGCGTAGTGCATAATCATATCATGCTTCTTGGGACATAAATCTCTAGATATTGAATATTTTCCGTCTTAATTCAGTAGTAAAACCACTAATGTTTGTGACTCAGCATCCATTTCTCGAAGTAATACTGGATCTGTAGATATACCCTGGACACCTCGCATGAAAGTACTCGAAATTGACGTAAATACTTTAGCGAATTGACTGTGCCGACTTGCTGGTACATTACGGGGCGGATAAGTGTAATGCTTGCTTACTGTTTGCAGAGGTTTAATACAACGAAAAATTGCACGCTCTGCAGCCACTTTACACGGCGTTCGGAAGCTCAAGCAATCATACAGTGGTCGAGGCGCGTAGAACTCCAAACATTGTCATCGATGAAACACCCGGGCGACAGTGGTGGTAAAACAAAAGGATAAATTAGTAGGCAGTTCGACAGCACTCGCTGTAGTTGCTCGCGCGAGCTGCCCTTCGTTTACAGCACTTGGCACAAACAACTGCCTTGCGGCAGTGTCAGCTGCGATCTGGTGGCAGTGTGCCAAGGCCAGAAACATCAGGACGAAAGAAGCTTGATACAAGGGAGGGGTGATAAGACAGGTATCCCGCAATGCAACCGCTTTTTGGGCCGGAGTAAACGGTGACGCCGCAGCAGTTATCGGGCCACTCACAACGCTACTTGTGATGAGTTTTGCGGGGAGCGTTGAAGTCTTCGCACCTCGATAGTGCACGAGATAAGTCTTGCGGGCAATTAATAGATAACTATCATTGAGGTTTTGATTCTTTCCTTCTGTCACTGGTGCCCGCACGTAATTTAATCAGAAATAACAGCGTGTCCTAGTTTAATTCAAGTGGTTTCCTGCGCATATGTGGGACATTGCAACTATCAACACCAACATCCGTAAAACCATCAGCCGCAATGCCAACAGCCAAAGACTCACCGGCATCCCGCCCAACCATAACGAGCGCGCCCACTTCGTCTCGAGGCAACTTACCCGCTGCGACGCAGCCACCCCGGGAGCAGCCGCCATCGTGGTTGAGAGGAGCACCGGCGGAGGCACGGCGGTGGCCACAGGCACTGGTACCGCCGCAATTACCGCCCCCACCACCTCCGTTGCTGCGGCAACTGAAGCTGGTGCAGAAGAGGCAAGGCAACAAGGGGGCGCCGACTATTATGCAGAAGAGTTTCGTGCCACGTACCACGACGTGTTTGGCCACTATAGGAAAGACCGAAAGAAATTTCCGCAACCCCACGTGCGCCTGGGCAGGTTGCAGGTGGTGGACCTAAGATGGCTGCAGATGGGCACGTCCACCAACCCCTACCATCTGCACCGCCTGTGGCCCACGCTGCACCCATTGCCTGGCTGCCCGTGGTGCGCGCACGAAGAGGCTGATATGGCACATATACGTTGACAATGTGCGAGAAACGAATATATGCCACGTGAAGAAATGACGCCAGCTGAAGGGCCCTCCGAAATGGGGCTCCTTGCTGAGCGATGGTAAGCCACCCTTCTCAGCGAGGCCCTTGAAGACCAGGTGTGGGCCGTCCAGCGGGCCAGGGCCGTCGCCGAGGACCTCGGAAGATATTCCTCGAACGAGGTGTCCCTGGTAGCCTAGCCCCGGGCACAGCAACAACCGCTCGACAAATAAAGTTCATTCAACTCAACTAGTTCAAATAGTCCTTAGTCTGTGACTTTGCCATATTTAAAGCTTTCCGCATATTCGGAAGTTTGGTTTCGTTTTAACCAAATTTGTCGAGTTGCCGTCTTTGTCTCTACGATGTCCCTAAAAATGTTTCTACATCTGTTACGTCAATGTTAGTCTATGCCGTTTGTTCACCAATCGCCATGACTTGCTTATCTTCAGGTAAAAAAAATCACCCTTCGTGCTTTATATCTTCAATTTTAGCCTAAATGTCGGGTTTTTTTTTGGTGTTCTTTACCAGTTTTCCAACTAAAATACAATGTAGTGTGTGTACCATTAGTTTGATACATTTCTTCCTCCAATTGCTATTGTTGCATCTCTCGCTGCCTAATAACAAACCGACTTCATATTTTGTTTATAATTTAAGTAAATATGGAAAGTTATTACGTTCCCGCCTGACATTTTTTTTTAACTTCAAAAAAATATTGTTTTATCAGCACTTGTCGTAAAGAGCACTTTGTTTGCAGTATCAGAGTTCTTGAGCAAAGGCATGAAAACTGTTTAAAAGTTTACTTTATGTGGGCGTTTTGATAGACATGTGCTTCATTTGTACATCATCGTCGTCGTCGTCATCGTCGTCATCATCATCATCATCATCATCATCATGTGTTTGGTTATATTCCGCGCATCTTCGGGTATACGCGGATTCGCATGGGTAATTTGAATAAAAAGACGTGTGTTCTTTGCAAATCTGCTTAGTCCAGCTAATGTACACGGCACGATCTCTAGAACCACAACATTTACAGAACCATGCCTCCTCTACCGCATTCGCTGATTCCATGCGGGGTCCGAACATATGCTGTATCATATCGATCCGTGATTCTGTGTATAATAGAAAGATAACTTTATATTTGGAACATTCTTCTATTGCGATGAAAATTCATTGGCGAAAACATACTAGATGTATGCGGAATGAGTTTCATCGTATATTTCGCGCAGGCGAGCGAGCCGCCACCGTAACTACTGGAGGAACCAGAATGTTGTGCACGAGAAGTTCTCCCTGTTTTTTGGGTCTCAGATAAAGCATCTGTACAAGGTGAGGAAATTTTCTCTCTCACATAAGCATCTTCTGATTTTCCCACTTCAATTATTTTTTTTTACTACAGCCGCTTCACGTTGTAGATGACGAACTCTACAGAAAGCACGGGCGACTGTTTGGGTAAGCATGGCTTCATACTTTTTCAGTTTTGTTTGAAACGCCTGATGATGTGATTATTCAAACAGGGCGCACCCTCTTGTTCATTTGAGGCGCCTGCTCATTCTTTGCAAACAGGTCCTTTGAAGATGGAAAACCGGTACTTTACGTTGCTGAACCTGAGCTACTCAAGTCGATCCTCGTTAAGGATGCCGCGTTGACGCAGAGAAAGGCAAGTGCCAACAGGCTCTATTTTCTGGAAGAACAATTTTTCATTAGTAGCTAGGGGCTCAGTGGGCCAGTGGACCCAGGAACATATGGGGCAGTGGAGCGCAATACAAAAGACCGAATAATAGCTGAGCGATGCGCCGCTTGTTTCAGCAAAGTCACGCCACTGTATACGCCACCTTTAGGTAACTGAGTAGCGCATGTGTTTTCCAACGCAGCTAGCAACCATGTACTGCGGACAAGCTGGTGCACAGGCCGCACCACCGAAAGCGGTAACCGTCCGCCTGGAATCTATCAAGCGACTACCGTGCGCTCTGTAGCTCGTTAGCTAGGAAATGTTGCTTTTATTTGCTTTAGATTTATGTCCTTAAGCTTTGACCACGAAGTATTTGCATGCATTCGGTGCCATTTTCGAAAAACATACTAATTTAATCAATACTGTAAGCTTAGTGGGGCGCTCTTTAAATCTCAAAGGACCTATATTTTCTATTTGTGAGTTGTTGCTTATCTCCCACAGCTGGCGCCACTGGACCATGCGGCAGCGGTGAGGCCTGTTTTTCGGCTTTCGGCGCTACGCTACGCCCTTGCGTTTTGCGTTACTGGACAGACTAAAAAAAATGCTTTTGAACTACCGTGGCACGGTCCCGAAAGCAGGTGTTTCATCTTTCTTTGCCGGTTGTTGACAAGTCAGGCACGTCGACTGGTAATCGTTGACGCGCTTCGTCGATCGCCGACAGGCTTAAGCAAGTCGCTTGCAAGGTCAGAGCGCGGCTGGCTTCATCGCGTCCTTATTCTTACACCGTGGCCGCGTTACAGTGTGCACTCTAGCCGCGTAACTGAGGTTGCTAACCATGCAAGATGGCGGTCCTATGCGCTACACTGGGAGCATATACAGGTATTCAATGGCGGAGCGCATTGCAGCGCCACCGGTCGAACAAGGTTGAAGCCAGTGTCAATCGAGCAGAGGCGTGGCGTGGAAAACGCTCACAAGCTCGTCCGCTGCGCACGCTTCAGAAGAAGAAATGAGCGGGAGTGTGGATAGTACCGTAAAAATGCGGGCTGCGCCAGCGTGGGAGCATACGCAGTTGGCATCTGGCTCGCTGGGCCCGCTGAGTCGCTTTGCTTTTACTCTCTAATACCAAGCCCACTCCTGAGTACGTGCTTCACAAAAGCTGTTATAACTGTACTGGAATGAAGGGGCAATAAATAACCATAAAAAGAGTTGCTCGGCGGCTTGAGCCTTCCAGTTATCGCAGGTGAAGGCGTAAGACTCTCTGGGAGTCGCGTGTCTCTCCTCCATCAAGAATCCATGTGTGCACGTACATAAAGCACTGCTTGCTATATATCTGTCTTTGGCTGCAGGTTGTGGAGTTCGATGACCCAATATTGAGTAACCTTATGGTGAACGTTCCACCTGAGCAGTGGAAAAAGCTTCGAACAGCAACATCTCCGGCCTTTACATCGGGAAAACTTCGAAAAGTGAGTCATCTCTTGCTGGAATCACAGTCAAAATGGGTATCTTTTCAGCACCGCAGGGTCTTCTGGAAACATGACAATAAATGTTACTGTATGACGCAGGCGCAGAAGCACGAGCGCGTTCCTTCAATAATTTGCACTGCCTGCTTATGAACATATGAGCACTGCCTAATTTCATAAAAAAAGAAGAAATAATTCACAGCATATCCACGGAGTGAATGATGATGAGTGGAGCGAAGCGTTTGTTCGTCTGGGCATCCGCCCGTCTGTCCGTCCGTGCATTCGTTCTTCCATACGTCCGTCGGTACGTATACCTGAGTATTCGTTTGTTCGTGCGTCCGTCCGTGCGTCCATTCGGGCTTCTGTGCACGCTTCCGTCCAACCCTGCGTCGTCTGTCTGTCTGCTTGTTCCTCTGTCAGTATATCTGTCTGTATGCTTGTCTGTCTGTCTCGCGACGAGCACGAGCCTCCGCGGCCTTCCGCGCCCGCCGCTCCGCTTCTCGCATGCCCCACGAATGATCCAACATGAATGGCGACGATCCAGGACACTGAGAGAAACACTCGTTCCCCTCGCACCCAGGCACAGCCTGCGCAGCACCCAATAGGAGAGTAGCGGTACACCGCCATCTAGAATATTCTCACTTACCTGCAGTTTGTATGTTCTTCTATGAGAGTGTGCCATCTATTATACTGTTCGGTAGATACTGCCGGTTACGCCCAACGAGGGACAAGGTTAGACTAAGAGGAGCTTCACTCCTAAAATGCAGCTTGCACTGAATCGTGGTATGCTGTGGTACAGCAGAACTGGCCGGCACTCGGCTAGGCCAGGCCCTACTCTGCACTCGAGCATCCGCACACCGATGCACGAAGTTCTCACGCGGTCACATCATAAAGCACAAGTATTACCTAGGTATCGAATGGCTTCGACGGGGTGCCTCTGTTTATGTCTATTTTTTCGTTTGGTCTCGTTATCTCGTTTGCTGCCTATTAGCCAGGTGTGCGACTGATGGTGGCGCTGCGAACGTCGCTTGTATAACGTCGATTTGGGGCCCGCGCACTTTCTGTTTGAGGCCTGGCGTAGTATAAAAACCACCGTGCGTGATACAGCTAGACGAAGACGCAGTTCACTTGGTTGTCTGATCTGTAGTGGATACCGACGCTGTTGCAACATCCATGGGTCTCAGCTTTTGACTCATTTTCAAAGGAAAGCGCTTTGTTTCATAGAACTACGTGTGGCCGCTTGTCTCCATGGCGACTGCTGCGCAATGTTAAATGTTTAATGTTGAATGTTAAAATGCACGTGTTGATTATGTCAACTACATTATAATGCAATTTTATTGGCCTTCCCAGACTCATGCACAAAATATGAATTTATACTCCACCTCTACAACCTGCAGTCTTATGTTGTAATGGCAATACAAATTTTAAAGCTGTCAAAATGTATGGTCTCATTTTAATAACAGTAATAATAAAAATTTGTTGCGCTGCACCTAAATTTTTTATTAGCAGATTAAAAATAGTTGCTATATTAAATCTTTATTATTTATTTATTTATTTATTTACCCTCAGGGTCAACAGACATTGAGGGAAGTGGCAAAAAATGCAACAACGAAACAAGTTCATAAGTACAAGAGGCAATGCAATGTTCCTGGTTATACAACAGTACATTGAAACAACAACAAAAAAGAAAAAAATATGGGAAATATCAAAATTGCGTATAAGAAAATAGAAAGATACATTCTTGTAAAAAAGATAGACATCACGTTTATAAATATACAATGAGCGTTGTTACTCTTCAGTGCAACAGATAACAGATACAACAGGTAACAGTGAAATCTTAAATATAGAAATGTATAAGATGAAAACTACTACCAGGTATTTAAAGAATAGGTTAATACACTAACAAATGCGTCACGATCTGAAATTGTTACAAGCGAATCAGCGAGGCAGTTCCAATCGCGTGATGTGCGTGGTACGTGTGATTGTCGAAATGACTGTGTCTGAGACGATAGGATGCCAACTTTATGAGTGTGATTTAAACGACGAGAAACATAATGTGGCGGAAGGATTAGTAAATCGCATAAGTATGAGTGGTGATAAATTTTATGGAAAAGGGTTAAGCGGAGCACAGTACGACGAGAAGCAAGTAAAGGTAATTTAAGGGTATATTTCATTAGTGTGATGCTCGTGTTGCTATTGTAATTAGTAGTTATGAAGCGAACAGAGTTATTTTGCACTATTTCTAATGAGTGCACCTAATTATTGTGGTATGGATACCAAACCGATGCGGCATATTCAAGTTCACTACGAACTAATGTTTTATACAACATTAGCTTGACGGAAGAAGGTGATTTTATGAAGTTACGACGAAGTTATCCGAGCATGCGATTAGCGTTACCAACAACATAGTTAATATGGGTATTCCATGTTAGGTTGTGACTGGTATGTACTCCGAGGTACTTGTACGAGGTGACACTGTCTAATTGTGTGTTATGTATAGGTTATAAGTAGGTAAAGTGGTGATCTTTCTTGACACAAGCATGAATTTTCATTTTTTTACTGTTTCATTCTATGGCCATGTGTTACACCAGTTAAGGACAGCAGTAAGGTCCGATTGAAGAAGGGCGACGTCGTTAGGTCCAGTTATTTAACGTAAAATTACGCATTCATCGGCAAAAAGATGAACAGATGAGGTGACGCAAGATGGCAGATCGTTAATATAGATTAGAAAAAGAAGCGGACCAAGAACGAAGCCCTGTTCTAGTTCGGAGTTGTAACTAGGTTCGTAATTTAAAAACAATAACACAGTGCAAAATGTGACATGAGCTGGTCAGCTACTGCAGACCAGCAGTTACAAAACTTCTACGTTATGTTACACGAAGACATTGCCTCAACCTGCTTTGCACAAGTCACACGCGTAGACATCGTCTTATTCTGATTTGCAAGAGCAGTTAGCATTCGACACTTCGTCGCAGTTGATCACGACGGCGACGTTGTGTGGCGGGTTCGCAAGTTCATATGTTGCAAGACGATGGCGATGTGGCCTCCTTTTACAGCCTCGACCTCCATGAGACACTGCGACGTTTCACAAGCTTTATCTACATACTTGTAGATGCTGGAGAAAGACACTACTGAAACATCGAAAGAAACACCCGAACAACTTAGTATCGTTTGGTGGACGTGGTGGGACGTCCAAGTGGCGTTGGTTGACGTGGTTGAACACAAGTGGCGTTGGTTGACGTGGCAGAAGTCAAGATTAGTAACAAAACACGAGTAAGCATCATTCTATTGACAAATTTTTATTCCAACAAAAGAATCGACGAAGTTGCGTGAGGTGCTGATGAAAGAATCGCGGGTCTGCTAATAATAATTGCTGGTGTTAAACGACCCAAAGTAACCATATCATTATTAAAGACGCCTTCGTTGGAGGCTCCGAAAATTTCGACCACCTGGGGTTCTTTAACATCACCTAAATCTTAGCGCATGGGCCTCTAGCATTTTCACCTCCATAGAAATTGAGGCCCTTACGGCCGGGGTTCGATCCTGCGACGTGTGGGTCAGCAGCCGTTAGACATTAGACAACCATCTCTAGTTGTTCATCTGCTAATGTCGGAAAAACACTCGAAGCAAATAAATAAGGTGTGATATCACATAAAAAACATGAAATTTGAAAGCGCGAACAGTGTTTAATTTGTACAGAATAAAAGAAAGTTTTGATATCGATGAGGCTCCAACGTAGCGCACTGAACTAAATAACGCCGCTGTCGATTTAGAAGTATATATTCCAAAGAAATGCTCAGTCCTTAACATCGGATGTGGGAGGCAGAGCTTCCGCACCCTTCGCATTGTTTCGTGCCGTGTACTTGAAATTTCGATTGATCACTTGACGTCACCTATTAATTTTGTTGCTTTTTCAATTCCGTACACTTTAGAGAATGGTGCGCTCAAGTCTACGGTCCATAGCCTGAGCAGTGAATATCCCAGACAAAGTACCACTGTTGCGCCTCCGTCACGTCCTTTTTTCGCCGCCCTTTCGTCTTCCGCCATTACCTAGGTCTAATAGCCAGCGCTAATAAACTAGCGCTGATAGCTTTTCTCTGTTCAAAAGTTTGAGTGTGAATTTATTACTATATGTATACTCTATTTCATACATCATGTGCGATGCTCTGGAAGCTTACACGTTCGGCCAGAAATGTGTGTAGGCATGCGAGTCTGGAGCTTGAATTTCACCGTTGCAAACGTGGCCTCCACGAGTGGCTCTGGCTGCACGTTACCTGAACTGATGATGGAGGTCACAATACGAATATGAAGAAACACCAACTGATTCAGTAAAACCTATTGACCATCGTATATTTAACAATATTTGTTGATTTACAGAACCTGATGTATCTTCATTTATTACTGTGTTATAACACACACACACAAACGCACACACACACACGCACGCACACACACACATACACACGCACACTTTGCGGAAGGTGAAATCATTGAACCATATCCTGGTGCGAACGCATCTCTTGCAATTCTCGTTACGCGTCACAGCGTTGCACCAGATGTTCGAAACGGAACAAGTTCGTTAATAATGTGAAGAAAAGAAAACTGCCGTTTATAATTCCTCGAATTGCGCGTCACGGGGCCAACTTACATTGTTTCGGTACTTCAGACTCTTTGAAAGTGTGTGGCATTGAACACTAATATGTAGCCTATTGCAACTGGGTGGCATCTGTATTGGGGTGAGTATTTCCTTTTGTGGTTGCTGGTCCAGTAGTTTTCGTTGACGTTTGCTCTCAATAAATTTGCTCCATGTTATACATTGTCCTTAGATGCAAGCCATCATAGACAGTTGTGCCCATTTCACGGCAGAGCGTCTGAAAAAGGCGGCGACTGCGTCAGAAGACGTCGACATGAAAGGGTAAGATAGTCTTACGAAACCTAAAAGCACTTGCGCTGACGCATTCCGCTGCGCCGGCAGCTTCAACGGTGACGACGGCAGCGGTGGGCTGAGGGCCTAAGGAGTTTCGAGCTTTGCATTCGCAGGTGCTTACGTCCACTTTTGCAGGTGTGCGTTTGTTATTGTGTCTGAGTTTGAAGAAGTGGGATAATCAGGGTGAACAGGAGAGTGCCTCAGACTGGCTGGCCGACGTTTCAATAGGAGGACCTATATTTTTCAAAGGCGTCGTGTCATCTTTGGCGTGTCAGTTTTAAAGTGCCTCAAACAGCCTTACCGACGTTTCGATAGGAGGACCTATCTTTTTTAAAGGGGCCGTGTCATTGTTGGCGTGTTAGTTTTAAAAAACTATAACATGTCAAGGATTACACGGTGCCTTTGAAAAAGATGGGTCCTCCTATCGAAAAGTCGGACAGCCTGTCTGAGGTCCTTCCCCTGATTGATTGATATGTGGGGTTTAACGTCCCAAAACCACCATATGATTATGAGAGACGCCATAGTGGAGGGCTCCGAAAATTTCAACCACCTGGGGTTCTTTAACGTGCACCCAAATCTGAGCACATGGGCCTGAGGCCCTTCCCCTGTTCACCCTGATTATCCCACTATGTTGTTTTCATCTGTCGGCTCCCATCTAAATTTTGAGTTTGAGGAACGTATTTTTGCTTGTTTATCTTTTATCTTAGCGAATGTTTGTTCATGTTCTTGTCGTTATCTGCACGCTTTTTTGTACGTGTCCTTCATCTGTTCAGTACATCCCTGTCCACAAGCTCTAGCTTTCTTTTGCAAAATTAAAATCTTTATCGCGTGTTCTTTTATTGTTCGTTTCTCTCAACAGATTTTATGGCCACTTCACCTTGGATGCCGTCGCAAGCTGCTCATTCGGTGTTAAACTATCTCCTAATTCTCCGGAAGAGAGATCTTTCATAAGGAGTGCTAAAAATGTGTTCTTCGCCGAAGTAACGCCAGCTGTTATGCTAAGTGGTAAGTGTGATTACTTTGTTGTTATATACCACAGAATGTGCATTACGGCATATTGCTCCAAATAGTATTGTCAAGTCATCAATGTTTTGATGCATGCTCGAGTTTGCCCTGCTTTTTAAGCTCAGGTACTCTATATCGGCATATCTATTTTCGTCGCTAGTTATAAGATGCTATCTCAGAGAATATTTTTGTTTTCAAATTCCATCCGTGTTTGCTTTCAGCATTGGTTCAGAAAGCCGGACAAGCATTCCGTAAGCGTATTTTCAATGAAAAAGCGTTCACTTTCTACAAGGACGCCACCATCGACATAATTAAGAAGCGTGAAGAGAACAATATTGTAAGTATTCTCTGTTTCTGCAACACCAGAATCTTTTTCTCGCTTAAGTGCAGCGCAGGTCGATGCAGTTGGTTCAGTTCAGGAGTCGCCACGTATTACCGAACGCAGAACACGGCCCAAGCCTAGTTCTGTGTTGAAACTCAGTGAGCTGTGTTGTGCGTTGAAGCCAAGCAACGTCCTAAAAAGAAATTTTTGAGCTCAGCTCTTAAAGGACCACTCACCAAGCTAATATTCTCTTCTGATATATCTTGTCCTTCTTGCGAACTTCTGTGACGCAGACAGTAGTTTCCGTGACGTCTACAGCGTATATGCTGTCGATTGGTTCATATACGCGAAATATCACGTATCATTTGTCTCCTGCACTGCTTCGCCATACAGTCATCCATCATTTCTTTGTCTCGCATGAATACCGTGCATAGTCAACCGATTAAACTTCTTTTTGTGCGTTTATGAAACTGCACAAGTGGCGATAACAGCATGTAGCCGAAAAACGCGATACCCTTATAGACGGTTTCAAAATCACAAGCTCTGTACCCAAAAAAAAAAGTTCCGGTCGCCTCATTTACCAGCTTCTAATGTCAGCACGTTTTGAAGTTCTTTTTTCTAGGGCAAAGAAAGTCTTTCTTTAGATTTGGAGATAAAAGGAACGTGCAAAAAGCTCAACGGAATCTCATAGTTTTTATGTAGCTCAAAAAACGTTCGTTTGAATATATTTTGCCAAATAAGGGAAGGAAAATGTAGAAAACGAGCGGAACATTTTCTAAAGCTCTTCTTGCTCACCGATGTCATTAAGGCACATTGGTAGACGAAAGCAGATGTCATTAAGGGCCTGTGTTTGTAAACAGTGAAAAGGTCTATAGGATCTAGCACTTTGTGCCTACATTGTTCACGTGCTTTTATAATCAAAGGGGCAAGGAGGATGCATCGCGTGTATAAATGAGAGGAGAAAAACCCACGCTGGGACGGGTACGTGTGGTCAGGCCTTTAGGCGCCAGTTCCCGTATTGAACGCGTCGCTGTTGGCGTCGGTAAAACCGAGCGACTAACATGAAAGAATAAGATGAGGGAAAAAAACTATCGAGGATCGAATGGGGTTTGAACTCGGGCCTTGTACGTGGCAGACGAGTTATTACAGTGTCACGTTTTTTTTCTTTCGTGGTATTTATAAAAATGTGTGTTAAATGAACATAAAAAGGAACTGACAGTATGCAGCATGTGTACTCTCACACAGCGACAATAAGTGATCCGGCGTTACTGAGGAAACACTCGACAATTAATGGAGTCGAGTAGAGCAGCCAGAGCTCAAGAAGTTGTGAGACCAAGCACCTCACGAAGATAGGGTACCAGTCTGGTTTAAAGCCTATTTTATGATAAATGTATTTCATGTCAACAGCCATTCTGAGAAAATTTGTGTTTGAAGAAAAGGTGGGTACTGCGTAGTGGTATTGCATACGCGTCTTCCATAGACTGCTTCTTTTTGCTTTTTTCTGTTATTTCAGACTCACGATGGTGCTTGAAACTCATTCGCAAAAAATACCCTATATATACAGGCATGATGTTGGCAAAGGAGCCATGTTAACCTATGAAATATGGGGCAGCAGCAGAGTAAAATAACTCCAGGCATCAAGTAATGCTAATTGTGCGATTAGTCTGTGGTTTAATGCTTCCTACTCAGTTCAAAGTGTTCCGCTATAATTATTGATCGTCATCAGCCACATGCACCATGAACCAAGGGCAGATTATACCTTACAGATGTGTAGCGGGTACCTGGCTTACCCGCATAAAGACGTACCATTCGCGTAGTGGGTGCTTTCCTACTTCGCAAAAACTTTGAGTTATGGCGCAGCGGATACCTTCCACGTATACTCGTATTAGTTGCCCCAAAAGAGGCTACTCTTCCAGCTTTCGCTGGCAGTGTGCCACGTGTTCTGCGCATGTCTGGCGTGCTAGAGGACAGCTAGGTGCCAGTTCCTAAGGTCCCTAGATAAAACACCTGCTTCGGCGTTGAGCGGTGCCACCGCTGGCTTCGGCGTATACCTGATAGAGCACGAAAGAGAACGAACGCGAAGTGTGTGGGTATCCAACGCTTTCACCTCGCTTCCTTCTCCGTCACGCTCACTGGCCCCATGTGTGCGTGCAGGGCTGGCACGTGCACTGCCGATGACTTCGCTTGTCAGGGCTGTCGACGTTTCACTCGGTTCGCGACCGATATGTCACACAGTTTCGATCGTGGAGAGCCGTGGTCGTAGGACAACACTTTAAACACAGTTGGAGTTGTCCGAATGCGAAGCTGCGCTTATAATTCATATTAGACAGTATTGTATTCGTTGGTGAATTTTTTTTCTTATCTAGTAAAGGGGTGCTGGAACACTTTTCCAGGTAACCATCATATGACTTCACAAAAAAAATTATTTACTCACCATTCGACTGCCGCAAAAGTTTTTAAAATCTTCAAGCACTAGCGCAGTTTCATAGATTTGTCGCACGCTGTGATTTCTTGCTCTCTTCCTTCATTCCGACGAATACATTGGAAGATAAGCAGGGAGAAATGGCATGGGGGAAAGAAGTTGCGCTAGGCGCTTGTCGTGATGATGATTATTATGATCATTTTGTTTTCACACCTAAAATGTTTCTGGGCAAGTGGGTGGGTCTCTTAGTACAGGGCTCCACTAGCCTGTGTGGTTCGTTGGGCTTGGCTGAGCAAAGCCAGCCGGCTCTCCCTATATCATTGCTAGCAAGCCAGGTTTATCACGGCCTCGCTCGCTATGTTCTACATAAGAATGACTGACATAGCATCCAGTGACCATTGCGGCAGAGACGAAACAGCTGGGCATGTTCTGTGCGTCAAATTTCCGCAGTAATGCTCGCAGAGACAGTCGCTCTGCAATGCACTCGATCCACAAGGTGACCAGATTTTCGGAAGACAACGTCCTGCACCACAAACAGGACTTTACGTTGCAGAGAGGGGCCGTGCAGGTGCTTCTGCGCTTTCTGCGTTCAACAAGTCTCTCCAAATGACTCTGATCGCAACGCCCTGCATGTTTGAGCATGCGTTTGGTTTGGTTTGGGAAAAGTTTAGTTTGAAAGTCTGAAGGCGTGCGCCCTAGCGCACGGCTGTGCATGCGTATTCTTTTTTTTAAATGCGGAGCATTTCTTAGTAGCACGATGTCGCGCTTCGGCGTCCGTGCCGTCCAAGCCTCCACTGCGCGGGCTGGGCTCGTCTCGTGCCTCGTCTCGTCTCCATCGAACGCGGGTGGTGTGTACATAAGCGCTGGAGCACGCGTTCGAGATTCAGTCAAGGACATCTCTTCTTCGTCCAATACAACGACGGCACCAAGCAATAAAGACAAGCTTTAAATTTACACTTATAGCGACGTGACGGCGTCCGACGTAGACGTGCCGTCGTCGTAGGTTAAATGAGCAGGCGAGACGTGCAGGAGGAAGCGAGCTGCCGAAGTAGAGCAGTGGCCATGGGGTCCAGCCAGCTAGAAGCATCGAACGTTCTAGGCTCCGCGTGTCACGAGCCACCAGCGCTCGTCATCTTTTTCATTAGCCGGCTGGCCGCCACTAGCGCTACGCCACACACTCCTTGCCTTCGCTTCTCCTTCATTTAATAAGTCAGAACAATAAAGGCGAAATAACAATTAGGCTTTCCCTAACCACATCTAATTACGCAACATTCACGTGATACCCCAACCCCTCTGCGACAAGAGTGGCGATGTGGGCTTGTTGGTGAAACATTTGAAAGAAATTTATGTAGCACGAGGCGAAAAAACGAACACAGGAAAGAATAGACTGTGAGAAGCGCTCTGTCTTCTCAGTCTATTCTTTCCTGTGTTCGTTTTTTCGCCTTGCGCTACACAAATTTCTTTCAAATTTCCCTCTGCAACACATTTACTTAAGTCCCCCCATCCCCCCTCCGTGGGAAGATGCAGGCGCCAATTTATTTCAAAATAACTTTATTTATTTCTCTTTCTCGCCATCCTCAAGTGGTGTGAAAGCCAGAAAAGCATGACTGATTGTACTCCAGCTTGGGCCAAGGTGACCAACTCGCGGCGTGTTAGAGTTATTGAACGCCACTGCCTGATTAGAGGGAAACGAAACGCGCATTTTGCCTTCCGTGTTGGAAGGTCGCGATATCTTGCTTGGGGAGCATAAGTCGGAAACGTGGAGTGACATCCAGGCCATGGTATCATCCAGGCGAAACAAGTGCGTTGCTCTATGCGTAGCAGAGCTATTTAGACAGGGATGAATGCTATGAGCCACGCCGACGATTTGGGTGAGGTCGGCACCTATAGCAGTGTGTTAAGTCACCGTGAGAAAGGCACCCAATAAGACGGATTTGTCGTAAGCCAAAAGTAACATAGTTGAAGTCTGATTTCGACGCGGTGTCCCGAAGAACATTAGTAGCCGCTTCTATTTAACTTTTGTTTCATATCACTGTCAACCATCAGCGGCATGAAGATTTTTTGCAAATGATGATGAACGCCAAGGAAGTGGAAGAACAAACTACTGTTTCTGGAGAAACGGCCTCAGAGAAACCAGGCTTCGAAGGTCTTCAGCAAAAACCTCAGGACGTTAAAAGTGAGTCTACCTTAACATCTTTCTTAGAACTAAACATAACTAGATATATTAGTCTCAGTAACAAGTTGTGACCTAAGTGGCTCGGAACCATAAATGCATTTAAAAAACTGAATGTTTGTCGCAAGCTCTCTCGTCTAATGTGCGTGCTAACAGGTGCATTTATTGCCCCAGTGCACACAAGTTCTCCCTAGAAAACATTGATTCCAAAGACTGCACTGTTTGCAACTTGAAGCCTTTATTTTACCGCCTACTTCTAATTGTCCTAAAGATCTGTTTATGGACATAAGATTATTTATGGCATGTTTACCCAAAGGTAACAGGAGTTCTTGATTGATTGATTGGTATGTGGGGTTTAACGTCCCAAAATTATCATATGTACATGAGAGACGCCGTAGTGGAGGGCTCCGGAAATTTCGACCACCTGCGGTTCTTTAATGCACCCAAATCTGAGCACATGGGCCTACAACATTTCCGCCTCCATCGGAAATGCAGCCGCCGCAGCAGGGATTTGATCCCGCGACTTGCGGGTCAGCAGCCAAGTACCTTAGCCACTAGACCACCGCGGTGGAGCGACGGGAGTTATTTATTCCAAATGTTTGCTGTCTTAAGTGAACCCTCGCGTAACAATCGAGTACGAAAATAATTATTTCTTCCTGGACGCAATGAAATGTCTGCCCTCATGTTCCATTTGTGGTCATGTACCACTCGAGTAAATACGGTACTCGTGAATACGTTACAAGCATCAAAGAAGGGTTTCGTCAATAGGAGTAACAACGACCACACCAATGTCATTATCCCCGCGAGATAAGTCAGAGGAAAGGATTGCAACCTTATCAAAACGGCATCTTCAAGTAAACATAGTTTATCTGTTATCATATCCTGTCGAAAATAGTATTCCATTTGTTTGTTTGTTTGTTTGTTTGTTTGTTATTATTCTTAACCCTAAGCTTTTTTTACAAGAGCGGGGAACACGATTTTACGAAACAGCATACAATCTTATGCTGAAATTCGAGGAAAAAATAAATAAAACAAAATCAGCATGACATACTTTAGAAAATAGAGACAGCGAACGCCGGCATTTACCCTTACATTATGCGCAAAAATAAAACACGGGCATGAACACTTACATTCGAGAAAGGAAAGTACGCACTTAGCTCTAATCGGCTGTTGCGCGATCCAGCTGACCAAAGTAAGTGTAGTTTAACTTAAGCTTGACGCCTTCTTTTCAAGGCCTGTCCGAAGATGAGGCATTGGCGCAGTGCGTCCTATTCTTCCTTGCTGGCCAGGACACGGCCTCGACCACGACGTCCTTTGCCTCGTACTTGCTGGCAGTCAACCCACAGGCGCAGGAGAAACTACAAGCCGAAGTCGACGAGTGCTTCAGGAAACACGTGAGTCAGTTCTGTCATTTCGTATATTCTCACCATTTCTTAGAAATTTATATGGGAAATCCTATCTAGGAGTATCAATGAACGTCACAGGTACACGGACCTTAAACTTTTTTTATTTACACAATTATTCACGCGGATGCTCGTGGTGACCCGTGGAGGCTTTTTCCGTGACGCCTGCGCGATCGGCCTCCTTCCCTGTCCTGGGCTTCGACCAGCCATTTTTGACGACATTGCAGACGTCCTGCTTTAATGCAGCAACATGACTTTCGATGAGACAGCCTGAAAATCCAAGAAAATCTATAAATACAAGAAAATTCCAACGATAGCAGCCAACAAAGCTTTGGAGCACCGCTCCAAGATTTCTTAAAGATGACGTTGACATGCTTCCGAGCTAATAAGTATGACAGAAAGGGAATACTAATTGTAGAAACCAATTAATACAGCAGACAACCCCGCCAAGCAAAACATAGGTGAAACTATTAAGTTTTTTTTTTGAAACAGGGGTGTAACTATAACCTCAGCAGAAAAAAGCTAAATTGTTTGATAACTTGGCCTTTCCGTCCGTGGGATGACAACCAACTGGTCTTGGAAATACACGCCTGATTTTCTACAAGCTATGGGCAACGGAACTCTCAGTTCAGTAACACAGCAGATGCAGAAATATTGTCAGCCAAAAATTATGGAAGCAAACTTATAACATACAAAGAAAGTGATCACTCATTCAAAAGCAGTGTCCATATTTAGCTTTGCGTGCACTGGTACAAGTTTCGCAAACCATGGCACGTTATTCCTATAGGTCGAATAGCGGAGCAATGTACTCATAACTGCGACACAAATTCTGTGTTTCTCTTTAGAGCACTCCACGAGGTTAGTGTCAGGGTGTCAATAATCAAACTACGCTTCTTTCTGTATTCAGTCAGAGCGTTATACGTCCAAGCTTGCATTTCTCATTAGAAGCAAAATGAACGAAAGCATAGCCAGAATATTGTACCCTTTCCTGTTAACAAACGCTTTTGCTACATGCCATTTTTTGAGCCTTACACATGTGAGCCTTCCATGATCGCGGCACGGCAGTGCGTATAAAGGCAGGCGGGAATGCCATAGGGAGTGCTTATTTGTGGGTCACGGATGGTTAACACCAATGAAAGAGCACGCCATTAAGCTTTCTTTGTCATCTTAATGTTCCCTTTACGAAGAATCAGGGCATATATAATAACCGAACTAGTAACTAAGTTGTTCATAAACTTGCTACTGTCTTCTGCCAAGTCAGCAGTCAAATTTGTTGCAGCCACCACTGCTATTTCACATATTCGTATCTCATCTAGGCCACAGTCGCGTATTATAAAATGCGAAAAACTATATTTATGGTTGTGGAAGAATTATACTACCTTCTCTTGGCACACCTCCTTCAAATTTACGTGAAAGAAATAAATTTTCAGCTAGCATATTTCACACTAGACTGACTTCATGTAAATTCACATGCACTGCAATTTACGCCGAAATTAATGTAATGTCATGGTCCATATTAAAAAAAAAAGAAATGCAGCAGAAATGTGCGTTTGTGCTTACACGCCAGGCAAACTGACAATCGTGATAAACCGCGCTTGCATATGTCACCGACCTAAAAAAGAAGTCGGCCCACGCCCGTATACCAACCAAGCCCAAGTGGCGTTGGCAGATGGTGAACCTACGACGCCGGGTCAAGCAGGCTGGCAGACCTACTGCCGACCTGGTCATTGGCCAGTCACGGGCCGACCACTTTTTCGGCTGTGTCGCCAACTAAACTGGCCACCGACTAGTTGCCGACCCTTAGCCAACCGTCGGCCACTGGCCATGTCCTCTTCGGAAGTTGAGCAAACCGTGTAGTCACTGCGAGCTCCATCATCGGCCGCAAACTCTCACTGCAGCCCGGCAACGGCGTAGGCGCCAAACTGCTCGTTCTGAATAATGGCAATCTTCGTCAGATTATTGTCGAACCACAAGCGATTGCAAATTTTAGAGCTGTTCCCGAAGCTTCGATCGAGAAAATCACGCCTAAATCACGCATCGGCGTCCCCAACCTCAGGTAGCGACCACTTTCGGTGTTTATCAGCCGCTTCTCGCGATCTCGTTGCCTCCGGGTCTGCTTGTCTGCACTGCATGGCGTGCCGCGGCTGCAGCTTCGCGAGCACTCAACTCTCGGTTAACTCGCTGGTGCTGCCGTTTCGCAACACTGGATTCGCTTGTATGTGTTGCTGTGCTGCAGTCTCTCTGCGAGCCCTCAGCTGAGCATGCAGTTTTGCCGCCTTGTCTTGATTGTCTTCGCTGTCAACGAGCTAGAAATAGCGTGGTGGGAGCGAGTGACACGCAGAGTCCCTAGCGGTCTCCACTTAAACCCAGAGCACGCACCCGGAGCGAGTACTAAAAGGAAGCAGTTGCTAGTTAGTCCTCTGGAGCTGTGGCTGCGATAGAAAATATAAAACGTCTCCATTTTGCTTTCAACTTCTCAGAAAGACTCTGCAAAGTTTTTCACACTTTTTACGGCGAATGTTGTGGTAAACGTGAATTCACTCAATCACGACATTTTCGGATTTACAAGACCAGAGTCATCATATCATCATACAAACATTCCATGAAAACTACTATTAAGTGTGAATACACTTTGTAAGCGACCCCAAACCATCCACCGCCGTCGGCGGCGTCCGCAGTCTTCTCTCTATCTTTAACAGAAAGAGGACTTGGCGGGCCGCAGCGCGACGCTCTACCGAATAAGCCACGGACGCGACGCTGATATCAGTGTCAGTAACGCGCCTTATATCTTTAACGCCGCTGCGCGCGTTCCCTCCCCCTTCGCTCTCTCCTCCGCTCTCTTCGCTCGCTGCAGCTGCGCGCGCACCCCTCTCTCTCGCGCACCCGCCTTCTCTCTCAGTCTCCCGTCGAGAGCGGGTCGTGCGATGGATGTCCCGGAGGCAACGCTACCATCAACAACGAATGCAGTACAACCGAATGCCAGCACTGCACCAGTCGTTGGAGGTGACAGTACCGCGGTGGTTTCGCCGACGTTGGAAGACAAGGCGGCGAAGCGTGCAGCGGATGCCGAACTGCGTGCTCGCGAGGCCGAGTGCAAGCGGGCGAAGCGTGCAGCGGATGCCGAACTGCGTGCTCGCGAGGCCGAGGACAAGCAGGCGAAGCGTGCAGAGGATGCCGAATTTCGTGCTCGCGAGGCCGAGGACAAGCGGGCGAAGCGTGCAGCGGATGGTGAACTGCGCGCTCGCGACGCCGACATGAGGCGTCAGCATCGAGCCGCGAACGTGGCCCAAGAAGCGGAACGACAACGCAAGCGTCAGGCGGAGAAGGGCGATGAAGGCCGGCGTCAAGACGCCGCTCGCAATCGTCAACGGCGAGTGGACGTTCCCGAAGCCGTTCGAGCCAGTGAACGTGCCGCGCGGGAGAGGGTGCGAGTCCTGGACTTTGCTTGTCCGGACGCGCGTTTCAAACGCGACTTTGTGGATCGCAGCTTCGGTCACAGCTGCGCCGTGTGTGACCGGCTGTGCTTCGATAACAACCTGAGCTGCATTTCCGGCGTGAGGAACGAGACCAACAGGTTGAAGACGTTGCGGGTTCTTTGGAACGAGTTCGGAAGACGGTCGGGCGAACACCGATGCGACGACATGGATGCGCAAGACCCGCGGCTGGCTCCCTTCGGTGCGTTCCGGGTGTGTGCGTCCTGCCGAGAGTCCCTGCTGGCCGGGCGGGTTCCGCCGTTGAGCAAGAGCCACGGCTACGCGTACCCGCCTCGTCCCGCGGACCTCCCCGATCTGAACCCGGTGGAAGAGCGCCTCATCTCGGCTCGACTCCGCTTCATGAGCATCAGGCGGCTCACGCGGGGCAACGGTCAGTACGGCATTAAGGGACAGATCGTGAACGTGCCCATCGACGTTCCGAGCGTGGTGGAGTGTCTTCCGCGGCTAATTCCCGAGGACGTTGCGATAGACGTGCACGTGAAGCGGAGGCTGGTGAGTCCGGCTACGTACAGGCGCGGACTGGTGAAGCGCGGTAACATCTTGGCGTGGTTGAAGCACCTGGAGCATGCGCCGTTGTATGTCGCTAGCGGCGTGCGCATCGACTGGAGTCGGCTGGGTGTCTTCAATGACGATGATGCGGCCGTTTGTGAAGGTAAACGCGCCCAGGGGGGAGACGACGCGGATGACATCGAGACTGTCCATAGCATCACCCCGTGCATTCGCACTTAACCATGTTCACCCTCGGGGAAATGCTTGGGAGTTTTTATTTTGAGTTATTTCAAGAAACAGCTTTTTTTCAGATTGAGCATGTGTTTTCACCTGGTATAACTGCCTTATAGATACGTTTTTTCTCTGAACAAATAAATCTGTTACTTTTATAGCGCGTAGCCCTGTGTCCTCACTTTCTTCTATGCTGTGTGTACCGCACCACGCCTCAGTTATCATGAACCAATGCCGATTTGTCCAACTCTTCATTTCATTGAAACAGTGCCGATTTTATACTTTAAATCAACACAGAATACTTTCTCATATCCGTGAACTTGCGCTGAAGCTTAGTCAGCAGTTTTCTGCTCCAGCAGGCCACTAATTCTAAAGTGACCCTTAATTGGCCTCTGTCAGTACTACAGGGCCTCTTACGCTGCAAATGCGTCAAAAAAAACAGTGCCCTGTGATGTTCCGAATGCCATCCCGGCACATTATAGATCTGAAGGTGCTGTCGTAGGAGCTTCATCTCCTTTGTTTTAGTGTGCTTCTTGCTTTCCTATTTAATTTTTGGCAGCTTTTGATAACTGAGGGATGGACTTCTTCAATACCTTGGTAATGTTTAGAACCCACCAACCTACGATAACAGAGCGCAAACACATGCAACATCGCATTCAACGCGTACCAACCAATCTTTTCGCTGGCAGTTTTCGCACATTTAAACGCATCGTCTCCGCTATACCTTGCAGCCTTCCAATTCTTTGAGTGTAATGATGTCTTCCTTCCGTTTCACAGGGAAATTCACCATCTTATGATATCGTCTCAAAACTCCCGTACTTGGACTGCGTCGTGAACGAAACACTGCGAATGATGACACCCGGTACAAGGTAACAAACATTGCAGAGCTATCACATTTTCTGTCGCGCAAGCAGCTTGGTATGTTATGCATTCTCATGCGGCTTACTTGTCGAATTTGCCGAAAACCAGGAGAACCGGAAAAAATGTTGAAGTAAAACTGTCTTGCTTCTTACTCAGTATGTTGCATTGGGACACACAAAGTTTGCAACTTTTGTTCACTCGACAGCGTTAGAGAATACGCGTTGTGGAATATGCGGTGTCGGCATCGATGGCGTTGGTTCTGTGCGAAAAATGCTAATGAAGACAAAGAATAAACATCTGGGTATGAGCTGGTACTTTAACACAGGTATTTCTCATGGCAGACAAGCCGTCTACGACGGAGCCCCATCAGTGCTTGAGACTGCTGGGGGAAAAACTCGTACAGTCGTCATGTCGGACGAGGAGTCACGTATACTTTCTAACACTACATGACATAAGCATAAAATGGCGCCAGACGTCACACCGCGTTAACTGCATGACGTGGTTAAAAGCTATGAACCCATTACAGAAGTTTGAGCTATAGTATACATCATGGTCACTATCCTATTCACCACCAGCTTCATCATCAGCTACATTAACAAAGTAATAATAATCTCAGGGCTTTTACGCGCCTAATAAGTGATGCAATTAAAAGCACGACACGGTGGAGCTCACTGGAAATTACGGCATTCATGTTATCTTTCACGCGCACATCGTAATGTCCAAGTGGGCAGCTACATAGGTGTGCGCGTTGGATCAAAGGCTTGCAATGGTACTCCGCAAATGTAATGGTGGTGGGCGCCTTGGAAGGAAGGAAGGAAGGAAGGAAGGAAGGAAAATAGGGGGAAATGAACGGCAGGGAGGTTAACCAGCCTATAGGCAGCCGGTTTGCTACCCTGCGCATGGGAGAGGAATGGGGGAGATGAAAGATAGAGAGCAGAGAGGGAAGAGAGAAACACAGCACATTCGGCAGCACACGCGCGCACACTCAGTCATAGTTCAGTCTTGTCTTTCGCGGAGTGTGACATTGCTGTTACAGCCGCTTGTTTAAGTTCGTGTCGCGTAGGAATTTCAACAGAGCTTTCGTCGCCTTCTGTTGCAATGTCTTCTATCGGGCACTTGACAGAAGAGTGTCCACAGACATTCGGCTGTTGTCGATGCGCGCAAAAGCGGACGCCAGTGACTGTCTCTGGATTTCATACAACGGACAGTCACACAGGATGTGGTGTAGCGTATCTTCGCAATGAGAGGCATCGCAGAGAGCTTTGTCGGCCATTCCTATGGCAAAGGAATAAGATTTTGTAAATGCCACTCCTAGCCATAAGCGATGAAGAAGGGTGGCTTCTCTTCGGTCGAGTCCAGTGGGCATGCGGAGAGCCATCAAAGGGGACAGGTGGTGTTGACGATTCGTATCGATGCTTGGTGGGCACCATAGTGAAAACGTGATTTCACGCGCAAGTCGTCGAAGATTACTGGCAGCATCGGTCCGCGAAAGTAGTATGGTTTCTTCTCGTGTTCCTTCAAGGGCTGCCCGCGTGGCAGTATCGGGATGTTCGTTCCCTATGATGCCGCAGTGACTTGGCAGCCATTGAAGCGTCACATGATGCCCTTTCTCGTGTGAAGTGTGGAGAAGGCATCTAATTTCGAAAACAAGCTGTTCGTATGGCCAGCGACGCAGAGCTGAGAGCACAGATTGTAGGGCAGCCCTTGAGTCGCCTAAAATCGACCATTGTTTCGGTGGTTCCCGATTGACCACACTAAGTGCAGCGCGCAAAGCAGCTAGTTCCGCTGCTGTAGATGCCCTGGAGTGGTCAGTCCTAAAGCTGATGGTAACACCTCTTGCTTGGACAACTACTGCCCCTTGCGAACACTGGCGGTTCGTGGAACCATCGGTGTATACATGTATGCTTTCTGAATAGTTCTCGTGCAAAAGAAGTAGAGGCAGTTTTTTTCAGCACGGGCGACGAAAGCTCAGATTTCCTCCGAATCCCTGGTACACTAAGATGCACTGTGGGTCGAATAAGACACCAAGAGGGTATGGATGGTTTAGATGCAGGAGTGAAGCCCGAGGGAAGTTTATCGTTGTATTTCACAATCATTTTGGCGAACGATGCTTGGCACCTCTCTGAAGGCAACACTGTAAGGTGATGACAGGGAGCACGTGCGAAGTGCCTGATGTGCGTTCTCAGGACTTCTACAACAATGTGAGTTTGTATCGGATAGTCACCAGCAATTGCAATTGTTGCTTCTGTTGACGTACATCTGGGCAGACCGAGGCACACTCTCAGCGCTTGGGCTTGTACTGCCAGCAGAACGCGAACATTGGTGTTGCAGGTATTGCTAAGCACGAGCAAGCTATATCTCAAGAAACCAAGAAACAGGGCTCTGTAGAGCTCCATCATTGCGTCTACTGACATCCCCCACGTCTTTCCTGCCAGGAACCTGAACAGTTGAGAAATAGCGGTCAGCCGCTTCTTCATATAGGTTACATGTGGACTCCAACAGAGGTCCCTATCAATAATGATGACCAGAAACCGGTGGGTTTTGGCGTAAGAAATCGGTCGCCCGCAGATTGAGATGACATAAGGGGTCATTGCTTTGCGAGTGAAGGCCACCAGCGCGCATTTTTCTGGTGATATGCTGAGACCTTGTTTTAACAAGTAGTTGGCGATCATAGTTGCTGCTTTTTGAAGCCGGGAACGTATCTGAGGACGTGTTACTGCCGAAGTCCAGACACAGATGTCTGCGTATATTGAGATTTTAATGGTGCTTGGCAAGTATTCAGCAAGGCCAATTAGTGCAAGATTGAATAGCGTCAGGCTAAGAACTCCGCCTTCAGGAACACCCCTGGAAGTATAGCGTCACGTAGTTGGACCATCTTCTGTTAACACAAAGAATGATCTTGCAGCCAGGTAACTCGAAATCCACCGAAAGACTCGACCACCAAGGCCATCCACCGCAAGAGCACCCAAAATGGCTTCATGAAGTACATTATCATAAGCGCCTTTTACATCTAGAAACAAAGCTGCAGATAGTCGCTTACGGGATCTTTCATGCTGAACGCATGAAACTATATATAGCTCAACGACATTGTCAATAAAAGAGCGGTCGCGTCGGAAACCAGCCATTGAATTTGGATGAATCTTGTAGTATTCAAGATACCGCTCCAGGCGGCCTCGTATCATCCGTTCCATTATCTTCCCTACGCAGCTGGCCAGTGCCATTGGGCGGTATGAGGTGAGTTCGAGTGGGGATTTGCCCTGCTTCAAGATGGGTAACAAGTGGCTTACTTTCCAGTCATCAGGAAAATTGCCATCCTGCCACGAGATGTTGTAGAGGCTCAACAGTTCTCTCCTTCCACCTTTCCCAAGGTTGCACAAGGCTCGGTACGGAATACCATTTGGGCCCGGAGAAGTTGAATGCCTGCAGAGAGCTAGTGCCGCCTCGAGCTCCTCGATTGTAAAAGGGAGGTCTATGTGGTAGTCACGAGAACGGGGGACGTCACCTCTCACTGGAGGATCTGGACGAGTGACTTGGTTGGCGATCTGCGCACAGAAATCTTCTGCGGCATCGATGTCTTGCCTCCTTTGAAATAGCGTGAGCGCTTTGAATGGAAAACGCTGCTCCGTAGGGTGACGCAGACCTTGCACCGTTTTCCAAATGTGTGAGAGTGGCTTGCAAGGGTCTAGTGACTGGCAAAACGTTGCCCATCGTTCCAACGCTAATCGATCCATGTGACGCCGAATCTTCTTGTGCATCTTCCTGGCTGCCCGAAGATCGTGAATTGATTTTGTACGCTGATACCGACGCTCCGCCCGGCGTCGCAGTGCTCGGAGTCACTCCAACTCTATATCAAAGTCGTTTCGTGTGGAAGATATTGTCACCATGCGAGTGGCGTTTTGCATTGTGCTCTTAACTGCTTGCTCTAACCCAGATCGTAGGCCATCGCTGCAAGCATCTTCCATGTAAGATTTAAAGTTGGTCCATTGGACTGCTTGAATGGTCGTCCATGGACCATAACTAGACAAGCCTTTGATGTTAAGGTAGATTGGAATGTGATCACTTCCTCGTGTCTCAACATCTGGAAACCACTTGACGTATCTCGCGAGGGAGTTGGAGACGAAGGCAAGGTCGAGACAGCTGCCGTATGTCACCCCTCGAAGAAAAGTGGGGCTACCGTCGTTCAGGAGAGTAAGGCCATAGTTGTAGGCGATGTTTGCTAACCTGCGTCCTCTTGCATTTGTCCGCGTACCTCCCCATGCGAGATTGTGCGCATTAAAATCACCAATGATGACCAATGGTGCAAGAGACACTCTCAAAATATCCGCTAATCTCCTGGAATCTAGATTATTCGATGGCGATATATAAACGCCTGTGAGAGTAAACATGAGTTTGTTCTTTTTCACAGTGATGCAGACATACTGATTGTCATCGTGAGGCGCAATTGGTTGCACAACATACGTCACTTCACAAAGAACAAAGACGATGATTTTGCTGCACGCACCGTTCGTTGAAGACACGACAGCTTCGTACCCCGACAGTCTTATTGGTTTCGACAAATTGTGTTCACAAATGACGATGATTGGAAACACGTTGGTAAACACAAACTGACGAAAATCTGAAAGGCGTGATTTTAGTCCTCTGGCGTTCCATTGGATGACGGATGCAGCCTTGACTTCTTTACGAAATGATGAGGGGTGAGTAGCCATCTTGCTAGTTGAGCGATTGAAGCACTGGGCTTAGGGCGTCCAATAATCCAAGTGCACTTCGAGCAGATGGTGTCTTCATGTCGACTAATATCGCTTGGATGGCTTCTATGAGGAAACGCAGCACCAAGATCACTTGACGATCAGTTTTAGGCAAATCTTCCATGGTTGGAGACGGCTCTTGTGTGGCCACAACCTGCAGAGGTTTCTTAGCAGAAGAGCGCGTCGGGAGCGTGGGCCATTCCTCCAAAGAAGGAGGCTTTTCTGTTTCTTCCGTAGAAGTAGTGGGCCCTTCCGCGGCGCTACTGGATGGAACCGCTAAAGAGTGAGAAGTAGCGTCTAGGGAATGTGCCTTCTTTGAAGACTTTCGATGATGCCGACGTCAACACCGACGCCGGACTACTTCGGCTGCCTCCCTGTGTGTCGAGTTGTCTCGGGCCATTTGTCTGAGAACCGCGTGCTCCTTTTGGATTCGAGGACAGTCTTTCGATGGGGAAGAATGAGGACCGCTGCAGTTGGCGCACTTCAAAGTAGTCGCCCGACAGGCCTCTTCGGCATGAGGTTAAGCGCAGCGGGGACACAGTCGTAAGTTGGGGCATACGCCCTTGACGTGTCCTAGCCTGAAGCACTGATGACATTGAAGTGGCTTTTGGATGAATGGTCGAACCGGATGTCGTAAATGTCCAACTTTAACGTGGGACGGTATGCAATCTCTCTTGAAAAACACTTTTACGCAGCGCGTATTTCTATGGCGCCGCACTTGCGTAATGACAGTTCTCTCGTTTGCAGGCTGGATGAGGGTAGACAAGTCAGCCTTAGGAATGGCAATGTCGATGTCATAAATTACACCGGCAATTGATTTATCATCTATCGGTATAAGGGGGCGCATTTTAATGCCGCCTAGCTCAGTCATTTGCTGCAGCTGTCCTAGCGCACTCACATCGTGCACGTCTATGGCGAGAATGTTCTTCCTTGGGTTTACTCGTACGCCCTCAATTTGATGTGGCACCGCACATTCAAGAGTAACGGAAAGGGCTTGCCTGTTCAGAAGCCGTAGGTTGCTTGATGGATCTTCGGGCATGAAGATGATGACGTGTGGCCAGTGCGCAGGCCTTGACTGCACAGTCGCTGTGCTTGCAGGAGCTGATGCTGCTGTATTCGCCGTCCTTCTCTTCGCCCTCTTACCCCAGACAGGTATAAAACTGTCATTGGATGTGTCGTCTTCCGACACATAATAAAGATCGGTGTCCTCAGTGTCACTGGGAGAGCCAGCTCGCTTCCTTGTGGTTGACGGGTGTGAGGACCTGTGATTAGGTGGGCCTCTGGCATGTTCCACGGCCATCACCGCAAGACGGGGAGGCGAGGCACCTCAAAAGACCGATGATTTCACTAAAAAAATACAGAGCGCAGAAACAAGCGTTTTCTAAAGAGACACTTCTTCCCTTAGAATAGTTTGCAGTGAAGTCACACACACACACTAGAAGCATGGCAAGCAAAAGGAGGGTGATGCGAACGGGGCCTGATAGCACTATCACTTTGCACTCTTAAAAGTATATCTTAAGTGGAAGTTTCTTTTTATTCTGATAGCAGAGATTGGTACGCCTTAGTCTGTACATGGACGATCCATACTGAGACCAACTGTACCGAGACCATTAGTGCTTAACACACCTACATATACAATTCACGTGCATTTTGTTACCACAATATTTCTACCTGAGTCATAATCATGTTCCAGCTTTATATGCAGAATTTCACGCCACATTCATCACTTCACATGTTCGCCTCATTAACGTTTTTCGCAATCCCACCAACAGGCTCGAGAGGGTGTTTCATAAGGATTACATGCTTGGCGAAACTGGCATCAAGTTATCCGAGGACTGCACTGTAGTAGTACCGGTCTACTCACTTCATCACGACCCGGAGTTCTTCCCAGAGCCGGACGTTTTCAACCCTGACAGGCAAGCATGTAGAAGTCATCGTCACTCCCTCACCCATTGGTAATGCATGCGCAGAAGCTATCATAAATGGCATTCGCGGTCAAACTTGTGTATCGAAATAATATTTTTGGATCGTATGAAGAAAAAAGTCTTATGTTGCCTAAAATATATCTTTCTCGCGTCGTTCTACACTGTGTTATTGGTGGCTATCACAAACGAGGACCTGTTTAATTCATTATGTTCCTGCTAGCCCTTACATGAGCTCTTTTGAATGTGACCCAATGCGTTTGGTGTGGATGAATAACGAAGACCAGTTTCTTGCACATATTATACTGTTCCTTGGGATACAATATAATACAGCGTATTTGTTAAGTGTAGAACTTTGAATCTGCTCCTAGAAAGAACCTATTAGTTAAAGCTATAAGAAACAAAAGACAGGACAAAGTGGCACTTTTAATTATCAGTGTTGCGAATGCGGATATTCGAGCATCATTTATTTGCTTTTTTTGTTTTGTTTTCCTACGACCGTTGACGAGCAGATTCAGCGAGGAGAATATTAACTCCATCCGTCCCTACACCTTCTTGCCGTTTGGCGCTGGACCTCGAAACTGCATTGGATCGAGGTTTGCGCATCAGCTTGTGAAGACCTGTCTTCTACACGCCGTTCACAGCGTGCGCTTCGTGAAGTGCCGCAAAACAAAGGTGAGACGTCTCTGGGATTTACGATGTGCATGATTACATCACAACTTTTTTGAGCTAAGTGTATACATGTTTCGACGCAAGTATGAAATCACAAAGAGACTCGGTTGATTGGCTGTAACGTCAATATAATGCGGCGATTTCGAAGTTGGCGTAGTCACACAAGTCGTCGCTAGTTGTAGTGCTTAATCTTAGAGCTGCCTCTTGGATTTAGACACGATGTCGCATTTCACTTTCTTTTTTGTTGTTCTTTTTTGTTTTTGGTTTTTGAAAATCTGGACCGTGTGAAGGATATGTGAGTGACAATTTCGATTTCGTCATTGCTTTCGTAGAACGTATGAATCCACAAAAAAAGATGAAGTGAAGTGCAACAGATTCTTTCAGTGGCATATTCACTAGAAACTTTCAACATGGCCTAAAAATTAAAAAGGAATCGTATCGCACGTAGAAAATTTAGTTTAAAATTTGTAACTTACAGGTTTCATAGCGGTACTCTGGTACAGTCTAAAGATTTTAGCATGTCATTGTAAAATGCGAATTAAGAAGTGTTTTTTGCTACCCTTTCTCGTGCACTCGATTCTTACAGCGTTGATATAGCAGGCCTAAGAACTTAATAGTATTTTTGTTCTCAGGCAAGATATGAGTTAATGCTGTCAGGTCGTGCGGGTGCTCCCAAATCGTCGGTCACGTTAACACAAAAAATAACTGAATCATTTCTTGGTATTCCTATCAATCGTGCATAAGGTGTGTTTCAATGTGCGATTTCACTCTCCGCTTTCAGGTTCGTTTGACCTGGATATATGCGCCGCACTCTAACGGGAATAGACTTGTAGCTAGTTTAACGCTCTATTCCCAGCTTATGTTCTCAGAATCCTTTTTTCTTTCTTCAAAATCCTGACAATTAATTTCCGTTCTGTATGGTTGTTCGTTTACGCTACATATATATACTGTATGTCTGAGCCCAAAAAAATTTGTCCCCAATAGAGTAATCACTGTGACTGCAAACTATCTTTTCAATCATAAAGCGCCATTGATAACATCAAATAGGCAAGCAGCTAACCAGACTTCGCATTTATCGTAAACATGTTTAAGTAAACGACCTTGAGGCAATATTCGACAACTTTGAACATGGGGCATTACTGGAGCCAATGTTTTTTACCACTGGTCTTGTCTTCACTAAGGCAGCAAGCTGGCAGTTCAAGGCAGTTGCTGACTTGTAGAAGGTCAGACCTCTTTTCTAACTATTGACTGTAGCGTCACGTCCCCTTCAAGGATCTTTTTTTTACGTCTTCATCCCACCATCTGCTGAACGTTTTACTAGTTTGGATTTGAAACATTTACGTTCGACATGATGAGCGTTACGGTGGCTATGCAGGTTCCCCTCGAGTACCGACCAGGATTTGGCCTGTTGCATCCCAAGGACTTGGTCATAGGCGTCAGAGAGAGGAGCAGCTAGCCTGCATCGCTTACCATGCTGGAAGGGCACATGAAGAGGCGCACGAAACTCTCATTAGGCGCCACATACTTGTCACTTTAGAGTAACCTACGGAACGAACCTCCCATGCATGTGCTGGTGATGGTTATTTGATAATATATAAGAATTCCACTCTGCCGACATCATCGTTTGTCTGACTACGCCCATCGCAAGGCGAAGGCCTATCTCATTATGAGGGCACAGGTCATCGACTGAAGCCGTCAAAGTAACTCAATTTGCTTCTCATGAAAGCTTGCGGGTCCTACAGTTCTTTCCCTAGCGCTGGCTGAAGGGACGGCCAGAGCTTTGGTTTTCGAGATGATATTGCAAGGTTTAGTAGTTGATATTGCGCGTCAAGCTAGAGGACCGGTTAGCGTTACACTCAACAGTTGGAATATTTTGAGAATTTGCCGTCCTAAAAATGCAGAAGCTGATGGAAACTCCCAAGCCAGCCACCACACAGGTGACTGTTTAGGCAAGTGGCAATCAAACTGCGTTTTAAGTGGGACATACAGAAAACGCATTGCTTGTTCTTCTTCGCCTTTTAGTGTGTGTCACACCCACTTCGAGGGATTGGCCGAAGGCTGAGTGGCCGTAGAAAATGCTGTGGAACTTTTGAATGACGGAGTTATGAAATAAAAACATTACAAATTTTACATGAAATTAGGTGCATCAAGCTAGCCTCACGATTTCGAAAAGGGTCTATCCCACGAGAAAACAACCCGGCATGGAACAATTCGGGGCAGTGGCCGACGCCGTAGTGGTATGGCTCCGCGGCTTGCATTACCACAGCGTTCCCGCGCCCGATGACACCAGCTCTTTCTGTAATTCAAAGGCGCCAGTTTAAATGAAACTTACATTTTTTAAATAAATTGTATTTCTCACTAGTGTCTCGACATCTCCTGTGTGCCATGCTGTTCCGTATTCTAGTAATATTTAGATTAGTGAACTTAAAGTTGACTATTTCTTTGAGGCTCTTGAAGTTCACTCAATTGAGAGTTGACTGTACCGAGCAGCTACCCCACGCTGCTAGAAAAAAAAAACAGAAATACCCTACAATTTGGGATAAATACCTTACGGTTGCCAATACTTATTAACAGCAATGTATACACACAAGCCCACCAACGCGCGTTATTCGATGTCGATATGCCGTTGTCGATAGCAGGGCTCAAAAGAGTTCGTTAACCTGCCTGCTCCAACTTGAAAAACAGTCCAAGATTCACGGGATTTGCAGACCGATAGCTTCAAGTTCACCTCAGTCGTCACGTGCGTCAGGTGTCACTTCGAAATGCTGAACGCAGAACCCTGACGTATGCGACTGAAACGCTACAGTGTGATGTAATAGCACTTTTTGTAAAAGAATATTTAAGTGCGTGGAACGACGCTGGCTACACTACCTTGCGTGCTTTATCAGGAATACGGAGGGAGCCTGCATTACAGACCTGCCTCGCCGTGTGGGTCTAGTGGCCAAGGTACTCGGCTGCTCGCCCGCAGGTCGCGGGATAGAGTCCCGGCTGCATTTCCGATGGAGGCGGGAAAGGCTGTGGGCCCGTGTGCTCAGATTCGGGTGCACGTTAAAGAACCCCAGGTGGTCGAAATTTTTGGAGACCTCCACTATGGCGTCTCTTATAATCATATGGTGGTTTTGCGACGTTAATCCACACATATCAATGAAGCATTACAGACCTATTTCATGTTTATAAAGAGCGCTAGGTTCCGTCGGCGCAATGAGGCGCTTTTAGCGACGTCGTGGTGCCTATAGGCTCTGCCCAGCCCAAAGCGTAGGCACACATTCGAGATAACGCACACATTCGCATTTTTTAGTTACCTACACAAAAATTTCAAAATAAAAGAACAAAAAATACACAGGATTTGTGCCCACTTTTAGGTATTAATGAGAAACCCTTAATAGCATAGTTTACGAGGTTAAAAATGCGTCAATGTGGTGATGTTTTATATGGGCAGAGCTTTGAACATCGCCGCATTGACACATTTTCAGCCTCGTAAACTATGCTGCTAAGGCTGTCTGACTCAAACGTGGGCCCGAAAAGGCGAAATGTGTGCTTCATCTCGAAACTGCCTTTCGTTTTTTAGACAGGCATTACATGTATAAACATTTTAAAGTACGTATGTGACGCCCGCTTGCGGTTTTTGCCGGTGGCGCTTGTCTGCCGAGTTCAACGTTCGCCAGGCCGCGCCACTGCTTTGCCGTGTTTGAGCAGTTCAACGGGAAGCGACATTCCAGCGTGACAACTCCGCCGGAAAGGTGGCAGTCTGTCTTTATGGGATAGTTTTGCGCACTCATTGCGCCGCCCATCAGCGAACGGCCAGCATTTCCATTGCTGAATGTGTGCAGATGACCAAGAGTCACGGTAAGAAACTGCACCTTCTTCAAATCGTTCACGCGACTTTCGTTTTGGCGTGAAACCGCTGGTGCCAAAGTCATGTCAGTTACGCGCACGTGTTTACATAGGATTTTTCGTAGTCGTGGGGCCGGTTCATTTCTCACAATTTATGAACAAACAATTTCAGGCGCTCTAGGTGTGACAATGAAAAGAAAGAAAGAATCCATTGGGAGCTTATAAGCAACGTCGGCTCAATGCTGTTGTCGAGCCGCCGTGTGACATTTCCGCGCCTGAGAACGTCCAGCAAGATTCAACTGATTCGGACAGAATGCATACACCGGAATCGATTTCTTTTCTACGTGTTGGGGTAGCGTCAGACGATATTAGTGGAGTTTCTTATACAAGTGCGTCGAACTGGCATGAGAGTACTATGCTTGGCTCTACAATTGACGTGTTGCAAGACCCGCATGATAGTGTCTTGCCTGGACGTATTGCATTAGACAAAGAAACGATTACTGTGTTTGTTCGAGGTGAAGTGTTTCTCTGTGTGATTATTCTCTGTGTAAATGATTACTGTGTTTCTCCTAGCTGCCATCTTCCCGCATCATGGTAAGCCAGAGATTGAATGTATGCACTGCCGTTCAATATGATGATTGATGTGTGGGGTTTGACGTGCCAAAAACACCATATAATTATGAGAGACGCCGTAGTGCAGGGCTCCGGAAATATCTACCATCTGGGGTTCTTTAACGTGCACCCAAATCTAAGCACACGGGCCTACAACGATTCCGCTTTCATCGGAAATGCAGCCGCCGCAGTCGAGATTCGAACCCACGACCTGCGGGTCAGCCGCCGAGTACCTTAGGCACCTTTCATCCCTCTTTCCTTTATCCCCTGTGTAGAGTAGCAGGCTAGAGCGAACTAGCTCAGGCCAACCTCTCTGCCTTCTAATAAATTCTCACTCACACTCACAGACCACCGCGGCGGGGCGCCGTTCAATATGAGCGCTTGTTACATATTTCCTATAACTATACGCTTATATTTATTTATTTATTTGTTTATTTTTATCTATTCCCAATACCTTACAAGCTTCTTATTGAAGCATTGTTTAAATGAGGCGATATATGGTTGAATTTAACACGTGATAAATACAGAGAAGGATGAAGTCTAAACTATACATTCTGAAAGGTGCACTGAGATAATGTAATGTAATCGAGTGCCAGAAAAGGAAGAGCCACACCCATGTAAAAAAAAAATAAGTTAGGAGCGTGCGCGAAGCGGGGAAAAATGCGAACTTAACATCGACAATGAGTGATTGAAAGACAAAGCAAATTTTGGCAACATTTGCTATACTACAATGTGGCATATTACAGCGTTACACAATATTTACGCAACTTACGAGGTAACACGTCGGGAAATAAAATGAGAAATAACTACGTAAGCATGAAATGTTCGAGTAGGCATTTGCGGAGGGCTTTGCCATTAGTAATCAAAGTGATATCGCCAGGGAGATCTCGTTGCAAAGATTAACGGCATGTGGCAGCGCAGAATGCTTATACGTTTTTGCCTTGCCAAAGATGCGCTCAGAACTGCCCTGATTATAGAGCCGCATAGACATGCGGCTCTATAATCATACATTTCATTTATTCAATAAATGCATGCACTTATTGAATAAATGCATTTAGTGCAATAATTGTGCATGCAATGCAAATGGACATGCATTTATTGAATAAATGCATGGCCCTTATAAGGACATAAAATAAAAATACAGTGAGTTCAACAATGTCTTCTTGAATGAACACAATTTATTGAACGCTACAACAAACAAACTGGAAGTCACTTTTGTTCACGCGGTATCAACACTACTTCACCACGCGGTATCAAAACTACTTCATCGTGAACATTGTGCACGTAGCCAAAATATCGCCCTCCTGGAATAGGAGGTCGCACACAGCGCAAGATCTTGATAGTTCCTTATCCAATCTCGGTATTGCTCGTTGCCACTGTTGAAGACACACCTCATTAATGGGTGGCCTGAAAAAATGCCTTTTTTCGGTCGCGAAATTCGTTGAGTCGAAGCCGCTTCGGCAGCCAGTGACAAAGCAGCGAGGCGTGTTTTATAACACCGAAAAGTCGTCACACTACGCATGAGAGCTATGCAGCTAACACCCGCCACGATAACACAACAGAGCTGACAGCAAATGAGATTGATTTGATTGATATGTGGGGTTTAACGTCGGAAAACCACCATATGATTATGAGAGACGCCGTAGTGGAGGGCTCCGGAAATTTTGACCACCTGGGGTTCTTTAACGTGCACCCAAACGGACAGCAAGTGAAACACAACGTCAATTGTCACCATGATATCGCAGTAAGCAGCAGTGGGAGCACAAACTGCGCGAGTGTCGTTGATCTCGCTGAGACACACAATGATAACGATTGCCTCGGAACGCACTTGCACTATACTTGCAGGCTACGAAGAAGCACCTGCTGTTTTGCTTCGCCGGCGTGGTCGGTCAGACCGGTCAAAGAAAAACGACGAGCGCGCCCCCTCGTGGTGGTACATAGAAGAATGACACCTGCGGCGGCGCAGTTTGCAAACTGAAAGAAGAATCTGATTGATTGATTGATATGTGGGGTTTAACGTCCCAAAACCACCATATGATTATGAGAGACGCCGTAGTGGAAGACTCCGGAAATTTCGACCACCTGGGGTTCTTTAACGTGCACCCAAATCTGAGCACACGGGCCTACAACATTTCCGCCTCCATCGGAAATGCAGCCGCCGCAGCTGGGATTCGAACCCGCGACCTGCGGGTCAGCAGCCGAGTACCTTAGCCACTAGACCACAGCGGCGGGGCTGAAAGAAGAATCTAGTAACGTAGGTCAAAGGCGCCCCGCGGTACGCTCAGCGAATCGTCTCGTCATGAGTGGCGGAACGGAGCGGTTGCGTGCAGTGTCGAGGCATGGTGGGCGAAGCCAAGCGCAAGAGCTTGGCTTCGCCCACCATGCCTCACAGAGCTTCGCGGTGGCGTCACGGTGTGCATGCGTGTTCGCAGAAGCTCTGCCGAGCCGCGCCTGACTAATGCCGCCTAGGTAACTACAGGCCTGCTCACTGTGTCGGCCGCGGGCTCTGACGTGACTCCGTTTCGTCCAGTGTGCTTCGCTGCACAGACGTGCCTACGCTTTTACTCTCGTCGCTCGACAGACATGGATTGCCAAGCCCGACGAAAATTTTCGCGGCGTGCTAGTGTTCTTGTTGTCAACTGGAGAAGACCATGTTTTTCTATGTCCCTGAACTGCAGCGTGAATGTGTGATGCGTTTTGTGCACTGTACGTTCGCAAAATGTACGGCTGTGAATCCGAACGTTTGGGCGATGCTGCGTGGCGAATTGTCGCGGCAAAGGAACCAATGCCGCAAGTGTTCTTGTTTCCTGAGGACAACCTAAGAACAAAATGGGAGCATGTCCTTCGTCGAGCTGACATCGACATCCATTTTCTTCGTGACCCGAAGGTACAGTACCTGTGCCGTTACTGCATATCTTTAAATTGTTCCCCATTGTCAACATATTCCGTTCCTGCTCCAAGATAAACGTATCATGTGTGTTTCTGACTCGTTGGCGTAGGCCCTGGCATTAAGTTAATAAATTCGCGTTGCAGAACATTTTGAGAACAGGCGTTTTTTTCTTCAGGGTCAGTAAATATTTTGCAATGGGCGATTAGCGCCGCATACTTGCATTAAATCTGTTCACTTGCATGGTTGATAAAAATGGAAGGAATGCTGTTGCATTACTTAGTGCATAGATTTCGTGCATAGTATTCTCTTGGCGGTGTTCATATCACGTTTTTGCAGTATTATTGCGGTCAGCGCCTTAGTCTAATATGTTTCCTTGAAATTTAGAGGCGGGTGGACACTTACGGTAAAGTGCTTTCGTAATTGGTTTTCAGGTGTGTAATAGCTCTACTTTAAGCTAGAATAATTAAGAACAACTACCAAGAATATGCCGATCCAAGAAACGGCAGTGCGGTATAGGAGTGCCCACGGGGGCTACACGGTTCAATATGGACCCAGTACTAACAGTTTTCCCAGGTCCTAAATTACATGACCGACTGCGCACCACTGCGAGAGGGACCTGAGTAAAAGAGGAAACGCCGCTTCTTGTGTTGCTCACGAGAAATTTTTGGGAAACGAAAGATTTTTTTTTTCTCTTGCAATGGTCAATCGCCTGATATTGTGCTGAATACCATACTTGCGGCAGCAGCACACACTCACCTCAATAACTGCGTGTCTATGAAGACAGATGCTGGAAATAGTACAAATAAAACTGCAGAAACTTTGCAAATGAGTTGGGAACCGTTTCTCTGCATGCTCTAGATACTGTGGGAGTGCGTGCATAAGTAAATAATGAATAAAATATATTGTGTTTGTTTTGTAAATTTGTTGGTCCATCAAATTTAGCTCTTATAGACCGAGCACACGTTCGTTAACGTCAATCTTTGGCTTTTTCGTGGATGAATAGGCTTAAAGGTGAGTCTTCAAATGCTATTAAAGCGCAATACTTTACCTAAGCCAGTGCGGTTTTTTTTCTTTTTTTCTTTTTTTTACCCAAAAGGCATAAGCCCGCGAGGCGGCTGAGGAGCTTGGCATCTCAGTCCCCACGTGGGAGCTGCCCGCAGCACAGTGATCTGTGTTTTGGAGGACCAAATAAAAGTTTATCCAATCCATTCCAAAAGGCATAATAGAGCTGGTAAGCATGCAGAACTAGCCTTGGGAGGTTAAACCCCACATATCAATCATGCAGAACTAGCCGCGCACACTTTATCTTCTAACGGGAGACGATGATGGCAATGGGTTCACAGCCTCCCGTACGCGCGCTCGCTCGGGCAAAAGGAGTGACGTCACGGCGGCAGTGAGCAGGCCTGATAATCTTCTAGGTGGCATTGGTCTGACTCGCCGAGTAGGCAAAGCAGGTGCGAAACTCTGCCGCCGGTTGCTAGGCAACGCGCGATGATATCTTCTCTGAGCGGATATCTGTTCACGACGGAAGGACCAATGCTCGGCGTCAACAGCTCTATTGTTAAATCAAGATAAACTATAGCGTCTCAAAATGAGTGGGAGGATAAAGGAGGTCAGTTGAGAGTTCCACGTACTACAGTGATAAGACGTGTGGCACTATGAGAACAGACGTCAGTCGTTAAACACGTTACCCCCATAGGGAAACATAGTTACGTAAACAGCGGACACTGCCGTAAGGTCCTGCGGCTGAGCCACTGCGCGACGCGATAATGTCTTCAGCATAAGTAAAACAACAGTTTTTTTTTTCGATGCAGGGATTTGAACCCGTAGCCTCATGCTACGACAGGGAATGTGCTTTCCACTAGACTACACACCCGTGCTTCCACAAAGTGAATACGTGTGTAGTACACCTAAACCACATGAATGTGTACCTTTCGTGCAAAACAAATGCAGAAATCCATCACTTTCTAGTCAGACTTAAACTGATTTTTGTGGAAACGCATTAGACGTCCTCAGCGAGACACGGCCTATAGAGCCGATATGGTGAATTGCACAAACCAATAGACTTTTTTTTTCTTTGAAGAACATTTGATGCCAAAGTTGAGTTTTCATGGTCCTGCTGAGGTGGCTATCACATGTGTTGATCAACAAGTAGAAGCGAGCATGGATACGCCATCTAGCGGTCGGTCAGACCCTTCCTTGCTCGGCCACGAAAGGGCTCGAGTGGCCACTCTTTACGAAAGCATATTCCTCGATGATCCCCCGGTGATGATCCCCGGTATGATTGAATGCGTACATTTCAGTTTTATAGATGTTGCTGATGTATGCCCCAGGATGCACTCAAACATTTGCATCATGCACTCAACGTCCACGCAACCTCATAAAATTTTTCGGAAACATTCCGAAAAGTTGGGATACGTTCATTCCAGGACTGCGCCATGTGATGAAACATCTGGCAGTTTTAGTAAACCTGGTCACAGTGACACAAAAAAAATCATGTGTGCATGTAAAAACTATAAATAACCACTCATGTCCACTCTGTAGAAGCACGCTGACAGAAAGGCCGATTTAGTGCAAGGAGTTTGCACAATGAACCTACACTATGCACAGAGCTACGCAATCTTTACACAATGTTTCATACCGCAAAAAAACATTTAACAGGCACGCACTCGGAAAACGCTTTTGGCATCTTTGACGTATCACGAAAATCGTATTTTTTTAGGACGCCTAATGTACATGGTCTAATGCAAGGACTTTATAATGTGCGTAATGCACAGAGCTAAATGCGATGTTTATGCCATGTTTTTCTTTACCGCACACAATATTTTATTGAGTATGCACACGCAAACGCCTCCAGGTTCTATCGCATATCATTGAAATTTCGTAGCTCTTTTTTCTCTTTGTAGGAACACTTAAAGCACATGACCACGCAGCGGCACGTACGTAAGTTATGAAATGTGTACTTGCCCTAGCGCTACATCAGTTGTAAAAATCGAGCCACATTTATTTTAAATGCGAAACGTTTCTTAGTGAACTTCGGCGACTTTGGATCTATCTATCTATCTATCTATCTATCTATCTATCTATCTATCTGTCTATCTGTCTATCTGTCTATCTATCTATCTATCTATTTATCTATCTATATATCTGTCTGTCTGTCTGTCTGTCTTTCTATCTATCTATCTATCTATCTATCTATCTATCTATCTATCTGTCTATCTGTGTGTCTGTCTGTCTGTCTGTCTGTCTGTCTGTCTGTCTGTCTGTCTATCTATCTATCTATCTATCTATCTATCTATCTATCTATCTATCTATCTATCTGTCTGTCTGTCTGTCTGTCTGTCTGTCTGTCTGGTTATTTATCTATCTATCTATCTATCTATCTATCTATCTATCTATCTATCTATCTATCTATCTATCTAGTTATTTATCTATCTATCTATCTAGTTATTTATCTATTTATCTATCTGTCTATTTATCTATCTGTTTATTTATCTATCTGTTTATCTATCTGTTTATCTATCTATTTATCTATCTATTTATCTATCTATTTGTCTATCCATTCATCTATCTATTTGTTTATCCATTCATCTATCTATTTGTTTATCCATTCATCTATCTATTTGTTTATCCATTCATCTATCTATTTATCTATCTATCTATTTATTTATCAATTTATTTATCAATTTATTTATTTGTTTATTTATTTATTTATCTATTTGTTTATTTTTCTATTTATTTATTTATTTTTATCTAGTTATTTTTCTGTTTATTTATTTATTTTTTATCTAGTTATTTTTTCTATTTATTTATATTTTTATTTATTTATCTATTTATCTATTTACTTATCTATATATTTATCTATCTAGCCGCCTACGACTTTTAGCTATCCTGGCTGTTTCGATAATGGCATCGATACAAAACTGGGCATGGCATAACATGACTGTATGAAAAACAAATCTGACTAGACATAACATGAAAATCATGACATGTATGTCATGAATGTCATGATTTACGTTTCATGGTCCTGCAGCTTTTGCGGTGGTTTCGTTCACATGGCATGTTGTAACACTGGTATCGTATGGCATGATTGCATGACGAACACAACCGACAAACGCTCACATGAAAATCATGACATGCGTGTGATGTAACAACATGACTACATGCCAAAGCGCATGATGCGCTTGCGGCGTTTCGCTAGCGTCACATATATCATATTTTAGTATTACAGTACGTGAATGAATGACGAAACTATGATACTGGTGCAAACGTGTTAAACGTGAGATGCGTGTCATGTAACAACATGACTACGAGCTACACTCATGATGCACTCATGGCCATTTCGCTAGCTTCACATGTACCAAACTCGGTATTACGTGACGCGAACGGACGAAATAGGTAAATGATACATCCAAACATGATAATCACGACATGCGTGTCATGTAACATGACAACGTGCCACATTAATGATGCGCTCGTGGTGGTTTCGCTAGCTTCACATATGCCGAATTTCGGTATTACGTGACGCCAATGAATGACGAAGGTATGTGACTGGTGCAAACTTGGTAATCATGAGATGCGTGTCTTGTGAGAACATCAATACATGCCACAGTCAGGGCGCCAATACATTTCGACGTGACGCGGCGCGCGTGCTCACCAGCGTTCATTTCGTCGCGTCACGCCGGCGTTGGCATGCCGAGCGCCGGTGCTGCATGTACTCGCAGGCACGCGCCGCGCCGCGTTGCTTTGACGCATGCGTGTTTCAGCGCGTCCGACGTCCCTCCGTCACGAAAAGAGGGAGGCGCAGTGCTGTCTGGGTAACGCATCGAAGCGAAGTGCAGCATGTCGCATTTCGCGCCCGATGGCCGACGGGCCGTGCCAACGGACGCTGGTCGCATCTGGCGTCATACTAATAGAGTGCTCGCGTTTTGCTAACGTAGCATTGCTTTGCCTAGCGTGCGCGCTCGTCGACGTTACATTGGACTATATTTGGCCCTTCATGATGCGCTCGCGGGTGTTTTGCTATAGCCCCACATGTACCAAACTTGGTGTTACGTGACGTCAGCGGATGACGACATATGACTGATGCAAACATGATAATCCTGACACGCGTGTCATGTGAGAACATGACAATATATCACGCTCATAGCGTGCTCGTAGCCGTTTCGCTAGCTCTACATATACTAAATTTGGTATCCCGTGACGTGAATTGATGACGAAGGTAAACGACACATCCAAGACTGATAACCATGACACGGAAGTCATGAACGGCATCATTTACCTCCACTTCGTAACGTTGTGCTGATTTTAAAGTGACATATCAATATTTCTCATTCGTGCTTCACATATCATCGATTCCCACTTCCCGTGGGATTCGCCCATTTTTTTTCTAGAAGCTTGATACATTTAATTCTTTATCTCGTCATATATTGACACATCTTACACAAGCTGACAGTTACAATATATGGTACATTCGACTGTTCCTTTCCGGGTGCTCCAGAGTGCTACAGGGACGGGATTCACGTTCGGCTCATTGAAGCTGAGCGCTCTGAATACCTTCGGCTGGTTGTTTCAGAACACCACACTAGAGCTCGGAGCGCTCATATAGGTGCTCTGACTTTGATCTCGGAGCGCGATTGAGACTTGGCCGCGTGACTCCTGCGCATCGCCCGTTTGCAGCACGCAACTGCGAGGACATGTTTCCTCTTCCGGCCTCTGATTGCGTCACGTTTGGAAATGGTACATGCCCTCTGGCTCGAGTTAAGAGCGGGCTCCACAATTTTGCAATCTGTGTTGTGGTGGCGCCCTGTCGAATGCAGCAATACATTTTCTGTGATGAACCTTACTTCCGGGTAAAGAAGCACTGTTGGCGTAGGCGAGTATTGTCTTACCTTGGACTGCGATCCATTTCGAGGCATCTTACTCTGCCAAGCAATCCGTAATATATGAGATAGCCCAAATCTTTAGTTCATGTCCATTGATCAATCTGCCATGGCCGAAAGGCAATAAACACTCGAAAAGGCCAGCTTTATGCTGCATAAGCTGAACTACTAGACCTTATCGATAGGGACACGAGAATAGATAAGAAATGACCGGAAAGATGTAGGAGGCCACGTTTGACGGGATGGACCACGATAACAGGAAATGTATGGCGTAGCCGGCACAGTGCATGCCTACATTTCGCGACATATAAACACCTAATACGTTGCACGTCGCCCTCTTCACGGAACAACCACCGGATTGGTTTAGCCGACTCTGACGAAAACACATGTGACAGCACCAAGAATCAGCAGACGCGAAGTGGCGTGCCCACTATCAGTATGTTTTGATCCTTGTGCAAGAGTGTCAGAATGTCCATCTTGAGCGTCTTCGTTTTCTACGAATGGCTGCTGTTAGCAATCACCATTGCTGTTCTGATGTATCTGTGAGTATTTCAACTGCCATTGAGTGCATTCACCTAATGCCGGTAAGGTTATCCGGAAACACAGAAGTGTGAAAAGAACGCCATAAATGACAATGCGCGTTCGTAGAATGCGAATCGCAAAGAATCTGCCACTTCCTTTTATCGGTAAAGATTGTGGTTACCCAAGCTGCACCTACCGGGAAGCGGGACCTGCAGCATAAGAAGCGGCGAGTGACGTTACTAGACATTCATGCGTGAAAGAAGAACGTGCAAACTATTTGAGCTGCGTTTTGGCACGTATACGGGAAGGCAACGCACATGTAGGCCATTCGAACAGCAGCGTTGCGGTGCAATGGTGCAATGCACATAATTGCTTGCTGCTGCCAATTGTTTCATGCCACTACACTATACTGAATCGTTAAACGCTAAGTCACACTGGGATATTGGAACAGGTAATACCACAGTTTTGGTGGCCACTCACTCCCGCAGTGCATTTGGTGCAACATTTCAGTGAGAAAAACCCCGCTACCCGACCGACTGAGCCTTCGTTAATATAAGAAAATAACTCGAGGCTTCTGCTGGATTTGTAAATTTCGTCGTGTTAGATGCTTTCGCCATGCATTTCTGTGGTGCTTGTACGCGTTTTCCCCGTCCGAACGCGCTGGACGTTTCCTCATAAAGGAGTACTGAAACAAACATTTACAGGGGAGTCAAATTGTGGGAAACATTTGTGTGGACACGTACGCATTATGTACCATATCAACGGCTAATATGGCGTTAAACATACACGAAATTGATTATAGCACGTGGTCGTGACGGTGCAAACGATTCCAGTTGAACTCGGAAAGACGTAATACTTTATTTGTACTCAAATGTGGCCGAAAACAATGTTAAACTGTTAAACAATGTTTAAGGAGCATCAAGGAACAAATCTGCCAGGCGTACAATGTTGTAGTGGGACACACGTCTTTCGAATCTCGAGGGAAAAGCGCTGGGAAGCACGTGCGGCGCAAACAGCGCGACCCCACATGCAGCGTCGCATCACGACCACTCTTTGAACTAAGGTGGACCGACGGCTACCGTTGATAAGCACCCGTTTGCACTTGCATTGTACTAGCACGTTTCTAGAGAACTGCTAAGAAGAGTGCTGTAAAAAAAAATTGCCCGCAGCTTCCCTCGGGGGAACACTGAGGAGGATGCGGACCATATAATTGGTTAACGGGGTGTTAAAGTGCGACTTACTTGGGTCGATGGCTAAATTGGTTAACGTGGTTGTGAAATGGGGTGTTAAATTGCGACTTACTTGGGTCGATGGCTAAATTGGTTAACGTGGTTGTAGGAGGGGGTGTTAAATGAGTGAACACGTACACACGTATGCGAAAGGGCGGCGCTGGTCGAAGGGACGTCTATCATTGTGTTTGTGGATTCGTTGGAATTCATTTCACCGCGACCTTGGACGTCGACGCGCCGTACAAACCAACCGACGAGCGGCAACTGAGCGAGCGAGCGCCGACCTTGAGTATATATACAGCACGACGGCGCATGCACTGTCAGCTGTTGAATGTTCTCGAAGCGCGACGCCACATGCGCGTCCACTGGAGAATCAGGAGAATTGTAGATGTCGAACGCGGTGTGTAGAGGAGGAAGGGTGCACAGATGGTGGAGGAGTGAAGCGCGTGCGGTGTGTAAAGGAGGAAGGGATGCACAGATGGTGGAAGAGTGGGCGACGGCGCGACGGCGCATGCGCGCGCGTCAGCTGTCGAATGTTCGAGAAGCGGTGTGGACGGCGCGGACGACGCGGACGGCGCACTACAAGGCGCGAGTATAAGATGCTCCGCATCTAAAAAATCGAGTAAAAAGGGTGTCTTTTTGTGCCACAACAATAATCATGATTGCTTGGGTTTCCTTTCTCTAAACTCGGCGCTGGCCACTTTAATATCACAAAGGCTATGTCACGCTGATAACGCGCTTGTCCTTCAGGACCTGAAAGTGCCTGGATAGATGACGATTATTGTTGTGGGACAAAAACAATCCTTTTTTACTCGATCTTTTCTTTGAGTGAGCCTCGAGAGTAAGGCCGCACTAACGGTATTGAGCAGCTCGGAAGTATGCCTGAAAAGCTCATCTTCCCCCTCCCCCTCCCCTGCGCAGGGTAGCAAACCGGTTGCCTATAGACTGCTTAACCTTCCTGCCGTATTTTTCCTCCTATTTTCCTCCTCCTTGAGCTTTCACTTCTGCTATCGGATGATGTTTCAGTGAATATTCACTGTGCAAAAAGGTTAGAAAAATCTGCAAGCGCACCCAGAAGTAAAATCTCTGCCTCGGACAGTTGGAGGGAAGTACTTTTAAAGTCGTACGTAAATCGTCTATAATACCGTTGATACGCGATACATCTGGGACAAAAAGAATAGGGAAGTTATTCCCCTATAATAGGTTTCTTATTCCCCCCTATTAAGTTTTTGTAGTCAACGTTGTAAGACTATGACTTAAATATAAAAGAATGGAAAGGATATGCAAAACATAATGGCTTTTTTTTTCTCCCATGATCTTTACTGGCACTAGCAAGCCCGTGTTTTCGGATGTCATCGTCAGTTATTCTTTCAACTTAGCCTAAAAAAGACAGTGGCTTAAATGATCATAGTGTAAACAAAGCAGGTTGATCCCACGAGAGATCAAACGAGCATGTCCGGTCTAATGTTTTGTTTTTGTCTGTTTTTATATGTTATATGGGCGCATACAAAGTTCACAGAACCAAACATTATATTTCATTTGAAGTGCAGCAGTTTTCTTCGGGAGAGTTCGAGGAAGAGGGAATTAGCCCCTGTCCCTTCCAACCCTCCGTGGATTTTATTCAGCGCAACGAGAAAAAAAAATGCAAGGTGGCGGTGCGGGCGTCCTGTTTTGCTCACCGCAATATTTTTTGGATTTCACAACCAAATTTACCTAAACTATATATGTTGTGTCGACATTTTTCCAGCTGGCTTTATAACACGTTACTTCTAATTATATTAATAATTTCTGCATGATGTTTTCAAAAAGGGAAACGGACAATAGTTTCAAGGAAAGTATAGGGAAGTTATTAGGCCAAATTGTAATGTAAATGTGAAGAAAGAAAGGTGCGTGAAAAGATAACTTGCCGTGGGCAGGAACCAAACCTGCGACCTTCGAATAACGTGTTCGGTGCTCTACCAATAAGCTACCATAGCGGCTAGCATACCAGCCACTCTATTGGGTATATATGTGGATGTAAACGTGAGAGGTGTCAGTCAGTGCCATATTTTACAACGTCACATGCGCGGCATTAAGTTCACGTAAGTAAAGTTCTGTGCCATCGCATCTTTTGAACAGCCGATTGACCCGTCATCGCAACTACTGGAAGAGCCAGAATGTTGTGCACGAGAAGTTCTCTCTCTTTTTTGGACCTCAGATGAAGCAGCTATACAAGGTGAGAAAATATTGCTTCTTCTATAAGGATTATACAAATTTCATCACCTACTTTGTTTTCTGCAGCCGCTTCACGCTGTAGATCAAGAACTCTACAAAAAGCACGGACGACTATTTGGGTAAATGTGACTTAGTGGTTGTAGGAGAACAACGTTATTGAAATCCTTGTGCGTTCTTTACAAACAGGTCCTTTGAAGATGGAAAACCGGTGCTCTACGTCGCGGAACCGGACCTGCTGAAGTTGATCCTGGTTAAGGATTCCGGATTGACTCAGAGAAAAGTAAGTGTACAAGCCTATTTTTTCTAGAAGAACAATGTCTTATGCAAAAAAACAATAATAAACAATTCCATACATGTTCGTGGAGCCTCTGCGAGCTAAAACAAAAACTGTTTTCTCTTAAGCTAAGTCATATTTAGCGATCATATGGGAAAAGTGGATTAACTCTCAACTAGGCTGACGTAAAACCTATTCTGTATTAAATTTCTCACGTTAGATCTTATTTTTCAATTGCGACAAAAAAAATTTCAGTTTCGTAAGAGAAAAGTGATATGTTATTACTCATTTCCTTTTTGAAAGAAAAACAATGTCACAATTCTTCAATTTGTATCTTTCCAGCAGTATTTGCAGAAATTCATTTCCTGAATGCGTCAAAAGACATGTTGCTGAACTACCAACCCGAATATTTATTTTTAATGGATATATATGCGAGCACTTACAATGACAGCCCGCACACGTTGTGACCTTTACAAATGTATGTAAAATTTCACCTTCAATCCAGCTGTCATGATATCATTTGCCATCGCTATTTATGCAATAGACACTGCACTGAAACAAACTTTAAATTTTTGTTTGATGGTACCTCTCTTGCCGCTTTTCCTCGATCCTTGGATCAGGCGAATGTGTAATCGAACTGTGGAATGCACATAAACACGTGGTGTTTTTCATTGCAACTTGCTGTGCAGCTAGACAGCTGATTAGTTCTGCTGAGCATGTACGTACACATTTTGAAACGAAATGGCACATTGTCCACGTTAGCGAGTTTCAGCATGGCATTCGACTATGAAAGTACATTTGCTTGTCCCAGTTTAGCAGAAAATACATCATACGAATAAATAACTAATAAATTTCACTAGTGGCTCAAAAAGCTTCCAATACCGCAGTAAACGAAAAAAGAATCACTATTGGGACTATAACCTTAACGACGATTATAGTAGCAAGTACACACTTGAGGCCTCAATGAAGGTAGGCTTGGAGCCTTGTTGGAGAACATTGTGTCAACAGTTGACAATTAGAGCTTCTATCTGTTCTTATTCCCCCTATTAAGTTTTCGTAGTCAACGTTGTAAGACTATGACTTGGATATAAAACATTGGAAAGTATATGCAAAACATAATGGCCCTTTTCTTTTTCTCCGATGATCTTTACTGACAGTAGCAAACCCTTGTTTTCGGATGTCGTCGCAGGTTATTCTTTTCAGAAACTGAGTCAGCGCCAGTGAAACAGTTTCCGTTCGCGTGTTTCCTCCGTCAAATGTTTGGGGGCGTGCATAGATGAAGCAAAGCTTGCTTTTCACTTTTAATTGCAGGTTGTCGAGGTCGATGACCCAGTTATAAGAAATGTCATGTTGAACGTCCCACCAGACCAGTGGAAAAAGCTACGCACAGCGACATCACCTGCCTTTACATCAGGTAAACTGCGAAAAGTGAGTTCACACCTCATAATCTGAGCTATAACAGGCTTATTTTGATGCATCACCATAAAGCGCTCATTAAATGCACTGCTACATGCATCGATTAGCGCATCTGGAGAAGCGTGAGCGCGTACGCCAAACTACCCTCACCCCCTTGTCTCCCTGCCTTGTTTTCGTACATGCTTTTTTCTCATGAAAACAACAAAACAAGGTTGATTCATTCACCATAGTAGTCAATAAACTAAAAATGTCAGTCGTTTTCAAATAAGTATAGCAGATTGTTTAATTTACATTGATGTACCAGGATGATTGAAAGGGAGAAGGCAAGGATGTGAACCAGACAGACTTACGGTTGGCTACCCTACACTGAGGAGATAAGAAGGTAATAGAACGATGAGAAAGAGGAGAAAAAAGGGAAATAGAGCTGGGGAATTCAACTGGGCGTGTAGAACACCACCGCAAGCGTGAAGCGTTCACACAACCCCATCGTCCCCAAAAAGAGCTTCCACCGTGCCTATTGTGTTAGGCAGCTCCCATACCATCTCGCTTGGATGCACCAATTTCAACGCCTAGTGATGCATCTCCATCCCGATGATTAACGCTAAAAAAAGGAGGAGTACTAAATTAACCCGAAAGTGTGATTTAACCCTTGTGGTAGCTCAAGTTGTTAGCATACACCTGAACGCAACATATGGTGAATGGCGCGCAAAGATGGTGTCAGCGGCACTCGAGTTCGCACAGCTGAATTCTCCGGCAGCGTCTCATTCTCCGGCAGCGCCTCCTTCTCCGGTAGCGTCTCCGTGCTTGCTCGGGAAATGCTGCACTGCGTTAACGTGGACTCCGAGCCCTGAGCGCGTCCACTCGACGCGGTTGCCCATTGGTTCAACGAACATTCAAAAAACAAAAGTGAGCCTTCGAGCCGGGAGCGCATAGCGACGCATCGCCAGAAAGAGGAGAACGAGCCGAGATTGGAGCCGGGACCACAGAGCGAGCCGAGACGCGAGTGGCGTCGGACGTATCCGATCGAGCTCCTGCACCGAGTCCAGCTTCCTTATACATGCAACCACTGCCGATTCACCTGTAACTTAGCACAATACAGTTTTTCTTAAAATTTGAACCTTGCCTTGACTACATTCTTTCGGACATCGCTGACAATGGCATTAACAAACGCATAATATACTCGTACTCGACATGCACTCATTCAAAGCATTGTTGATTGCGGAGAAACAAAAAGGTGTGCTTTATGAGGGTAGACTAATCCCGCGCTGATGCGTGTTCGTAGCTTGAGTCATGAAAGATCGAAGGCGTTCATGGCTTAGCCTATGAACCTCTGTCTGCCACGTTCGCGCCTTCACCCTTCACACTTTGCCTTCACGCTTTGCCTTCATGCTTTGCCTTCATGCTTTGCCTTCATGCTTTGCCTTCACGCTTTACCTTCATGCTTTGCCTTCACGCTTTGCCTTCACGCTTTGCCTTCACGCTTTGCCTTCGGGCGAACACCTTCGCGCAAAAGCAAAGCGTTTAACTACATTTAAAGCCACATCCTCGATGCCAGCGGGGACTGTATTCCTCAGCTAGCATCGAGGCATCTTGACTGCGTCATCATTGAATCGCTTCATAGGTGCTCATTATTGTCACGACGCAGCACTTGACTTCACGCTCCCAGGCGACGACACCGCCACCTCCGTCAACCTAGAGCGCCACGCAAGAGAGAATATGTGAGAGATATAATAAGGCTCGTTCACGAAGCGTTCGCGCATGTGCGTCGGTAGCTCAGCGGTTTGAGCACCTGGCTCCTATCACTGCGCACCGTAGAATCGTGGGTTTCCAGAATGTTTTCGTCAATAAAACTTTTTTTACTTTCGATTTCTCTTTGCTGAACATTAGTCTGCATTCTACCATAAGACTCTTTCGCACCAAGAAAAGAAAAAAAAAATGCTGCGTTAGAAGCACTGTTGAATTCCCTTATTATGGCCCCATTTAACAAAGATTTTTAGAGATAAGGCACATGGAACATTATCCGGCTGCTGCCAATGCACTTCCTGGCTCAATTCTTAAGACTATCTTTACAACTGCTTGGCAACTGTTTGTCGCAAACCATTTCATCACAAGTACTTTGATTTGTTGATACATGCCCAATATAGCAATTTAAACTTTGTTCCATTCTCTTTTATATTTTAGATGCAGGTCATAATAGATTCTTGCGCTCAATTGACGTCAGAGCGTCTTAAGAAAGCCGCGACTGCATCAGAGGACGTAGACCTGAAAGGGTGAGGTGATTTCATAAAATCTGAAAACATGCCTTCACTTCCTTATTTTTTTCTTATTTACTTCTCTCAAAAGGTTCTACGGCCACTTTAGCTTGGATGCCGTCGCAAGCTGTTCCTTCGGTGTTAAGCTATCTCAGAACTCTCCAGAACAGGGTTCTTTCATTAGGAGCGCGAGAAACGTATTCTTCGCGGAAGTGACGCCATATGTTGTGCTATGCGGTGAGTGATATAAACTTTCTGTTACACTTCTTACAATGTTGTACCGCATTTACAAATGTTTCCAAACCATCAAGTTTAAATGCGGAGTATTTCTTAGTCGCACGCTGTCGCACTTCGGTGGCGGTGCCGACCACAGCCCCAATGCGCACGCTCGCTTCTCGTGCCGGCTGTTGCTCCCCTCTCCCTCTCTTGCCTCGCAATGCCGAGGCAGGCAGCATCTGCTATAGTAAATATTGGCTCCGTATCTGTATCTTAATCTGCAAATGTCTTCGAACTTACGTGTGGATAGAGTGAACAAAACATTTATTTGATGTTCTGCGCAAGAAAATCGTTGTATTGTAACCTGGAGATGCTGCGTTAGAGTGGAGGTGAACGAGCGGATCCAGTCACGTCACACGTGAGACATGAGCGCCATCTGGCAGTTTTCTGGGAAAACAAAGCGCGTGGCTCTGAGACGGGTGTGTCGATTTCTCAATATACACTAGAGGGAACTCTGGCGCTTGTGCCTATGGGAGCTGCAACACACGGCGCTTCAGCGAGCATGGGAATGATGGGTAGTACACACATTTGTCTAATTTTCGTACTTCTGGCCTGCTTCTGGCTCCGTGTGTAACCGTGTGGTTTGAAGCTGTTTTTCATGAAAACATAAATTAGCAAATGTTCACCGTTTGCGCTTCACAACCTTATTCTTTTAGGCTTACCATTTTGAATCAAGTCACTAAGTTGAAAAGGGTTTGTTTTTTCTTTCAAAACAAAACTGAAACACAGCAATAAACGAAACCGCAAGTCCGATTCGCCACCCGCAAGTACGAAGACTAGGCGAATGTGTGTACTACCCATCATTCCCATGGTCGCTGAACGATCGCAGCGCCAGAGTGTCCGCTAGTTATTTTGGGAAACTCTATGGGGTGTGCACGCCCGTCTCAGAGGTGATAAGATGCAAAACGCAAAGCGACGGGTAGGTGCCACCACCGTCTCGTCTTAGCAAAGCGTTGGAAACACTCGCCTTTTCGTGCAGGCGTTGCATGGTGATAAGCGCTACGGTCCTTAAAATGATTTATCTATGCCCCTTCTAGTAAAAGACGCACATGCAGAATATATACGTGTTGTTATTGTGCCCCAGACATGTGCAATAATTGTTTTTAATTGACAATTGCACAAGTACGAACGCTATATTTTGAGCAACATTGGTGGGCGCCGTGGACGGGGTCGGCCGTTCCAAGTACCCGGTGTCGTTAAGAGAGAACAAACAGACAAATGTACCGACAGACAGACCAAAATTTTTTTCGCCTTTAAACTCTCGTCTTTAAAAACCGACTGCTCGCGCTGCACAACCATTCACTGGTGACCCCGTATATGTGGGAACTAGATCGTGCGTTCGGAATTCAGTCAAGGGCGTCTTTACTTGGCTCTCCCTTGACTTGACGCCTTGCTTGATACCAGTGGATGTGATCGAACCAATAGTATATTTAACCAGTAGCAGGCCACAGCCCAACATCAGCGTCCCACTACTCATTGAAGGCAATGCTTCTTCTTCATTCAACAGATAAGAATAATGAAGACGAAATAACAATTAAGCATTCCCAAACCATACCCAATTGCGTAATATTCACGCGATACCCCCAGCACTCCGCGACGCGTTTACTCGAGTTGCGGGTGGCTTTTTTATCTGTGGTGGTTGGTCTGTCAAAACAGATAAAACACCTGCGGAAAAAAACGAGCGCCAATGAGAAGGTGAAGGAACACGTTGACGCCCCTCCGTTGGGCAACACTGATAAGTTATGTCTATGAAAAAAAAAGAACTAACGAGAAATTTCACTGGCGTCCTGCTAATATAAAAGTTGGAGTTTCAGATGCCGGAACAATGTTTAGACATGAAGCACGCTGTAGTAGAGGGCTCCAATACTTTTTGCCATCTGGTGTGCTTTAACGTGCACCTATATCTAATGTCGAATTTCAATGGCGGAGTAGGAGCAGCCGACGGACTCTGCGAGCGAGCCCTCAACTCTGGCGTAAAGCACCGCCTCCAAATCCGTGATTAGAACACAATGCGCGCTGGCAGAGAAAGTATAGGGAGAAAAGTATAGAAGAGACTAAATATCCTAGAGCTACCCATTGCGTGTAGTATTCGATATTGCTAATTCCACTGTCAGATTCTTCGTACGCGGTTGTTGGCTGTAACTCTGCGATGAATTGAATTGCCCCAGTCGGCTATGTCGTCCGCCATTGCTACCAAAACACGCGACAACGGGAGCACCCCCAAACGGGCGAACGTATTAGGGGTCATTGACACTGCGGTCAACCACCCCGTCCCGTCTTTGTCACGGGAGTACGGCACGCCAAGTTCCGGTCCACTCCACCGATATCGGTGGAGCAACTTTTTCTGCTCCGTGGAGTCAGTCCCCACTCTGAATCCATTCCAACTCTCTCATTGGAACTGTTGACTCCCGCCCTCGCTCTGCCATTAAAACACACTTGCCCCAAAAGGTGCAGAAAAACTTGCTCGGACTCCGCCAGTAAAATTCAACATAAGTGCGCTAGCTTTTATCATTTCGCCTGCATCCTTATGCGGCATCCACAGCCTTGATTCTATTCGACCTCCGAATCAGCTGTCGATCATTATAACCACCAGACCATTGTGGCAGGTAACTGGGATTTTAGATAACAAAAACAGAAACAAGTGCGTCAGCGATATGACGTTACACCCTCCAGATAATAAGGAGGGTTATATAAACGCCAGGAGAGATAAAAAAATTGTATTTTGATAAGTGGTTGTTCACGCTTGCGCGAGGTGCTTCCCGACGAGTGTACGTTAGTCATTCAGGTGTAACTTATTTCAACTCTAAGTGCCGGCGTGTTGCTTCGTCGTCTTCTCCTCGCCTTTCGTATTTCCCGCTACTGGTTTATTCGTTTTCAGAATGTGTCAACTAGCCCAGTGCAACGCCTTCTTACGCAGAGTTGAGCTCAATTGCAAGCTTTGATAATTAGTTTTGCCTTCAGTGTTAGTTGACGTTTGCTTTTAGCACTCTTTCAGAAACTTGGGCATACTTTCCGCAAACGTATATTCAACAGAAAATCGTTTGAGTTCTACAAGAATGCGACGATAGACATCATCAAAAAACGTGAAGAGAACAACATCGTAAGTACTCCCTGCTACCTCTCTCTTTATTATTTCTCACTTTTTATTTGTTAGTTTATTTACTTTATTTTATTTGTTTATTTATTATTTTTTGCAAAATAAACTTTTTCGGCAAATATCCATGCAGAGGTTTCAGTGCCTGGGCGTCCCAGATAATATCTATAAAGGTCTTCCACGAACGCGAATGCGTATATAGAGTTCGTTGCTGAATCCAGGTGCACACTGTATCAGCAACGCAAAAGTAGTCTTTTCTTGTGCTTTTGTAATTATTAAATCAATTCAGCATAGCTACTGCAATTAGCGCATGTCATCGAACCGTGTACAGCTGCGATAGTGTAGGAGCAATAGTTCACAGCAAAAGCTTTGAATCTAAATTTATATTAATCGCCATTGACCGTTTAAATAGCTTACTCCTTGGTGTGGTTCTCACCAGGTGCTGGACACCAGTTGATCTACGTACCGATGCATGCCGCCAACAGCGATGTGAAATGGTTTCTGAGGAGTGTCGGAAAGTGCATAAGCACTGAGGGGAAACGGCGGAAAAACTAAACTAAGAATGATCGCGCAACACAAGCGCTGACGAACAACTGTGGGTAAATTTATTACACCGAGTAGTAAATTTACACCCGTTGTAACAAATCTAATCTAGTGTAAGAATACACTCTAAAATAGTATCCAGTAAAAAGGGGTGTCTTTTTGTCCCACAACAATAATCGTCATCAGGCTTCCGTGCTGTTCCTTTCTTGAAAACTCGGCGCTGGCCACTTTCCTATCGAGAATGCAATGTAACCCTGAAAATGGGCATGTCGATCGTGAACGGAATGTACCGGGCGCGGTGCGATAGCCCAAGGATGGAACGCAATATAGATGACGATTATTGTTGGGGGACAAAAAGACACCCTTTTTACTCGCTTTTTTTTAGAGTGTACGCGGTGTAAACTTATTACACCGAGTAATAAATTTACACCAGGTGTAACAAATCCAAGCCGGTGTAATAAATTTACACACAGTTCTTTGTCAGTTTTTGTGTTGTGTGATCATGCTTTCTTCGTCCCATTTTTGCGCTGTTTCTCCTCAGCATCATGTACCGACTGGCCCTTCAATATCCCATTCCACACAAGTGGTTGCTTCCATTTACCGTCTGTTTTATGTCGTTACCGACTAACAGAGGCACGAAGATTTTTTGCAAATGATGATGAACGCCAAAGAAGTAGCAAAACAAACTACTGCGTCTGAAGAAAAGACCGTGTTTGGCTCAGACTTCGAAGGTTCTGTGCCGAAACTCCAGGACGTCAAAAGTGAGTCTACTTTGGTATACCTTTCTGGATTTTGAACGCAATCTATAAATCTTAATATCAAGGAAATGCTGCCGGACAAGGAGTGGTAGGAAAGAAAGTTTTGAGAACGGGATTTGTTAGTGAAGAAACTGCCTCCATTAGCAATTGAATATTGATCCGTATTTGGCTATTCTGAAGGCGCATGCGAATGAATGACGTTGTTGCCCTTACAATGACAACCACTATGGCGGGAAATTTGGCTCCAACAATGCTTCTCGCTTGACATATTTTGGCAAATACAAACATGTTTGTATGTTTGTATAATTCGCTGTACACCATGCAAATGAAACGTGCATGGAATTCGCAATGCACGACGTGACCCTTATGTCCATCATACGCCCCTGCTCTGTCATGCCACTTTTCATATATATCAAGTTGGTGAAAGTGCCGCGAGCTACCTAAGAGCGTGTCATAAATCATGGCGTACTGGACATACATATCATGCTTTGCACGTGGCGACTTGCCATTTATGTTTGTCACACGCTCACGTCTCGTCGTACGTATTTTGCTGCGTATTGATTTAATGAAACGGCTGTGAGAGCACCAAGGCCGTGGGACAAAAATCCAGCCAAACATGATATGCAGGGGATCATTTTCATGTTACGACACGTCATTTATGTTCACCTTTTTCATAATATTTTGGTATGTATGCTATTAAGGAAACAGCCTCGAGAGCACTAAGTCATATCGGCGGCGAGGTAGAAAAATAGGGGGCTGAACTTAGCTTAACAATGCTTCTTATTAAAAAAAAACGCCATGCCTGCGCGAAGGCGCAGCGAAGTCACAGCGAAAGCTAGAAGATCGGCCTTTCAGAGCCTTTTCTAAACACTCATTGGGTAACTGTTGCAAGCACATTTTCTTGTTGCCCTCTATGGCATTAATAATTAAAGAAAGTTAGGGTAGTAGGCTGGCATTCGCTATGCTATTTTTTTCACCATTATTCTGATAAGCGTGGCATCCGCTAATCAATTGCGAGGAATTCTGTGCCAATCGTTCATGCAGTGGATGACGATGATGAGGAATGGTGCCTGAAGTGGGAATGCGCCACAGTTTGTAGCTGAACAAAAAGCAAGCTTTTGTAAAGGGTATGGGAGCATTTCATGACCCACTCGTTACGCTATTCGAATTGTGCGACGACTGCTTGTTCTTTCGCTGTTTCAAAGCGCTTTATAAGACGTATTAACGCGATTTTTTCCCGACATCAAGCCTGCCTACGGTATGTTAGCCAACAAGTGCTAAGCACAGGCGGGGATTATGTAATAAAGAAAAAAAAAAGACCGGCGTGGCTCAGTGGTAGAATACTGGGCAGACCCGGGTTTGAGCACCATTGTGTCATTGGTACTATGTTTTGTTTCCTTGTTTCGCGCGATGTGTTACGGACGCTCGCGACGGCCGAAAACTACGGTGCTGCGTGAGGCCCGAGTTGTGATCTTATAACATTTTCCGCTGTAAAGAAAACTCAGCGTTAGCCAAGCGACATTTACACGTAAACGAGAGTCTTGGAGGAGCATGTGCTATCGCAAATGAGGTTGTATCATTGTGAAGGTTGCACATCCGTTCGGTAAATCAGATTGAATCGTAGTCGAGTGTATGGCGCATTTTCCTCAAGATTTGACCGAGGAGGAGGCGTTGGCGCAGTGCGTTTTGTTCTTCCTGGCTGGCCAGGACACGGCCTCAACCACAGCGTCATTCGCGTCTTACCTGCTGGCAATCAACCCACACACGCAGGAGAAACTACAGGCTGAAGTTGACGACTGTTTCCGAAAACACGTGAGTCATGCCTGTATATATTGACATTCAATATTTATTTTTTGTAAAAGCTACTTAATACAAAAACAATGGAACACATGGCTGTTTTGATCCTGGACGACATGGGTATGCTGCCAGGCAGTACGCATCGAAAAAAACGTGTGATACTTATTTGCTGCCTTCCCGATTGCTTTTTCTGTCCTAGCGACAATGTTAAAATGATTAAAGACATCATTTCTTTCAGTAATTAAGAAACTTACAATAATGAACTGTTTGTTTAGCGGAGTCTTGGTGTTATTTCGCATGGGAGAAATGAAGTCCTTCATGTGGAGAGCCCATGACAACGTTAAAATATAGGAAAAGTGGCCTCTAGTAATTATTGTGGCGTAATACAATTAAAATATTTTAAGCGGCGAAGTCTAAACCGACAATCAGGTGACTACAGTGACGTAATGTTCTAGACAAAGATTAGATCCCCGCAGGGCACGGGTTCGAATCCCGGCTGTGGCGGCTGCATTTCCGATGGAGGCGGAAATGTTGTAGGCCCGTGTGCTCAGATTTGGGTGCACGTTAAAGAACCCCAGGTGGTCTAAATTTCCGGAGCCCTCCACTACGGCGTCTCTCATAATCATATATGGTTTTGGGACGTTAAACCCTACATATCAATCAAAGATTAGATGTGCAGTTCTCTCCAGTTCATTAACGTATGTTCGCCAAGCCCGCACTGAATTGCCTGAATAGCCCTAAATTTTTGTTCTAGAAATTATAGAAATAAACATTAAACATTTTACGAGCGCTTCTGATTCGTCAAAATGCCCATGTTTGGTTTATATTGCCGATGTTATTAACTCTAAAGAGCGCAAACTTTAGCCGATCTGCGAACATTTGTAAAGGCGACGATGGCAATGGTGATGGTAGTGTACTCGTAATGGCGGTGTTCTTGTGGTCGGCATGCTTTCAGCACTAAGTCTGCGCTAACTCTGTGGCTAAGGTAGAAGAGCAAGAGTGCAGTGGTGATGCTTACTCTCGACGTATAAGCTGTTGACGCTGTGGCTGCCGTATGAGACGTAGGACACAGTGAAAACGCGAAGATGATTTTTGTACCTATCCGTTTTTAATTCTTTGAGAATGGCCATCTTTCTCTTCTATTCTGCAGGGAAGCTCGCCATCATACGATGTGGTTTCAAAACTTCCATACTTGGAGTGTGTCGTGAACGAAACATTGCGAATAATGACACCAGGTTCAAGGTAAAATTTTCGCCTAAGCTAGCGATTTTTTTCATATAACTTAAGATATAGGATGCAGCATATAGTTTCGCTTTTTCATCGATTTTGCCGAAAGCAGTGTGCACTGAAAAAAAATTAAGGCAGATCCACTAAGTGGATGCTGATGAAGAGAAGCAGTGTGCATCGGATCGTGAATGGTGGCTCTCTATGATGTTCTGGCTAACAGCCTTTCTTGTTCTTGTTAACCTATTTTTCTGTCATATGCTTTGATTGATGGGTGGTTAAATACCGGGTGTTTTTACAGTGTTGTGGTCTTTTATTGAGTGTGTCCTTGTTAACAGCATGCGCTTAGAAAAAGTGGTTGACGATGTAGAGAACTTGGTACCCTACTATAGGAAAATATATAGCCGTTCTGCATATTTTCGGTGTTCACAGATATTTTGGTACCGTTGCAGTTAGGCATTGCTGCTTTATTTTTATGGTGTTGTGGTCTCCCATTTCGTTCTGGCTTAAAAAAACCTTTTATCTTGTTTTGTTTAACATTTTACTCTGTCATATGCTTTGATTGATTGATGGTTAAATGTGGATTTTTTACCGTGTCTTGGCCTTTTATTATTTTAAACAATATGTGCGCTAAGTACGTTCTGTAGACTGTTTTGAGCACAGATGTTTTGCACCTGTGCTAAGACTGCCTAAGGCGCTCGTACTTATTGAAGCCGGGTGTAAATAGTCAGGTCCCAAGCAGCTTCGCTTCTAAAATATTATGAAAGAAAAAAATGTTTGTATACCTCATGCGATTTGCCGCTCAAGAGAATGCCGATTTCGCTTATATTGTATTTTAGTATTAGAAGTAAATAGGTCTTAATCATTCAAGAGCGACGAATTAACAGCTTTACCATCGCGTATGACAGAAAAAAAAATGGCAGCATATTCATGGGGTGAATAATGGAGAGTGGGGCGAAGCATCCGTCCGTTCATTCGTTCTCGCTTTCGTCCATCCATGCGCCTGTGTGTGTGACCACCCGTGCGTCCATCCGCCCGTCCGTGCGTGCGTCTGTTCGTGCGTCCGCATGTCCATCCGTCCGTCCGTCCCTGCATTTGTCCATGCATCCACCCCTTCGTCCATCTATGCGTCCCTCCGTCCATGCAGCCATCTGTGCGTCCGTCCATGCATCTGTCTGTGTGTCCGTTAGTCCGTCTAGTGAACACTCTCAGTACCACCATCTCGCAGCATCTTTTCATCATATATTCCGCATGTAGAAGCACCGCCATCCAGCGGATATTCCAAGGACTAAACAAGAGGTGACACGCGCACACTTTCTTATGGCTTGCGCTTCGTGTCTACTTCCCACCTTTAACCACCTCGAGTTCATGGTATATACTAGTTCACTGTATTCTTGGCACTGCGGCCCAACGCTCGCTAAACCTTTCTAAAACCAAGCAGGTCATGCCCAGCGAGTATAACGTAGCAACTCTTTCTTGTCAGATAGTGCTCAATGTACATGACAATGGCTGCTGATGGGGAATGAGAGACGGGAGAATTCGGCTTTTAGTTAACGCGCATGGTGCAAATTTTTGATTGTTCAACAGCGCACAGGAGAAAACTCCCAGCGGCACTACCTTGCAGGTGAAAGCGTTAGACATGTTACATACTACGACGAGGGACGAACGGGTGCCGCTTTAAGGAGCTTTGCCCCTAAAAATAGTTACACCGGTATTATGTACGGATAACGCTCCCATGCAAACACACATGGATAAGTGGGCTGGGTGGGTGGATGGGTGGATGATTGGATGGATGGACGGATTGATGGACGGGTGGAAGGACGGTGTGAATGGACGGACGTATGGATGGACGGACGGGTGGGTGGGTGGGTGGATGAATGGGATGGGTGGATGAATGGGTGGACGGGTGGGTGGATGAATGGGTGGACCGGTGCTCGGACGAATGTTGCTGCGTTGCCCGAATAGTTTTCTTCGTAATGATCATGCCGGATTTCTGCAGATGCTTCTTTTCGCAATTTATTGTTATGAACGTTACTTTCAAACATCGTTGACAGGGTCGACAGAGTGTTTCATGAAGACTACATGCTCGGTGAAACCGGAATCAAGATTTCCAAGGATTGCGTTGTATTAATCCCGATCTACTCACTTCATCACGATCCGGAGTTCTTTCCTGAACCGAACGTATTCAACCCTGACAGGCAAGCATAGTTTTGTTACTCACCTACTCCTTGTATTTCGTGCGCTGCAGTACAGCTATAACCAATACAATGTGAGTTCAAATAAGTGCATCTTGATTAGCATGCTATGTCTTGCCTCAAAATTACGTGTCGTTCTCGTGTTCTTCTGGATGGTGCCTATAATCACAATGGCATTAGATAGAATATGGCACAATGGAGCATGGTGTGGCTTTGTATGAGAAGGAAGCCGGATTCCTGCACATTACGCACCGCCCGTTATGGATGAGATAACGAGAGTGTATTTGTGATTGGTATTACTTTGTCAATCCACTACTTTGAGCAAAGTAGGAGTTGTTCCGTGTAGGAATACAAACGATGAACGAAGCTCCTCAGAAACAGGTGCATCTTGATTAGCATGCTATGTCTTGCCTCAAAATTACGTGTCGTTCTCGTGTTCTTCTGGATGGTGCCTATAATCACAATGGCATTAGATAGAATATGGCACAATGGAGCATGGTGTGGCTTTGTATGAGAAGGAAGCCGGATTCCTGCACATTACGCACCGCCCGTTATGGATGAGATAACGAGAGTGTATTTGTGATTGGTATTACTTTGTCAATCCACTACTTTGAGAAAAGTAGGAGTTGTTCCGTGTAGGAATACAAACGATGAACGAAGCTCCTCAGAAACAGGTGCATCTTGATTAGCATGCTATGTCTTGCCTCAAAATTACGTGTCGTTCTCGTGTTCTTCTGGATGGTGCCTATAATCACAATGGCATTAGATAGAATATGGCACAATGGAGCATGGTGTGGCTTTGTATGAGAAGGAAGCCGGATTCCTGCACATTACGCACCGCCCGTTATGGATGAGATAACGAGAGTGTATTTGTGATTGGTATTACTTTGTCAATCCACTACTTTGAGAAAAGTAGGAGTTGTTCCGTGTAGGAATACAAACGGTGAACGAAGCTCCTCAGAAACAGGTGCATCTTGATTAGCATGCTATGTCTTGCCTCAAAATTACGTGTCGTTCTCGTGTTCTTCTGGATGGTGCCTATAATCCCAATGGCATTAGATAGAATATGGCACAATGGAGCATGGTGTGGCTTTGTATGAGAAGGAAGCCGGATTCCTGCACATTACGCACCGCCCGTTATGGATGAGATAACGAGAGTGTATTTGTGATTGGTATTACTTTGTCAATCCACTACTTTGAGAAAAGTAGGAGTTGTTCCGTGTAGGAATACAAACGATGAACGAAGCTCCTCAGAAACAGGTGCATCTTGATTAGCATGCTATGTCTTGCCTCAAAATTACGTGTCATTCTCGTGTTCTTCTGGATGGTGCCTATAATCACAATGGCATTAGATAGAATATGGCACAATGGAGCATGGTGTGGCTTTGTATGAGAAGGAAGCCGGATTCCTGCACATTACGCACCGCCCGTTATGGATGAGATAACGAGAGTGTATTTGTGATTGGTATTACTTTGTCAATCCACTACTTTGAGAAAAGTAGGAGTTGTTCCGTGTATAGGAATACAAACGATGAACGAAGCTCCTCAGAAACAGGTCACGAGCGAGTATGCGCCTGATCTCGCTGTTGGCTCCACAAAGGCGGGTGTGGAGCCGACACCCTTCGTAGAGTGTACAGTACCCCCGGAAAGCTTTTCATACCTGCGCCCAGCAATGTGACGTCAGTTCCGGCCAGCCTACACTTGGGGAGGCCGCAGCGGCAGCGAGCGCATCCATCGCTGTGCGAGTTCGTTCACTGTGGTCAGTGGCACGTCGGTGTACGTTTGCCGATTCGTGCGTGATGCTCTAGAGTAACGTACCGGGATGCGACAGCAACCACAAGACGGGAAAGGGGATACAGGTGATGACATGCTCAACAAGTGGCTACGCGCCATTTCAAGGAAGGATTTCGTGCCTACTTTGTGCATTAGGGTAAGGATTTGTGAGCTCTTGTTCCAGCTCCACGTTACTTAGACAGGCAGTACGATGAGAAATATGGGCTCCTGTAGCCGCTTCGCCTTGCAAATCGCTGACGTCAATAGTCTATGAGAACCGACCACAAAGTTCCGTTCGAAACAGGGAGGACCGGTTGCTCTTTGTTGACTAACAACCACCTGCTGCCGTCCATTCTTGCAAGCTATCGGTGACAGCGCTTCGTAAAGTGGGTTGACCTCTCGCTCCCGTGTTTTTCTTGCATATTTTTTTTTACTTGTACTCGCGCAGGCACTTTGATTCAGATGCTTCCGAAGCTTATGTAGATTTTGTTTTGACTACACGGGCTGTAAACATGCTCATGCAAATCGGAGCGCATTTAGTTCTTTTTTCATTATCATCTGTAAAAGAAACGTTTGCTGGCTTTTTCTGGTGTACATGTACAGATTTTGACGCTTCATGCATTGAGAGGACGACATCGTACACGGATACAATGACAGGGAGGGCTATCGAAGCCGCACTGCCAGTACCGCGATTGTGCCTTGAATCTGTACCAAAGTTATTTCCCGGCTGCCCGTCCTACCTTTCAATGCCAGACCACAGCACGGTAGAAACACCTGACACTAAAAGGAGCCGGCATGAAGCTTCCCTACCTGCCCATATTGTGCAAGAATCACTGGATTCATGTGAAGCGTAGCAGCAAAGAGACTGATTTTCGTCCCTTGAAGGGATAAGGGCTCGTCTGCAAGAGGTATCATTGCCGCCAAAGTGGACTGTCATTCATAAAGAAGAGTGCTCAATGTATCTGAACATTATCGGCTTACGTTAACCTTGGATGAATGCGTCAGTGACACTGTCTGAAAACCTTGAAGTATCTGCCCGCTTTCAAGGATCACGAAGCAAAAACCTTGGTAGTGCTGTAGTACCAAACTCCATTAAAAAAAAGTTCCTTGATTGAAATTTCGAACAACCTGTGCATGCTCTATGAAGAGCGCTGCAGTTGTCGCCCCCTGTCACTTGCAATACATTCCCTTCTCGACAAATCAGAATGTAGCATAACTGAAAAAAAAACTAAAGGCTGTAAAAATTATGAAGGAGCAGCGGCAACTCTTTTCTGCAGAACGTATTCAGTACAGCTCACAGGTGATGGCGTTTGCATGCATCTTGCATACAATGTCACCACATGCATACAAATTTCAGAGAGTAAGAGTATTAACCTTTGCCGCACTCAAGTAATATTATAAATGTGTGCTCATCTATTCAAATGTGCCCACGAATTCATTCTTTTGATGGCAATTTTCTTTAGTAGGTTTTCCAGCGATTCAAACATCGTAGCCGCATGAGCACACTATGACGGTAATACTTAACCAGATCCACATCAAGTTTTGTTTAGATTAAAACGATGGAAACATGTGTGGTGTGACAGTCAATTCAAGTGAAGTGGTCACGCCAGTGCCCGTATTTATGATAGTCTCCTGAGTGCGTTCAAGGAGGAGGCACACATTCTTCCTGTTAAAACCTTACAGGGTGATGGTCTTTATGCCATGCTCAGGAAGGTGATCTTTGTTTAGAAGAGATTTAATACAGGATCAGAGCTGTTTTCTGTGACTCCCAGCTCGCTAAACGAAGCAGGCAATGAAGATGTTTCAGCCAAAAGCGAAACTGAACCCTGTTTACCCGCATTTGGCAGACCAAGCTCGACCATTATTTTGCGTGGTAGATGCAGTGCATTGATTTAAATGAAAACACAATAACTGGCTCAGTGACAAAAATGCTGGAATTCAATTTTTATCACTATTTCAGCTTTCGAACAATGATGTTCGTCCTGAATGCAAAATGACTGCCTCATTTAGGCATTTGAGAGATTTGCATAAAGAGCAATTAGCTCTACTCCGGAAGTTTGGTTATGAATTCTCATCGAAAGCTCTCAATCCTAGCAACTTGGAACAGGAGGAGGTGAAACTGATGCAGCAGGTTTTTCACCCGCTCGTAGCCAAAGCCCTGGTTGCTTGCTGTCATGAAAATGATTCTCGGCATGCCGCAGGACAGCGGATTTCATCAATGTAATTCTTCGCTGGCGGAGTATTGTCAATACGAAGACGCCTAATGAAGGCCACCATCCCCACATTGTTTATGAAGAGCCCATGACAAACCGGACAGATGACCCAAAGGCAAGTTTTCCGAGTGCTTTCGTCACGTGGCTAGACGTTGTTAGGACCGGGGGTCTGACTGCATACTATCTCTTCTGGCATTCAATGCGCCTCGGGTCCGGCGGGTCTCGTCGTGGGTAGCTGGCCACCACCACCGAACCCGTTTAGCCCATATTTCCCGGAGAAAGGTGCCTCCTTAGGGAGGTATTTTCAGAGGTTTATTTTACACTAATCACAAGGGAGCGTTTCAGGCCAAATGACGAACATCTAGAAGGAGATGTCGTCCTACATCGTGATGATCTCGTCGAAGGCCCTACATCGAAAAGCATCAGCACTGCACCAAAAAAAGCACACGAATCAGCCCTCTAGGGCTGACTTTAAGCAGTCTCGTTTTTCCAGAACCGTTGAGCAGAGAAAGGGTATCAAATTACTCACCAATCACCTGTCACACACAACCTGCGAGGGTGACGCGCACCCACGGCCGAGTAAACGTCCAATAATGAGGTTTGGTCACTGCACTGCACTGTGTCACCAACGTGGCTCTTCTTTGTCGCGCGCGTCCCGTTTGGCAAGGGGTCCTGAGCTCACGACAGCATTCATCAAAAAGGCCACCGTAACCAAGCTCAAAAGGGTCTGCTGAACTGCTCGCTTAGTTATAGGGGCGATTTGCGGCTGCCGCCGCTGTACCTTCCAAGCAAGATGTTGCCACCGCGTTAACACTTGTCGTCCTCTCGCGAAACGGCCTACGCCGTCGGGGCGGCACGATGCCTCACCCTCCGGCCAGGAGGGGCAATATATGGCGGATATAGATCGGCAGTCATTCGGAGACTTGTGCGAGGATCGAAAGAACACCGCTCCTTTGTAAGCCTAGGCACCGTACCTAACAACTTGTGGGAGTTTTTCCGGCATGATACTGGCGTACTTACCCAGGAAACACTGAGTACCCAGGAAACACTGAGTACTGAGCGCCTTTCAGCTCAATTCCTTTTGACATTAGTACGGCACTGTGTTGGTGACTTTCACTTCAAGTACGTGCTACTTGAGAAAGTCCAAACGAACCCCCATGAGGGTCGTTTCGGAAAGTATAGGCAGATGACTGGCGGGCAGTACCACATACCTGTTTGTCAACTTTGCAAAACAAGGGCAGAATTCGTCTTCAGATCGCCCTCTTAAGAATGAGTAGCGACGACCTCAAAGGCATTGAAGAAGTACATAATGTGAAAGATGTGGGCAGGTCTTGTAGTGTTGAAGTTCATGATGCAGAATTCGATCAGCTTAGGGCTCAAATGAGTGATTGGTTACGTTGCTGCCTACTGTTCACATGCTGCAATCCAGTCAAAGTTCTGAAGTGTAAGAGCTGCCAAGAACACTTGGTCAATACTGCTAATGAGGCCAAAACAGAAGATGACAGCCACTCTTTAATCACAAAACTGGATCGACATTGCCTCAAATCTCCCTCGGCCCTTGTGATCACAGTTGTTAAGTACAGAAAGCTTGTTAGAAATTTTATCACGCTAAGCATCTCTACCCAGTTTCTTCATAGGCCAAACAAAGAAAATGCCATTTGGCAACTGACACTGCACTCTCTGCCAAGGCTTGAGGACATAGATGCCTGTGAAAATGGGCACACGTATGATCTCGTCGTCTCATTGGTTGCTACCTGTGCAGCAAGTGTAATGCTGAATAATCTGTGGAAGCAAAGAAATGACCTTTAACGCATTGAAAAAGAACAGAAGGCAAATAACTGAAAAGCCCAAATCTCCAATGGAAAGTAATTTTTCAAGCGATGTGCTCTCCTATTCCAGGGAAATTGCACTGAGGGAGGTTTATTCCAAAGTCTTGATTTATTTTACTCGCCATACTTCTGTCGGTTGCACAGGGAGCCTCGTTCTTTTTTCATGTTTAAATGATGGTACATAGTTGTTAAATTTCTTTTTACGTGATCTTGGCATGTCAACATCTATGCATTTTCATGCAGCGGTACATATGTTTCTGGCTCACTTATTTTGCTATCATGTTCACACGTTAGTGAAGAGTGTGTTGCATGTATTGTGACTTTTTGAACTGTCTTCAATCTACAATGTGAGGGTTGGGGGGTTGTTGCTACTGTAGTAAAGGAAAAGTATATTTTACGCTATCCTGTGATATAAATGACACCTCTTCATGCTTCAAAGTGCGGGCATGTTTTGGCAGTTCAATTTTATTTAATTCAGTTGAGACCCAAACGGTGCCTGTTTTGACAAAACAATTATTTCGCTGATATGATGCACTGTGTCAGCCACCTACAATTGCAATAATTTTTGAGCATCGAGTGCAATATCTTTGGCTGGCTGCCGTTTGTCTCGGTCGAGAACAGCGTCTGTCTGTGATAAATATTTAACGCCATTGATGGTATTCGTAATTTCTGTTAGCCTAACAAATTATGCGGACCTGGCGATGGAGCAACCTCGTCTAAGGAGGGGAAGAGATTCTTGAAATAAAAGCGGGTGAAGAGTGAGGTTTAGTGACGCAGAAACTGACTTTCCTTCGTCTAAAGCCATAGCTTGCGTGAGGAGCGCGCGCGGCAAGCGCTCGCAGTAGGTGCAGCCGCCCAGCCGAGGTAATTGATTGATTGATTGATTCGTGCGGTTTAACGTCCCAAAACCACCATATGATTATGAGAGACGCCGTAGTGGAGGGCTCCGGAAATTTCGACCACCTGGGGTTCTTTAACGTGCACCCAAATCTGAGTACACGGGCCTACAACATTTCCGCCTCCATCGGAAATACCCAGCCGAGGTAGGCTGGCGCGATGTGACGTCGTCGACGTCGCCTGACGTGACGCACAGGCCTGAAAAGTTTTCTTGGGGTGTCGGTGGAGCGGGCGGAGAGCGCGTCGGCACGCGCAGCTAAAGTTTTAAGGGGTTTAAGACAAGCGGGGGAGAAGTGGGAGCGCACGCTCGGCGTGCTTATCTGGCGCCGGTGCAAGGGTTTGACAATGAACGACCGTTTCTGTTTTTGCGTTGGCGCTGTTTGAAGTTGAACGGAGCTTCGCCCGGCGACGAAGGCGACCGCCGGGTGCCGACCTTGGGAGCTCCCCTCCCTAAAAATATTTAAGCCCCATAAAACAACGATACGAGAATAGGAGTAATGTTGCGAGTGCTAACATTCAAAGATCATTTATTTGCTTTTATCATTTCTTTGCTCGCTGCCACCGTTCACGAACAGGTTCAGCGAAGAGAATATTGACTCCATCCGTCCGTACACATTCTTGCCGTTTGGTGCTGGACCTCGTAATTGCATCGGATCGAGGTTCGCGCAGCAGCTTGTGAAGACCTGTCTTCTCCACGCCGTTCACAGCGTACAATTTGTGAAGTGCCCCAAAACAAAGGTGAGACGTCTCTGGGATTTACGGTGTGTATCATTATATTAGAGCTTGGGTGAGGTGTATGCGCATTTCGACGAAAAATCAAGTCTAAAAAAAACTCAATTGACTAGCTGTGAGATCGAAAAAATGTCATGATTTTCAACGGTTGCCTTAGCGAAAGTAACTCGTCGCTAATGGGCTTCAACTTAGTGCGGCTCATCCACTTTAAACGTGACACCGTGTTTTGCTTCCTTTCCTGCTGTAACGCTGGACAACCTTAAAGAGATATGAACTGCAATGTTGATTTTGTCTTTGTCTTTTTCTGACAGATGAGTTCTGATAAGAATAGAGTGTTAGGACAAGCGCAAGATGTTGCTTAAGCAACATAATCCCTAGATAATTACCGCCAAGGAACTTGGGTGTTCAAAAGCCGTCGTAAAGCAGTCACAAATATCCCTGTAAATTTTGCAATTTACAGATTGTGCATGCAGCGTAATTTCAGGCAGTGAATAACGGAAAAATGGGTACACTTATGGGTAGCAGAAAGGTTACATAAGGAGGGTAATTTACTGCAGAACCTGAATTGACCTAACCTTTTCACGATTCTTGTGTGTCACAAATACATCTGTCCTCTGCAACAGCATGATGGTTTCACGATATGAAGATTACGAATAAGTGATGTTTATTGTGGACGCTTCCCTCGTTTATTCAGTGGTCATTGCTGCCTGGATTTATGTACATAAAACACAAGCCAAAGAACCTTAGTCTTTTCAGCCAAGGCAAGATATCGTTTGCCATTGTTTTCAGCTCTAGTGTGCTGTTGAGCACTGTATTGGCGAATCGTCCGTACATTAACAAAATAACTAAAACATCCGTGGTTATATTCCTCTCAAATGTGGAACCGATCTGCTTCAATGTGCCGTTTTACTCTGCCCTCTTCAGTTCGTTTATTCTACGCACGTTGTGAATTATTGAAAATACAATTTTTAATGTTAAACGCCCTCTCTGCAACCTTTTTCTCGTTAGTTTTTTGGTCTGCCTGACGGCGTTCTTCCTTAATAATGCTAGCCTTCTGTCGCATTTTTCTCAGGTGTCTATTTACATTTCATTTTCTGTGTGCATAGATGCTATATCAAACAACGCCAGGACTGTGCGGAAGCCGCAGCCCAGTCACAATGACAACTAGAAGAGCGGCTTTTCAAAGCCTTCTCTAAACACTCTTTGGGTAACTGCTGCAAGCACACTTGCTGGGTACCAACTACGGCATTAATAATATACTTTCTGGGTAGCACAGACTAGCACCGCTATGCTATTTTTCGTCATTCTTCTGAGAAGTGTTGTATCCGCTAAACACTTGCAAATAATTTTGTGCCAATTGTTCATGCAGTGGCTCACAACGATGAGGAATTAGGTCTGAAGTGGGCATGCGCCACAGTTAATAGGTTATCGAAAAACGCTTTTGTAATATGCTGGAGCATTGGACGGCCCACTCGTTACGCTGTTAGCATTGTGTGACGCCTGGTTGTTCTTTTGCTGTTCTAAAAAGCTTTGTTACTCATTCCTTTCTTGACATCAAGCCTGCCTAAGGCAAGCTTGCGAACAAGTCCCAAGCACTGTTTTGGCCCCGTTCCGGAGTGGCTTTCCTTCTAGACGCTTGTGTGTGTTTTCCTGACTTCTGGTGGAGTATGTTGTGCGTAGTTCACTATTACTGGTGATGATTTCATGCATTAAAAAAACGACATGGTTCAGTGGTAGAATACTGAGCTGGCACGCAGGAGACCCGGGTTCGAGCTCCACTTTGTCCTTGGTACTAGTTTTTTACTCCGATAGCGGTTACAGACACCCGCGGCGGCAGCGGCGGTGGCGGACAACTACGGCCCCACGCGTGACCCGAGTTGTGGTCTCATAACAGTTTTCGCTGTAAAAAGCATGTAGAAGAATGATCACTGTGACAGCTAATTACTCTTTCTAAGCAGAAGGACCCGTAGCCGAATCAAAGTAATATGCATTTATTGATAATATGTTTCAGTAAACATCTTTTCAACGTTTATGAAAAGTCTTTGAACACGGGGTGGCGCTATAACCAATTTAGCGGCACCTCGTTTTGTATTTTTTAATGTAGCAACCCTCATGGAAGAGCGCTCTCGTGGGATCTGAGAGTTGGCTTTGTGTTAATGCGCGAACGCTTATACCCTAAAGGGCGTGCGGACAGTCCTTTGTGTGTATCCTGTGGTTACTGCGAAACACTCGACGATATTAGTCCTGCATTTGCTACGCAGTGAGCATTGCTGATTAAGGAATATAAGTTTCTTGCCTTCATCATAGGTTCTTGCACGCGACCCCTGAAAATCAGCTCCTTCCGAGAAGGTGTGCTCTATCGATGTGACAAAGGCTACCTATAGCTATACTGACTTTTATGAAAGAGACGGTTCCGGCCACCAGTTTATAAATGCCTTTTTGTGTGTTTTCACTTAATTCTGCCCTGTTTTTGGTCACTTTTTCTCTACTATTCTATCTTCTCCAATCTTCCACTCCTGTCTGCTCCCTCCTCCCGAAATAAGAGGCTGGCGTTGTACCCTTCTAGGTTTAAATGGCCGGCCTCCTCTGCCCCTATTTCCACTGTGTTTTTTTTTTTTTGTGGTTGTATATACACACCACTTGGCGAAACGTAACGTGGGCTTTCTTTGAGTGGCTTTTTCATCTCTACAAACCTCACATTCTAAACTTCTGTGTGATATAACTTTACAACCTTTATTTGTAAAACATTTATGTGTGAATTGGTGTTACGATGGCTATGCAGGTCCCCCTGAATTACCGAGCAGGATTTGGGATATTATCACCCGAGGACTTGGTCGTAGGCGTCAGGGAGAGAAGCAGCTAGTCTGTGGCGCTTACCACAATGTTACGACCGGTCAGGAAGCGAGGAGAATCATCATTAGGCGCCACATTGTCACCTCAGAGAAACCGGTTTAAGAAACCTGTGAATTCACTGCAGTGACCCTACAGTAATATATGCACTGAATGCCACTCAATCATCGTCAACATGACTATGTGCACTGCAGGGCAAATGCCTGTCCCATCTTTCATTCATTCTTTTCACTCATCATTTGTTTTCTTCAAGAACAGTAAATAAAGGAAATGCAGAAATTAGGGGACCCTAAAGCTTCGTCTTTGAGAATCGAACGCGATAGCAGTATCCTGTTCCTGGTGCGTACTTCAAACACTTAGTGCAGAAAACATTTCCGAACTCGCTATGCACCCACTACGTAGCCTTAAGGGTATAGGCGCTGTAGCGTGTGTGCCTTTTGGGTGACCGGCTGTAAATCACGGATTCATTATGATAATCACATGTTGGCAATGGGCGCTTGTACCACACTATTACTGCAATATTTCAAGTGTGATTGGGAAGAATATATATAGAACGTGGGTATTTGTGAAGCATGAAAGCTGCTTTCACTGCATTTCCAAGCAGAGTAAGTTCTTTTAATTTTTGGTAGAACATCCACTTGCCACGTAAACTACCCGGGTTTGATACCCACTCGGGCCCAAACAACCCTAATTTAGTCCCCACAAAGAGATGTCATCTGTACAAATAAAAGTGTCTATACACGATCAAAAGCCAAGTGAAACTACTCTTTTACCCGTTAGAAAAATCGAGGGAGGTAGAATCCAACTCAGTTCCTACCACACTGGGAGTGGATTTGTGAATCTACTGGTTTTACCACTGGGAATATAGGCGCGCGCGGAAGAGCGGTGGGACCACCGCCTACGCGTCTTAAAAGGGGAGAGGGGGACGTTTACAAATGGGGGGCACTGAGATGAACCTACACCCCGGCTACCCCTCGAAGTGAGAGCTCTGCACGCCTATGATGTTCAAGAAGTTCAACATTTCGAGAAAGCTACCCACCCGGCGCTGCCTTTGGATGTAAGAAACCCAATGCTAATCATTGCGCATTGATTGAATATGACCGATCGCATTCTCTGAAATTAAAAATAAGCAATATACTTCTCGCATTACTTTCATAAATCGTTCCCTTGACACACAGTATTCATACTTGAAACTTTTGGGGGGCTCCAGTCAAAGTCGGTATGTTTAGATTTTGCGGAATAACATCGCATGTAGTTTGCTGAGAAGAATGGCTGTACTGGATAAATGACGGGTATTTCATTGCTCGCGAGTAAACATAACAGGCTCAGCTGTTCTCTCCAGTGCACCTAGAGACCCACAGCGGCCAAACTGAAAAGTGGGATCGCTGGTTTACGCCGGCTTTTCGAGATGGCGCTTCGCTGCCGCATGAAAAAAGCTAAGCTAAAAGGATACGGAAATAAGGCACGAACGGAACCACAAGCGAGAGAGAGCAGCGAGTGCACAAGACAAAATATTGACTATCTTACGGTACCACCAGCTCACGATTTATATATTGCTGCGGTGCTCTCAGCTGCAATACTGCCGATCCGCAAGCGATACCAGTCATAGAGTGTATATTTAGGAGGCTTTATGATACCAGTAACCGATGCGTCACTTAAGGGAACACTATAGTGAAACACGGACTCGGCTTATATTGATAACTTGTACACTGAGAACTTGAATATCTAACGTTGTGTCATCATAAGCAATCCTTTTGCCTAACCAAAACTTGTGAAAGTTTGAGTGTGACGGTGTTTTCTTTCCCCGATAAGTCCTTGAGGGGTGATATTCTAACTAAAACACCCTTTAGAAATTATGGTTGTGAAGGGCTACCGGAACGCCGATGGCCCATTTCACAGCGTGCCAGATGATAACTAGGACTCGCTGATTAAAAAGGCTTTGTACCTTAGGCGAGTTTAGATTAAATTGTGTCTCCTTTAGGGCTGTGTGCAAGCATGTCGTAAATTTACGCCTACACTCTTAATCCTTAACGCTAATTTATACGGAAAAGACATATATTCTCACTGCACTGAGTGCTGGCTTGCAATACTATGGCTATTTATACCAGACGGTCTGTGTAAGGTTGTGTGCGCTGCGGCCATGGGGGTTTTTACAATACTCTTTGTTGTGTGAATAGTTGACGTGTGCGTGCACTTGCTAAGCTGATGTCATCTGTGATTGCAAGTCTCTTGACTGTGGATCTCATTTTTCCCGCTTTTTTTAATAATAGGGGTCTTTAGGCCACTGGAAACACCCTGTGGCATAAGTGTTAACATATGGATACACGTCCTTTCCCGAGTCGGGCACTACCGAAAATGTTACCCATATTAAACTGGTGTTGCATGTGAGGGAAAAACTGCTTTTTTGTCTGCCTGACGGCGGTTCTTTCTTAAGAATGCTGGCCTTCTGTCGCATTTTTCTCAGGTTCCTACTTACATTTCATTTTCTGTGTGCATGGATGCTATATCAAACAACGCCAGGACTGTGCGGAAGCCGCAGCACTGTCATAACGAAAACTAGAAGAGCGGCTTTTCAAAGCCTTCTCTAAACACTCTCAGGGTAACTGCTGCAAGCACGCTTGCTGGGTACCAACTACGGCATTAATAATATACTTTCTGGGTAGCACAGACTAGCACCGCTATGCTATTTTTTGTCTTTCTTCTGAGAAGCGTTGTATCCGCTAAACACTTGCAAATAATTTTGTGCTAATTCTTCATGCAGTCAATGACGACGATGAGGAATTAGGCCAGAAGTGGGCATGCGCCACAGTTAATAGGTGATCGAAAAAAGCTTTTCTAATATGTTTGAGCATTGGACGGCCCACTCGTTACGCTGTTAGCATTGTGTGACGCCTGGTTGTTCTTTTGCTGTTCTAAAAAGCTTTGTTACTCATTCCTTTCTTGACATCAAGCCTGCCTAAGGCAAGTTTGCGAACAAGTCCCAAGCACTGTTTTGACCCCGTTCCGGAGTGACCCCGTTCCGGAGTGGCCCTAGAACTGATCCATATTTTTTGAGCAAAGAAGAAAGTTTAGCCAGAACTGTTCTAGATCATCAATAAAACAAAGCAGATAAAGCCTAAGGGAATAACCGATGTGTGATGACGTCTGAGCCTTCCGGAATTACGTACGTCGCTAATTGATGCTTTGATTGCCCTCAATTATAGCAAACCTATTGATTCTGGCTCACTGGCCAAATGTGCCTGCAGTTAGCTGAAGCCTGAAAATCACTGACGTCTTCAGCAGGACTTGATGCACGACGGCCGAGACCCATCGGTAAATAAGTTCGTTGCATCAAATTTGCTGCTGTGATGGACATTCATAGCCTGGCAAAATTAAATTGAGATGACAGTAGGAATTCGAGGGCAATACATGCAGATTGCAGCTTTTATGTATTTTTTCCTAAAGCGGATAGCTCCCGATGTGAATCGTGTGACACTGATGAGACAATAGAACATCTACTGTGTTCATGTGAACGTTTTCCGAGCGAACGCAACTTGCTACGCGAAACGTTAGAGACACTAGACAGTAAACCTTTTTCCGAAGAAAAGATCCTTGGTTCATGGCTCTACGCGTCGCTGGCCAGCAAAGCGACGCGGGAATTGCTAAGTTTTCTAAATACGACCGGACTACGCGACCGCTTATAAGCGTGCAATGGACAAGGTCACATCTACACACACGTTGCCCATCACTTCTCTCTCTCTTCTCCTTTAATTCCCTCACCCCTTCCCCCAGTGCAGGGTAGCAAACCGGACGTGCGTCTGGTTGACCTCCCTGCCTTTCATTTCTTCCCTTCCTCCTCCTCCTCCTTCCTAAAGTGCTTCGAAAAATTTGTTTCGTGTATATCTAATTATTATTCAGCGAACCTTTCTCGTTTTATTGTGTCTACTTTTCTACTTATAGAGATATCTGTGGTTGATCGAAACTTCATTCAAATTTTCCTTCAACTGTGTCTGCTTTCGTTAGACCCTTGTACACCAGCAACAAGTCCAACATGAGAGCGACACACTGTGCATCTTATGAGTAACTCATACAGACCTATTTGGAGAGAGAGAGAGAGAGAATTATTTCAATGGGGAGCTGGAGAGGTTTGCCTGGTTTTTCACCTGACAGGCTACTCCAGTTGCCGGGTGATGACAATGATATATACACGGATTAACACACAACACATACAGTTACATACGCGCATAGCAGTCACATAACGCATAAAGTAACTCGCACGCACTGCACTATGTACAACGTTTCGTTCAAGCCTGTGGCCCGTAAAAATTCCAGTAGCGCTTTTGTAGAGTCTAACGCACTGGAGGTGTTCTGCCATGGGCCTAGAATATTTTTCAACTCCAAATTTGTGTCCTGTTGTACTTTTTAAGGCCATTTTCAGAGGCTGTCTTTCTGATTCGTATTTCGTACACTCATGCTTGATGTCTTCAACGACGTTACATTGGGCACAAAATGCTGAGACGGACAGTCCAATTTCGTTCCTGAAGTAGTTCGTATATGCAACGTTTAATCGGATGTGGTGTAAACACGTTTCATCTGTCCTGTTGAGATTTCGCGGCGTCCTGAAGTCACCCAATGAATTGTTCTTGTACAGAGGCCCATACTGTTGGCTAGGGTCTGTCCAGAGGTATCGCTGGAGGCGCGAGGCGCGTGCCGACACTAGCCTTGCTGCGTCTTGCCTCGAGAGAGGTATCTCGACGATTTCTGCTGAAGTGTCTTGTCTAGGCGTTCGATGTCCGTGACGAGTTGGTCCTGTGTGCATGGAGACCTCAGCTACTGCAGCGCTTCTCTTGAGTCATTGAAGATGACAGATGACTCGGCTGTCTAGTCCACGATGTAATTAATGGCAGCCGGCAGTGCAGCCTGTTCAGTGGCTGTAGATGAGGTGCAGTGACTGAGCGTGGCAGAGATGGTGACATTGGCAGATGGAATCCAGACGCCAATGGCGGATGACGTAGACGTAACAGAGCCGTCAGTGTAAATATGACGACGAGCTCTGTTGCAGTTTTCCAAATGCTCTAGAGTGAAATGTTTGAGCGCTGGTCCGGGTGTGCGTCTTTTGATCTTGAACCCAGGCACAAAGGCGACTATGGTCCACGAAGGAGTTTTTCACGATGGTTCTGCATGCATTGATGCTTTATGATATATAGTGTAGCGGGACGAAGCTCCACACAGGACTACTGTCTGAAGCAAGCGGATGATCCGGCGCTCTGGTGGCATAACGCAAGTGGACTCGAGGAAAGTCTTGCTGCAGAAGAACAGGAACTTAAATGCGCCGACTTTCAGCAAGGGTTCCGATACTTGATGTTTTCTTCGGTAGGCCAAGGCACACTCTCAGGGTTTGTGCCTGGACTCCAGTCAGTGCGCGTATGTTCGTTCGAGAAATTTCATGTAACGCAGGAATGCTGTAATGTAGAAGACCTTCGCAGAGAGTGACATGCATTCGTAACATGGCATTAACGGAACAGCCACCGGCATTTCCTGATAGCAAGCGAAAGAGGCTCGCGTATGACGCAACTTTTTCCTTTAGTATCCGAACGTGGGAAGTCCACGTCATTAGCCGATCTATTGTAACTCCCAGAGACTTATGATTTGTCACGTACCGAATGGGAGAATGCGCTACCTTTAATGTGTAGCGTGAGACATCACGCCTCGTAAAAGCAATAGTGGCACACTTTTCTGGTGACATTGTTAGACCTCGTTCGAGCAAGAATTTTTTGATGGAGTTTAGAGCTTTCTGCAATCTTGCTCGTGAAACACGTCTGTTGCGACCACTGCTCCATATACAAATGTCATCGATATAACCAAACAAGTACACGACCCAGTATATTTATTCGACGAATACAGGCGATGACTTCCAGCAAAAAACAACCCTGTAAGAGTTAGCACCCGTCTTTGTTGGCTTTCATTCTGTCTCTGCCTTGTATTTAGCGCTAAATAAAAAGGTATCTGGTGATGGTAATTTATCATAAACACACAGCTCAATACCGATGAGAGGACTATCGTCCAGCCTCGTTAATTTCGCGCTGTGCAAATAAGTCGGTGCGCTAGATGTTGTGATGGAATACCGACATGCCCTGAAGTTACGGATATTATGCAATACATTTTATTGCGTACTGCAGGCACATTTAGCGTTTATCAACGTGTCAATTATCTGTCCAGCCGCCCACGTCTGCGTGCTATCATGATCACCCTCTTAACTTGGGCTAAACCACAATTAGTTTGAGATTGTAAGATGGTTTGACGAATATGACTCACTTGTCATGAGAACAGTGATATGACAATCGCATTGCGTACGTTGTCAAACCTTTTGTTCTAGGCACGAGTGGCGCATACTCGTATACCGAAGACAAAAAGAGAGAGAGAGAGAGGATAAAATGAGGGAAAGGCAGGGAGTTATACCAGATATTGGAGCATCCAGTTTGCTACCCTGCACTAAGGGAAGGGGGAATGGGGAATAAAGATGGGAAAGTAAGCGAAAGGCGAAATAGACACGCGAAAAAAAATTGGCCCCGTATCTGCATGTTACACTGCAAATTTCGTCGAAAGACGATAGTCTTGCGTCTGGAGAGAGCGAACAAAATGTTTATTTGATGTTCTGCACAAGAAAATCAGTGAATGGTATTCTGGAGGAGCTGTTTTGGAGTGCCCCGAGCATGCAGCGGAGGCGAATGAGCGAATGAAGTCATGTCACACGTGAGACATGAGCGCTATCTGGCAGTTTTCTTGGAAACGAAGCGTGTGCCTCTGAGACAGGCGTGCGCACCCGTCTCAGAGGTGATAAGGTGTATAACGTAAGGCGACGGGTTGGTGCCACCACCGTGTCGTCTTAGCAAGGCTTTGAAAATACTTGCCGTTTCGTGCAAGTGTTGCATCGCCAGCGCAGCGTTATAAAGGCTACCATCCTTAAAGTTACTCTTGTATGCCTTTTATATTAAAAATACACATACATAATATTGACGTGTTGTTATGGTGCCTCATATATGCACAATAATTGCTTTTTAATTGACAATCGCACAAGAATGAACGTGGAACCTTGAGCAATATTAGTGGGCCCTGCGGATGGGGTCGACCGTTTGGGGTATCGTTTGGTCACTTTGGTGCCGTTTAGGGTAACGTTAAGGGTGGACAAACAGACAAATGTACAGACATGCAGACAGCCAAACAAACAGACAGGCAGGCAGACTAAAATCTTTGCATTGAAGGTCCCCAAGGAAGCCTATCATCTTTAGGAAAACGTGAGCTGGGGTGCTATAGCCTATGCAATAGGTCACTACCACCGAAGGCAGGTATGTGCCACAGACATGCTGGTAGATGTCACAGGTAGATGTCACAGGTCACAGGTGACAGTTTTTATCTACCAAAGAATGGCGAAAATCGACACAGGTGACGAAACCTCTCGCTCAATAAAAGAAATTACAACACAGTCACATAAGCCTGCTTGGCATGATATTGACTCCCAAGGTACGTGGGATCTGCCGAAATTTTTTTGAAGATATCTTTATTTATCGTGACATTCCTAACAGAAAGGACAATAGTGTTTCAAGCAGTGTAACGCATTGCCACTAGAAACACCTCATTTTGTACGGAGGAATGGGCGAAGGTCTGCACCGACCTTCACAGCAGTCCGCGTTGTTCTCGCACTGTAAAGAAAAATAATGCATTCCACATCAAAAGCCTTTAAGAAATATGTACACTTCAAAGTTGTACGTGTATACGTTAACGAAAATAGTTAACTTGCACATAAACTACACAGTTGTTTTTTCGATGACACGAAAACTCACGGCCTCCAAAGGTGAGTATACCTGCCGAGATATGGAACCAAACATGGAGGCCGACGAGGACATTACGTCTTTACTTTTCGACTCGCGAAAGTGAAAAAAAGAACACTAATTGTCACCATTGATAATGCAAAAACAAAGATATTGTCCTTTCATAGCCATCTGTCTTCCGCCAACATTTTATGGCACCACTCTTTCTTTTTGGTTTAGATTGTGCGACCGTGGCCGACGCCGTAAAGTTCATTGCAATCGCTCAATTATACACATCAAGGCAAGTGAATTCTGGGTTTACATATACAACTACAAAATAGTTTCAAATCTTTCCGGGTTGCACTGGCCATATGGTTAGAGCCACTTCGACAGAAATCAGGCAGTCATGAATGCTATCGTTTTCTATTCGTCCCCACACACATCGGCACTCGGACACCACCCAAAATCCTGTTTAAGGCAGAAAACGTAAACAGCGAGAAAATTTTAGGGAAATTTCAGGCATGGCTATCTTCAACTGGTTATCTCCATGGCATACGGCGTAAGCTGCATCTTCATTGGCGTTATTATTTTTTTATGTAAAACCAAGACTTTTATGAAGGAAATAAAATCACAGCTATATTCAAAGCTTATAAAAAAGTCACACCTGCCACTGAAGTACCTCGCTTGTTTTTGAAAATTGGTCATAAACGGGTATTCGTAACAGTTTATCTATAACAGAGTTGTTCTTCACTTACATCGTTATAATCGATTCACTCGTTATATCCCTGTTCGTAACCTCGAGCATTGAGTGTGTAGTTTTTTTTTTGCACTACGTGAAGTGTAGCCTTTCGCCACACATCTCGGTGAATTCTCAAGGCGCCGGCCGTAATACTCTACCCTCATTTCTTGCTTCTGACAAAAGTTGTAGAATCTCCTGTTCTCTAAGCAAGACCAGGACATCGTGAGTGCCATGAACATCACCAGGACGACTCCGCAGATCACCCTTCCGCACATCTGCAAGCGAAATGTCGTCCTTGCGGTCAAAACACGATTACGTGAGTTTGTGCAGCAACACTGATCACCAAGTGTTGGCGAACATACACACCAGTCATTCTTTTTGAAACGATCGAACCCAAAAAATTGTAGCTCGTGAACACGTAGGCCGGTTTCCACAGCTAGCAATGGCAATGATCATTTTTTTATGGAACGATATTTCTTGTCTTTCATTCGAAGATTTTCTGTCGAATAACACCGCACGGCTAAAAGAATCGGAGCGTTAGACATACGCATGCAGTTGGGAATTCGCTTGCTCGTTACTACATTTCAATACAACACGCATGGGAATCAATTCCTAGCGTCTAGCATATCTTTCCTCCATTACGTCAACTCACTCTCACATCTCCTCTTCATATAATACATGCACCCACACTGATTGCAAATATCACACGGCGCAATATTTTTGCACGTGATTCCTTCACACAAAAAGGGGGTGCGTTCAGGCCTATAGGTTGCGAGCACCATTCGTGGGCTCCATCTACTCATTTGTTCATACACATCATTACTGGACTGAATTGTGGTGCTCAGTCTCAGCGTCCTTAACGTGGCCTTACAAAGCATATATCTCTGTGAAAACCCTGTCAGCTACAATTCAACCACAGCGTAAGTGTCCACCTCGTCCTCTAAATTTTTCACGAAGACGCCCGTCGTTTCGAGCAAAAGTGTTACCTTTGCATGATAGCTTATTTTGTGATCATTCATGAGTAAATTCGCTACGGTATACGAATATAGAACCAACACCGAATAAATAAAAAAAAGTCTCCAGAGAAAATTACATCGCCAAACGAGCAAAATCTGTCGACATACTGCAAATCAGCCTCGGTAACTCACTGGCATGTCTATAAATTTCCCCTGTACTCTTGCGTTTCTTTCTTTGTCGATGACTCTACAACATAGTGACTCATCGCGGCGAGAAGCCTCGCTGCCGCACCAGTAAAAAAAATACGTTCGTGACTCCAATCAGAATAATCTACGAGCCTCTTAAACCGCGTACGTCTTCTGCCACGTCCACTCGTGTATTCGAAGCCATGACGTCACTTTCGTCGTTACACTGCATCGACTCAGCTGCTACAACGCATTCAACTACGCGTTCGCTTCGCTGACGTAACAGACGTAGGAAATATCTGGCGGAACAGCAGGCGCGCGTCTTCGCCGAGGAAGAACCGAAAAGGAGGTCGCCACGTCGAAAGGCTTCCGACATGACCACCTGTAGGACCTTCTGCTTATCCCTCGAGGTCACAGCGTGTTCACTCGCAAAGGCCCGCCTCGAACAACTTGTCCCGAAGACTTAACCTGCCATTTCCGTGGGCTGTCCCCGTACAGTTTAATCTTCTAGACCAGATATGAAAGTTCAAGTCACACCTGTTGAGAAAGATGGCACGCTACGCCTTCCTTAAACCGTATTTGAGTGACGTGGGCCACGAGTGACTTGCCTCATTCACTCTAGGCTTTTGCGCATTTTCCTCTGCTCCTACACAGATTCAGATACATCGATGATTGTTCTGACGACGTGGAGAACACTTCTCTTTCACTCTTTTTTAAATCACGTTTCGCACTGGCTGTCAGTACCTTATTACACCGTGTCGACAGCACAGACAAGTTCCGCGTGCGGGCTTAGCTTCAAACCTTGCTCTGTCTGCCACCAACGTTGAGTACTGTCAATCGCGTTCGCCGTTTGAATGGAGGCTTCGAAATCGTTTAGGACGTGATTAACCCTGTTCGCGCGCTGAACAACAGCATCGCGGCTATTGAAAGGGCACCGCCTAGACCCACTCGTGTTTCCGTGTGTCGCGCGGGGTCAACTGAGTGGTCGTTACGGGATTCAACGAAAATAAGAGTGAATGCTACTTAGCTGCACGTGCAACACAGAAGAAATCACTCACTGTCATCTATGAGTTGGCTTCAAGACAGCCCGTGTACATTGATGCGTGATCCTCTGCCGTGTCGTGCATTGAGCCAAGCTTTCGAGGAAATAGATTTCTAATTGTTGGTGCCGCCGCAGCGCATATGCAGTTGGGCTGGATTCTGAAAAGTCTGGAAGTGCACCCGCGAAGATTCTGAAAGAATGAGGGCTCATTCATGTGAGCTCAAAACATCTATTTCCTGTAAGCTGTTTATCGCGTATACGAAACGTTTGGCTCAAGCAAAACAGCTGGGAAGCAGGCATTCTCTCGGCTTTACAGCTGTAGAAGTTCTTGAAAAGAGAAGGCAGTCTTAATAAAGACTCGAAAAATCAATTCGTAAAACAAATTTAGGTCACTGGAACGTTTTATACACTTTAGGTTAGACGCATGGGCGCCGCCACCTTGTGCTGTTAAGCGATTGTTTTTTTGTTTTTGTTTTCAACTTTAGATATTGAGACGTGAATTTATGAAATCTTCAATGCACAGACACAACTGTATTTCATGTTTTTGCGTCCAGCCTAGTTTTGTCGGTCTAGTTGTTTAGCACACTAAACTTTGAGGCTACAGCCCAAAATTACTACACTGAAAATCATCCGCACAATATTTGGAAAGCGCAGCTGTCGTGCCAGCAAGACATATTCATTAGTTGCGCTTTCACCTTAAATTCAAACTCGAAAGAACAAGAAAACTGTCATTACATATTCTGTCCCGCTTTGGCGTAGGCCTCCAATCAAACCAGACTCCGAAACCTGCATTTGTGACAATCCAGAATTTAGAAACAGGCTTCAGAGTGTTTACTCGCAACACTTTTGTGTATACATGCGAGAAAGTCGTTTTCGACAGCTAATTTCTTTTGGTATTTTAACTTGGTCTAATGGTAGATATCTACTTACTGCAGTCTTCTACAATAAGGCGTAGTGAATGTTTCTCGTTTCTTTTTTATAAATGGCTTCCCCTACGTATATACATACAACGTGTCACAATGGTGTATGATAAACGAAACTGCATTCTTTTACGCATACGGCACCTTATTCTCTGCATACCATCATCGTAAGTATTGTCATGGAGTCGGGACGCAGATGAAAGAAGTAGACTAGATCCAAGATGAAACTGTTAATTTGGCCGAACTTGCGGCAGCTGAACGGAAAGTTTGCCGAACAGGGGCGAACGGAGCGTCGGCCATCGATTAACTGACAAGTGGTGATGTGCGTCGGCATTTATACATGTGTCGTCGAACGTTCCAGCGTTATCGCTAGCGGCCACGTATGTTCCAGGACAATCTGTAGTGTTCGCGCTGTGCACGTAATCGCAACGGCAGGTGCTTAGAATATCTCAGTGGTTTTTAAGTCCGTCGGCGCGGTTTGTACAAGGCAGCACTCCCACGTCTAATGAGGTGTTAACAAAACTTGACAAAGGATTGATTTGTGGGGTTTAACGTCCCAAAACCACCATATGATTATGAGAGACGCCGTAGTGTAGGGCTCCGGAAATTTTGACCACCTGGGGTTCTTTAACGTGCACCCAAATCTGAGTACACGGGCCTACAACATTTCCGCCTCCATCGGAAATGCAGCCGCCACAGCCGGGATTTGATCCCGCGACCTGCGGGTCAGCAGCCGAGTACCTTAGCCACTAGACCACCGTGACGGGGCAAAAAAAAAACTTGACAAAGGAGTATGGCAGTACTTATACTCCACTGAAGACTTCAACGTTGCGTTATCTTCGATAAGTATGGCACTGTGCGCTTTTGCAAAGAAACAAAGCCAGAGAAAGAGAAATAAATAATATTTATTTATTTATTTTATTTATTTTTACATACTGTAGCCTGAATTGGGCTATCGCAGGAGTGGGTTTGCTATACATCAGCACACACAAGAATACAACTCTTAACAAACAGGAATAGAACTCTTAAGAAACAAATTCCGAATCAATACTTTCATGCAAAAAATTACAACTCTTAATAAACAAATCGAGAATCAATACATTTATGCAAGAAATCTTCTAAAGGCAATGATCTAGTTGACCCAGGCAATACATTCCATTTTTCTATAGTGCGCGGAAAAAAGCTGAATTTAAATAGGTTAGTACCTGGATGGAATGGTGTCAGGTTGAGTTTGTGGCTATTCCTTGTGGGTTTCAGTTTATCAGGAGACCGATATTCGTTAGTTAATGCGTAGCGTGGGGTATTAACAAGAATATGCATCAACTTTAGGCATTCGAGCTCACGTCACTCGGAAAGGGTTTGCAGACCTAGCGTAGCAAGTAGAGAGGAGGGTGAGAAATTCCAGCTGTAGAAATTTCAATTTCAGTATGTGGTGTTTAACGTTCCAAAACCACAATATGATTATGAGAGACACCTCAGTGGAGGGCTCCGGAAATTTCGACCGCCTGGTGTGGTCGTGCACGCTAATCTGAGCACACGGGCCTACAGCATTTCCGCCTCCATTGGAAATGCAGCTGCTGCAGCCGGGATCTGATCCCGCGACCTGCGGGTCAGCAGCCGAGTACCTTAGCCACTAGACCACCGTGGCGGGGCAGAAAGATATAGAGGGGAAAGGCAAGGAGGTTAACCAAACTTTTCTCGGTTGACTAGCCTGCACTTGGGGTGGCAGAAAGGGAGAGTAATAAAAAGGAAAGAGACAGAAAAAATCACGGCATATCCAGGGAGTGAATGATGATGAGAGGGGCGAAGCGTCGGAGGGTTTTATTGGCGAATGAGCCTACCATCCATCCGCCCGTTCATCCATTCGTCCATCCGTCCGTCCGTCCGTCCATCCTTCCGTCCGTCCATTCGTCCGTCCGTCCTTCCGTCCATCCTTCCGTCCGTCATTCCTTCCGTCCGTCCGTCTGTCTGTCTGTCTGTCTGTCTGTCTGTCTGTCTGTCTGTCTGTCTGTCTGTCTGTCTGTCTGTCTGTCTGTCTGTCTGTCTGTCTGTCTGTCTGTCCGTCTGTCCAGCCGTCCGACCGTTCACCCCAGCTGAGTGAGCAATTCAACTAGGCGGTCACGAACCACGACAAGCTGGGAGGGACAAACCCACAGCTTAAGGAGCTTAGCCCCAAAATAGAAACAAGAGTAAGAAAGAGATGGATGAACAGTCAGCTGGAAACTACACAGCACGGTCTAGCAATACGTATGGGCACACACCTCGTAAGGAGAATTGTGTCTGATTTCTTTGCATCTAATTAACATGATTTTCTCGTGGCCCTTACGTTGCAGTGGATATGTTTAAGGTTCTTGCGGCAAACTTAGAACCTTGCTGAGCGAAAAGTGCACTCTGAAGGACGCGCACATGAGCCAGCGCAATATCATCCATAAGTAGTCGCAAGTAACTTCTTAAGCAAAATAGTTTTCAGGCGGTCATAACACTCTTCATCTCTTTCATGTTGCACAAGAATAGCCACACTGGATTACATACTTGACAGTTACATCCCATGCATATGCACGTGTTTCAGCGCACTATCGAACGTGTCTGCTTATGAGAAAGAAAGCTACACCAGTTCGTTCCTGGTCATAATACATATTAGTGAGCTGAAACCGAGCTTTACATCTTATTGCCAGGACTTGTGGTAAGCACACTATAAAGCTGGATTCGTTGCAATAAGACGCTTTGTAAAGAAAAGCCATCTTTTGTTATTTTCTTTCACGTATGAACTTAGGTTGTCGACACATCCAAGTGGATCACCATGGCATCACAATAAGGAACGCGTCGCAATTTTTCAAGACGTATGTATCCCGCAATCTGTTCGCAATAATCAGTGAACATTGGTGAGTAAATGCAGAGCTTTACTCAAGGGCGACATTTCCGGACGTCCACTTCCGGTGATGCTAACGTTGTCGTGGGTGTTCGCGTGCCCGGGGACCGGACTTCACTAAGTAGACGACCGTAAAAGTTTCCTCGCACTACGAGGATAACAAACTTGTCACAGCACTGGAAACACCGTCAGGTCGATTGATTAACATGTTTATGTTTCTATTTGAATCAGATCAGCCTCTGGTTTATAAGGAGAAGTTTGAGCTGTGACTCAAAATTCAGGCCATTGATCTCTTTTTTTTTCCTGAGTGTACGAACGCGCTACTCGGAGGAAAACGCCCATGCCATCCCGGGCAACATTAATTCATTGGTCCCGGCTACTAGGGCATCAGCATGAATCCAACGGCGCGGTGAGTCGTTGCAGTGAAAATGATTGTGCGGATCTGCGGAGGCAATCGTGATGTCATGCCACCGGGGTCAGCCGATACAGGGATTCACACAGACCCTCTCAATATGCCCTTGGATATCTCCAGCTGGAGCCCGACGTCCCGCTGCTCCATCTACTCACTGTGTACCTGTACCCATATAAACAGGGCACGCTGATCGCTACTTTTAAATGGCAGACTATGGTTTGCTATATAATACATACATACATACATACATACATACATACATACATACATACATACATACATACATACATACATACATACATACATACATACATACATGCATGCATGCATGCATGCATACAACATACATACATACATACATACATACATACAATACATACATACATACATACATACATACATACATACATACATACATACATACATACATACATACATACATACATACATACATACATACATACATACATACATACATACATACATACATACATACATACATACATACATACATACATACATACATACATACATACATACATACATACATACATACATACATACATACATACATACATACATACATACATACATACATACATACATACATCAATACATACATACATACATACATACGTACATACATACATACATACATACATGCTGGCCCAACAGCCTACACTATATATACACCGATGTAGACCTGTCGAGCGTGCGGCGCTCATCTGTTCGCACTTGCTCACGCGGGAAGCATATACTACGCGTCGTCTTTATGGTCACGGTTACAGCTGAACCAAGTGCACGGATACCACCGTGCACTATAGGGAGTAAATTGCTCAACCACGAAAACTCTTCCACGGCTGGTAGCTACAGCATCATCGCCGTTATTCTTGACTGGCAAGCAGTGTACTTCAAGGCTATGGGTGTTATTTCTCACGCGGTCTGCTGGTGAGTCAAGAGAGTGGGGTGGTTCCGGGCCGAACGTCCTCTCTCGGTGCCGGATTACCGTAATTACGTACATCGATGCTGCGCAGTCAAGGAAACGCACTGCCGGGGAAATGTCTGCACTCGTGCTCGCTTCACGGCCGATGCGTGAAAGAAGTGTCCTCGTCTTCATTTCAGTATATCCACAAAGCAGCCGCGCGTTTGTTGTTGTTGTTGTTGTTGTTGTTGTTGTTTCTATATGATGAGTCCAGGACAGAAAACTAATCTCTGTTGTTTGTTATTTAAGCCTCACACATATATCTGAGCTCCTACGCTGTGTTCGTGAGCCAGCTGAAATATGTTTGTTAATCAATGTTCAGCGAGCAAAATACATTGACTAACTCGGTCAGCAGAATAAAAGGCTGGAATTGTTGTCCATGTACACGAGTATAAATAACATCAAGTATGACTAATAGGGCATAAAAGACAAGCGTCTTGAACGTTTTAAGAATCCTCAAAACCTGCGAATGTGTGAAATGTGCGTGAAATTTTAGCTTGCTTTCAATGTGAGTTCCATTATGTAAACCTGTTAGCTGGTCATGTTGTCAAGCAGCTCTGTGTAGTTACGGTCGCGCACGCACGTTTTAATTGTCTACGAAACCACTCTTTTTTGTGTATTACCGAATGATCCAAGGTGTTTGTGTGTGTGTGTGTGTGTGTGTGTGTGTGTGTGTGTGTGTGTGTGTGTGTGTGTGTGTGTGTGTGTGTGTGTGTGTGTGTGTGTGTGTGTGCACAAAGTTATTGTGTTATATACTGACTCACCACAATACATTTGAGGCACTTCTTGGCGAATCAGACGTACTTTCATCTATCTATCTATCTATCTATCTATCTATCTATCTATCTATCTATCTATCTGTCTATCTATCTATCTATCTATCTAGTCGCCCCCAACTAAGTGATCTTGCGATCCTCTCCTTAATATGGTATGCCTCAATATCGCCTTAGGAAGACATAGGCTCGCGATGGACACGATTTGGAGGTCGGGACATGAATAACGTCAGTTGCCTGTAACGCCAATCATGAAACATTTCACGCCAGTCACGAGTGGCACATACCTGTATAACAAGGCCCGTGGTATACGGGCATGTGCCACATGCCATTGTATCATTCACACTATATAGCAATCGAGGCACAGCGAAAACTGACATTGGGTATCTTTGAGCTTGTGATGCATAACATCCGGCACCAGCCTTGACGGCAATATCGATGACAGAAAGGTCCCGGTGAAAGCAAACAATACGGATCACAGCTCGAGCTGGAATCCATCCAAGGCCTTCTGCATGGCTGTCAGGAGCCATGCCACTGCTTGGAACTTCCGAGGCGAAGGACACTACACAACAGGTAAAGGAATCAAATATTTGGAGACTACTTCTACCATAACTTAGTATTCGAATGAATTCTTCTGGCTTGCTAGCACTTCCTTTATTGAATACTCGGTTCTCACCCATTTTCTTTCGGGAATGCGAATAGCGCTTACAGCGTGCTCGCCATTTGTGGCCGGAAAGGCGAGAAACGCGCGTGAGGTAGATGGCCATTGTAATTGCATTGCGGTATTTCTTCCGAAATACTATCTATTTTGTTAGACGTTACCCGCAGTGTCCAGGCAACGCTTATTGCGGTTACAGTGTCGGCTATTCACTTTTAAAACAATGTAGTAAAACTGACACCAAGCACAGGCTGTCGTTAAACGTTGCTCGAATACGCAAACGAATGCTATTTAGGATATGCGCATCATCAGGCCGCACGCTTCGTTGCGATATACCTTCCATCTCCGCTGTAGCGTGAGTTCTGGCTTTACGTCAGATCACGAGCAACTCTTTACTGGCCAGTGTAGTAGTCACCGTGCCTGGCAAGCCCATGATGTGCGCACAAGTATTACGCTTACACAAACGTGTTGGTCCACCCTGCAATGCTTGGCTCAAATTTGAAATAGGCTGCTACCAGCTGTCTGGTTCGCATGAAACTCATTCCCAGCGCGTGGAATTGGCCGAAGGCTTAATTACTGCTCAAAGCGTGAAAGTTTCATTTTAGGCAAGAGGTTGGTTCAAATAACCTCGGAATAAAGCAATAATTCCATTCGGAAATCTGCTTGTCCTTCGAAGAAAAACGCAATTTTTTTCTTAATAGACGCACGCTCGCGTTCCGCTACTGAAGCGTTTCTAAGCAAACGTTGGCCGAACCAAGGATGTGTGTGTTTATCGACGCATCCGTCAAGAGCTTCGCTCTTTTTCGTGGCCACAGAATGAAAACCCTGTGCTACCTGGCTAAGCCTGCCGCAGACGTCCAGGGTTAACTGGGTAGGAGGTTGCGATATGTAGGAATATCATCGTCATCATCATCATCATAATCATCATTGTCATCATCATCAGCAGCAGCAGCAGCAGCCTGACCACGCCCGCTGTTGGACAAAAGCATCTCCCATGTTTTGCCAGTCATCTTAGTCATGTGCTCGCTGCTGCCACTTTACACCCGCAGACTTCCTAATCTCATCTGCCCACCTAGCTTTCTGTCTTTCCCTCACCCGCTTGCCATCTCTTAGAATATAGTCTGTGATCCTTAATGACCAGCGGTTATCTTGCCTTCGCGCTACGTACTGTTGCGAAGCGCGCCTCCGACGACGTTACGAAGGGCGCCTCGAAATTTCACCGCTTCAACCACTGTTTCGAAAGACGGCGACGCCAACACGGTCCCGAAGGCGCCACTGCTTCGAACTCCGCCGGGAAGGTCACCAGCCGTTTGGTAGCGTAGGTTTCTCAGCTCGCGACTGCTTCTGCGCAGAACTGTTAGACGAGCGGACGAGACGACGGTGATTTAAACAAGGTTTATGTACAGCATATATACAGAGGCGTTACAAATTCAGCACTGGGGCCGACAGCTTAGAGACCCGAAGAGCCGAGCTCTCCTCTCTAACACATAGGTCTGCTCTCAAATGGGTCTGCTAACACATAGCTCAACTCTGACACACAACTCAACTGCTAACACATAGCTCAACTGAACAGCATAGCTCAACTGCGACACACATGTCTGCTCTCACATAGGTCTGCTACTCACGACACGCCGCAGGGCTTCTTTTATATTCACCGGGTGGATTCTTTGAATAACAAAATGTCCAACCAGAAGCGCCGCTGGTCGTGAGGCCAGACTCCTCCAATGGGGTCGCCGCTGGGCCGCGTCATTCTTCCTCATCGAATCTGGAGAGGCTGCGCTGCAGGTGGCTGCACCCAAGGACGAGTGACGTCGCCAGGCATTGCGTCAGACCCGCCAGACAGGAAGGCGCCGGTTGTTTACTCGACGGGCTCGCAGGCTGAGGTGACTCACTGCACGTGCGCGCAAGAAAGGCGCCGTCGCGTGTTGACGCCGTTGAGTTGTTCATCGCGTCAGGCGGGCTCGCGTGCTGGCCTTGACGCAGATTTCTTTTTTTCCGAGGCTGGACGTTTGCTGCGGACTCGCAGGCATAACAGAACCCCCGCCGCCAGACAATGCGCCGGAAAGACGAGCTGCTTCCACGTGGCTCGGATGTCAGGCGCGCTCGTTCGCCAGGTCTCTCCAGGTTGGCCTTCAGGGCCATGGGGAGAATGCAGCTCCAGACTCTGTTCCGGAAACACATCCCATTCTTGAGGACGGATCCCAGCTCCATGGCTTGTCGCCACAACTTGTCGACCAGCTTCGCTCGTCTCTTCTGATGATCTTTGGTTTCAGCACTTGTCGATGGTTCTGCAACTTGCCAAGAACGGTTCGACAACAGACAACACACGACACAAGCAAGTGCCCCCGGTCACCCGACAGAACACCAGACCGAGTATAGTGCAACATATACCTAGCTACGTGTCTATCGGAATTTCGTTCCCCCTACATCAAGAGGCACATGTGGGACACAAGACTCTTAAAATGACAACTCAAATTTTTACACGTACAATAACGTAACGAATTAGAATAGAGCATAAGTTGGCTCCTTGAGCTGACTCTGGACGAGAGCGCTCAGCTAAGGTCGTGATAAGGTCAAAATTTTGCCCTAATCGCCATTGAGAAACCGAAAGGTGAAGAAGGTACTAACTAAAGGCACGGCTCAATGCGTCTGCATTAGCGTTTAGCTTTCCTTTTTTTTGTAGCGAACGTCCAAGTTGTGCTGTTGAAGCCTCATGCTCCACTTCAGTAACCGGACACTTTTAGGCGACGATACCTATGCGGTACCAAGAGCGGCTCATACTTGCGACGTTGCAGAGGGGAACAACGATACGGCTTGCTAGGGATTGCCTCCTCACAAGTTAGCTCGATATCGTGTTCGATCACCGTCGTGTTTCCGGGACGGTCTGAAAACACGTCTCCAAACTCGGAAACAATCTTTCTCAGGCCCTCCTTTTGGACTTCACTTGACCTAGGCTCTAGATTCAACTCCTCCAAGGTTACTCCGATCCCCTTTCGATTACATCACTGGAACTCAAAATTTCTGCTCCCTCTTCCTCTGAAGCATTCAACAGCAGATTTACGACTGCTTGACGTTGAACTTATGGTTTCATCAAGTTGTAAATTTTGTCCGACCACCTTCCTAATTCCACTTCATAAAGGATATCAGAAAGCTTCGATATTACTTTGGTGGGCCCTTCCCAATGAACCTCAAGCTTGTTCCTTTTGGACGGCCGCTGCAGCATTACCTGACTTCCTACTTCAAAAGTACGTTTCTTCGCCGATTTGTCGCAGTACTCCTTCGACAACAGTCGTGCAGCTTTCACGTGGCTTTCCACTAGCGCTTTAATCGAGAGGTCCTCACGCTGCTCTCGAATGAGCGTCTCCCGATCAACCCTCGACAGCTCACTCCAACCTTCCGCTACCGGCGAGAGCGTTGCATCCCTCTCGCTCCGACTCAATGGCGCCATGGCGTCTCCCCCTGCTACGCATACTGCGCCGGTCGCTTCAGCGACGGGCCGCTCGAGTGACTGCTCAAACGACGCACACGGAGAATTTCGTGTTTGAGGTTCCGTCGACTCGCCGCCAAGGTCACACAAATTGGCTGCTTTTGGACTTGTTTCTCCACATAGAACAAGTTCAAGCTCACGCGAAAGCTTCCGCGCTTGCGATCGCGTGAGGGCCATGTCCTCGCCTACTACGAATGGTGGCAGTTGGTCGCGAATTCTCTGACCGCTGACCTGAACTGTCGGAGAAGCTATGCTAGGCGCCTGCGAACACTGTAGGATTGCCAATTCTATTCGTTTCAACTCGAGGCGCTCCAGTCTCTCGGCCTCCTCGCGGCTTTCTCGCCTTTCAGCTTCTTCACGTTCGCGAGCTTCTCGCCTTTTAGCTTCTTCACGTTCGCGAGCTTCTAGCCTTTCAGCTTCTTCGCGGCGTGCTTTGATATCCACCCAGGCCTTATCGACTTCCTCAGCCGACACTCCCTCAACCTTCATGATCTCAAGGATCGCTTGCTTTCGTTTCACACGGCCCAAAGTAATGCCGAGTTCCTCACAAATTTCGATGAGCTCCTTCACTTTAAGGTTCTCCATCGTTCACACTAGCCTCTTGCTGTTTGCCCCTGTTAAGAATTTACTTGCCGTACCCACTATAAGTCTACTAGCAAGACGCGCAAGCAATTTTTCACACTCCCGTGTTTACCCCCTCCGCATTAACTTTGGTTTCAAAGCACTTCGACTTTGCTTGAAACGATCAAAGCTCACTGTAATGCTTCACACAGCCCTTCTCTAAACTACTATAACCTGAGCTACAGTAGTCTGGTGAACTGAGGGGAAAACATCAGGCACTCACCGCATCGATGTCGCTGACGCCGGCCGATCCCGCAGCTGCCAACCACTGTTGCGAAGCGCGCCTCCGACGACGTTACGAAGGGCGCCTCGAAATTTCACCACTTCAACCACTGTTTCGAAAGACGGCGACGCCAACACGGTCCCGAAGGCGCCACTGCTTCGAACTCCGCCGGGAAGGTCACCAGCCGTTTGGTAGCGTAGGTTTCTCAGCTCGCGACTGCTTCTGCGCAGAGCTGATAGATGAGCGGACGAGACGACGGTGATTTAAACAAGGTTTATGTACAGCATATATACAGAGGCGTTACAAATTCGGCACTGGGGTCGACAGCTTAGAGACCCGAAGAGCCGAGCTCTCCTCTCTAACACATAGGTCTGCTCTCAAATGGGTCTGCTAACACATAGCTCAACTCTGACACACAGCTCAACTGCTAACACATAGCTCAACTGAACAGCATAGCTCGACTGCGACACACATGTCTGCTCTCACATAGCTCTGCTACTCGCGACGCGCCGCAGGGCTTCTTTTATATGCACCGGGTGGATTATTTGAATAACAAAATGTCCAACCAGAAGCGCCGCTGGTCGTGAGGCCAGACTCCTCCAATGGTGTCGCCGCTGGGCCGCGTCATTCTTCCTCATCGAATCTGGAGAGGCTGCGCTGCAGGTGGCTGCACCCAAGGACGAGAGACGTCGCCAGGCGTTGCGTCAGACCCGCCAGACAGGAAGGCATCGGTTGTTTACTCGACGGGCTCACGGGCTGAGGTGACTCACTGCACGTGCGCGCCAGAAAGGCGCCGTCGCGTGTTGACGCCGTTGAGTTGTTCATCGCGTCAGGCGGGCTCACGTGCTGGCCTTGACACATATTTTCTTTTTCAGAGGCATGGACGTTCGCTGCGGACTCGCAGGCATAACAGTACCTTCCCCATGACAATTTCTTCTTGATTTCGATTATGAAGTCCTTAACACCCGTTTGTTTCCTGATACACTCTGCTCTCTTCTTACACGAATATAGTACGGCGCAAATAATACGGTCAATCTCTGTCAATCAGACTCTAAGGTGTCTTATTCCAAGGTGATCTCAAGTCGTCTACAAAGTGGCACTCAAAGGTCAGGGATAACCACAACGTTCCAGGAGTAATATCAATTGACGGCTTTTAACGTGCCAAAACCACTATATGATTATGAGTGACGCTGTAGTGGAGGGCTCCGGAAATTTTGGCCACCAGGGGTTCTTTCACGTCCGCAGAAATATAGTCCTCCATCGAAAATGCGGCCGCCACGACCGGGATTCGATCCTGTTACCTGCGGGTCAGCATCCGAGTGTCTTAGCCACTAGACTACCGTGGCGGGTTCGCTATTCCAGGAGTGAAAATTATGTTTGCCAAAAAATAACGCCGCCGTCTGCAATTGCTAACGCTGTAGAAACGTGTGGGCAGGCCTTTGCAGATTCACTGGTAATCTGCCCCATACAAATGCTGCGGTCCCACATTTTTTTAATTGTACTATATTGCCTATTTTATGACGTCGACTCGTCCGAGGGCGGTATCGTAGACAATGTTATGAGGACAACAAAAACAAGGATGGTGTAGCTTTATAATCTGCACTTACCACCATTATCATCATGATTATTAGTCTCCACCTCGACGCGCCTCTCGTGGAGCTCATGGCGCAAAGCTAGATGCGCGAGCCAGAGAGAACGCCCACGTTCTCAGCCGGGTTGGACGCCGCTGCCGCCACCCTCCGCTTCCACATTTTGCCTCGCCACGGCACAATGGGACGGCTTCTTCGGTCGACGACTCGTAAGTCCCTCATGCTGGAAGGGATCCAGCTATGAGTCACGCATACCAGCCGAACAAGAACAAAGTTCTGACTGAGTATGGTGTTGCCCTAAGCGATTGCAAATTGTTGGTACCGGTGAAAATATAGTAGTGCGAAGAGCAGGAGTGTGCGGAGATGGCAAACCTGCCCTTTGGCCTGAACGTTGGAGTGCAACTTGGTTTTCCCAACGGCCCCAACGAGCCGCTGCCACCCAACCAGCCTGTGGAACCTGGCTTCATCGGCCCTATCTTTATTGCTGCATCCGAATCCGTAAAGAATATGTGTCTTTCGAAGGGGGACAGTTATGATCTTCGCTATTACGTCGGTAGTATGCGCAGCACCAGTGGCGTCGGCAACTTACACGAACATGGACCTCTGAATTGGCAAAAAACGCAGCTGCAGCCCCTCCTGAAGAATTTCTACAGGGAGAATTTCACGGTGGTGAGGCGTTCTTTCGAGCAAGCGGAGGAACATCGCCAGGAGAACAGCATTACGATTGTGAAAGGGGCAGGCTCTCAAAAGCCAGTTCTGCGCGTTTACGAAGCCAACTTCCCCGCATGCTCAGTGTAGGCTCTCGAGGCAAACAACTACACTTCTGATCCCACACCCATCGAAGCACAGTGCTGGCCCATACTTCTCAAGGGAAGAGACCTACTTGCCGTTCTCAGAACCAGTGCTCATGGCAAGACAATGACTTACATTCTCCCTGCCATAGTCCACGTCATGCACCAGCCACCCATAAAGCCACACCAAGGTTTTCTGGCACTCGTGCTAGCTCCAACAACCGAAGATGCCCGCAAGATTCAGCAAATGGTGGGAGAACACGAAACCCACTCTGCCGTCCGGGCAGCATGCGTCTGCTCCGGCGACTCAAAAGACCGGCAGCTAGAGGCTCTGAGTCGCGGCTTCGAGATATGCGACGTAACGCCCAGTCACCTCCACGCATTCCTGAAAGAGGGCAAATTGAACATCTGCAGGTGCACATACCTCGTGCTGGACGAAGCGGACCGCATGGTCGACATGGGGTTCGAACAGCACCTCATCGCCATCGCAAAGTACGTCAGGCCAGATCGGCAGACCCTGATGTTGATGTCGAGAAGGCCGAAGGAGCTGTACAGGCTCATTGATACACTGCTGAAAGATTACGTGGAAGTTCACTTCAATGAACATCAGCCGTTACCAAAACAGTGTTGTGCACGTGATCCGTGTCTCTGCCGAGTCTGAGAAAGAAGCCAGACTAGTGACTCTTTTGGAGGACATTCTTAGCGAGCAGGAAAACGTAGGATCCAGAAAGACCATTGTGTTTGCCGAAACGAGGAAGCGGGTGGACGGCCTGGTATCCAGACTTCGACGTCGTGGCTGGTCCGCCATCGGCCTCCACGGTGGGACCACGGATCTCACCCGAAATCAGGCTCTGACTGCATTCCGGGAAGCCAGTACGCCCATACTGGTGGCGACCGATGTGGACACGTGGCAACTCTCCTCGGAGAACGTGCATTACGTTGTCAACTACGACTGCCCGAGAAGCACCGAGGCATTCTTGCAAAGAATCAGCCACGTCTCACTCTCGACAAGAGAGCTTGCTGTCGCGCACACGTTTCTTGAAGCGGACGACAACCAGTGTGCTCGGAAAACGATCGGCGTTCTTCGAACAGCGAAGAAGAAAGTTCACCCGGAACTCTTCGAGATCGCTAAGAAAACGAAACGTAGGAAGGTAGATAATGTCACTGAAGTGTGATTATCTCCGAGTACTACCTCTAAATAGCGAGTTACGTAGATTGGTGCTGCGATTAAACATATGACGAATGAATTACCACGCGAATTTCGCTAGCCTGCACGTGCCTCCACAGGCTGAAAAGTAAAAATTACGGCAACTTCTTGAGGCCCTTCAATCGCTCACTATAGATATGAAGGCTTTTAACAGCCTAAACTGGTAAACTGAGTTGTTAGCGTTGTTTTGGATTTCATTTTATGATCGATTAACTATTGTAGGTGTAACTTTCAAGTTTCATGCTATCAAAAGACTTGTAAAATATGACGTGCCATCATGCACATGTCATCGATAATGAGCTATATTTACGTTTTAATAGGTCTAACTTTTTCTAGTAAATGTGAAGCATAACAAACTGAAGTCACTCTGTTTTTGTCTGTCTTCCTACTCATACACGTCTTGTAACTCTCGTAGTCGTCTCCTTAGCTGGGCTTCTTTCGTGGGTTAAAAATAAAAATTGGAGGTCACTTGAGCTTCACCTTCAAGAGCGAATCGCGATAGTGTAATTGAACCACGTATGCATCTCATTCTAAACTGCTATAGTCTACTTCGCTTCTCAGCACAGGCCTCAACTGTGCCGTGAAGAAACGAACGGCTATGCGCGTAACATTGATCACTTCGGTGTATCATCGAATGCATTTTGCAAGCACATATTTTAGTGCCCACTACGCAATAATTATTCTTTTTAATAATCAGCGAAGGACCCAATACGCATTTATAAAGCAACAGCGAACCTATGCAGCTGTTCACGTTGTTTATTACTGTGATTGATGATGATAAAATATGTGACACTTTAAAACACCCACTCGTATATCAATATTTTCTTATTATGAGTTATAAAGTGTTTTAGAACAGCGAAATAACAACCAGGTGTCACACAATGCGAAGTGCGCAACGAGTGGGTTATCGATGCTCTACCCTTTACAAAGGCTTGATCTTGTTCACCTATTAACTGTGGCGCATACCCACTGTGGGGGTTTGCATGGATTACAAAGGCTTCTGGCACAATTCTCTTTAGTCAGAAGACGAAAAAAACATCGCAGCATATCCTCGTAGTGAATGATGATGAGTGGGGCGAAGCTTCGAAGAGTTTTATCGGGATATTGTAAATGATCCGGTGACCGCGTCCGTCCGTCCGTCTGTCTGTATGTAAGTCTGTCCGTCCGACCGTCCTTCTATTGAACACTCCAAGTACCACAATCTCGCATCTTTTCATCGTATATTCATCGTATACACGTACCACCATCCAGTGGACATTCAAAAGACTGAAACTAAAGGTGGCTACTACATACAGGAGACGCACGACTCACGCCTTAAGGAACTTCACCCCTAAAAAAATTTGGACAAAGACCCTTGCAAGTGCGCAGCGGGTTATGGCATAGTTAATACCTGTCTTCTACACAATTATTTATGGCGTAGTGGATACCCTGCAAGTGTGCTCGCAGCAGCTACCAAAGAGTGTTAAAAAAGGCTCTGAAAGACCACTCTTCCAGCTTTCGTTGTGACAGTGCTGCACGTTACGCGCAGGCCTGGCATTTTTGTTTCAAAGCAGTTTGAACAACTATCGTGACTCTGTGGTAGAACATGTGCTCGCCAGGTAGACGGCCTCGGTTCAGTCCTCAGTCCGAGCCGGAAATTATTATTCATTTTGTTTGCACCTTTCTCAGTTTCTCGTTCATGGTCAACATGAATTTTCGCTCACAGCCAACGACGCCAACTTTAGCGCCGGAATCTTCGCTAAACGAGCTCTTAACGCAATCGCATTAAAATCAATGCACGAGAACTGGCTCATTTGGATATCAGTGTAGGGGAAACACTATAGACAGGTCATAGCCTGAACAACGACACTTGTCCGTTGCGTCCTTCATGAAACCCATGCTTTGTATGAGAACCCGCATAATGCGGCTCATGGCTTACGTGTGTGTGCCCCTGGGGATTAAACCGCGATAGCATTTTGGACTGTGCCACGGAAATTCTAGTGCTGTAGTCAACGGCGTTGTCGGTGACCGATAAATTCACATTGATTAATTTGCAGACAGACAGACAGACAGACAGACAGACAGACAGACAGACAGACAGACAGACAGACAGACGGACAGACGGACAGACAGACAGACAGACAGACAGACAGACAGACAGACAGACAGACAGACAGACAGACAGACAGGACAGACAGATAGATAGATAGATAGATAGATAGATAGATAGATAGATAGATAGATAGATAGATAGATAGATAGATAGATAGATAGATAGATAGATAGATAGATAGATAGATAGATAGATAGATAGATAGATAGATAGATAGATAGATAGATAGATAGATAGATAGATAGATAGATAGATAGATAGATAGATAGATAGATAGATAGATAGATAGATAGATAGATAGATAGATAGATAGATAGATAGATAGATAGATAGATAGATAGATAGATAGATAGATAGATAGATAGATAGATAGATAGATAGATAGATAGAAATGACTTCAAGGTGGTCTGGTGGGACGCGCACACAAAACAATGAAAATCACTTTTCGCACCAGATTTGAACCCAGACAATCTGCGTGACAATAAAATATATAGTATGCTTTTGTCAAGAGCCCTGGCGGTTTAACACAGCAGCGATAGCTTAACCTATCCCCTCCAGAAACTGGTTAGGCCGCGATGGTGTGACACTCAACGCTGAAGGGTCATGCGCACAAGTTATGTATAAGCAGAGGAAGCATGTGTCAGTGCGCTGTATATGTAGGGAAGGGGGAGTGTAGCGGAGGAAGTTGGTGCAGATGATGCCGTTTTCATCCGCTGTTTGTTTTCTCTTTCATCGTTCTATCGACGCCAATCATTCTGGCTGCGAAAGACACGAGGCAATGATTTCACGCACCGAATAGTTCTCCGTTAAGTGTTATTGATGCACCGACAGCCTCGCGAGAAAACCAGAGCTCTTTCTTGGTCGGCAGCATTGTTGAAACATTCATCATTCTGCAGATGTAGCTCTCTGGATTCCTTTTGACGCATCCTAACCCCTCCCCCGTATTGGTATTTCTACTAGCACGTAAGTCCCAATTTTCTGCGTGCATCCGACCGCGTTGTTCGGGCTCAGTGACGCAGTGATTGCTAGTTTCACCAACACTGCAAACGCATTCCCGCCAGGTTAGATGGTTTTCAACGCGACGTCACTACATTCTGAGAGGATGCGATTCACGCCTTCACCAAACTATCTGAAACGCACTTCAGCAGTCGAGTCGACAAAGTTTCACACGAACAACCGTTGATGTACCAAAGCTACGGTCGACGTGCGATGCCTTGCCTGAGGGGGCGGCGTGGTGTTGCGATCCAGTTTTTAGCAACCTGTTTGATCGGAACCGCCTTGGGCAGGGGTAAGACTACGTTAGTACGCGCACGGGCGCGCTGACTCAGATAAAGAGGACATCCCACGTATTTGCCCTGTTCGTGGTGCGACCTTAAAACAGTAATACAGTTGCTACAAGACGAGTGCAGCTAGTACTTTCAGAAGTAGCTCTATAATAGTCAGAATGGACTAGTTGTGAGCAAATTCTCGCGCTTTGAATTGAAAAAAAAAATAACACGAACTCGATGTCCGAATGGAGTGTCGATGGTCACTTTCTGCAGGCTCGGAAATAATATGCTAAATCTGTATATTGCAACACATCATTGTTCACGACACCGTGACACTTGGCATGCGGTAATGGTCGCGTGCACCTCCGGACAAACGCGTAGGCGCAACGCGCATGCGTAAACACTGGTACGCACGCACTTCCTCGCTCTTGCCTATGTTACCTGCCTGTGAACGGAAGAGTGATGCTAATTCTTAGGTCAGTAGCGGGTAATGGTAATGTCCATCATTAAGTATTGTCGCTATCATCAATAATAAATAACGGTCAAGGTAACTTCTACGAGCCTTGATGTTGACCTTAACTTATCACGTAACCGTACTAATAGATATATATAGTGAGCTAGTAGGAATGACACAGAAGTTCATTTCATTCATAAGTGGCGTTTAACGTCCCAAAACCACCATATGATTATGAGAGACACCGTAGTGGAGGGCTCCGGAAATTTAGACCACCTGGGGTTCTTTAGCGTGCACCCAAATCTGAGAACACGGGCCTACAACATTTCCGCCTCCATCGGAAATGCAGCCGCCGCAGCCGGGATTCGATCCCGCGACGTGCGGGTGACACAGAAGTGGGCACAAGTTGTAGGTGGCTTAACTATCATTGATTCTTGCAGTCTGGTTTAAAAACGGCTACATTGTAACTTTCGGGTTCCACCTTTGTTTACCAGCGTTCAATTCAGTCATGTCACAAAAGCTCTTAAAATTTCTCTCACTGCACTGTTTATTCTACGACGAGGCAGTGCAGAGCTATCTAACGCAGTGTTTTGATATGCGAAGTGCAAGCGAAGCGCACCACTTTTGTAACAGCCACATTTCTAATATTCTTCGTCTACGTTTAAGTTTATTATCTGGCGTTGTTTTTTTTTTGTACCATAACCATGATGTGATTATGTGGCACGCCGTATAGCAGAGAGCTCCGGAAATTTCGCTCATCTGGCGTTCTTTATCATGCACTTAAATCGCACAGTAGACGGGCCTCCAGCATTTCGTCTCGCTTAAAATGCGACGGCCGCAGCCGGCATCGAACCCGGTACCTTCGGTCAGCAGTCGAACACTGTGATCAATGCTTCAATGCGGTAAACCGTCGCTTCAATCTCCTTAGAAATAATCTTGTGAATTGTCGTAGTGCATTATTTCGTTTAGAAGCAGGCAGTCTATAGCCATGTACCTCAGAGTGCAACATTCTTATGACAGCCACATCTTTCGCTCGTGTCCTTTTTACCGACGTCACATCCGTGACGGCAACAACGTCAGTGACGTCTTACTGAACACCGGCATAAATCACTTTCGTGTTAAAGGTCTCGTCATTCTCCCCTGGCCGCATTGTAAGGCGAGGGAATGGTTTCCTTCTCGCTTTTTCTAAGCTTGATACGGGTTGAATCTCCTCTTCTCCACCTAATTCCTAAAAGCACGTGAACAATGTCAGTACAAGCGCTGAGCCTATCAAGAGTTCGCACTTGTCAGCTACACGATGGTATGACCACTCTAGCAGTCACAAACACACATGATGAATTTAAATCAGTTTATTGCGCATGATAGCAAAGAATAACGGGTAGGCGGCTGCATAGCAAAGCAGGGCGGGAGACAATCTACATCCGAAATTTCACATATTCGAAACATTCGAAGGTATGCCCACTTAAGACGTCACGAGAATCGCTGTTCCTTGGTTACGACGTGCTCTAGAAAGGCGAGAAACGCTAAGAGACAATAAAGCACTCTTGTATCTTCATAGGCCGGTGAGGGGCCCTTTAGGAACGTGTGGACTTCGCATTGCGTAACGGTGTCTTCCTTGCGAGGGTCACTGTTTTCTCTCGTCCCGTGTTAAGCGCAAGAAAGTGACACTCTTTTTTTATTGAATTCCATTGCCATGTTCGTCATCTCACATACCTACCGAAAGAACGAAGAAAGTGGGACTAGCAAGGAGCCACAACAATCGATACGTGCAGTTGTGTTCAAAAAAATGCGGAGGCTTACATCTACCTACACGGAATAATAATTGTACGAAGCAAGGAGCGTGTTTGACTAACGCAGTGACGACCGTATACGGGTAAAAAAGGCGCCCCTTCGCCGCTTTTGCCGCCGTGGTAATGAAGAGTTCGGAAGCACAACGTATTGTATTACGCACTGCGCATGCGCCGAAGATGTGATCGCTCACATCACCTTATTCGCGTGTTCGAAAGAGATGCCTCCAGCCAAAATCTCACGCGAGGTCATGACGATTGAATACAAAACTAAAGGACTCGGCTGCAAACGGAGCAATGTCTTGCGATCGACTATGCTGTAAAAAGCGACGGCGCCGCATGACCTTCGTGCGCTCTCAATAAATATGAATGTAAGCTACAGCGGTGGGCTTCGAGGTCGCCACTTGCGCTCCCTTCTTATCTTTTTTCTCGCGTCCCATCGCTGCGCGTTGTTCACCGCGCGGACAAAGCGTACCGCAGAAAGTCGACTTAGCCGAGATTTTTTACCAGATTCGGGCGGCAAGCATCGATGCATGTAAGTGTTGTTGGTCTCGTTGTGTCGATGTTGAGTTCTTAAATCATATCTTTAGACCCATAATTAAGCGTTCCTAAGTTCGTTCATCGGCCGTCTACTGGAATTGCGACTAAAGATGCATGTTTTAGATCGCGGAGCAATCCTTAGGTGGAAAACGGAGTGAATTGGACAAGAAAGGCGTAAGTTTTGTGAGAAGGCTTTGTGGTGAGACCTTGAATATTGCTGAGTGAGATAAATCAGCTTGATAATTATCGCTATGAACGAACAAAAAGTGGCGATATGTGCAAATTTGGAATACTGAAACAGACATTCGCAGAAAACTGCTCAATTTCGCACTTATTTCATGGGATAGTTGTTTCGTGGTTTTCGCTTCGAGAAAACCGCTTATGTATGATCGTGGAAGCGGTGCCATTCAGTCATGCAGTGAAGCCAACAAGTGCAAGTTCAACTGTTGTTTTCGCGAAGCCTCTGTTTCTGTGGCAAGGAATGAAGCAGGGAAAAGGCGTGGTAGAACATATATTGGCAGCTGGAATTCTGCAGTGATTATTGATCCAGCTTATTGGTATTCTTTCCGGACATACTTTTCGAGTCATATCTGTCTACGTTATGCTGAAAACCACATGGATTCGCGTACTTCGCTGTGTTGCGCGGATGTGAACCCGACACCATGTCAAGTACGCAAATGCAAACTAGAAATTTCTACAAGCATGAAAGCTAGGAAAAAATCGGCCGCGTACCTATGTGTATCACTACTAAGGTCCAAAGACGATTGTCGGCTGCCAGCCATCTTTCATGCGTAGCGTCGTATTTTCAGGCCAGCCTAAGAAACGCTATAAGGTCGTTAGAATTACGTATATATGTATTTTATAGTGAATTAACACGCCACCTAATACTTACTTATTTATGTTGCGCCTCAGATATGCGCAATATTTGGTTTTTTCTCGACTATGTTCACAAGTGTGAATGCGGGCACGAGTTCAAGATGCCTAGGTGTTAAGCCAGTGCTTAAACTTAGGCCGAGTGCCTGAATTGTTTTTTTTTTTGACAAACAAATGATCAGAAAGACCGACCAAAACTTTTGCCATCAATAATCCCAGAAAAGCCTATTGTTTTTTGATTGACTTATTAATTTTTTATTTTTTGATTGATTGATTTATATGTGAAGTTTTAACGCCCCAAAACCACCCATGATTAAGAGAGACGCCGTAGTGGCGGGCTCCGGAAATTTCGACCACCTGAGTTATTGAAAGTGCACCCAAACCTGAGCAGACGTGCCCACAGCACTTTTGCCTCCATCAAAAGTGCGGCCTCCACAGCCTGGATTTGATCCTGCGACCTGCGGGTCAGCAGCCAAGTACCTCAGCCACCAGACCACCACGACGGGGCAGGCTATCGTCTTTTAAAAAAATCTTTTTACACGCAACTTTGGCTCCCGTCCTGAAACGTAGGAGAATGATTAGGGCGGAACATGAGGTCTGTCTTATTGGGTGCACGTTAAAGAACCCCAGGTGGTCAAAATTTCCGGAGCCCTCCACTACGGCGTCTCTCATAATCATATGGTGGTTTTGGGACGTTAAACCCCACAAATCAATCAATCAATCAGTCTTTCTTATTGAGTGCACATTTTGGCGAAAAAGCGATTATATTGGTTAAGGCGCAATTTTCGTTTTATTAGGTGCTCCTAAATGTCTCGTGGTAAATGTACGATAAAGTAATTTCTGACGGTTTGAAATTCTTACGTGCGAAAAACAGAGCCCTCGCGCATCCTTTTGATTCCTGGAAATTTTGTTCTTTTTTTTAATCTTGTGGCCAGGTACTTCTGACGTCGTCCGTTCAAAAGGCGAAGCTAACTGGATGCATCTATTTTAAAATAACTTCCCCGTGTATCACATAAGTAAAAAAAATTCAATATTTCCTCCTTCTGTAGTTCATCGGTACTTACACCGCGCAGCTAACGTGATTTTTCCCCTATACTTGCGTTCGTATCACGTGTGCGCAACATGCATCACATATATACACTCACATACGCCGAGGAAAGTCTCATTTTCATGCACGCTTTACGACATAATAATCGTGACTCAATACCGAGTAATTTCCTACCGCATCTCTCGGAACGTACCAGCGGTCTCCCACTGACACGCACGCACAGTCAACACAAGCCTCACGCCGACTCGCATCGTATTTCAGGAACTTGCCAAGCTTCCTCGCGTGCTCTTCCGCCTCGTGACCCGGCGTGTAGTACGTCGGTATTGCACGATTCTATGTTTGGACGCGTGGGCGCGGGTGCCACTTCCGTCACGAGCCGCTGGCGCGGCTGGACACAAAAACGAAACCGTCGCTGACGTAAGGACTGTTCCTACGAGCAACTTCCCCTCCATAGCACGGTTGGCTAAATTGGCCGCATCGCGATAAGATGCGCGAGCGGCAGCAACGGTGGCAGGCGCAGGGCAGGCGCACTGCGATGCGCTGAATCGGCGCGCAACCATACAGATCGCTACGGGAGAGTGACTACGCGTGTGTTCCCGTGTCGGGCGTCTCGTCGTGTGTGGACTGTGCAGTTTTGTTTTCCGAGTGAGAGCACCAGGGCCCTGCGTCATCGCCGCAAAGGAAAGTGGTTGCGAAAGGGGGTCACCGATTGCGGTGCGCGCACTGCGTGCTACGGTAGAGCTCTGCTTGGCATGCAGTGTACGGGAGATTAGCATTCGTATATTGCTGTGCGCTGATTACAGCTTGAACAACTTGGACAAACCACTTCGTTTGAATTTATTATGTTCGAGCACTGCTTACATCGTGCAGTCGACGCCGTGATTTCATTAGAGGATTGAATCTTAGCTAAACAGAACGAACAGGCTAACATTTCCGTTGCTGTGTATCTTCAGTGAGTGGCAATGCGCTATTTTCATCTTTCTATTGCATTTCGCTATTGATCAAACTGAACGTCATTTGTTTCGCGTAGACGTTCCTAAGGTATAACAGCGCATGCCTTCTCCCATCTCTTAATGACTGATATGTGTGGTTTAACGTCGCAAGCCCACCATATGATTATGAGAGACGCCGTAGTGGAGGGCTTCGGAAATTTTGACCAACGGGGGTTCATTAACGTGCACCCAAATCTGAGTACACCGGCCTACAGCATTTTCGCCACCATAGAAAATGCACCCGCTGCAGTAGGGACTCGATCCCGCGGGTCAGCAGACAACTATTCTCACATCGATTACTATTACGATATGTGTTCTTCGCAGAAAGCGACCGCATGCGAAATGGGAGGAATCATTCTGTAAGAATTCGTTCAGAAAGAACCGAGAATGCTCTTAGAAGCGAATGGATGCGAAGTCGCTGGTATGGATCCCGCTGTACAAATCAGCGCTAACACGGACGAGGGCAATGTTTAGTCCTCGTGGGATATTTTTTTTTTGTCCCTCTTAGAATTGGCGCTGCCTTCTTCAGATAGACTGAGAACGCTCCTCTGGATCAGCTTCTTTCAAGCAAGCACACAGTTTCCTTAACCACCTTAGCTTAGAACCAAGTTATGGTACAACGAACAGCTCCGCTGTCTCTTTCACGTTCACTGAGACTCATGCAATCTCTTTTGGCTAACATAGTTGTTAGTTTGGCGCAAGAACTTACTAGCCTAATGACAAGGTACCTCAATGCTGCTATATGAAGGCCATGACAAAACGTCCAGCTTAGATAATGTTCTTTGATCCAAATACGCATTTAGCATAATATTTCACGGCAGCTATCCCTACTTTTGGATTGTGATGTCGATAAGTAAAACTATATACACTGCTTAAAATTCGTTGATCTGGGAACAGCGGTATATTTCTTCCTTCTTGAACACGCCTCACGATCTTTCCACTAGCTAGCATACAAATATTCCTCAGCTCAGATGTTGTCCCAACAAACACGTGTTCTCGGCGGCCCCAAGGTCGTCGTGTCAGGAGCGCCCACTGTCCACTAGTCACGGCCCTTGCTCATCGGGGACCCGGTTCTCGCCGCAGCAGGCCAGCACGGCTAGCTGATTCATGCGATTGCTAAACTGGCCGAAGTCGAAGACGCCACGCCGAGTTGCTTTCTCCAATCTGCGCCGCCGTCTCGCAAAGTGTGCCACTGTCTCTGGCCCGCTTGCTAGCTATGCTGGTGGTCTTTTTTTCCCCATTGCGTTGCCTCCAGCTGTTTTCTCTTCGTTGTCCTGCTGGTGTTGTTTAGAGAGAGTGCGAGAGTGAACGATCGTGCGTTGTTTGCTGACGCACTACGTGAAGCTCGCTTCCGCTATGTCCCACTAAAGCAACCTTAGTTTTGCACGTCTTGCGTGAACTAACAAACAAGACGTAATAGGCTGTGGTTCTTTGCTGCATGCTGCGGCAGCCTCATCAACCGGAGGCCGCGTTGTTTCACGCCTCGATGATCCCGCGCACCGTTCGTGAACGACGAGGCGATTTCAGAGACAAATGCACTGTCATTCATCATGCTTTTTCTTAGCCAACATCATGCTTTTTCTTAGGGAAGTGTCTCTTCATAGAACGCTTCTGCTTTCGGCTCCGAGCATTGTTATCAAGTTTTTCGCTTTTTACGGGAGACGCTGCTCCCTGCCCCAAGGCGACGGACGCGGAGTCATCCACTGGTCCGCCCAGCCAGAGGTCTGCTATGGCGAGCTCCTCGGTAAATCAGCGCGCCTGGCCCAGAACCAGTGAGGCCAACGGTGATAGTCACTGCCTCATGGCTGTGGACGCGGAGCCTTCTGCGGCTCTGTCCGGCCATAGACCACCTTTGGCAAGCTCGTCGCGGAAACGAAGCACCTGTTCGAGCACCAGCGAGGACACGGAACTGTACTCGGCCACTGGCGACGACTCGTCGGATGACGACTTCGAGACCGTGGGAAGCAGGAAGGCCAAAAGAAGAAGTATCAAGCCGTCTTCACCAGCAGGGACATTAACGTCTCAGTCAAAAGGAGAACGCTGGCCGCACACCATCCTATTCATGCCCGAGGACTCCACCATCAGCCTTCGAGCAGTAAACAGGCAAGCTCTCTCTATGTACTTTGAGGGGGTAGCACCAAACGACATTAAGGATATCCGGGTGAACACGTGGAAGAATATTCTAGCTGTGGACACAATGACTGACAGCGCCATAGACAAGCTTCGCAGAGTATCAGATTTGGGAGGCATCAAAGTTCGACCGGTTATTCCAATGGACGGTGCCTGCATGGCGGGAGTAATCTACGACATTGATTTGGCCATAGCAAACTCGGACCTCCCAACTCTCATAAAACCAGCGAACGAAGGAGTTCTCATCGCGAATGTACTTCGCCTCGGAAACACCCGTTGCGTAAAGATAATGTTCAAAGGAGATTCCATTCCGTCGCATGTCAAAGTGGGACACTTCCGACATCCTGTTCGACCATTTGTCCCTAAACCACTCCAGTGCCATAACTGCATGAAAATTGGGCACATCAAGAGTGTATGTACAAACACCACAGTATGCCCCCGATGCGCTGAGCCGCACACTGCAGACGCATGTCGGGCAACAAGTCTGAAGTGCAGAAACTGTGATGGTCCGCATGATGCTGCATCCAAGGAATGCCCTCGGATTAAGAAGGAAATCGCCATTATCAAACAAATGGTTAGGGACAATTCAACCCACAGAGAGGCTGCTGAAAGGGTACGGCGGCGACGTAGTCGCCGACGGAGGCGTGTAGGACAGAGTGTTGCGCATAACCCATTTCCTCCGAGCACGAGTGAAGTAATAAGCACGAAGCGAAATGAAGTGGAGAAGCTCACAGCTGCGGATGAGTGGCCTACGCTTCCGCGTACGCAGCCTGCAAAGGAGCCTCCTGCGAGGCCTCGCCGCCCTACACCTTCCACCGAGTCTACTTCCGTTGAGGATGTGTCAAGGGTCGATCGACAGATCATCCCGATGTTACGATCCCTCGTCGCTGTCATGGCAGACATACTAAGAAGCCTGGGAACTCCAACCGCTCGAAGCGGGTTACAGGTGTTGGACGCGCTGAGCCCAGTCCTCGCCTCCCTCGCGTAGAGTCATGGCAGGAGATCAACAATCGTTCCGCAAAGACGTCAGAGAAGCATCATTCATCCAGTGGAACGCAAGAGGACTTAGATCACGGATTACCGATTTTCGTCAGTACGTGTTTTCTAACCGTTTCCCAATCATCGTAATATGTGAACCGAAATTATCAAACCCGATCAGGCTATCCGGCTACGAATCAATCCCGTCCAAAACCCGAAACGAAAGCAGCAAGGTCATTGTGTATATTCGTCGGGAGCTTACCTACATCATTCAACCTGTGTCGCCTCATGATGAGAACCAATATGTTTGCCTGACTGTGAAGCAGAAAACCCTCACCTTCACATTAATAGGTGTCTACTTATCTCCCTCAGCCCGTTTTGATTGCCAAAGACTGGATGACATTCTTTCGAGCGTCCCGGATCCGTGGATAATTATAGGGGACTTCAACGCCCACCACCCAATCTGGGGAAGTTCAAAAGTCAATGCCACGGGCCGGAGGCTGGCTTCATTTGTATCGACTCATGAACTGTCTCTACTTAATGATGGGAGCCCTACATTTCTGCGAGGATCAACGTACAGCAGCTGTTTGGACTTGACGTTTGTGTCACGTCGCTTCGCCACAAGCGTTAAGTGGTTTTTAGACATCGAGACACATGGTAGCGATCACATCCCCAGTTATCTCACCATCGAAGGCTTTGCTAGCGACCACCCGCCGAAAACCGTACGGAGGATCGATTTTTCAGCATTCACAACCAACATTGAACACGCTTGTGAAAAAGGCTTAACCTCTGGCATTGAGCAAGCGATCAAACAAGCAGCGCAGAGTGCGATGCGCACGCTGGCATATTCTTCAAGGCCCTCAGAAACGGACGTGGAGTTAGAGCGACTCCGTGCGACTCGTCGGCGTGCGGAGCGTAGATATCGACGCACAAAATCCATTCAAGATCTACGGATGGCCAGGCGCATGCAAAAGAAGATCCAGCGTCGTATAGACAAACTGGAGTTTCAACGGTGGGCGAAGTTTTGCGCGAGTCTAGACCCTCGCAAACCGCTTTCTCAAATATGGCGAACCGTGCGAGGCCTACGCATATTTCCCCAACAACGTTTTCCGTTTAAAGCCTTGGCCCTTTTCCAAAATAGAAGAGATATCGAGGTAGCGGAAGATTTTTGTAGGAAGATTGCGGGCCCGTCAAATTGCACAGAAGCCCTTACTGCTGATTACACGCCACATTCACTTGACCCGCACCTGGACCTGCCTTTTTCAATGGAAGAACTGAATGTGGCTCTTGCTTCATGCAATCGATCGTCATCGCCTGGGCCGGATGGCATATCATACCGCCTATTATGCAATCTCGGTGATCGAGCACGAAGTGCTTTGCTGGAAGTATTCAATGAGTCTTGGAGAGATGGAACGGTCCCCAGAGAGTGGAAAACAAGCCGGTTGGTTGCACTTCTCAAACCTGGAAAATCGCCTCTAGAGCTGACATCATACCGCCCAATAGCGCTGGCTAGTTGCGTAGGGAAGCTGATGGAGCGAATGATCCTTGCCAGACTCGAGTGGTTCCTAGAACGCCATAGAATATATCCAGACGCCATGGCCGGTTTTCGTCGCCTTCGGAGCTCCATTGACAATGTCATTGACCTGGTGACCTACGTACAACACCAGAAAATGAGCAGACGGTTATCTGTCGCACTATTTTTAGATGTCAAAGGAGCATATGACAATGTTTCTCACGAAGCCATACTTGACGCCCTCGAGTCAGTTGGTTTGGGTGGGCGAGTGTACCGCTGGATCCAATGCTACCTACATATGAGATCATTGTTTATGCAAACTGATGATGGGCCGACTTCTGAACATTATACACACCGTGGTGTTCCTCAAGGTGGTGTATTGAGCCCCACACTGTTCAACCTGGTTCTGATCGGTCTCGTGGAACGCATACCAGATTCCGTGCAGATATCTCTCTATGCAGATGATATTTGTGCCTGGACGTCAGGTGTAACACGTCCTCAGGTACGTGCGAGACTCCAGAAAGCAGCGAATTCAATATCGGCGTACCTTAGAGAACAAGGCCTCGAGATTTCTCCTGAGAAATCGGCGCTGGTCGCGTTCACGCGGAAGGCAATGACGTCATATCCCATCGCCATCGATGGACACAGTGTCTGCTACGCCAGGACCCACAGGTTTTTGGGGGTCACGATCGATCGAAATCTCTGCTGGAGTCCCCATGTGGCCACTCTAAAGAAGCGCCTTACGGCCATCGCACAACTTTTCAAGTTCCTCGGAGGCAAAACGTGGGGCACATCAGTGCACGCGATGTTGCATTTGTACAAAACGCTGTTTCTGGGGTACCTGCGGTATAGCTTGCCGGTTCTGACGAACGCTTGCAAAAGCAGTATACGCACAATAGAAAACGCCCAGGGCCAGGCACTCAGAGTTTGTCTTGGATTACCACGCTGTACATCAACAGCGGAAACCATCGCAATCGCCAAAGATCATCCGGCCACAGTGCACATTACTTTGGAGGTGCTTAGAGCTCATATTAGACACCTTGCTCGCGCCCCTGCCCACCACCTAGCTTCGCTTCCAGAAGATCGACCGAGTGCCTCCTTCTGTAAGAGAGTATTGACTTTCCGTGAGTGCCTTCCAACAGTCTACACGCCTCCGGAACGGATACTAACACCTCCTTGGTGCTTGGACCGACCAAAACTGCGCTTGACAGTGCCGGGGATTCGCAAGAAGGCGGAGCTCTCGGCGCCAGCTTTAAAGCAGATGATTCTACTCATGCTACACGAAGAATACAAAGATCATGTCAAACTTTACACGGATGGCTCGACAACTGTTGGAGGATCTGCAGGAGCTGTGATCTTCCCAGCAAGAGCCGAAACCATCCAGTTCAGAACGTCACACAAGACGACATCGACAGCCGTGGAGCTCGCGGCACTCCGCAGCGCACTCCGCAGGATTGATCGAGAGACACCACAAAAATGGAGCATTTTTACTGATTCGAAACCAGCTCTCCAATGTCTACACAATGCTCTACGTCGTGGGCCTCAAGACCAATTGGCGCTCGAAATACGACAACTGTACCATCACCTAATAGACGAAGGACATGACATATCTTTTCAGTGGTTACCAGGCCATTGCGGCATCATCGGTAACGAGCATGCCGACGATGCAGCTAAGAATGCTCACGAAAATGGAGTGATGGAACCTATTCCACTATCAAGAAGCGACGCAGCAGCAAAGATTAATACGCTTGCGCAGGATGTCGCAAGGTCTATGCGGAATACGCCCGGTTTTCTCCACACCCGTCTTCACCGCCTGGACCCATGCCTACGACTTACTATTCCATCTGGCCTACCCCGATCCGAGACGACCCTTCTCTGCCGCATGTGGCTTGGGGTGTCTTTCACGAACGCCTTTGCCTGCCGCATCGGAATGAGAGACAGCGCTGCATGCGACCATTGCGACAATGACGAAACAATTGAACATATTTTATGTCAGTGCCCCCAGTACAGCTCTCAGCGACAGTCCCTCTCAGCAGTGTTTGCTCGCCTCGACGACCAGCCACTTTCTGAGCAGTCAATCTTGGAATGTCGGAAAGATCGAGCTTCACGCCAGAAAGCAACGAAGGCGCTGATGAAGTTTCTGCGAGCGACCCGCCTCGTTGAACGATTGTGACACTACTGTGTGCGCGTGTGTGTGTGTGTGTTTGTGCTTCTCTTCCTCCCTTTCCCATTTCTTTTTCTTACTTTTCTGTCTCCCCTTACCCCTTACCCAGTGCAGGGTAGCAAACCGGATATGTTTTCTGGTTAACCTCCCTGCCTTTCCGCATTAAATTTTCTCTCTCTCTCTCTCTCTTTCTTAGCCAACGAACGCTTTCGTGCGCCAGCTGCAGGTATGGTGGCGTTAATAACGCATCTCCACGTCTTCCCCCTTTTCACGAAATATTATTCTTTACTCGGCGCGCTCCATGCGCTACGCACCTATTTTCAGTAAAGTTCTACATCCTCACATCTATCTTGCTAATGTTCCCCGTGCGGCCCTGTCAATGTGACGTAACTGTTAGGACACTGCATTGAGAAAAAATAACCAGAACTAACTCGGGTCACTGTGTATGTTTACAATAACGCATCATTAGATTGAAATCGAATGAGCGCAGTGCTGCTGTTAAAGTAGTTGATAGCCTACACTGACCAATAGTAGACCACACTGATTACAATTTCGTTAACTTGTCGCTATACCAGCCGTCATTTGTCGATAGCAGACTAAGATTTGCACTTACTTAGCCATATATTTAGCCAGCATTCGTCACCACTTTGGTGATGCCAGTAAGCTACCAATAAGGAGAGAAACATGTCCCTTTTTTGCGATATATGATCAGCTGCTGCAGCTCGGGCTATTTTGAAGGTCCTCTTTGTCGGTTCGTCTCAGCTTTTTTTTTTAAAACTTAGTGAACTTATTTTTATTGGGAAGCATGGTTGTGAACCAATAGGCTCCGTACAGATCTTCATAACAAAACATTGCGCTTCTTGGTTTTGCCGGTTGTGTTCACTTTAGCTATCTGTGCGGCGTGACGTGGAATGTTATACAGAAACAGAGAACGAACAAAAAGTGTCACTGTGTAAAAACTTACTGTGTAGGGAGCGCATTGCACCGTTTGCTCTAGTATTTACCTCACGAAGGAGAAATCGCAGAGTTCCCGTAAAGAACGCAGTGTTTGCTGTGCAAAAAAAAAAGTGATGCTACGAGATGTACCGACAACACTAATAGAACCAGGAAGGCCTGAACTGAAGTGAATAATTTTCGTATATTTTGCGAAGAAAATTTGGCTTTGAAGGCACTTTGGCAAGTGGCTTCCATTGAGATGCCCAAGAAAAGAATAAGGCAAATCGAGAAGCCCGATTATGGTCAGATCGCGTCCACGCTGAGTCGATACTGGAAGAAGAGAGAGAGAACGCTACTTTGAGAAACCGTAATATAAAAAAAGTATTGTTGCCATTTTAGTGAAACATTCATGTAGTAAGAAAAATGCGAGTGGCTATGGACGAAAAAAAAAAAACACTTGTCGCAAAAAGGGAGGTGAACTCACATCTTCCTCGTTACGCTTGTTGTGCTCTTCAATTGCCCTATAGGTCATTCTAGGGTCAATTATCCTGCATTTTTGCACGCGTGTACATTAGCACACTGAAGGCGGTATACGTATCAGTTGACAATTTTCGTTCGCTGGCCAGCTGCTCTATATAGACCACACAATAAAGAAAAATAGTCAAAATAATCGGCAATGACAGTACTGGAGGCTGTCGCAAACGCATCACCGCAGTGTCTGTAACGAATTTTCAAGTTACAGAGTGGTATTGCGAGTAATTATCGCTATCTTTTTATAAGCGTACGATGCAACGCGAGAGGCGCCGTATGCTTTCTTCCTTATTTTTTTGTATGAAATCGTTTTTTGTCAAGGAACAGGGGACGCATAGTTACAAATTGAAATCTCCCATATTATCAACGCTTTTACGTCATCGCTATCATCGTTCATCGTACACACACTTAGTGAAGGTAAAGACAATAGACTTCGAGTCTGCGAAACGCGCGTTCGTGACGACTAGCGCAAAGTGTGCTATAATAGGGGAATAAGTTACTGAGCCTCGTTTCACGGCTACAGCAGATTGGGCCAGTGAAGGTCAGCGAAGATTCGGCCAGCGAACCTCGTTCACATTATGGCACATCGTGCGCGGTTCGCGTGGCGCTTTGCTTAGGTTTCGCGGCCGCTGCCCCGAAGAGTTGCGGCACGTGTTGGAATGAGAAAGCTAAGTCGTGACTCATCCTCGGAGGATAAAGAATTTGGCAGATCCCATGCACAGTACCTTGGGAATCGATGTTATGCGAAGCTTGCGCACGCAAGCTGACTGTGTTGTAATTTTTTATTGAGAAAAACATTACGAAGTTGCGCTAAACATATGTACAAATGCACGCACAGACATACGTATTCTTACAGACACAGGTGATTGATTGATGATTGATATGTGGGGTTTAACGTCCCAAAACCACCATATGGTTATGAGAGACGCCGTAGTGAAGGGCTCCGGAAATTTTGACCACCTGGGGTTCTTTAACGTGCACCCAAATCTGAGCACACGGGCCTACAACATTTCCGCCACCATCGGAAATGCAGCCGCTGCAGCCGGGATTTGAACCCGCGACCTGCGGGTCAGCAGCCGAGTACCTTAACCACTAGACCACCGCGGTGGGGCTTACAGACATAGGTGTTCCGCAGTGTTATGCCCTATATGCGCTGAGACTACAATATTTACATGGCTTGTTTCCGTGGAGTTCTGAGGTCGCGAGCTTGATTCCCTACCACGGGGACCGCACTGCGAATCACGTCTGATGGAATGAAATTTTCGCTGCTGTTCTTTCGCGCTGAACAGTAGACTGCATGCCGTTGACACACAGCGACACACCCGCTTTATATATGGCACCGTGCACCACTATCAGATTGGAGGTTTGGGACATTGAAAACCATCAACGTTACAGAGCCGAGTCAATGCTTTGGATATAGCCTGATTGTTTTTCGCTGCTGGGGCCATCACTGCACGACGTTGCTCCCCATCGAACGTTTATAGCGATACGCTCATTTGCCTTTACATTGTGCGTCTATTTATGTCTCCCCTAGTGCTTCTATTACTGGCGATGCCTACGAAAACGCAGCTGAATAAACATTTGTTTGTATATACTCTGCTCGTAGGCGCAGTGTTGTTCTTAGACTACATATACGCTCTAAACAGCCCAGTCTTAAACATGCAGAGACTTCGAAAAAAACACGGACTTCAGAAGGAACGCTTTCTGTTCCCCGCACGACTCTCTGTTGATTTTCTCGATTGCTTCTGACGTTGTGCGGCTCGAAAGTGGACAATGAGCTTCATCCTTTATCTCAGAGGCTGTCGTTAAGATCGTACTTGAAGAGACCGCACAGAGCGCAGACTGCAAATTGGAGATCACGCATCCACCATACGCCGTTCCCAAAAGTTGCCTCAGTGGAAGAAAGAAAACAACTAAACTCCCATATATACGTCCTCGAGACCAAACCGCGACGCCGCTTTGCGTCTGTTGTAGACGCTACGTGGCATCGACGATACGATAGCGCTTTCGCCTAATTGGCTGGCCTCCGCTGGCGGCGGTGGTGACAGCGCCCCGTATCGATCGCCAAGATCGCGGTAGTGTGCCAACGTTGCCTTTAAGGAGAGTTGCCCGATTAGTCGCGCTACCTGGTATACGTGGCCAGTTGGAACCCGAGCCCTTCGTAGAACGTTGAGTGTCCCCATTATACTTCGACCACAATGGACAAGACTATGTCTGCCAGAAACGGATACTGGCCTCTGCCTTTGTTCTGTCACGACAGGGAAGTAATTGCACTGTGAAGCCTGCTTGGCATTCTCGTGTGAACGTTGTTTAAAGCGCTCATCACGGCCGTTATTCCAGCGTACAGTAACCAATTAGGGACGAGTAAAATACGTCACTGAAGTTTTCTTTTTTTTTTTGTCCTGGTTGTATCGGCTTACGAGGAAGTCGTCACTTATTCCAGGTTTCTTAGTGAAAACGTGAGCGAAAAGCAAGAACAGTGGACGAGAACTTCACTGGGAAAGAGACGGGTGTTTAAGTTTTCACAACGGTCCTCATGGTGTAGCAGCTTCCGTGATCATTGTCGTATAGCCTATTTATTATTTATTTATTTATTTATTTATTTATTTATTTGATACTCTCAACCCCGTGCTTAACATTATTACAGGGAGGGTGCTGCATTATACATACTAATAAAAGAAAAAGCAATATTCTACAGCATAAAGAAATAACCTATGAATAATCAGCAACACGAAAATAAGAAGAAAAAGTGATCGAGGGAAACTGGCGTGTCTATTTATTCGCCATATTCCATCCGGTTAAGCTGTACTCGTCTGCCTAGATAAATGAAGGTTTGCCTGGTCGTTTTAAATTGGGCACTAAGGCTTCTAATCAAACTTGTAGCCACTATTGGCCTCGAGATACTGGAGTGACGCCATCTCTCGTGTGACAAGACAGTTTGTGGATTCCGCGCTGCAGCAGCTGCTGCTCCTGTGCGCGGATTGTCTGCTTTTTGTGGGAACCACAGAACACTATACACTATACACTACTATACACTAACTCTGTCCAACAAAAAGCCTCGCGAGGGCCAACTAACACCCACAACGAATATTTTCGAGTGCAATTAGCATTTTTTTTTAGTTTCGGCCAATCGACAGGGCCAAGAAACCTCTCAGATGACCGATGAGCATGCCGATGCCGCCGACCGAACTGCTATTAAGAAAGTGAAACAATATGTGAACGTTATCGCTCGTCATCTGCTATTTCCTCCGTGCGATACTATTAGATCGGGTGTTTCGAAATTCCAATAAGCCTTCCTTTCTCCACCATCTACAAGCGTGTAGATAGAGCTATAGCGAAACGCCGTGGGGCCTCATCGATGGCGCGTAGGTGTACAACGCAGGTCACGTTGTTGAATGTGCGCAGCCGATGCCGTCAGTCGAGATCACGTCACCGTCGTGGTCCTGGTCCTGCGAACCCGTGAATTGCGAATCCGCCACATAATGTCCCCGTGGCGATCGAGTGCTGCGCAATGGTGAAGTACTGATCTGTGCGTCAGTGTGCTTCGTCCGCATGTGAAAAGGACGTTAGCTGTCACGACAATCCTAACGAGAAGGGCCCACCTGCACTTTTCCTTGATATTTTTTTCTGCAGTGCAACAATAAGTGACACTGAACACGAGTATATATGGGTCACAATCCCTGATTTCTGCCACTCTACCTAATTAGGGGATGTGTAATTTTGGTGACTATAAAAGGATTGAGCAATAATGTTTTGTTCGCATTTGGTGAAATCGGCCAGGTGATACACCATTGACAAGCACCCGAGAGGTCATCCTGTAAAGAGGAAACATAAGCAATTTGACACGTTTGTCCGTAAACTACGCAACATTTGATCTGCAAAATGCGGATTTTAAACATAACAGGAAGCTAAACGTCGCTAATGTCGTATCAAAAGCGCAAGCCCAACTACTGCACACTAGGACATGTCAGGAAAGACCGCGAAAGATGCGGATCAGCATTTGTTAGCTCGTACGAATTGTTTGCAATATCTAAGAAATACTTCAATGCAGTGAGCATGTGTCTGTGCAGATATAGGAGATGCTTATACCATAGTACGAAACCGGGATAGTTTATCAAATGCTTTCTTCATGGTATTTCATTTTCAAAATCTTGAAACAGCACTTCACTCAAGATGTTAATTATACGGTCAAAGTAGATGTGAATTGAAGAACATATGCATACTGGGAGAGTCAGTTGGTATGAGTTATAAAAGAGCACTTAACACGTTGGGCAAAGGAACCAAAATAACTAGTGACATACTTCAGCACCATTTGTGTTACTTCTTGATGTCTGTTAAGCACTCTTTCAACATTTGGCATTGCTTTGACGAGCGGTATGAAGAGGTATGAAGAGGTACGTACTTGCGCATAGCGCAAGTACGTACGCGACTTCATATTGAATACCAGTATTAGAGCTTCAGTATAGTTCAATACCGATTGGTTGAGTTGGCGACCGACAACCGTATAAAGGAACCTGCTAGGTGCGCGTCCCTGCGTATCTATATATTTTCGCTCAACGCCAGACATTCGCGGCCCACTGGAAACAAAGAACAACATAACACTGAAGAAGAGCCTGTATGTTTACTCTCTCTCTCTTTTTTTTTCTTTTGACGTCATTCTTTTTCATTTGACGTCATTACTTTTGTCATGAACTACATAGTACTCCTTAGTGTTCTCAAAGTTTTCACAATCTTCACCATCACCATTTTGTTTATATTTCTTTATTCAGGCCCCCGCCCTCCCGGTCACGTGGTCTGCGTGACGGCGCAGGGTATTGAAAGACAGCTCCGCCATAAAGCAAAGTGTTTGTGCTAGAAATCACTTTCACAGGCACGCAAGCGTTCTCCCTGATAAATGGAAAGAAGCTCCCTATAGTTTCACGCTCCGTCAGTTCCGGACACCGCCCGTGACCACAGCGGCGTTCTACAGGCTGTTTCAAGCCCACACAAAAACCCGGAACGAACGCGGCTTCGCGGAATCGGACGTGCGCGTGCAAACGGTCGTTTGTGTTACTACGCCTTTCTATTTTTTTTGCCTTGCGACAGTGCCCTCGAGAAAACGGCGGCGCAGACGTAATAACAAATGGCTGTCACCTGAACATCAATCTCTTCTTCTCGCCCACCTATCGTACTGCGATTTTATCGCCGGAACATATGTATGCGTTATTCTGTCGTTCTTTATTTTCCCAAGTGTTTCCAAATGCCCTCGAGTACTTCAACGAGGGTTGTCTCTGAAGCGTATATATATATATATATATATATATATATATATATATATATATATATATATATATATATATATATATATATATATATATATATGAGATCTAACACAATGCTAAGGAAATAAGGAAATTATAGGGGAAGATATTAGTTATTAGGCCAATTGTAATGTAAAGGTGAAGAAAGAAAAGTGGGTGAAAAAATAACTTGCCGTGGGCAGGATTTTAACCTGCGACCTTCGAATAACGAATAGCGTTATTCGAAGGTCGCAGTACGAATGTATACTGGGAACTATGTCATGTCATCATAAGCAAAACTTAGCTTTTCGGAGTAGACCTTTTTTTTGTGGGCAACATATTTTTTCCCTAATGTCCATTTTACTCCAGCCTATCACAATTGAGCCACTAATAAGTAAATCAATAAAGTAAATGTAGGTCCAACTTGTCGCATTGTGATTTCAGTCTCTCCCATAGCTCTTGACTTTTTTAGCCACGTTACGGAACGTGGACATAGTTTCACTGACCGTTATCGAGCCTTCCTGAACCACGACAAAGCTTTGGGCAGCCCACATGTATTTCAGATCGAGGGCTCACTCGTTGTTTGCTAACGCAATGGGGCAGAGCAGCCCGTAATGTTGACGATCAGCGATTTCAAGTACGTAGGCCTCTCAAGCCAGCAATTTTGTCGTCATCGCATGCATCTACAGTCTAGCATGATACTATTTTCGTATCCTCTAAGTTGGCCCACCCTCTGTCGACTATAAATCGGGTTTCTATTGATGACTATGCTTTACCTGCCACTTCACTTGTGCACAGATGTGCCGGAGCGAATGTATGTGCGTCGGTGTATACAAGCAGACAGAAGAGCGAAGGGGGAGTATATAGGGGGAGTGTTTCTGATCCTAGTTTTCCAATCCGTGCCTGGGCACACGAATCCGTACCTTCAAAGTGCGCACTCGCACGCTGTTCTGTCTGGACGTCGTGATCGTCGTTTCCAGTCGACCTCTTTGCCACTTAGGGAATCGGTAAACACGGGTCTATCGCTTATCGTGTCTTTACCTGGGTACTCACTTCAAACAAGTAAATAAATGGAAGATAGGCAACTTTCACCCTCTATACGAAATGAGCTCCAACGTTGACAAGGTCTACATTTTTTTCGTTCTTGCTTTTTCACGCTTAGCGTGCACGCAGTAGGCACGTGCCGTGCGCGCTAAGCGTGAAGAGAGAACAGATGGGAATCAAAGCGGGAAAATGCGGCATCGAAAATTCCTTTAGCCGCCCCCCCCCAACCCTGGTATTTTATTGTGATTTCACCACTTTCTCATTTGAACCAAACATAGAGTACAGCGTAAGTGGAGTTTGCCCGTCGGCTTCAAAGACGTATTGAGAAAGCAGCGTGAATTTGCTCACGCTTTCGTAATAATAAATGCTATGCCGCGATCGTTGCCATAATTTAAAGTGATATTAATAATAATAATAATAATAATAATAATAATAATAATAATAATAATAATAATAATAATAATAATAATAATAATAATAATAATAATAATAATAATAATAATATAATTAATAATAGCAATAATAATAATAATAATAATAATAATAATAATTTTGTTATTTTATTTACGATTAGCACAGTTGTCTATTTCAAAGACAATGTCTTAGACCTCTGTCAAACAATCAACCTGTTGAACTTTCACGCTCTGACATCTTTCTTCTTCGTCCTGACAAATTCCATGCACCACTAAGTGTAAGACCTTCTGTGTGTGCTAAAACAACGAGCTCCAGTATATTCATTTTAACCCATCTCCAAGATGCTCTTCTGAGAGGCCACTACACGGGCTTTTATCTTATACTTGTCTGCTATTGATTAGTCACCGGGGACTGACAAACCAAATGTTTATGAAGAATTTCAGGAGTTTACGGAGCTTGTGCTAAGTAGCATGCAAAAGTTTATTCCGAATATACACTTAAACATCGTCAGTGCCCCCAGTGGTTCTCCCCTGAACTTATGAAATCACTGAAGTATGAAGATTTCATGCACGGGAAGGCTAAATACTCTCCATTAGGCGAGTGAAAGGAAGAGTCTTTCACAAGTCTCTCTAAATGCCTATATAGATGGGACCACGGTTAATATATTGCATTATTAGAAAGAAATTGTTCTGACTGACCAGCTTAGTTTTGGAAGCATGTACGCAGACGGACTAGCAGGAGGGGGGAGTCTTTCAGGCTACTGGATTCGGACTATGTCGAAGTGCATGCCGTTGTTGACTGTTTCGCCACTCGTTATTTATCCGTTTTATAAGGCCTCACATTTTAGGACTCAAATAGGACAACAGCACAAGGCTATTCGCACATCTAATGGTCTATCACTCGGTGAAAAGCTCATCTGTTCATTAATTAGGTGCTTAAAACCGCGCTTATCGTATAGACCAGATGGCATCCCTTCCGCCTTACTCAAGGCTTATAGTAGTATATTTGCCCCAGTACTGACTGCAATATTTATTAACTGTCTGAAAGCTTGCGCACTTCCCAGCCCGTGCAAAACTGCACATGTATTTCCAGTATTTAAGTCGGGCTGCAACAACAATGTTTCTAATTATCGCCCTATTTACCTACTGTGTGCCACATGTAAGATCTTTGAGCTGGCTCTTCACAACATGCTGCATGTTAGCGTGAAGCTTTGATTGCTTCCTAAGCAACACGGGTTTCTCCCTGGCCGCTCAACTCCCACGAATCTCGCTAGTTTCGTGACGCGAAACACCGCACCTAATTCTCGGAGAGGACAGACAGGTTTACGTAGTCTACAAGGCTTTTGACGTATGCTTCTGCCACTCACTGTTTTTGGTTAAGCTTGCAAACTTTGACGTTGACTCGTCTGTTGTGAATCTCTTGCACACCTATCTGCTTTAACAGATACGTTCATCATCATCATCATCATCAGCCTGTCTACGTCCACTGCAGGACAAAAGCCTCTCCCATGTTCCGCCAGTTAACCCGGTCCTGTGCTTGCTGTTGCCAATTTATGCCCGCAAACTTCTTAATCTCATCTGCCCACCTAACCTTCTGTCTCCCCCTACCCCACTTCCCTTCTCTGGGAATCCAGTTGGTGACCCTTAATGACCAGCGGTTATCCTGTCTATGTGCTACATGCCCGGCCCATGTCCATTTCCTCTTCTTTATTGCAGCTATGATATCCTTAACTCCCGTTTGTCCCCTAATCCACTCTGCTCTCTTCTTGTCTCTTAAGGTTACACCTACCATTTTTCTTTCCATTGCTCGCTGCGTCGTCCTCAATTTAAGTTGAACCCTCTTTGTGAGTCTCCAGGTTTCTGCTCCGTAGCTAAGTACCGGCAAGATACAGCTGTTATATACCTTCCTCTTGAGGGACAGTGGCAATCTACTTGTCATAATTTGAGAGTGCCTGCCGAATGTGCTCCACCCCATTCTTATTCTTCTAATTACTTCAATCTCGTGGTTAGGCTCTGCGGTTATTACCTGCCCTAAGTAGACATAGTCTTTTACAACTTCAAGTGCACTATTACCTATCGCAAAGCGCTGCTCCTTTCCGAGGTTGTTGTACATTACTTTCGTTTTCTGCAGATTAATTTTAAGACCCACCTTTCTGCTCTCCTTGTCTAACTCCGTAATCATGAGTTGCAATTCGTCCCCTGAGTTACTCAGCAATGCAATGTCATCGGCGAAGCGCAGGTTACTGAGGTACTCTCCATTAACTCTTATCCCTAACTGTTCCCATTCTAGGCTTCTGAAAACGTCCTGTAAGCACGCAGTGAATAGCATTGGGGAGATTGTGTCCCCCTGCCTTACACCCTTCTTTATTGGTATTCTGTTGCTTTTTTTATGAAGCACTATGGTAGCAGTTGATCCCCTGTAGATTTCTTCCAGAATGTTTATATATATTTCATCTACGCCCTGATTCCGCAGTGTCTGCATGACGGCTGATATTTCTACTGAATCAAACGCCTTCTCGTAATCTATGAAGGCTATGTATAGTGGTTGGTTATACTCTGAGCATTTCTCTATTACCTGATTGATAGTATGAATGTGGTCAATTGTTGAGTAGCCTGTTCTAAATCCTGCTTGTTCCTTTGGTTGATTGAATTCTAATGTTTTCTTTACTCTGCTAGCAATTACCTTTGTAAATAGCTTGTATACTACAGAGAGCAAGCTGATCGGCCTGTAATTCTTCAAGTCCTTGTCATCTCCTTTCTTATGTATTAAGATGATGTTAGCGCTCTTCCAAGACTCTGGTACTTTTCCCGTCAGGAGACACCTCGTAAATAGAGTGGCTAGTTTTTCTAACACAATCTGTCCTCCATCTTTCAGCAGATCTGATGTTACTTGATCCTCACCAGCAGCTTTGCCTCTGTGCATGCTCTCCAAAGCTTTTCTGACTTCTTCTATCATTACCGGTGGGGTGTCGTCTGGGTTACTGCTAGTTCTTATAGTATTAAGGTCGTGGTTGTCTCGGCTACTGTACAGATCTCTGTAAAACTCCTCCGCTATTTTAACTATCCTATCCATATTGGTAGTTAATTTGCCTTCTTTGTCCCTTAGTGCATACATCCGCCTTTTGCCTATCCCAAGTTTCCTTTTCACTGCTTTGACGCTTCCTCCGTTTTTCAGAGCGTGCTCAATTCTCTCCATGTTATACCTTCTTACATCGCATACTTTACGTCTATTAATCAGCTTCGAAAGCTCTGCCAGTTCTATTTTGTCTGTTGTACTTGACACTTTCATGATTTGACGCTTCTTAATTAGGTTCTTCGTTTCCTGGGAAAGCTTGCCGGTGTCCTGTCTAGCTACCCTGCCTCCAACTTCCACTGCACACTCCGTGATGATACTCGTCAGATTATCATTCATTGTATCTACGCTAAGTTTGGTTTCCTCGCTAAGAGCAGAGTACCTGTTCTGCAGTGACACTCTGAATTCCTGTACTTTCCCTCTCAGTGCTAGCTCATTGATTTGCTTCTTGCGTATCAGTTTCTGTCGTTCCTTCTTCAAGTCTAGGCGGATTCGAGCCCGTACCATTCTATGGTCACTGCATCTTACCTTGCCAACCACTTCCACATCCTGCACGACTCCTGGGTGTGCAGTCATTATAAAGTCTATTTCGTTCTTATTTACGCCATTAGGGCTCCTCCATGTCCACTTGCGGTTTTCTCGTTTTCGGTAGAAAGTATTCAAAATACGCAGATTATTGCGTTCTGCGAATTCTACTAGTAGCTCTCCTCTGGCGTTTCTAGTGCCGATGCCATAATCTCCTACTGCCTGGTCTCCAGCCTGCTTCTTCCCTACCTTTGCATTAAAGTCGCCCATTACTATAGTATACTGTGTTTTCACCTTACTCATTGCCGATTCCACGTCTTCATAGAAGTTTTCAACTGAAGCGTCATCATGGCTGGATGTAGGCGCGTAAGCCTGTATTACCTTCATTTTGTATCTTTTATTCAGTTTAATTACAATGCCTACCACCCTTTCATTAATGCTATAGTAATCCTCTATGTTGCCAGCTATGTTTCTGTGAATTAGGAACCCTACTCCCAGTTCTCTTCTGTCTGCCAAGCCCCGATAGCAAATGACGTGCCCATTCTGTAGCACAGTATAGGCCTCATCTGTCCTCCTAACCTCACTCAGCCCTATTATATCCCATTTAATGCCTTCTAGCTCCTCGAATAATACAGCTAGACTTCCCTCACTAGATAACGTTCTAACGTTAAACGTTGCTAAGTTCAAGTTCCAATGGTGGCCTGTCCGTATCCAGAGATTCCTAGCACCCTCTGCTGCTTTGCAGATCTGACCGCCGCCGTGGTCAGTTGCTCCGCAGCTGGTGGGGACTGAGGGCCGTGAGTTAATTGACGAATGCCTACGGGAGGGGGTGGCCAGATACTGCACCAGGGTGGCCAATCCTTCTCTGGTGAGATCATCGGTGCGTACCGGCTTTAAGCCGGTACGATCAGACAGTAGTGGGAATGCTCCATGCATGTCTTCCTTATTGTTGTTCAGCAGCGTTGGCGGCCACCCACCGCGGAGCCCAACGAGGGGACGCTACAAGGTTACAAATGCTGAAACCTGCAGACGCCAGCCGTACAACGCCACTATAACCCAATGCGCCTAGACCAAGGTAGGCTATTTGCACAGGGTTAACCCTAGCCGCCAGGAAGTTTGGAAGTAAACGGAAGAGAGTAGAAGACAGGAAAGACAAACAGTAACAGATAAAGACGAAGATGTAGGGAGAGAGAGATAGGAAAAGGCGACTGCCGATTCCCCTGGGTGGGTCACCTCAGGGGTGTCGTCTACGTGAAGCCGGGGCCAAAGGGGTGTGTTGCCTCTGCCGGGGGGCCTTAACGGTCCAATCACCCAGCGTCGGCTCAACCCCCAGGATCCCCTTTTCCTCAGACACGGCAAAGCCACGCACGGCTAGGCGTGGGAGGGAGTCGAAACTCCCCCGTTAGCTCGGGTTCGTGGTGTCGCTACACACCAAACGCCTACTTGCGCAGGCGCCCCTGCGGCAGTATTCAGCTACGAATCGACGCCAAGGTAGTGACAAACGCCGAAGTTGAAGAAAATCATGCTCGGGAGAAAGCGACGCTCGACCGGCTTTCATCGGCGCCAGCAACTGCACGGAAAATTGACTTTTTCACCGCGAGTTGTAGCGAGGCAACCGCACAGGACTCGGACCACGCTGCTCCTTATCTGCTTATGCATCTAGATATCCTAAACGCGATAATGGGTGCCTTGTGTTGCAAAGCTTGCCACGGACCGGCTACGATCGTCAGAGGGGATCGGGACTACGGACTTGCCGTGAAAGTGCTAGTGCAGTGTGAAAGGTGCGGCGAGATCGCGAATGAATGGACTTCGCCCCGCGCGAACGGCACGAAAACGTGCAATCCGTTTGAAGTAAATCTTCTCGCTTCGAGGGCGATGGTGGCTACCGGCAACGGCCAAACGAAAATGAACGATATTTTCGCAACAATGGGCATCTCACACCGCGGTATGCACCACAAGACGTTTCAGCGGCATTTGAAGAACACGCTGGCATCCGCTGCAACGCGAGCGGCTGAGTTCGCTATGAGCGAATGTACGGAAAAGGTTAGAACAATTTATGATGACTTGTGCTTCGGCCACCGGGGCAATATTGCCGTTAGCTACGACGGCACGTGGAAGACGCGAGGCCATTTTTCCCACATCGGCGTGGGCACAGTTATCGAATTATTTAGTGGCTACGTGTTGGACTACGTCGTTCTTTCCAACTTTTGCCTAGGCTGCGAGGTGGGCCCAAAGCCTAGTAGTGAGGGCTATCAAGAATGGAAGGCTAACCACAAATGCCAAAAAATACGAACAGCAAAGCGGGGCAAATGGAAGTGGAGGCGGCTCTAATTCTATTTCAGAGGTCGCTTGAACGCCATGGCCTGCGCTACACAACTATGCTGTCTGATGGAGACTCTAGGACATTTTGCCCCATACAAGACGCCAAGGTGTATGGTTACATTGACGTGCAGAAGGAAGACTGTATTAATCATGTACAGAAACGGATGGGCACCGCATTGAGAAACCTGGTGCAGAAACAAAAGTGCGATGGGAAAAGAGGCCTTGGTGGGAAAGGCAGGCTCACAGGTGAGCTGATCACCAGGCTGAGCACATATTATGGCCGGGCTCTGAAATCGCATGAAGGTGACGTGGGCGAGATGCAAAAGGCTGTGATGGCCACATACCGCCACGTCACCTCCACTGATGAATGCTCGGACCACAGTCTGTGCCCAGCTGGTGAAACTTCATGGTGTCGGCACAATGCCGCAAAAGCAAAGGGTGAGCCCGACCCCAGGCATGCCTACAATCTACCGAAAGACCTGGCAGAGGCATTACTGCCGGTTTATACCCGGCTTTCGGAAAGAGCCCTGCTTCAGAGGTGCGAACGCGGCAAAACGCAGAACTCCAACGAGAGCCTACATTCGGTAATTTGGAGTTTGGCCCCCAAGGAGCACCATGCGTCCCTGTTCGCTGTTGAAGCAGCTGTTGCAGAAGCAGTGCTGCGCTTCAACACGGGCAATTTGAATTCTGCAACGGCAATCTTAGGTGAAATGGACATGAATGCGACAAGTACTGGTGGCAGGAGAGCGAGAGAAAAAGACCACCGTCGCAGCATTGTCTCCAACAAGAAAAGAACAGCCTCATTGGAACTCCGGAAGCTAGTGAAGAGGAGGCATGAGCACAGAATGCATTCAGACTATGCTTCTGGTGCGTTTTGAGGTTGTCTTGTTGCATCTTCTGCAATAAAAATGTGTGCCCACGTTTTTTCTCGATTTCTCAAAACGACAATTTTCATGTGCTTCCCATTATGCCGGAGCAATATCTCTTGTTCTATCTGGGTTATCATTACGATTTCTTTTTTGTTTCGAAGATAAATGCAGGGGATGTGTCGTAAAGTAAGTTTTATTGTAATATTTTTTGGAGAAAATTCTCTAAATGGATCTTTTGTTTCAAGTGTAGATGGGGAAATTTTTCATGTCATATTCATCATCCCACAACTTTGCTTCGAAATAGCCCAGAACAATGATTCATACTTTATTGCACACTGTGAACATACCGAATTGGTTCTATAGGTTGCACATCAATATTCAAGTTACAGTTAATTAGCTAATTAGGCCTTAATTGAAAAAGTCGCAGTTCATTATATCTTTAAAACTAATTGTCACAGCAAAAAAAGAATTAGATTTTTGAAATCAGCAGTAAAATCTACATAATTGATTTGTGGGGTTTAACGTCGTAAAATCTACATAGGCTCTCCAAATTTGACTGAGGTACTCACAAAAATAAAAGAGTTTTTGGAAGGTGTAGCATCCCCCCTTAAGCAGCAGTTCTCTTTACGAGATTTACGTTTAAATATGTGTACTGCATAAAATTATCAAAGCATGTGTTTTCTGTTCGCTTTCTTGCTTTGTGAGCAAACACCTGAAGCAAGAGAGCTGCCACTTTGCTAGAGTTTTTAAAAATGGAGGACAAATTTCTTGCTACAAAGTACAGATTCCACGTTGTTAAACACTAGCACCAATTGTGCAACAAATTTACAGAGGGGAATCCACTTTATGTTGCCGCAAATGGCCAAACGTCTTCTTTGTACAAAGGTACTAATGGGGTTTCTAAAAGGCCAGTATTGGGCCCACTCTTATTTTTAATATGTGTTAATGACGTTTATTTTGCAAATCGTTATTCTTCTTTTCTTTTATATGGCTAAGACATCTAGATATTTACGAAATTCATTCAGTTAACGGCTGTCGCTTGCTGCAGTCAGATCTGCGGTCTTTCTCTGAATGTAGTCATAACAATAACATTTCCCTGAGTACCTCAAAGACCAAGTTCATCAGTATAGCTCGCAAAACACTCAGCGTGTCATTTCCATACTCTGGCAATAACGTGTCGGTATGTAAGGTTTTTGAGTTCAGTACCGTGAGTTCGTGTTCTTTTTAATAGGACGCTAATTTTTTTTCAGCTTACACTAAACGTACTGCCACGAGAGGCCTTCGTTCTCCCGGCTGTGTTTGCAGAATATCTCGAGAATTCAGTTCCACTACAGCCTTCCAGAAATGGTACACCACAATATGTCTTTCTCAACTTGGGTATGATTTTGCGATCTGAAATGGCATCGCAAAATCTCGTAGTGATGCCATTGAGTCAGTCCAGAAATAATTCATGAGCGTTTACAACCATCCTTTCGCTAGAAATGACTCTGAATCTCGCTCTAACACTGCCAGTTTATTATCATTCACATCACTCCACTGCTGACGTAATTGCGTTGACCTCTTATGTATTTACAAACTATAGTTCCCGGTATGATATCCCGCCCTTTGCTTCTCAGTTGTGTAAATTTTCGGATTCCGCGTAAGTTAACCAGCGAGAATCGACCATTTCATGTACCTCCCAACTTCTTTCAACACTCTTGTCTGCTTGGCAAAATGCTTGCGACTACCGATCTGCCAATTCCTTACTATTTTTGTGTGCACCACTATATCTCTGCCTCGTTCTGAAACCAATGCAAGTATAAACGTTCCCGTGCCCTCGCCGTGAATGGCGGTGGCCGTGGCGTCATTCTCCAGAGAGCGTGTGGCAGCTTGGGCTAGTTGGTATGGCATGACGATAGTTTTAGCGCGAAAACAAAACGACGACACAGAGACAAGAAGGACACGAAAGACACGAAGACACGTGTCTTTCGTGTCCTTCTTGTCTCTGTGTCGTCGTTTTGTTTTTGCGCTATAACTATCGTCACTCCAGAGATTGCTATGGAGTTCGTAGCGCCACGGACAGCGACGACACCAGTGACTACTCGCTCAGCAGTGATGAACGGTCTGAGGACGACTTTAAACGCGCACAAACACGTAAGGCGAAGCACAGAAACACCGGCTTCTCCCTCACTTCAGGCAAGTATATGGTGATAACTACTCAGAAGAGCAGTTAGTAGGATTATTTTTGTACCAGAGCTTGCTACTTGAGTGCTTGCTACGATAACTTGAGGTGACTCAACAGACAATAGGTCTCGATGCTTCTCGAGGCGGCGGTGTTAAACGAAGTAACATATGTGGGACCTAATTCACGAAAAAATGTTCTTGCTATCGACGTTGCATACGAGACTGCACTATATACACACTGAGAAAGATTACAGAATTTGACAGCATAAAAGTTCGCTCGTACATTCCATTGAGCACTGGTACCCCTACTAGTCTCATAAATGATGTCGATATCTCTGTTTTTAACACAGACTTGACCAGTCTTGTGAAACCAGCGATTGATGGCATTGAAATCGTACATATGTCTCACATGGGCACATCTCGCTGTATAAAACTAACATTCTAGAGAGAATCTCTGCCATCACAGGTCAAAGTGGGCCCCTTTCGGCATCCTGTGCGACCATTCATTCCAATGCCACTTCAATGCCGCAAATGTTCGAGGTTCGGACACGTGAGCGCCGTGTGTCAGAGCATCATAATTTGCTCGCGCTGCGCCGAGCGACACGCTACAAACTCCATGCACCACCACGGTACTCAAGTGCCGCAATCGCCTCGGGTCCCACGACGCTTCGTCGAAGGACTGCCCCAAGATACAGAAAGAAAAGGACATTCTTAAGCAGACGGTGTGAGACTGGTTGTCTTGTCGGGAAGCTGTTGCTGTCGTCAGAATGCGGTGCTCCCGATGCCGTAGTGGTTCAAGGGACTCTGCGACACGTAGTTCACGGGTGACACGACCTTCTTTGCTTCCGAGACCATACGTGTCCACGTCGATTTCTGAGGACAGGACCACACCAGTGCGTATAGACATCGATAATTGGCTGACATTACGAAAGGTGCAGCCAGAGCCACTATCACAGCCAGCGCCACAACCACAGTCAAAGCCACAGCGCAATCCACAGCGAATAAAGTGGTCGCAGCAGACCGCGCCAGCATTGACCGAGTCAACGACAACGCTGTTTAACCACGTCATGTCTGAAAAAGACCAGGCCACCCATGCGACGCTACGATCTCTTATGGACACCATATTTACGCTTTTGAAAAAGCTAATTACTCCGTCAGCCCAAACGGCCCTGATACTGGTGGAGGTTCTCAATCCAAAGTTTTCAGTGATTCACTAGTTCCCGCGGATCGCCCACGACCCTTTCCAAGGCCGCAATTTTCCTGTCGCATGTCTGAATTCTGAAGTCATGCTGCTCAGAAAAGTTCCCGGCCTCAGTGATGGGCTGACTGACTGTACATATTTGTGCGTGCAGTGCTCTCCTATTCTCCTCTCTTTCTCTTTTTGATCCACATCCCCCTAACCTCAGTACAGGGTAGCAAACCAGACCCTCATCTGGTTAACCTCCCTGCCTTTCCTCTTCTTGTTTATTCCTTCGTACTACTCACAAAATACAAAGTCTCTATAATGTGAATTTTCATAAATTTTAAGTTTTTCACAGTCCATTGTCCTTGTTTTTATCTCAGCTTTGTTCGTCTCAAGATAGTTTTTTACAATCTAAAGATTCTTCCATTTTACGTTTTTCAGGAAGCCTTCCACATAGTTTTGTGTATATTCCCTTTTATATTTCACTGTCATTCCATGATTCTCGTCTTATCTTTTATTCCTGTTATTTTGAGCTGAATTCTGTTTGTCTGTGCGTTTTTGTTGTTTTCAGTTGATTTTTGTAGATTATTGTATTCTTTATTTTTATTGTTCTATTTTTGCGTGCACCTGCACAAGAAACTTAGTGTTGTTCCTGAGCACGTTAAGTACATATTTGATGGCTTCATCCTATTATTATTATTATTATTATTATTATTATTAGTAGTAGTAGTAGTAGTAGTAGTAGTAGTAGTAGTAGTAGTAGTAGTAGTAGTAGCAGTAGTAGTAGTAGTAGTAGTAGTAGTAGTAGTAGTAGTAGTAGTAGTAGTAGTAGTAGTAGTAGTAGTAGTAGTAGTAGGAATGTGGCAATGCATGCCTACTCAATTAACGGAACGCGTCGCTCTCTTTTTTTTTGCAAGTATAACTTTATCAATCGAAATGCCGTGCCACGTGTTCCGTATGATTCTGGATCATGTAGTTAGATGCTGTAGTTTGCTATCGAAAGCTTTGCTGAAATAAAGACAAACAGCAAACGTGAAAAGTTTGCGTTCAAAATTGTGTGGTGTTTATTTCCTTAGGTGTTAATAGGATGTCTCCATTGACCTTCTTTTTCTAAAACTAAAGTGATAGACAGTTAATTTATGTCTGGAGCAGAAGGCAGATATACGTGTATATATTGTCCTTCTACTCCCTTAGAAAACATAGGAAAAATAGATATAGGTCTATAATTAGTCACCGAGTTATTGTCACTGCCATTTAACAACACAGCAAGTGTGCTACGTTCATATCTTCTGTACAAACACATATGTTAACGTCCTTCCTTTCCAACATGAGCCTTTATAGAGTTTTTTTTTTTGAAGGAGGTTCAAGCACCGGCATAGCTCTGTGGTACAATACATGGTTGCCAAGAATAGGGCCAAGGCTCGAGCCCCTTGCCTTACTTGATACTTTTTTTTTCCTATATCGCCTAATAGTAGTTACGGACCGAAGCGACGGGGGCGGTGGACAACAAAGGCATCAAAAAGGGTCGTCTTTATAATCTCCCAACACATATTTCGGTAACGCTTTGCTTTATGAGCCAACGGTACGCACCACAGTTAGGTGGGCGTTGGAATGGTGCCAAAAAGTCTTGTTAAAGATTCTTCCCTATGTCCAGATTCTCCTCCCGAGATGTGAATTCGACGACTCCGGCAGATTAGTTTAGTTTCTGCCTCCTTAATTTTATTAACATGTCGAGTCTTGGCCAGTAAAAAGTGTGCGTTCGGAAGCATTAGGTGTTAGACGATGGCACTAATACGTGACAAACTGGATGGGCCATTTGTTGCGTACCACTTGAGAATTTCAGGTTTCGTACACACCTAATTAAGCAAAGCTAGCCATCAATCGATGAAGAATTTCCATAAAGCATTCTAATGGCATTGTTCTCTTCTGTTTTTAGCACTCGGTGTTCCATAACAACCGCAGATAAAATAAAACATTTTGTTAATTAATCGGGGAGGCTTTCAGCATTCATGTGGTCGTTTCGCCACTCTTTTATGAAGCTGCAATTGGCACTCAGAGTCGGACAATGGCTCGTTTGTTGACATCGAGTCATTAAGACCCCACTACGGCCATTTCATTCGACTTCATTGTGCGTTTCATATACCGCATTTGTCTTTCTTTCTTGCCTCTTATCTTGCATAACGATGTGTACGAATGCGGCAGCCACTTATTCGTTTGTTGTGACCTCGATTCGCCACTCGGTGGCGTGCGGGTGCCGCCACATCGTGTCGTTTAGTAAAGCTCACCGGGAACTTGAGGACTTGAGGAACGCAGACTACAAAGGCAAGCATGCGAATGCTCTCTGCCACTCTTTACTGTTGCTTAAGTGATTACTGTTCAGAACAGCGTACAAATGTAGCACATACAAGATGAAAGCCTCAAACAGACTTCGATCAAGAAAGCCTTTCACTTTCATTCATCGAATTCCGAGGCCCGTAATTACCTGTGAAAAAAAAAATATTTAAATATGGAAATGAGCACTGCTACATGTAACCATATAATTGCTTCATTATATAAAACTTTTGCCTCACAAACCGACTGCCACAAAAGTTTCTAGATTCCGTCGGGCACGAGCTGAATTATATAAAGAGGGATTTGTTGGGTACTGTATATGCTCTTTCTCTTTTTTCGTCTCTACGCGCATACTGCAAGCCAAGCAGAGAGAGATGGCACGGGGGAAAGAAGTTATGTCACGCAAACGGTATTACTTTGAGCATCCTTTCTTTCACCTTTCTCTCTCTCTCTCTCTCTCTCTCTCTCTCTCTCTTTCTTTTGTTTACTTCGAACACGCGACTTACTTGCAGTGTGATCGCCAGCACGCGCGCAGGCATGTCTTTCCGCGGTAGCCTCGGTAACTGTGCAACACGCGATGCTCAAATCAGCCAATGGCCGCGAGTTTGTGTATATGGCGTCACTTGTAGAAAGAAGAGGGAAAGATTTTTATCTAGCTTTGAGAATTATTTGTTGGTTCTAGGCTGCATGCTGCACATTTATTACGTGGCTCACGTATTCTGCAGGATCCTCGACTACCAATCGGCAGCGTTTCCTGATGACGATTTAGGTAAAAAATTGCAGGACCTCATTTACAACAAAAACAACACGGTGCTGAAACAGAAGTATGCAAATGCATATATTCATATCACACGTGGCTATTTCATTTATGACTGCAGTATACCCAGAAATTACATTGTAAAATTTGTAGATGTGTACCCTCAGTGCCACGCCCCGCCGCGGTGGTCTAGTGGCTAAGGTACTCGGCTGCTGACCCGCAGGGCGCGGGTTCGAATCCCGGCTGCGGCGGCTGCATTTCCGATGGAGGCGGAAATGTTGTAGGCCCGTGTACTCAGATTTGGGTGCACGTTAAAGAACCCCAGGTGGTCTAAATTTCCGGAGCCCTCCACTACGGCGTCTCTCATAATCATATAGTGGTTTTGGGACGTTAAACCCCACATATCAATCAACCCTCAGTGCCACCAGAAACGCAAACAACTGAAAATGACTATAATCAATGGTTTCCTTTCCATATTCGACTTATTGTGCAAACGTGAGCCAAGCAAATAATTGTAATAAAAACCACGAATGAGGCCGGTTATCCTATTGAGAGCACTTGTGCCAATTTCAAGTAGCTAAATGGCACCAGCAAAGGGTATCCACACGGTCTGAGAACTTTTTTTATTTATTTAGTAATACTGTCAACCCTCGCTTGAGGGTCATAACAGGGAGAGAGTACATTAATACGTACAAACAGAAAACCAAAACAACTGGCACTCAAATAGCAATGCACACAAGAAACCAAAATTGGCAGTAGTTAAATTCAACCATGTCCAACATAAGCATCGATTTCTCTGTCAAAAGATTGCACATCGGTACTATTAACAACATGATGGGGTAAACGATTCCATTGTTCTACAGCATGTGTAAAAAATGACCACCGAAAGATATCAGTGCGAGCGTTGAAAGGTTTAATGGGGGCATCATGCTTCACTTACTAGTCTGCTTGTCTTTCCAGTTATTTCTTCTTCTTTCTTATTAATTTTCTCTCCTGTCAAGAGTGGCTGTTTGTCATAATGTACGAAAAAAAGCAAACAGATATCTTTAAACGCCTATAGCATGATGTGCAATTAATATAGGTATGCATGGCAAAATATGTTTTTAATGAATAATTTTTAAGCTAGTAAATATTTATGCCTTCATCTCACTCTATTTGTCTTTTTGTGAGAGCAAACAAAATAAGTGAATTTATGGTTTTGAGCGTGCAAAACTGGAGTCATGGCATGATCACCTGTGCAGTCCTTAAAGCAACGTTGGGAGGTTCCTTATAACCACTGGCCAGTTATGGCTCGAGACTTCAGTAATTGAGGTGTCGGCAAGGGTGCCCCAGTATTTACATCCTCCACACACCAGCGGCGACCTTAATGTCATTCGGCGAAGAACGAAGCCGGGGTAACCCTACTGCTTCGCGCCGTCCTCAAATCGGAAGTTATGCGCCATTAAATAAACTCGCTTCGCGCCGCATCCCGGGTCCGCGTTCATTAAACGACGGCGTGAAGGAAGGAAAGAGAATACCGAGGACGCGGTCAAGGCGAGATCCTCCTCTCCTGCCGCTGTCCTTGCGAGAAGGAACCCTTTCTCTGTCCGGCCGACTCCTCCGATGACAAAATACACAACGTCTCCGCAAAAGGTCTCCTCGCCTTCTTGCATCTCCAGCATCGCGTGCAGTCATCGAGATTCCACAGCTGCTCTAGCGCTCTCCGGCTAAACGAGAAGGGTACGTCTTTCCAGCCGCCGCACGGACCAGCATCGCCCGCGCAGTACACCCCGAAATCCCGCTGAGCTGCGAGATCTCTCTCCACCGAGCGGCCGGTGAGCGACCTTGCCGCCTCTAAAACCGGGAAACAAAAACTGGTTTTCCATCGCCCTCTCCTGGACCCTCTCCAGACACCTTTCGTAATTTCATTTTTTTGTTCTTTAGTACGCGTTTCTTTTGCTGCAAGGCGCCGCGGTGCCGGCACTCCCCCTGCTTGAGCTGATCCTCCTCGCCCCAGCCGTATCCTCAGCATCACCACACTGCCGAGTTCTTCGGCCAGCGTCTGCTCCAGAACTGAAGCGGCGGCAGCTAACAGGTTACGCGTGGACGACCACTGGCGAACAGCGGGAGCGGCTCGGCGAGAGACGACGTGCCTGTGACTGGCTGCTCTGTTCTTCGTCCGTGCGTGCATGTCATCGGTTCTGTGAGCCAGGAACGTATTTGTGAGGAAAGTGACTTCAGTCGTCGCAGTGGTTCTTTCTTTTTCGACCTTTTTAACCGCTCCGACGCCCACCTCGTCCTCATCGAAGAGAGTGAGGTTTTTCTAGAGGAATCGGTGCCGTGACCGCACGCCTTCCGTACAGTGAGAAGTGGCGGGTTTCGATCTATTGGTGGTTGAACCGCTCCAGACCCTGTTGACCTCTCCGCAGCTCCAGGGTGCGTGCACTCGTCTTCTCGGAGCAAGAAACTGCGCGGCGTTGGGCAAACGCTGATTCGTTCGCGTCAATTCTCTACTACCAGCCGTCGAGTCCACCCGTCGCTAACGGTATCGCGGATTCTCGTTTTATTCCGGGCGCTCCTGACTGAAAACTTGGCTCAGTCATGCCTTGCTGACAGGATGCAGCAACGGACCATACCTAGAGGAACAACGGTGTCTGTAAACCGTCAAGGCCAGCGGTGAAGACTGTGAGGCACGAGTCCTTTCGCGGACGTCTCCAAGGCAGCTCGTTGGATTCCCGTGGAATCTCAGGGTCGCTCCTTTCAAAAGGAGTAGTAACCTCTCAACGAGCACCATCCTTACAAATCGGTGAGTGCCTTTTCTTCTTGCCCCTCTTGAAACACATTGGTGACCGTTTCTCGCAATCTGGTATGGAGACGCGGATCCAATTTCTGTTTCGTGTCTCTATTGTGCGCCTTTGGAGGAAGGACTGCAGCGCGTTTTGTGGCCTCCTTACATAAGATGCGCGTGCCGGTTCGCGCGAGACCTTTTCGTGAGTCACGTTAGACGTTTTTCTGGAGGAACGTCCATCGTTTCCCTTTGGCGGCCCGGTTTTCGGTGCTCCGTGCCGAGTGCTGAACTGAATTCGTGAGGAGTAGATGCGCATACCACCACTGCAAAGCAAAAGAAACAAAAGTCATAAATGCCAAAGGCAACGATAATGAAAAAGCCACGTCGTTTCCAAACCGATGTAGTGTATACCCTTTTGTCCGGCTTGCACCTCCTGGCCCAGCGCCGTGTGCCAGTGACCGTGAATCTACGGAGCACGATAGAACGATGATTCATTGCAGCTCGTGAAGAGTGCAAGTGCATCGTGGACATGAAATGAATTCGAATAACAGGAGCGGTGATTCACCCGATGGTTGCTAAACCGCACTAATGCGCCTTCTTGCACGGTGCGATCAATTTCCGCCGCCTTTTGGTGCGCGCTCTGCATCTGATAAGTATTATGATGGTCGAGCCCCACCACCACCTTGTGTCCCACCCATTACTATAGGCAACCATAGTGTGGATATTTCTAGGCCAGACGATAAAAGATACCTCTTCGAATGACGTCTACAAGACACTTATGGTTACGACGACCATTTTGAAACTATACTTGATGTCGTTCGTATCATCTAATTCCAAACAAGACATCAGTTTTCAAGGACATCAGGGATAAAGCATAGAACAGGGAAGGACACAGAAGCTTATTTCACTAAATGCAGCATTTTGAACAAGCATAGATGTTTTTGGTCTCGTTGACACATGCTTTTTATTTGATGAAGAAAAGTCGTTTCATCAAAATGTCAACGGCACAGACACAGTTCCACGCACGGTAAAGTTATAACATGCCGTGAATTTTAGCACTTACTAAAAATTGACGATAACGTTCACTTTTTCTTACTGATAAAATGTGAAAAACGTGTAATTAAGAAATATATATATATATATATATATATATATATATATATATATATATATAATATATATATATATATATATATATATATATATATATATATATATTATACGCTTCAATTTTTGATGCAAACTTTGCTGGTTGGCGATTCGGCAGTTACGTCTCGCAGTAACGAATGCACATAATACATGCCGCTCTCTGAGAATTAATGTCCTTCGAAGTGAAGAAAGCTTACATCCTTGAGAGCTGTCGCTACATAAATGTAGCAGCCGGGGAAAGCAGATGTAGGTGGGTGCCAAGTGCAGTAAGTTCTGCCCAAGCTCAGTATTCGCGTGCAGTCATTTTGCTATAGATGGATCGCGGAGAACGTCGCTCTCACTTACTTCGCGAAAGAACACTTTCCGTTTGAGGTACCGCGATTTCCTGAATAATTTACAAACGGTATTTGCGGAATGTTGTACATGAGCCAGTATTTTCCTCCTATGGCATTTATAAGCTCCCAGCCAACTGGGATGACTAATTATTTAAGCGGCAAAGCGGCTGAGGTATTTCGCGCGTCTTTTCCCACTGCTTGAAGCTTGCTGTTACATACGTTGCGACAGCAGCGATGAGGTGGGTAGGAAAACGATCAATCTGCAAGTTCTTTCATGGGAGTTGCACTGTTACATTTTGCATAGAGGCGTTTCCGACGCGCGGTAACGAAAAGCAAAAGACTGGAAGTGGAATAAAATGTATCTCTTACATATCAGCTTCGATCCTGCGATGTGAGATAAAACGGGGTGCTTATAGAGATGTAGCTAAAACAATTGAGTGGGCATGAATTATTTATACGCTTGTTGTAATCAGTTAGCGTCAAAAGCAACCACAAAAAAATCGCCAGCCGCTGCTGCCGAAAATTATCAGCCAAGAATTCTTTGGAACCATCATTTCTTATTGGTCTTTTTTTTTCTTTAAGTCTTGCCCTCGACGTAAAGAGGAGCGTGAAAAGCTTACAGACTTTGAATCTAAGAAAGCAGACCTTAATACTTACAAACTTTGCATGAAGCTGATATTTGTATATTTCAAACCTATACCAGTATTATCAAACAAGGTCTTGACGTACGCTTCGACACCCTACATTCACAAATCTCCAAAAATGAAGAGCTTTCTGATATCTTGCAAGTCCTCAACATCTAGAAGTTGACTGCATACTTGCGATAAGCACAAAATACGAAGACACGAGGAAAGTCAAGTTCATATTTGTGTTGAACCATACATAAAAGGAATGCATCATAAGCATCAAAATTTATATATAAATAAAAATGACAAGGCGGAGTGTGTTGCACATGTATGACTGATCTAAGGTCTCGAGTTAATAAAAGTTTTCACTCATACGCAGATGCAACACACTCGCAAATATACACATGCAACTAGTGCAGGTATATCAGTAAACAACATAAAGATTTTAGAGCACATCTTTCAAGGTAACGTCTGGAATGTAAACTAAGTGCGCATTCCTAGTACGCCATGAATTCAAGTCCACAAATAAATGTTTGGGTTTTACAACCCAAAACCACCATATGATTATTAGAGACAACGAAGCGGAAGGCACCGTCAATTTAGGCCCCAAGTCATCACCTAAATCAAAGCACATAAGCCTCTATGGCATCATTCTCCCATCAAAATACGGCTGCCACGGCCAAGATTCGATGCCACAACCTTCGGGTACGCACTCGTGCACCATAACCGCTAGATGACCACGGCGGATAAGGTCCAAGAGTATTTCAGCTTTAAAAAGCTGTCAAACGTATTTGAAGTAGCTTTCGAGACCATTATTAGGCCCAGTAATCCCAAGAAGAAACACAGAGGACGGAGCAAATCTTGCATCACGAAATATTGGACATTGGAGATCGCATGAATTACAGCATGTGTGAGAAGCAGTTGGCGTATAGGCGACGTTTCATCTAGTAGGGGCGAGGCGAAGGCGTATACAATCATACCGCGAAAAGTCACCATGCATGTATAGTTTACACGTAGCCTATATTTGTACAACGTTCGTATTGTTTCTGTGCATTGCGTATTTGTTCACTTTGACAGTACCAGTATACAGGTGCACTAACAGTGGCTAATCATTTTTTTAGCAGTGGCATGGACACTAGTTGAGATTAATGCCCATGTGCCGCTCGGCATGTCACAATATGTTGAATGAAGAAAACGCAAGAAAGTACACCAACAATCGGAAATAAGTGGAAGCCAAGTTGACTATCACAAGCGCATATCCGTCACTCTCCTCAAGCAGGTGAATCGACTTCAAACAGAGCATGTTCGCCTTTCGTTTGGTGGCATTAGACGAAATGCTTCAAGTACTCTGCGATTTCATCTCAGGCTGCAGTTACGGGCACCGATAAACGGCCGGCATTGCAAACATGTGGGCTTTATACTGTTTTGTCAATCTTTCAATTGATTAAGATGCATGCACAGGGTTGCATTTTGTCCGCCATGGAGGACGACTACTTTCACGTTATTTATCCCAGGTGACGTTGAGTTCACTCGCGTGTACTGTGGACCAAAATAAATTGTTTCACTCACTCAGTTCCTAAACAAGTTACTTTTCTTCGAAATGATACATTGGGAGACGCCCCATATATATATATATATATATATATATATATATATATATATATATATATATATATATATATATATATATATATATATATATATATATATATATATATATATATATATATATATATATATATATATATATATATATATATATATACTCTTCATTCAACTTTCTTCAATTGGCTTCAACCTGTACTGCCTCTTTTTGCTGCGTTCGTTTGCTTACTAAGGGACAAAACTAGCCGTGATGGATTATTGGTTATAGTTCTCGGCTGCTGATACAAAGGTTGTGGGCTATACTCCATCTTCCTATTTTCTCATTTTTGTCTGACGACTGAACGAGCCGAGTTGATGATCTCAGGTCTGTAATGGTGGCGAGGAACTCCGCTGTAAGTGACGAAGGCTGGAAAGAAGAACAAAAAAAGGGGAGAGCGGTGATGGCGTTTTAAAACGTCGCTTTAGAAATTACATCCAAGACTACCCAATATGTTTCATCATATATCTTAAACGGCAAAGTTAAGGTTATATACATGATGTACCGTGTAGTGATGAGTGCACAAACTATGTCTCTAGCTGCGCCCCTTCTAGATATGGGAGTTATACTATACCCGCTTCGGGAACATTGTAGTGGAGACCCCGATTTAATAGTGACCACCTGAAATAATTCATGTTTTGTACTTCAACGGCACTTGAATGTGACCGTCAGGACCGGCAATCTATGGCGCCTGCAAACAGAAAACTTAGAGCAGTGCACTATACGAAAACCCTTTATTTTGCTTGTTTGTGACTGTCATGAAATTCTTGGATCAGGCGTGTTGGCATGCCACGATTACAAACGCATTACAGCACATAATACAAGAGGGGGGCGAGGAGAGTACACGGAGCTTCCAGCTCCTACTGTTTATTTCTTTTAAAATAACCTCATATACATTCACACACTCGCACAACAACCGTAGGGGACATGCAAGCACTTGCAGCTCAACGCGTGAGTAACCTCAAGTGTATCTCATCTTTTTTTGCTTGAGGAACAGATGGCGTGCTGGCGCATTCATCTTTCACGTCATGAGGTTGTCGTGTTGTCGGGCGCGAGGCTCGTTATGAAACTGATTCCCATTCCTCGACACGTCTTAACTGTCTAATTCGGCACTTCGGTAGTCTCGTCAGGTGGCATCATCCACAAGCTTTCTTCGCGTATCGTGAGCGCATACAAAAGTCCAGAAACCAGAGCGCACGCCGTTGCCTTCTGGAGCGTGAAATCGGGCAGGATCACGAACAACGCGGCCCCGTGGAGCGTACTCCTGCAACTCGGCGCTGCTGCCCCGTGTGCTCCGTATGAGAGACGCTTGACCTGACTGCTAGTTCCCGAAAAAGAAACAGGCTACTCCGCTGGACGTGCACTCGAGCTCCTCTCGGCATTTCGTTTTGCTACTGTCTTCGCACGTCTGTCACGGGTCACGTCCGTTTCACTTTGACATAGCAATACACGCGTGCTACTGCTTTCGCCACACCTTTCGAGCACCCCCGCAGTCTGAGAGCAATATATCTCCTACTACTCCTTCTTGAGATAATAGGATATCTCCTTTTGTCTTGATTTGCTGCGGAGACTTTGGGGAAGCCGAAGACCAGATTCAATGCAGGCATATTGTAAAACCTTCATGGTGGTATTTGCCTGAGCCTACTACGGCACACCTTTTTGAAAATGAAGTGTAAAATGACGTTTTGATCTGTCAGTCTATCTGTCTGTCTGTCTGCCTCGCCCCGCCCCCTCAATGAGGTGGCCGGCAGACTTCGCTTGGAGGTCTTTACGTGGGACTGAGCCAGGTGCATGAGCCAGTCTTGTTCCACCAGGTCTAATAAAGTGTATTTATATTTTATTCAGTTATACTTCTGACCCATCCACCATTGTCTGAACTGTATGATAACAATCCGACCATCGACTTAGATTAACATAACATATATATGTCACGAGGCCGTGATGCGGACGAAAAGAACATTGATTGATTGATATGTGGGGTTTAACGTCCCAAAACCACCGTATGATTGTGGGAGATGCCATAGTGGAGGGCTCCGCAAATTTCGACCACCTGGGGTTCTTTAACGTGCACCTAAATCTGAGCACACGGGCCTACAACATATCCGGCTCCATTGGAAGTGCAGCCGCCGCAGCCGGGATTCGATCCCATGACCTGCGGGTCAGCAGCCGAGTACCTTAGCCACTAGACCACCATGGCGGGGCGGACGAAAAGAGCAGGCTGGGTGTTCAGGTTAAACTGTTTATTGGGACAAGCTTGTGGACACGTAAAGGAAAAGTCAAATTATAGGAAGACACCCGCACTGATAGCGGTGAACAGAGCGTTGGCCATCGATCAACTATCAAGCGATGATGCTCGTTGACATTTATACATGTGCCGTCGAATATTCCAGCGCTATCGCTAGCGGCGACGTAAGCTAGAGAAGAATTTGTATTGCTCCCGTTGTTGGAGTAATCTCATTGGGAGGTTCTACGATTGTCTCGATGGTCCTTTTGTGAATGGGCATGGTTGTCAAGGCGGTTCAAACATGTGTGATTCGGCGATGAGGAAACTAGAGAAAGGAGCGAGGCAATATCATGCACCCTTATATAGTAAAGTTGTTCATAGTTTCGGTTTGACCACTGATGTTATTCGTCGCTTGTTGTGCGTCTATCGCACTTCTATATCGATGTTTTGTTTTGCGCATGCAGATATTGTCGTTGCGCAATGAAGCAAGTGACCCAGAACCGTGCTTTATATATTATATAACAGTCGTTGTCTCAGCCCGTTCACCACGTCTATACGGCGGGTTCTACTTCCGGCTTTATTGATCATTATCGCCACCTCCTTTCACTAATACTCTCTCGTTCGATGACAACTTGATAGACTCTTCGCGCTCCCTGAATGCGTCTTCCGGACTTCCCATTGCCTCGGAAAGCGTCAGGCCCTTCGCACGTGCCTCGTCCGGTCGGAGCACTAAAAGAGACGAGGAAGGACTGGGAGGTCAACCAGAATTGCATCCGCAATGCTACAGTGCAGTGTGAAGGAGGGGTTGTGAAGGCGGGCAGAGTAGGAAAGAAGAAACGGAAGACAATGGATGCACGGATATCTAGGCACTTGAATGCGCTGTGCACGCTACCAGGCTGCAGAAATTAGGCGCCTTCTTCTTCTAACCACCACCCACCACTTGAATATTCACCATGCGTTTGAGGAAGCTGTGCAGTCTCGTCGTTTACAGAAAGTGCAGCAGTGCTGTCACATAGTGGGGTGCACGGGTGATCTCACGGAGACGATCTCACGATCTTTAAGCGCTGCAGAGCGTCAGCTACTTGAGGGCGAAACCGAAGGATATGTCCGTGCTTTCATAGGCATGTTACGAAGGGTAGAGAAACTGGCAAGAACAACTTGGCGACCTTACGGAACTTCTCGTTCATCCGTAAGTTCCCAATGCACAAACACCAGGTATAAGAAGTACATCACGTGACTATTGTCTCTGACTGACGTGTTACTTACATACATTTCATACCTTACTACCATTCGCTACGTAATAGTTCATATTTACCTTGATGTTCCTCTTGTATGCAATAATGCCACCTACGAAGCGTCTTGCTAAAAGCCTCTCTCATACCCCTTCACAGTGCGAGTCTATGTGCTCATTAGGCACAATGGGATTTCTTCTCCTGTGTGAGAAACATTGAAGTGGTGGACCTTCCGCCGCACGCGTTACAAATTCCCAGCATCGTTCTTGTTCATTGCATGCTGGGATACACCGTGCTGCAATTTTCGTTTTCGTTAAAATCCTGAACGTTGCCAAACTTAGGCTGAATGCTTTCGTTATGACGTTGCCTACAGCCCAGCAAGGTGACTCCCCGTGGCATAAAGAAATCAGTCCTAGGATTACTACTCTTACTGAACAGGACAATGCGATTTAATATATATTCACATTTACTATTCAACCAACTGATGCATTGTTTTATTCATGTTCTCACTGCTATCCGGACACTCGTGAGGTTAATTGTTACCTGAATAACTGTGTATTCCATTGTTGATATATTCAAAGCATACGTAATGCTGTAGTGTTATTTTAAAGTGTGTCTCATTTTTCTCAATTTTTTGACATTCTGTACGCTTTAACGAAAAACAGAATAATTGAGTCTACCATGTGAGCTCTTATTCGCTAATTGGACGAGTCTCCTTGAACTCTTTATGGAGATATTAGACTCTCGTCGGAGACTCGTGACACCCGAAAGGGGGTTGACGTGTTTCTTAAAAGGGAGTCATTTACGTGGCAAGTAGCGTCTCAACAAAAAGAATAACGCATGCTGTTTTCTTAAAGTGCAAAAGGAATCCCCACTACAACTTCGTGCCTAGGGAGTCTGTTTTCGTACACTAGGCTACCCACGTATTTGTATACGTTGAGTACGTAAGCAAAAACAGCCGAGTAGAAATGTAGGGTAGAGGATCACTAGCTCAGGGCCAACCTCTAAAACAAAAAAAAACCCTCTGTATCATGTAAGTCCCCTCTGTTTATAGCGCCAGCCACCCGCAATGTTTACTTGAATTAGACGAGCAGACCCGCAACTTAGCGCGGTGTATGTCGACTCGAATGCGAGGCGGGAAAATACATAGAGTAAGTTTTCCATCCAAGCACGAAACAAGGGTGTGACCGACCTCATTCTCGCCGGCGTTGCTTCAAAGCTTTCCCCGTTTTCACGCCTCGCCACCGACTGCTAGCAGAGTCAATGCGCCTTCCTTTCTTTGTCTCTATATTTTTCCTTGCGGGGCTCGCGCGGTAATTGCGCTTAAGGTGCCTAATGGTCCTCCACAAGTGTTACGTCATCGTTTATGTCGCAACTATCACGTCGCCGCTTGTGGCCGAAGCACGCGATGCACGCACCAGCCACCTTCTTCCAAGCACGACCCCTCTGTCGGCATCAAAGCGGAGTTTGGAAATATCTCCGGTCACCGATGACCAGACACGCATCGAGTGTCTCGAATGTGGTCGCGGATCTTCGGCCGAGTGGTCAACAAGTAGTCAGCGTTGCCCCTCATATATAACCATAAGCGTACACAAGGTATGGAGGAATAAGGGAGGGGGGGGGGAAAGGGGTGCGCTTTTCTAATAACCTAAAAGGGACGCCAGCTGTGCCCAATACTTTTTACAAGTTGCAGCCTATCTGATACTGTTTAAAGGGACACTAAAGCAAACTATGAATCAGTTTATATTGATAAGCTGCAGTCTGAAAGCCCTGATGCCATTAATTTCAGCATTTACTTCATGTTCAGAAATAAACGAAAAAATCAAGGTCGAAGTTTCGCTTTTCTATCTCGTGTCGAAATCTCCGCGCGCGGTGCCACGCATTTCGAAGTTTATGTTTCGTATTTTGGCGATATTGCCTCAATGCGAGCTTTTGAAACTGAGCGCCTTAAGTGTATGGTCTTCTCGGAGAACAATGTACTTCATTTTTACCGGTCAGAACTTACGTATGACCTTGTAGGGCCTTCGAACTCTATGACGTCATGGCGTTTGGTGCGCGAATTTCATGATGGCGTCGCCAGCTGCATTTCCTCTTCGGGCGTTTTCTCGCCTACTAAATGCCTTTTAGCAGTAAGCGAGGTGTTATTAGTGTTGCGAAATTGTAATGTATTATTAAGCGAGAAATTGTTTGTCTTTTTGCTGTCCCTTTAAACAGCAGGCTTGCTCCTGCGATTTTTTTTTGTTGATAATGGCGGTCGATGGGAAAAAAACGAGAAGCGTGGGCTTATAGACAAGTTGTTGTCAGGAGCACGTCATCACTTCTGTTTCATTTTTACGTCCATTGGGAATATTTTTTTTGCGTTTTGACGTGACCACTTAGAGGGGGGGGCGGGGGATACTGTTGTAGACTTCCCCATCTTAATGATGAATTTCACAGTGTGAGAACATGGGGGGAAAATAGGACAGAGTAGAGAAAGTGCTGTGACGTCATCGATTATGCCGCAACAATCACGTCACCGCTTGTGGATGATGCACTCTCCTTCTCCCCATCGGAGAACCCCTGCACATGCTATACGTTCACAGCCCACACGCGTAAGTCCACACCCAGATTCGTAGAAGGCTTCGCGTTGGCCACTAAAAACCGAATTTTTTGTGTTTGTGAAACAGAGGAAGCGACAGCAGCTGAGCGCCTTCACTACTTTCGATCCCTTTGTCAATAATGTGAGGGAAATACAAAGTTTGACTTGAGTAAGAAAAAAACTGCAGAAGAATGTGGATTGGTAAATCGTAACCTTTCGTCACTGCGCGACCGGCGAGACTTTATAAGCGCTGCGTGAACGCCTACTCCGCAGAGCGTGTGTGGTGGACCTTTCTTTGTGCGCCGTTCGGGCAAAGCGAGTAGTGTCATCCAAGAGAAATAACAAATATAAAACTATGCAAACGCTCGTACGCAATCGCGGGCGTTTCATGCCGATGAACAAACAGCGATTTAGGCGACGATTGTCTGCCTTGGAATGCCGGCGCCGCCTCCCTACTTCACCCCGCGCGGACGCTTTCGCTTCTACAGAAACTCCGCTTTCTTCGTCTTGATTTCACTCTTTCTCTCTGTTTCCCTCACTCCTTCTTATTCGGCGTACGTGCGCGTTATCACTGGTGACACTTTTCCTTCGATTTGGGACGCGCAGGCCACTAAAACGATGGCGCAACCAGTAGGAAGATTCTGAATGACGACCTGAACGGTCGTTGCCTGTCCAGTATGGGTGCATTTCATCGTTTATTATCGCCTTTGCGCAAAATAGAGCAGCTGGGGTCGCTTCGTGCTCAGCATAACATAGGCACCACGTGACCATCCTTCTTTTTTGTTATGTGAAATAATCTCGGTTATCATCCATCGATGTTATGGTTGACGGCATTCGCTGGTTATTGGCATCCCCGTCCCTCGGTACGATTACAACGAGAAGCAGTTGCAGTGGCTCGCTGCTTCTATTAAACGAAGCCCGCGCGCACTTGGTTCGTACTACACGGAGTATACGTCGGTTATTGCGGACATTTTGGCGGGACGATTTAGGAGGCGGGGCCTCTTTATACGTAGGTCACTGGTCGCTCCTTTTAACCGGAGCGCCGGAGTGCCGTAGCACGTACGTTCGTGCACACAGACACACACGAACACTGACCTGGATAAGGGTGGTCAGAACGCCCTCTGAAACAAGGAAAATGGCACGCTTACTATACGGCTGTATTTCGCATTCTGTGCCCGCACGCGGCGCGTGCCTGAATGCGGCTCGCGAAGAAAAGAAAACGGCGGGTTCATTGGAAACGATATATGACATGGCTTCGTGATATATGTGCCCGAGCAAGTGATGAGCGTAAAGTGGAATTAGCGGACGAGAGGTGGGCGTCAATGCATTATACATAGCAGATACAACGAGTGCCTACTTCGTATATAGTGTCTCCGGGCCCGAGACTGGACCTGAGAAACTGGGCTTCGCCTGTTCTCAGGCGCTTGGAGAGGCAAAAGAAAAGCGATGGCGCAATTACAGTTGCATAATGCGTGGCCCACGTAGCGCCCAGCAGTTGGGGTTAAGCTATTACGCGAAGAGACGTAGCGTGATAAATGATGCTGCCAGATGTGAGAGCGAAAGAGCTAAATAGGAAACGCGTATAACAGAGCCTAGCGGCAATCTCGCGTTTCGAGATCTCAGTTCGCGACCCCCGTGAGAGGTGCCGCACCGTGTTCAACGAGGGGATCTTGAAGTATACCGACGTGAGGTCCGAATCACCGTGTTTGCACAGTCGTGAAAGCTGTTCTTATCTCTCTCTCTCTTTTCTGGCCTGGTAACGAGACGAGTTTAAAGTTCTATATTTACTTTTGCTTATAAGCATCCGAAAAAACAGCTAGTGGTTTTCACAAAAATGGTAGTGTGATAACTATTAATTTCCATGAGTTATATATACATAGTTCACTTAGCCGACTATCGTGGCAGCAGCTATCAAAAAGATGCGATAATCAGTTGTACTTACAACGAAAATTCACACACTAGTTATATGTGTTCATAAGGGCACAGCCGTGGTGAAACGACACACTCTCTTCAGGTAAAACGGATGAGACGTAATAAGTACAATGTTCACAAACAATAAATTTCTCTCTCTCTCTCTCTCTCTCTCTCTATGTATATATATCTATATATATATATATATATATATATATATATATATATATATATATATATATACACACACACTTAACTGTGCATGTGGAATGTCCGGATGAGCAGATATGGAAGTCATGCTTGCGTTTGGTTAGTTGTTTCTTGTTTAGGATGGTGGTCTAAAAAATTAAACGAAGAATTTGGACGACTTTTTGAGACGCCTTGTCAAAATCTGCATAAGTAAAGCATGGTCAGCACATCACATAGGAAGTGGAGAGCGGGTGTTTATGTTCGCGAAAGGGTACCTACCTTTCCAGAAAAATTGCACACAGGGTGGTAAGTACAGTTTCTGTATGACTACACGTTTCACATCTCACAAAAAAGGGCTGTTATCTCAAATTCCAATGAGTCGACACAGTGACGTTCGTGCATTCCGCGCCGAGTCGTTGAGGAGTGGACACACGGTGGCTGATTCCAGCCGCAGAAGTTTTAGTAAATGAACACGTAAATCCGTGCAGCGTACTTGATCCTCTTGTACCAAGCTACGCTAGTGATCCCAATTACGTGTAGCTTGCTTGAACAGCTTACTATGTTGTATGCCCGTGTGCTCAGATTTTGGTGCACGTTAAAGAACCCCAGGTGGTCGAAATTTCCGGAGCCCTCCACTACGGTGTCTCTCATAATGATATGGTGGTTTTAGGACGTTAAACCCCACATATCAATCAATCAAACTCACTAAGAGTACAACGTTTGTACACATTTGGAGTATAAGCTGAATCGGCCTAACATCTAGGACAATGGAACAACGTTTCGAACGAGCACCCTACCTTGCCACCATATACTCATGCGATGATGTTGCAATCGTGGAACATGTGCTTGGCAGCATTCGCGTTGCACTCTGCTCACTAGAAAAAAGTCGCAGCATATCCATGAAGTGAATGAACGGGGGTTCATTCGGGGAACCGTGAATCCCCCGTACATTGCCCACTCGAACATGCGAATGAGGGACAACAGGTGTGTACAGTATGTAAAATGTTGTTTTATTGATCGTATACGGTATTGAGGAGCGGCCAAGAGCGCGTTCACGTTTATTTTCATCCATGGCAAAAAATAACGTGCTGTATGGAGCCCGCTTATTCTTCATCGTCATCAGCCGCAGGGTGCACATAATGCCTTACAGATTTGTAAGGGTACATACCTCGCTTATGAGCAGAGTGATGAATTGCATAATAGCATAGTGCGTGCTTCTTCGTCATCGGCATCGTCGTGACGTATAGTTGGTACCTTTCATGTGTTGTGCCGTGATAGCAGAATAAGAATGTGCGGTCTGGAACACGCATGTTCTTCATCGTCATCGCGATTGGCATTGAGGGACATGGTGAACATGGAGCTTCGCCCCTTAAACGCTTCATAAGAAATGAAGACGCAGACAGACCCATCTTATCGCTGATATATTCATCATGTTCATGCACCGGTGTCGGCAGCTAGGAAAATGGATATTTGTCCAGGTGTATCGTCCGTTCGGGCAAGCAGCTACCAGCGAGGACGCGTTCCAGTTAGACTTCCAGGTGCCTTATACTACCGCATAAGTTTCCGCTAGAGACCATTTCCGCTAGAGTCCGCTCGACAACAAACGGGAAAACCGGTAGTCGACTGTGCGGAAGCATGGCGAACAAGGCACTCAGTGCACATGTGGTAAAGCGAACTACTGTTCGCGCCGACGTGTGATTAGGCATGCGAGCGCCGTATTAACCCCGCCGCTACGGCTCCTCTGACCCCTGCGCCCCATTCCGATCCACCCCTCGTCCCTGTGCCTCGCCGTTCGAGAGAGTCGGCTCGCGAGGTCATCTTGTGAAACTCGATAGAGAAGTGACACGCGACGGGCGACGCTGCCCTTGCGAAACGCCGTTGTATACGCTACGCCACGGCGCTAGGCGCTAGCGTGCGCGTTCTGGCTGGCAGGCTCGGCCCCTGTATTATTATAAACGCCCGAGACTTTGCGGAGATGACGTGATGAGCGAGGCTGCTCGCGCGTTCAATGCGAAAGGAGTGATGGATTGTGTACGATGACAAATTAGGGTCATTCATTTCACCTGCCGTCGCAAGCGTGTCTCTTTCGTTTCTCCTTGTCCACGTCTATATAAGTTCCGTGGCGTCGAGAGCCTACCTTCTCGTGAAATAACGAAAGAAGTGAAGGACGATTGATGTACTGCAGGGTTCGTGAGCAGTGTCCCGAATCACCCGCGGAGACGTAATGTCTTACTGCAGTCATACACGCCGTACAAGCGTATACATGTACTGGGTGCGTGACGGGGTCGTTGCCTGCCCACACAAAGCGTTTCTGGTGTCCCCCGTCGGCTTGTAAAATATGGTGAGGTGTCGTTGTTTGAGATATTACGCGTGTATGCAGTGTAGGTGACCCTTATACGGAACTGTAGGAAAAAAACAAAGAAAAACGACATTCCCCGTGTGAATTTTTACACGCCACGCTGTGCTAGAATACGAGGGGACGAACCCAGCTGCCATGGTGGTCGACTCGGTGTGGTGCTCGACTGCTAACCATGCAGAGAGGTCGCGGGAGGCAATTCCGGCCTTGATGGCCACAATTCAATGGAGGCAGACCGTGTATTTAGATTGAGGTGCTGGTCAAAGAACACCAGGTGATAAAATCTCTTGCAGCCCTCTACCATGGCGTCCCTCATAATAATATCATGGCTTTGGTACGTAAAATTATAATAACAATGACAACAATATTAAAATGCCCGGGAAATTTTGAACGGGCACTTAAACATTCTGAGCCCACACAGAGCGCTCTAGCAATTCTCGCCTGTTTAGTCGATTTACGATGGAGGCGGAAATGTTGTAGGCCCGTGTGCTCAGATTTGGGTCCACGTTAAAGAACCCCAGGTGGTCTAAATTTCCGGAGCCCTCCACTACGGCGTCTCTCATAATCATATAGTGGTTTTGGGACGTTAAACCCCACATATCAATCAATCATGTTCAGTCGATTTAGTGCGCCGCATTATTCGTGTAATCAGCTCGGCAGATAAATGACTGATACGTATAGTTCGTAAGTCTATCTGAAGTCTACTTCTTAAGCCTGTTCACAATGCTACACGTAAAACTCATTGACGTGTATGAGCCATCTACTAGGCTTACACATATACCGGGCTTCTTGCATGTGTCGTCGTGTTACCACATTTCTTATAAACATCGACAACTGATACCACAGTCACATTTAAGGCCAACGCTACGTATGCAGAACTTGTTTCGAGTCCCATTAGTGCGAATGAGTGGAACGTCTGGGAATGAGCTATTTGTTCGCAGCGCGTCTTCCGTTTCTACAAAAGGGCACGGCTTCAGCAAGCAGATGCTCACAAGATGGATGGTGCACCATCTGCAGCATCATCGTTAGATCCTGACAGCTGACGCAGCGGACTCGTCGTACCCATGACGACAGTATGCGAGGCGAGGAATCAGTCCGGGCAAGCGTTCAGCGTGCCAGGACCTGTCAGCATTAGCCTGTCGAAGACAGGCATGGCACGTTCGACCAAGCGATGAGCTTACACGGTTATGTGCATCTGGACGCAAATGGGCGACTCAGGTAGCGTCAGGTCGAGCCCCGTCACAGAGCAAGCCTGTAATCAGACCACGTGCCGCTACGTCCCCTACTGGGCAGACTGTCCGTCACTTTGGCACTTGCAGACACTGTGATGCGGGCTGGACACACGCTGCTTGACAGATATGAGTTCACGCGTTGCTTGACAGATGTTTCCGCTTGTACGCCTTGTTACGTGGAATTACGTCATCGCTGAATAAAAAGAGCTGTCCGTCCACGGGACGGTGCTTTGTTCATTTCAAAAATTCTTGAAAGAACTCAAGGCGGCAGGCATTCAGAATGGACTCTCGCGGTCGTTCTTGAGCAAGTAAAATAATGCTGCGACGCCAGCTGTGCGAATTAGAAGCATATCTTGGAAGGTAGTGGCACATGCCTAATAATTGCGCTAATTTGATTGAAAACTTGACTGTAAGGATTATGATGACGATGGTGCTGGTGACCTCAAATATAATAGCACTTCTCTCCTCTGAGAAAGTAGCTAACACTTAGGCGTATACGCAAGCGATGTGCTTCATTTGAATTTTAGAGATGCGTATGAGAGGAATATATGAAAGCGCGGGAATATATGGATCTTTTCATGCATTGTCATACAAGAAAAAAAAGTAAAATCAAAGAGACTGTGGCTTCAATACCAATTGTCCGACGAAATGAAAATGAGGAACATTTTACTCCTTAGCGAATTTCTCTACGGAGATTCATATGTCGTTGTGAAAAATTTATTTTAGCTTCAACTCCCCTAGCTGCAATCTGGTAGAAGCGTCTTATGCACGCTTAGCTGGAGCAATAGCTGCGTCAGGCGGGCAACAGAGCAGCTATTCACCTGTAACCCACCACTGCCTGCATATATCAAGTGCGGCTAAAGTGAGTGTGTGAGTCACATACATTCCCCGCGCTATACCATTCATCCACTCTGCTGTGCAATATAGGAAACGATGTATTATTTATGACCATGATAGCTGTCTAGTTCCCAGAGCTTTCAGTTACCCGAGCAACAAGCAACATGATTCAGGAAACGAGTCTCATACAGCGAACAAGCATGCCGCTGCGTAAGGTGCCGCGGAATGCATTCAGACAAAATGAAATCGCACTCGGGCATTCCACGGAATTTTTCAAGGCATCTTCAAATATTTGTAAAAACCCTATGAAGGTTTTTATCACCTTTTGGTATTGTACACAAATAAGAAAGCAGGTAACGTTAGAGCCGGCTACCACAATACGTAGTCAAAAAGCTTTGAGCAATTTCTCCTTAAGTGCAGGTACACATTCTCAGAACCAGTAAATAAATAAAAATAAGAAGGCTATTTCCACAGAAACACAAAGAAGAAACACACACAAACCAGCCATAAAGAATGCAAGATGGAGACGCAGCAAAGAGAAGCACAGGCGTTAAAATTCATGAATATCCACAGGTTCAATGCGCAAACCACACGATTGCCGTTTTTTTTTAAATGTTTCTTACATCGAACGCACAGCACGCGAAGAATTCATAAGGTTTATTCATAAAAATAATTAAATTACTACAAAAAAAAACTCTCTTGAGCCTACGAAGACGCATCTTTGCTTGGCCATGGGCTGAAGTACTTCGGGTCTGATAGCTGAAATTATCGCCCTTTTCACATCGAAGCATCTTTAACCATTTCATTCTTTTCTTTCTTACCTTTCTGTTTCCTTTACCCCGGTATCAGTGCAGGATATCAAACCTGACATTTACCCTACGGTTAACCTCTCTGCATATGATTCAACTTTTGCCTTTCTGTCTACCTCTCTCTCTCTCTCTCTCTCTTTAATCTGCAAAGAAATTTCTGTCATCATCGGCCCTTGTGAAACGAGCTTGTTCTTCTACGAAGAAATTTTCAACCAACTGATGTTATGCTAGAAAGAATTTTTTATATTCATTCAGAGTTGGTAACAATAACTCCTAATCATTTAGCCATCTCTCGTTCACTGTCTTCGACTTGTTTTCCTGTTTACCGGCCTTGCCAACCACGTCAGGAAAAGTCCGTGGACGCATATACGCAATGTTCGGTTGCCGTCTTCCATCTGGTCCCTGTACATCGCAGTGCCTGGCACTGGTCGCTCGTCTCGAAGCAAGAAGCGCAGAATTCTTCGAGCAAGCACGTGCTTGTGTGTGCAGGGCACTCGCGAACCGCGCCACTTGTTTCCGCCTCGCCAGCGCCGGCGCCTCCGATCTGGGAAACGCTACGGCGGGCAGCTTTCAGGAGGCGACTCGTCCATTGTGCGAGCGCAGCGGGCATAACATCCAGGCAAAACGACGCTATGCTGGGCAGAATGAAGTTCGGTGCAGCGGCGCGGAATGATCCAATGGTCGTAGATTGTGCGCTACATACGCAGGTCTTCTGGGAGTCCCCTAAGGCCGCGTTTGTCTGGCCCACCTGTGACTGCAAGTTCTTTCGAGCTACAATGGGCCAGATCAGCTAAGGCGATGACAACGCCGTCATGATGCAAAATTTTCATGATTGGTGTACATTTGGGCACAGAGCGAGGCCTACACTTATGGTTGTATAGAAACCGGCGCATGCAGTACAGCCCGTTTCTTAATGCATTAATAGCTTGTTATTGCTTACCGGTGGGCTAGTTGAAACTGACTTCACGAATTCGTAATTCTAGCCAGTGCTATTGGGCTTTGGCAAGGGGGGTCAAAAGAAACACTTACCCACCTCAAGCTACACCAGCCATTGTCCCACCCAACCAGCATTACAACTATTCCCCAACCGCGATGCAAGACGAGTTTACACCCCTAACGGTGAAATCCCACACTATGAGAACTACCAGTCTAACCAGAGCAACGGAGTTGAAGCGCAGCGGTTGTCCTGCGTGATTGCTCTATACCGAGCATTCTGTGCCGTTATTATTTCCCAACATTGAGTCTCTGCAGCGCATTGGCATAACAGCTCTTTACTTGTACGCATATTTTTTGCGTTTCATGTTTGAAATAGCCTAGATTTCTTTACTTTGTAGTAGAAGTTGACTTCATGTTGGGTACTGGCACTTTCTCTAGCGTTCATCATGCAGTTCTCGCAAGTCATGATATTTACGAAGAAAAAAATCTTTACATATTCTTTTCGACGATCTTCAGTGTAACAAATCTGCGTCGTTGTGATTACTTACTAAGAAAAACAAGTTTGTAAAAACTAAATGTTCTGAGAGCACAAATTACAGGCACGTTTTTCCTAAAGCTTTATTCATAAATAGATAAATGCGAAATGTTATGTGATACTTCGAAAAGATGGGGGGGGGGGGGGAGGCAGCGCATACTTATGTTCATTTCCTCTAAAGCGGGTAGCGCCATATATGCTTGGCCTTTCGATGCACTGCACGGAAGTGTTCGCGGCGTATCACGGACACTCCTGAGATCACGTCGTGAAAGACGCCGGCTCGGTCAAGGCAAAGCCGTGGTCTTGGTGGCCCGATTCTTTGCGAGAACTAAAGAGGGAAAAAAATGACTCTGTAAACACATGTTTCATACCAAGCACGGAAACAGTGTGCCGCATCTGAGAGAAGCATGGAGGAGCGTTGTTTGTGCGTTTGAGCTGGGATTTGCAAGGTTCGGCCAAATTCTCGAAGGCAGCTATATATAAAAAAAGAGAGGGGGGGGGGGGTTACATGCCGGAAGACTTCGAAGCTATGCGGTCGAGGATGCGAAACTTGATTTCGAAACAGGTATCGAATTATGTTGTTCAATCATGTGTTCCAAAAAGAATGTAAATAGCTTTCGATTCAGTGCGCAGTAAATAAATAAATATGAAAAAGAAGAGTTACAATACGTAGTTTTCTATACATCGTAGAGAGGTAACTTCATATTTTTCTTAAAGCCAAGGCATTACATGTAAAAATGCCAGGTTTGTGAGTGTCCCTGAAGTGAATTTTAAAACATCAATTTAAAGCTACGAATCCAAAGTGCGCTGTCCCAAAGACATCGCTTTTCAATAAAACAAAATTGATAGAATGAATATTCATGAACCTATAGATAAAATCACTAAAAATTTGCGACTTATATATCTCACAAACACTTGTTGAACGAAAATCTGCAGTCTTGTCTATTAATGAGAAATGCTGTGGGGTTCGCATGATGGGACGAACAGGCAAGCTGAAGTTTATTATTATTTTTTTGATCGCCAAAAGGAAATGCGTGAGTCGGCCGTTTCGCTGGACAACTTTCTTCTTTGGCACGTGACGCAACAAGCGTACTAACACACAAAAGTACATGAACACACACATGCACACGTGTAATCCCTGTATATAAAAATGGGGAGGGGAGATACGTGACCCATATGCCGTTAACATTCTTCTCGTGCGCGGCTGTGGATCATCTGCAGGAAAGACCTTCGGCATATTTTTCCTGACCGCACCCCCACGTAGGGCTTGTGACCTACAAGACAGTCAAGGTCACGCCGCGAACCGAGCGAGTGCTTTATGTGTTTATTTAGGTAGCGGGAGCTTCGGTATGGGAGCCGATGCCGCAGCCACCATGAGGTGATCACACCTATGCGCCTCTTTTCTGCGAATCACTAGTACCCAGCTTTTGTGTTCGCTAGTCTTGATTCCATTTATTTAAATAAAATGGGACAATGTTAATGAAGTTTGTTATACGAGTGCGTTCTTTATAGCTACCTGTTCGCCGTCATGATCGGCTAGTATCTAACAAAGTGTTCTCTGTAGCCTAAGTGCGTCCCCGTGAACGCGGGACACAGTTCCATAGTATAAGAGGAAAGATATCCCAACAGTGTACCATGTTCTCATTCAACAAGAAGCACTGAATTGTTTCGTATACATTTAAGGGGGTTCTTGATCACGCACACTTGATCCCAGTATATGCTCTGTATCATGCATTGCAGGAATATTTATTTGTTATCGTTATTGCATGTTGTTTAGTAAATGATGATACTTTTATGTAGCGCCAGCTACTCATTTTCACCGATACTGTTTCTTTTTTTGGGAACTTACGAGGAAATGAGAAGTCACGCACGAGTGACGCTATTACTGAGGCTTGTAGTAACAGTGAACATTTTCTTACCTACACTCAGGCATTCGAAAAGTAATAGAAAATATGGGCGTGCCTTCTTAACCTGGGTTGTCAGTATTGAACACGTCAGCTTGCCACGCCAAGAGACATGTTGTTCCTTGAACGTATGTGCACTCGTGTGAATGAGCGATCGGCCAATGATCAACAAAAGATTTATTGCTTTCGATCATACGCTCGAGTCGGCAAGGTTAAAGCGCTCCTTGCACGAGCCTCCGCAATCGATCGCACTGGTACGTAGCCTGGACAGGTGATGCACGCGGCCTCGTGCTAAGCCAGGTGTCCAAGCTCGTCAGAAATGTCGGCATAGCGTTTCAATGCATGATAGATGGGTGCCGTATTCCGGCTCGCCGTATCAGTCGAGATGGTTTTAGCACTGCATTTACATATATTGCCTTATTGGTTCGACGTTTGGTCGCGTGCTTCATCCTTCGCGAGTCGTTGATCAGGTGTTTTTCAACCCTGACGACTGCATAGCGTAGGTGGCCGTACGGAAACATATGTTCAGTGCCAGTGGCAGTTACTATATATGTAACGATTCTGACATGAAAGGCCGCACCCAGGCATTGGTATAGTTTCGGGTATCCTTGATGGCATTCGTTCGGCTAGGTACTTGACAAATGTATTTGACCTTGTTTGTGACGCATTTTTGACGTTAGCCATGCCGCAGAAAAAACTTTGTATAAGTAGACTGGTGCATTTGATACAGTACTATGAAGTTGCAGCTGACTGAAACCTTTCTCTCTCATTCTCTTTTTTTAGCATATGATAACAAAACGAGTGTTTCCACCCTGCATCGGTACTAACAGCTTCTTGGTGGTGCGAGCTGTTAGCATCCTAGAATAAGCTTGCACCTTTGTTTCTACTTGGAGTGGCAGTATACAAAGCACAAGAACACATAGATTTCGCCCTTAGAGCTCCTCTCCCCCCCCCCCCTTTTTTTTTGTTCTTTTGATGTGGAACATCAGAGGGAAACGTTAGAAAATGAGTCTTGATTTTATCAAATTGTAGTCGCAGTTTCGTTGGCAATTAAATGACAAATCAAACGCTGGCAACTGTCAGCGGACGGGTCACTGCGTGTAAGGCTTCTATATTGCGTAAAATGCGAATTTTATGTCTTAATCTGCGCATTAAGAAACAAAAGCATCTTACGTTTTTTTTTCACATTACTCTTCACTCAGACGTTGATAATAATTGGCGATGAAGAACAATGCTACTCTATTGAAATGTATACGTGGGAAGTGCGAAACGGCGTGTTACGACAGAATGCAATGCAGTCAACCGTCTCAATTCGCCACTTTAATTTATGTGTGCAATTGTGTTCGCCCTTATATTGTAAGAAACTTACCTTTGCTTTCTTCAATTTTTTCTCTTATACTATGAGCTTAAATTTATGTACCATCGTGATCGTTTCATTATATACATACGCTTGGTCACACGCTGCCGTATGATTTAGTTGCTCCCAGATTTCATCTTACTTGTGCTGCGTGAGACATCTGCACGTACGGCTCTTCCACGCAGTTCAAGCAAGAAAGCTTAAATGTTTCGCACACTTACTCGCACTGATGTTGCATCAATAGTGACAACACTCTCAGATACATTTTTAATGAATTGATAAAAAAAACTGTCGAAGAACATCTCAGAGAAGTTACAAACAGGAAGCGCAGCTTACATGGTGAGAAAGAAAGGACAAAATCGAAAAATCCTACGGTAAACTTCCGGCAAAGATTAGGCCCTCAAGCATATCGCTTTCTTTGCGTACTTCCTGAACGCAGCAGTGAACCACTTCCGAGGTTTAAGCTTGCGCTGAACCGCTGCAGTCTTTTGCTGCGATGTTCTATACGTGGACGCGTGTTCATTGCAAGTACATAAAAGTATATACTTTAGTGGCGAATTTTCTCTTAAGGGGAAAAAAAGAAGACAAAACTCAACTAAATGAAGCCAAGCGTTTAATCGCCTTGGCGCATACCACGCGCATTCGATGCTGCCGTCCTTGGAAATGCAGTTATCCCCACTTGACCTGCCACTGTATAGGAAGGCCCTGCAAGGAAGTACTTACCCGCCACATTGAGCGTGGGTGATATACTGAGAGCTTCAGGTAAACGTGCCGCAAGTACCGAGGTCGCAGTGATTTTGGACACGGTTGCTTACTCCCCTTCTTCAATTAATTTTGTTCACTGATGCACTCTAGCGGTCACACGGCTATTTCAATGCACACAACTATGGCCATCTACCTTGATTTTGTATTATCGCTGTGTTCGAAATTATACTGGATGCGGCGTCTGGCTGCTGCTAACGAGATCAGTGCATAAGAATTATGCTGTATAGTTTATTATTTCATAGTAAAGCGACATTTAGGAAAAAGTTAACGCAGAATGAATCCTAGCCATTTCTGTGTGTGTTTGCGTTTGACGCATTTATAGAAAATACAGCGAGAAATGAAATAATGGAAGAGTAAATTATATAGTCTTCCACCACAAAGGTCTCAGCACGTGTTACATGTGACACACAACAGCAGCATGCAGTAGCGAGCAAAACGACGACGAACAATGCAAGCAAAAAGTAACAACTTACATGCGGTCAGTTACAGTACTTGAAACAGCCTTTGTTCAAGAGAAAGAGCAAAATAGATGAAAAAGAAAACGCTGAGAGGTCAAACAAGTACAAGTCACCAGTTTGCTTCCTGCACAGTGGTGTGAAAATGGGGGTTGTGAAGCGGATTGATGGAGGGATTAAATAAAAACGAAGCACACACACACACGCATACACACACACACACACACACGCGCGCACACGCGCACGCACACACACACACACACACGCACACACACACACACACACACACACACACACACACACACACACACACACAAGTACGACGTCCCAGTCAGAGCCGTTCTGAGAGACCGCTTGAACGCAGAAAGTGCATAGCGCTTGCACGGCCTTCGTCTGGGATGATAGGTCCGGTCGATTGCGCAGGATTCATTCGTCCAGAGAAGTCCGATCGTTTAGTTGATCAAGCATGTTATAAAGCGACTGTTTCTCTAGCAGTACTGTGGGCACTCAAACAAAACGCGTGGAATAGCTTCATCACTGCTGCAGTAGTCACATTCTGCAGCGTCAGTCATCCTAATGCAAAATGCGTACACCCGTGTTTAAATGCGACACCCAACACAAAAGGGTGGCGTCCCATCGGCGAAGTCCTGCAGAAACTTGAAGGCTGAAAGTATCATCAACAGAATATAGTCATGCATACTTGAAGTACGACTCGCTCCGTGGTGCACTGGCGAGCAAGCACTCGAAGCTTCCATGCAGTGCCAGTCCTAGAGAATGGTATTAATATTTGACTGTTTTTAGTATGTGCTGAATGGGCAGCTTGATCAGACCGTTTGTCACCGATAATCCCACAGTATATAACATAGCAGCCAATCCACGGTTATTTTCTGTCCTTTCTTAATTAAATGGTGTGCCGCTTCTGCAATCCCAACAGCTGTTCATGTCTTTGTCCATGCTTGCTACATGTAGAAGAAATACAATTAACAACAGTAGAAAAGTGGTAACAAATGGGTCGTGGAATGTTCGTTTTCTTCTTCTTCTTCTTAAACTTGACTTACACTTGTGGCTCATACCCTCTGTGGTAGATTGACCAATAATTGAGTGGTCTTATAAAACAATTTATTATAATGTAATATAAAACATTATATTATAAAAAAATCCTCACAAAAGCTTCGGGCACAATTCTTCATGGCCGTCAGCCCCAGCATAAAAAACTACACAAAATTCATTGCAAGTGTGCAATGGGTACCAGGCTTTTACGAAGAATGGCATAGTGAATGAACCTACCCAAAAATTAGGATGATTAAAGGCGTAGTAGGTACTCTGAAAGTGTGCTTGTAATAGTAACCCAAAAAGTGTTTAAAGAAGGCTCTGAAAGACTGCTCTTCAACCATCGTTATGACTGTGCTGCGCGTTCCGCACAGGTCTGGCGGTTGTTATTATTATTATTATTATTAGTAGTAGTAGTAGTAGTAGTAGTAGTAGTAGTAGTAGTAATATATTTCTTTTTTTGGTTTTATTTAGCGTGTTCCGTATATAATCAAATTCGCGACTGAGGCCTTGAGCAGTACGTACTCGTAACATAACTCTGCTCTGAACTCGAAAAAAAAAGCGCACAATTTTACGGCAACATTGTAGCTCGGTGTCCTAAAAGCACCTTCGGCAGGGACCGTGCATAAAGAACTGCGGGAGGGCCGGTCACCGTGCGGTGTGCGATTGTGCGCCGCGAAGAAGACTCGGGCGCGCTGAACTGGAAAGATCGACCCGTCGCTGAACCCGAAACAATGGCGACCCTCGGGCGGCTCGCTTCCTCAAGGGCACCTGACCCCGGCCGTGGTGTCGCGTGCCATCCCGGAAACGGCAAAGGCGTGTGTCCGGACGTCCGACGTCTGCGGCGAAACCTTGGGGTGTGCGTACTCACTTGCGGTGGTGCGAAAAAGACAATACCTCCCCTTGAAAAAAAAAAAGGCCGCACGAAAAAAAAATTGAGATAGAACGCGTGGTTGTCTACAATCTTCTTGTGCGTTTGTCCCTCATATATATATATATATATATATATATATATATATATATATATATATATATATATATATATATATATATATATATATATATATTGTGAGCATTATTTATGCGTCCCATCTTTTCATCTGTACATACTCATCATCACCAGTCAAGTTTAGGTTGTGGGGCTCATACTCGAGTCAATAAAGGAGAGTCTTGAGTGTACTCGACGCCATCTTACAAGTGGTGGAGGTGCTGCCCGGTTCCTGCGTCCTCTCGCGTTCTCGGACACCCCAGCGTCTTCTAGAATACATCCCTGGAGCTCCGTTCAGGCCGCCGCTTAAACGACCTGGGTCCGGTAATGTCGCAAGCCGCCCAGTCCAGCGTGCCAGCTTCGCCACCGCTCTCACCGCCAAGAAACCCTTCTCACCTGGTCACCAGCCCTCAAAAGGATCCTCCGCTGTTCGCAGGACTTCCGGGTGAAGACGTTGAAGACTGGCTCGAGGAGTATGACCGCGTGAGTGTTATCAACAACTGGGATGAGCCTGCAAAACTCACCCACGTGGCATTCTACTTGAGCGGCGTCGCAAAGACGTGGTTTTTCAACCACGCCACAGATTTTCCGACATGGCCCGCCTTTACACGTCAGCTCCGCCAAATTTTTGCCAACCCGTCAGTGCGCTCGGATATCGCCAAAAAGAGGCTTGGTGCACGTGTTCAACGCCCTGGCGAGTCTTACACTTCTTACATCGAAGATGTTCTCGCCCTTTGCCGCCGCATCGACAACGATATGGCGGAAAACGACCGTGTGCGCCACCTGCTAAAAGGAATTGCGACTGTCGCTTTTAACGCGCTTGTGGTGCAAAATCCCCAAACCGTAGCCGATGTTGTCGCTACCTGTCAGCGCCTTGAGGAGCTTCAGACCACTCGGGTACAACCTGATATGTCTGATCTGAGCTCAAGTCATGATACAACAGAGCTGCGTGCACTGATCCGCAGTATCATCCGCGAGGAACTTTATGCACAGGCTTCACCTCGCCACCTTGACATTCGAACGACGCCACCTGCTACTAGTTTACGGGACGTCGTGAGGGAGGAACTGGCCTTGATGACTAGTACACCAGCTCCGAGTTCACATCCCATGCCCAGTTATGCTCACGTTGCTGCAACGACGCCTGCGCCCCACCAGAGCCTGGCCTCGATGACTGTCACACCTGTCCCGAGCTCATATCCTGTGGCCATGCCAACGTATGCTCAGGTTGCTGCTAGGACACCTGCACCCCAGCAAAGCCCAATGCAGCTACCAGCGCCCGAAGTGCATGGTTCGCTCAACTCACTCGCACCGCGACCATCTTCCCAGCCTTACAACGCCTGGCGCAGTTCGCGGCCGACTTGCTTCTATTGCGGCATCCGTGGTCATATTTCAAGGTTTTGCCGACGCCGTCAGCAAGACGAACGACGAAGCTACGATAACCTTGAACGGGACAACTTCTACGCGACTGGCCCACCCTATCGTCGGCTGTATACGAACAGCACACGTCGGTCGCCGTCTCCGCAGAACTTTGACCCAGTTGGCAGTTCCCGTTTCTCACGTCGTCGCTCACCTTCACCGATGCGGCGTTCCTCTTCTCCTCTCCGACCTTCTACTTCAATTCCCGACCGCCAACTGGAAAACTGAACAGTGCAGCTTCGGGAGGGAAAGCTGCATCTTTCGAACTGCGTCAAACTCCTCCGGACCGCCCATCGAATGTTTTATTGGTGTATGTTGAAGGTATACAGACAGAGGCACTGGTGGACACAGGCGCATCACTTTCCGTAATTCGTGCAGACTTTTGTACCCGCTTGAAGAAAGTTAGGACGCCCTACGATGGTCCTCCCCTTCGTTGCGCAGATGGAGTCCCTATTCAGCCTTCAAGTGTTTGCACAGTCCGCGTTTTCATAGATGGCATCCTTCACCACATTCAGTTTCTTGTACTACCTTTGTGCACTCACACAGTAATTTTAGGATGGGACTTCCTTTCTTCGGCATCAGCTTTCATATCGTGTCGTCAGCGAGTCATTCAAATGTCAGCTACTGAGAGTTCATCGGATGTCGATCCATACAGCTTCCGTTTCGTTGCTGCCACTGATTGTTTCATTTCGCCAGGAGATGAACAACTTCTAACGATCGCTTCGGATACTATAGTTAATGGTGACGTGTTCATAGCTCCATCAGTTCGCTCCAAACCTGCAGGGCTTACCATAGCACCCGGCCTTGTGCGGTTTAACGATGGTAAAGCATTGGTCACCGCCTTGAATCCAACTTCTTCGCCAGTCATGCTCCCCCAGGGCACTGCTGTGAGCTGCTTCGCTGACAGTGAGCCCTTTTCGCTGGTTCCCCTTCACGCAGAATCACCGCCTTTGTCTGCTACTACTGATATCAAGGCTACCACTGTTACCTTAAATGACACCATAAGTCCTCACCTCACTTCCGAGCAAAAGAGAGACCTCTTAGACCTTCTCCAAAAGCACAGCCTTTCGTTTGATGTACATTGCAAAGTTCTAGGCCGCACCTCCGTTGCAGAGCACAGCATCGAAACCGAAGGCAGCTCCATTGTACGCCGCCGCCCATACCGTCTCTCTTCGGCAGAACGGCAAATCATTGAGGAGAACGTCGCCGACATGCTCAAACGGGATATTATTCGACGTTCATCCAGCTCCTGGTCGTCTCCTGTGGTGTTGGTCCGGAAAAAGGATGGCTCTGTCCGCTTTTGTGTTGATTACAGAGCGCTCAATAAGATCACGAAAAAAGACGTATATCCGTTGCCACGCATAGATGATGCCCTGGACTCCCTACAAGGCGCAGAATATTTCTCCAGCCTCGACCTCCGATGCGGGTATTGGCAAATACCTATGCGCGAAGCAGACAAGGAGAAAACAGCATTTGCGACGCCTGACGGGCTTTACGAATTTAACGTCATGCCCTTTGGCTTATGTAACGCTCCAGCAACATTCGAGCACATGATAGATACCGTCTTACGTGGTCTCAAATGGAAAACCTGTTTATGTTATTTAGACGACATTTATTCATCTACTTTTTCTCAGCACCTTAAGCGATTGGACGAAGTTCTAACGTGCATTTCGAACGCTGGCCTACAGCTCAATACAAAAAAGTGCCACTTCGCCAGCACAAGCATCAAAGTATTGGGTCACCTTGTGAGCAAAGACGGCGTTCGACCCGACACCGACAAGGTTGCTACCGTAATTAGTTTTCCATGTCCGCGCAATCAAAAACAATTGCGAAGTTTCATGGGCCTGGCGTCTTACTTCCGCCGCTTCATCCGTCACTTTGCTGCCATTGCCGGGCCGTTACACAAGCTTCTGACGTCAGGGACGGATTTCACGTGGACTGACGAGTGCGAGTGTACTTTCCAAGCCCTTAAGCGTGCTTTGACATCAGACCCCGTCCTCCGTCACTTCGATGAGAGTGCACCCACTTTCCTGCACACAGATGCCAGCGGCCACGGAATCGGTGCTGTCCTCCTCCAGCGCGACGACACTTCACGTGAGAGAGTAGTTGCGTATGCCAGCCGCGCACTAACACCTGCAGAGCAGAACTACTCGATAACAGAGCAGGAATGTCTCGCTGTCGTTTGGGCCATCCAGAAATTTCAACCTTATCTGTATGGACGCCACTTCACTGTGGTTACCGACCACCATGCCCTATGCTGGTTGTCCTCGCTGAAGAATTTGTCTGGGCGCCTCGGTCGCTGGATACTGCGTTTGCAAGAGTACACTTTTGACGTTGTGTACAGATCCGGCAAACAGCATCAGGATGCTGACGCTCTCTCTCGCTGCCCTCTGCCACTTTCACCTCCAACCACGCATCCTGAATGCCCCTCAGGTGATCAAGCGGCTTCCTCTTCACTCACGTTATCACCCCTGGCAGTTGCTGGGTCGCTACCTTTAAACAACAGCGCCCAGTTTGCCGCGTACCAACGTGACGACCCCTACTGTAACCGCATCATCGGATACTTGAATGGCTCGCCTTCTCCACCTAATGACAGACTACGTCGTCAGCTACGGCTGTTCAAGCTAGAGAACAATGTCCTGCAGCACTATACTTACAATGCGGATGGGCATCGGTGGGTGCCAGTACTTCCCCGTTCGCTGCGAAAACAAGTTCTCGAAGCTTGCACGACGAACCATCAGCTGGACACTTGGGATTTCAAAAGACCTACAACCACGTTAGGAGCCGTTTCTTCTGGCCTGGTCTTTCTACCTTTGTGGCTAATTATATCGCTTCTTGCGCACTTTGTCAACGCCGGAAACGACCAACTTCAGCTCCTGCTGGCTTATTGCAACCCATTCCATGTCCCGACACACCTTTTGCCGTTGTCGGAATAGACCTCGTCGGGCCACTTCCCGTAACGCCAGCGGGCCACCGCTGGATCGTCACAGCCGTCGACCACCTCACACGATACGCGGAGACCGCTCCTCTACGCACTAGCTCCGCCTCAGACGTTGCCGCCTTCTTTTTAGAAGCCATTGTGTTGCGTCATGGTGCACCTCGCACGTTGTTAAGTGACCGAGGAAAGGCCTTCATGTCGACAATTCTGGACGAAATTCTAAAAACTTGTGGCACAGTTCATAAGACCACATCCGCTTACCACCCGCAGACAAATGGGCTGACAGAGCGATTCCACCGGACTCTAATCGACATGATATCCATGTACATCGGACCGAACCACGATAATTGGGACAATATCTTGCCGTTCGTAACATTCGCACACAACACCGCTGTTCAACGAACCACCGGGTATTCACCTTTCTTCCTCGTCTATGGTCGTGCGCCGACATTCACCATTGACGCCTCTTTCTTCAATGCAATGACAAAAACGTCGACGACTACGCCAGAACATTTCGTCTCCAGGCTTGCTGAGGCCCGGCAACGTGCTCAACTCAACACGGAGGCCAGTCAACAAGACCGCAAGCAACGCTATGACAGCTTTCGTCGAGACGTCACCTTCCGTCCTGGAGATGAAGTACTACTTTGGACGCCTGTTCGCACACCCGGATTGTGTGAAAAATTTCAGTCTCGCTTTCTAGGACCTTACGTTGTTTGTGAACGAACATCCTCTGTCAATTACCTTGTCACTCCCGTCGAGGGTTCCTCGGACCGTCGTTACCGTGCCTCCGAGATAGTCCACGTTTCACGTCTTAAACCCTTTGTGCGCCGTACCTTTCCCGCCTAAGTCTCGGCCGGGCCGGCCGCTCAAGTGCGCGGGGAAAATAGGTGTGAGCATTATTTATGCGTCCCATCTTTTCATCTGTACATACTCATCATCACCAGTCAAGTTTAGGTTGTGGGGCTCATACTCGAGTCAATAAAGGAGAGTCTTGAGTGTACTCGACGCCATCTTACAATATATATATATATATATATATAAAGAAAAATTACTTAAATAGCTTTTGTGATTGTCTGCACTGTCTGCACTGTCTTTGCAGCACCTATAACCAGTACTATTCGCGGCGTGCTTGCCATGGATGGCTGACCATTCATTCATTTATTCATTCATTCATTCATTTGCTTATTTATCGATATTACGCGAAGTGTTCACAAGTATTTCTTTTTTCGTCATATAGTCCCTGTGGGGAGCAAACAAGGTGACGAACTTTCGTGTGTCGTAAATATGCAGTGTAATTAGGAAACACCCAATTAGTAGGTAGCTCCGATTTGATTTTGACCACGAAGGCTTCTTTAACGAGTCCCCATTGCGCGGCGCAAGAATTTTTTTTTTCATTTCATCAGCGTTGAAACAAGGCCGCGCACCGCAACTGAGATTCGCGTCCCCGACCTGTGGCTTAGCCAACGAAATCAACAGCTGTATTTTCAGCCACTGCGTTGCGAAGGTACAACTAAATTTTGAAGATATGAATAAATTGAACTGAATTCCCATTTATTGATATGTTCACTATTTTGTTAACATCTGCCATTTTATAACCATATTCTCAAAGCTTCGCACATATATAACAAACGCAGTTGTTTGCTAGTGGTTAATTTCTGAGTAGCCTCACTTAAACAATTATTGTATGCGAAAAGCTTGTTTCCAAACTGTGGATTCATTTACAGCCTTTGTACTTTTATCATCACAAAGGTTGATGCGACGTACCTCTGGTCTATTTCTGTGGGAAAATACTTGCAGTTTTTTTAACTTCAAGAAGTCAAAAGCTTCATGCGCTCCGTCTTGATTGATGGCAATCTGATGCAGGTGCATCCATGCTGGGTTCAGACGCGTAAAGTTGACATGATGCGAAAGCATCCTACAAGGAAACAGCGACATATGCAAATGAAGGGGAATACAATGACATCCAGTCTCCATTATGAAGGCGTTGCGCCATCTTGATTATTCCTTATTATTTAAGTACTGGGCAATTTGAAAGGTCTGTTCTCGCAGACCTTCTTTATTGGTGACATGTTTTTGCTCTTGATGCTGGTGCGCGGAATAGTCTCCTGGGGCGGACTGCGAATGAAAGCTAGGAGGAGAAGAATATATCATGTAAAGGGAAAGGTGCTATCTCTTCGACGATTGTATCGAGCTCCAGTAAGTATATTGTGATGAAGGTTGATTTTCAAACTTATCACACGATACAGAGGATGTGCGAGTGCGTCACTCTGCGCTATCATAACGACGTTCTTCACCAAATACTTTGCTACAGCGCCCACATTTGTATGGAAGTAGCATGCGACATACATTTGTGTATTTAGAGTTGTAGGTTCAGCGTGTAATTAGAGTGGTTTCAAAAGGAAGCAGTCTCAAACATAAAACACAAAGCTAGGAATGATGAAATGCAATGCACTGATTCATAACTTCGTGTTCTGCCTCCGGTGCCGCTCTCTTTCGAACTCACCCGAGTGCAAAGTTTCGAAGTCTTCAATCTTTCTGTGACCTAACCTAAACCGCAATTTACCCCCTACAGAGCTTCTTAAGCCGCTTCTTGGTGCCTTTATGCCCACTCATTCGATGGGGCCAATCTGTCAATATACTATCGCAGGTGATTGTTGATCCGTTCGCACGTGCTCGAATCTATCACTCGATATTTGAATTAAGATGGCCATTAAACCTATAAGCACTGACCTACCACATGCAAAGTGAAAAAGTATGGGCTTTTACAAAATGCATCGCTGCCTGCAGTGGTTCCCATGAGTGCAATTCAGTGGAGTCGATAACACCCCACTTTCTCGCTCTCTCTTCTAACAAATTTTGCCTCGGTGTCTTTGTGTACCGGCGAGCACTTTGCGTTTAGACCTAGTTACTAAATTGGGTTTCCAGTGGCTAGCATGCAAATTGTCAGCATCAGCGGCCACGCGTGACAACAGGAGACGGTGCAACTGTGAGGCGGTGTTACAGGAAAACTTCCTTCTCAGTGATTCAAGCACGTGTCTACCTCGAAATAACCGAGTGGGTCTAGTTGAAGCGAGGCACCTGCTGCTACTCTTTCTTAGCCGTGGAAATGCGGTTTCCCGTGAGAAGCGTAATACAAGTTATATCGTGTGCTAGTTTGTTACCGTTGGAGGGAGGCTATCGAAGCTAAGCAGGCAAGCATAAAGAGAGCGAAACCTACAAAACCTCGCATTAACTTGCGGCTTGCTGTGAATGGCAGCAGAAAACAAGACACCATGGCACAAATGCGAAATACGAAGCAGTAACCAGAGTTGGTTGTTTAAGGCAGCCAACTTTGCTAAACGGGCATCACACTGAGGTGCAGTTCATTTCGCGTTGTTCTCTCTTGCTCTTCGCCCAACTTATATATTCTAGATTGCCAATATATCCGGCTGGCTTGTCAATCACAGTTTCCTGCAGGCAGCACCTCTGCCTTCTTCATTAACGTCATGTATGACTATTACTGGGTACATTCTTTCGGTACACGCTCTATCCTCATCCAGTCGAGATCCCACAGAAGTTCTCTGCACGCCTTGAACGGCCTTTTAGCTGTACGAAAAAAAAAGAAAGAAAGGGCCAAAGGTAGCCCCTATGACGGCACGCTTCGCTGCACAGCCCATGCGCATGTTCCTTTCGTATCTGATTTCTGTCTTTATATATTTCTTGTTCACTCCAAGCGGTAAGTCACGGCAAAACGGGGAGCTCCCTGAAGCGCTCGCAGACAACATTCACTGGCTGGAAGTAGCGGTGCATCAATGCTTCACCGCTGCACGAACTCGGCGTGTATGTGTTAGGGGGGGGGGGGTGAGAGTGCCACCCTGGAGATGACACACGAGTGTGTGTTTCCCGCACGCCCAACGGCGGGACTTCCAGACTCTACTACGCCAGCACAACGCCGTCTGGGAGTAAAGGACTTGAGGCTCGTCGGGTGGGGGGTGTTGATCTGTCTCTAGCGGAGGTCTTCCGCATTCTTTTTTCCGCGCTAACGAGCCACGGTAGATGCAGCGTGCGTGCGCGCTGCCGTCGACTTGAACACACCGCGCAGGGCTTCCCTCAGTCTCTCCCAATTTATGTCTTTGCTCCTTCTTTCCCTCATTTTTTTTCGAGATAGAGAGATGGCCGAGAGGAGGCGTGGAAAAGGACCGGACATAATTAACGGGAAATTGGGCGGCGGTAGTCCACCGTCGCGTGCGTTGCGCTTCCTTGCGTGTCCGTAATAGCTATACATTGGCGGCGTGGTTCGTATAGTGGCACATGGCTGGCGTGGCCTTTGCGGGATGGTGCTGTCCGGGGCGGTCGTCCGCTGACTCACGGAACAACGGGCACGGATGCAGGCGGAGAGACGCTGCCGCAGTGAAGACGAGGAAATCCGGCTTGTCGTGCATGTGGCAAGAGAGCGCGTCCGGTTGCCGTGTGGACAAATGTTCACTGTACATGACGTTGTCAGCTCGTGGCGTGCCTTGGCGAGGGCACGCGCGAATCACTAGGAAGGCTTTCACCTTTCCGGGAAAAGGAGCAGTTTTGCTGCACCAGCGTGCGAGCCTTGTTCACATTTTTTTTTTTTTACGGGGACGGGAAAGAGTGGGAACAAGCGCTCTTATCAACTGGCAGAAGGGTGCAATCTGGACGAACGTAGGGCAACGCCATTGTTTATATTTCAGGCGGCTATTGTTCCTGATCGACTTAGGCACAAGCATGGGCTTGTTTACATTCCATTGAGCTAGATTGGAGGAAGCAGAGGTGTGTGTCTGTCTGAACTGGGGCGCAAGGTCGCAGTCTTGTCGAACGTGGGACAGTGTCGCTATTCGGCGTTTTTGCGAACAATGTTGCGGAAAGAGTTAAGTAGCAACGAAGTAATTCTCGTTACTTGGTGGAACTAATCATGCCTTGTTCGTGAAAGTTGATTCAACGACGCGGAGGAAAACATGAAACGCAGCGTAGCTGTTTCGACCGCTTCGTTCCGTTCGTTATTAAGGCGCCACCATCTTCGCGTGTCCGCAACTGTTACAACATTTAGTGACTGCGTATACTAAATTATAAACAAAAAAAACTTGATTCGTGTTTGTAATACCCTCGAATTAAAAGGTAGACATGACTTCTTTGCGGAGATGGTGGTCACTGCTCCAAACAAACATGGCGTTGTGAAGAAAAAGAACAATATGTCGTGTGTTTCTTTCTTCCTTCCGGGCATGACCCCAAACATTGAACTTCATATGGATTTTTTACTTACAGGGCGGCTGTCTTCAATTATTTGTGATAACACAGAGTGTCCTCTCAGTGTGCATCGTATTTCACTTAAGCGATAATTTTCAGGATAGCACTTGCTTTTATAACGATCTCATTGTTTCAAATACAGTGGATCATTTTTTACTAATTTGTTGCCTGATAAATGTGACACGGCGGTGGTATTCAGTACAAACGAACGACACTTCAAGTGAGTACATACTAACGTGGAGCAAATGTATGCTTAATGAAAGGTTGGCGCCTAAGGAGTGATCTGGCTACTCTCCTTCACCTACATGATGCTTTACATCTTGAAGCTTTCAGTAACCACAAAATATTATTGCCATAGGCATGAGAGTGGGGTGGGAGGGTGGGGGGTGGGAGGGTTCACTACTTTTACCTTCTGATTTTATTATTTTTGCATGTGTACATATGCATACACACAAATACACGCACGAACATACAAGAAGTATGATTGAGCCACATCGAAAAACATTTTTCTCTATGCCACTGCAAGTGCAAGAATGACACGTGAATGGACATCCACAAACTTAATCTTTCTACTATATATGAATTGACATTCACATACCTAAACGGTGTATCACAATGTCACCCTTTACGCAACAGTAAATCTAACACGTCCTATATGTTCACACACCCATAACGTCCATGCTTTACAAAGGGTTAATAACGCACAAGACATTGGGTGGTTCGTCGCGCTTTGAACAAAACTTATCTTGGTTTTCGTATCTACCTAAGAAAGAAACACTCAATACCCTCCACGCAGCTGTTTGTATAGCACGTAACACATAGACCGCAAGCGAATATTATACACTTATAGCTTCAGTGCCCTCCCCGAGTTGCAGAGACTTGCGTAAGTATCGTATTTCTTTCATTAGTATTTTTCAACAAAAGGTACAACCAGCCGCTAGCATTAATAGTTCCGTTTAGTCCGCAAACAGGAAACGATGAAGCTCTTTCTAGAGATGAGCTTATTATGAAGGTTCAAACTGGTAATCCGCTCTTGTAGGACTTCCTTGCTGAAACGCTGTAGCGCTTCCACGACGTAAAAAAAGAATTGAAAAAGTACACGAAATTCAATCTTTCTGCCGTTGCTCCTGCCGTTGTTCAGTCGCAGCTTCGCACAGCGGGTGAGAAAAAAAGTTAATCCACCGTGACGCATATCTCGTAAGCGTTAACGAAGCCCTGATACTTCTTCCCGAATGCCTTCGTCTTCTAGCCTCAAGCGAGGATAATCCCCTACTGAGCGCAGAAGAGGCCGAAACTCACTGGGTGGCTTACATTCACACTCACGCCAACGTTCCTGGTGCATGACACATCTTTCAGTAGATCGAGAAGGAAAAAAAAATGTTCGCAGAGCAAGACATGAAAAGTAAGAACACAAATAAAAAATGCGAGCGCAAGTTGATTCAGAAGATTATGAAGCAGGCTTCAGCGTAAATGCACCAGATCTCTTGGCCTGTTGGTACCGAACGTTTTCCTGAATTCCATCGCTGCAGCGTGTAACCAGGAGGAAATATACGGAGGGGTTTACCTTTTATAAAAAAATATCCATTTGGTATGCGGCTACCGGCTTCAACCAAAACACGACTGCGGACTGCTTTTCATTTTAAAGATGTCCACGTAACGTCCTTTATCAGGGGTGTTTTTCTTCAGTAAAGAAGAACTGTTTGAGTTATACCTGGCATCATTACTTCACTTCGGCATTCAATTTAGGGGTGAACTGTGCTGTATATATTTATATTCAATATAGAACCACAATGTCCGATAATCTCAAATGCCCTTTCTGAGTGTTTGTCTTTAAGTACAGTGCCCCCAAGGTAAAGATTTTTCTTTCATGATTAGCTTGTTCTGAACAAACAAGTTTTAAGCAATGAAAGATTACAAAACGATCAACATGTTTTGAGTTGTAGCAGTTCCAGTAGAAGGTAATCAGTTTTCTCTCTTGTCTTACTGCTTGTCTTGCTTCCATGTGATTTATCTACTGCTAATCCGAAGATCGCGGAATCGATTTTCATCCATTGTGGGGAAACGCTATAAAGGGCCGTGTACTTAAGTTTAAATGCACGTTAAAAACATCCGTTAGTTTAAATTTTTGGAGCCTTCCACTACGGCGTCCACCAACGATAATTTCGGCTTTCAAACTTAAAACCTCAGCGAGACAAGACAGTCATACAGAGTTTCCCAGCACGACAATAACTAGCAAATGCGCGCCTTTGCAAGACATTCCTTTTACTTCGTATTTTATGTCTTCTTTTCTACCTCGTTTTTGGCGCACAACTTAACTTGATTGAGTTACGATCAATCTTTCCTATACGACTTGAACCCCTACAAAATCTACATACGCTTTGAGTAGCGTTTTCCGTAAAGCAGCCATTTGTAGCTTGCACACTGAATATCAACAATAGTGTTGTTATTACGTGTATTCTTTCCACTGTATACCACGGTCTGACTCATCTATAATGGCAAGGAATAGCTCGATAATCTCGCTATTCAAAAGGAAAAAGAAACTTACCAGCAAAACTTATACAAACTTATACACAAGTGCGTCGTCAGCAAGTGACATGCACTCACGCTTATGAAGAATAATCCGACGATGATAGATGCATTCAAAAAGCACACTTTTGCGATATACCATTGTCATAATAGTAAAACTTGCTTTCCTGCAATGCAGTTTGGAACAATTAGTGGTGGATAGCCGCTTACTGTAAACTGGGTGTTCAGACTCAGTTTGCTTTCGCCATGATGTGGAAAATTCAGACTTGGTTCCCTCGACATAAACACGCATAATAAACAAGCCCCCGCACGTGCAACTTGGACATCCCTACTTGAAGCACAACAGGTGTTGCTATTACTTTAGCGATTAAGGAAGTGCACATGCGGATAATTAAGAGTGTCTAGGAAGTACACATGCAGATAATTAAGAGTGTCTATAGAGTACCGCCCATTCAACTATAGCGAAGTAAGTTCGAAATCAGTGCTAACTGCAGGTAAACCATAGTTCTCACTTCATTGTTAAGAGCTGGTTTTTGCGTAATGTTTTAATGAGTTGCCTGATTATGTGAGAAATGTTTCGACATATGTTGGGTCGTCCGTGATAATTGGAAATATAGAAGCAGATCATTCCGTTCCAGAGGGAAGCACATATTTGAGTTGAAACTTTCTGTTTCACTGCACATGAGTATACTGCAGCAAAAAGGAATAAATAATAATCCAAATTAAATTCTGGTGTCTTACGTGTCAACACTGGTATATTAATACAAGGAGCACTGTAGTGAAGGACTGCAGAGTTTTTTTTTTTAGCGCCTTGGTTGCACTGGCCCTAAAATACACCTAAGCATAAGAACTGGCATGGGCGTTCTTGCATTTCAGTTTTACCAAAATAAAGCCGCGGCGACCGGATGTCGAACCTATGCCCTCAAGTTTAGCAGCGTGAAACCTTACCTTCCAAACTACCACGTTGGGTTAGCCCACATACGCCTACATATAAAGAATACTATGGTGACAGAACGAAGTACAAGAGAGGATACACGGAGGTTAACCAGATGCGTGACCGGTTGACTACTTTACGCTGGGGGAATGGGAAAAGGGAGTATACAGACGAGAGAGAGAATAGAGATAAGAGAAAGAGACGAGAAAGCATTGTCAGTAAATGTGCTGACGTGTATTTAGTGGTGGCACTGTACAATAGTCAAAGGCGTTCACGTAGACACAATCAACTACCAACAATGCTTGAGCACTTGTTGTGTTCCGTAATGACAGCAAATCAATGTCTTGCTTTTTTCCCCGTTTTGTCGCTGTTGAAATTCCAAGCCATATGGTTTCTCAATGTATTCTTCTTATCCGAAGTCCATCAGACCTCCCACCTCCAAGAATAAAAAATGCACAAAATATACCCAACACAAAGTAATTACCGGCCGAAAGTCTATTTCCGGTCCTAATGTGCTGGCTTTCTTAGACACGCATGGTCCTAATTTGCAATTTTATGGTATGGGCAAGCCACTTGAGCTGCTGCCATCTTGGCACGCACAAAGGCAATCAAACTCCTATTTACGAAAAAAAAACATGACAGCCTCAATCGGATAAATTGTACTTCCGGTCCACCTTTCCTTCGCGAATAGAACTTGCCTGTCACTTCAGAAAAATCTTTGTTGCTGTTGTCGTTGTAATCATCGTCGGCGTTGTTGTTGGTGGTGCTGTCATTGTCGTTATTGATGACTCCATAACTATACTCGCGTGATTGCATTCAGTGACAAGTGTTTCGAGACCCAGGCAGCGCTTTACCAACATCATCTGCAACCATTTGATTCTTTCATTCATGCGATCCAGATATTGCGTCAAAGCACTTCGCCTAATTGCCTTACAATTTAATTACTACACTTTTTTAAAATGAGAGCAGTTTTGGATGTAGCAACATGCATGATTTAAAACTGCATGTAACACGCAACCATGTTATTTCTCTCGTCTCGGAGTTATGGCTTGTAACGATATCTCCTCACTTTATAAGCCGCCTGATGTCCCCGTTAAAAAGCATACCCTAAGCGCATAGCGAATCGATTAACATTATGCGTCACTTTATAATAATGGTGTCAAAAATATAAAAGGACTGAGCTACATATCAACCACGGTGTGTAATACCTTCTGTCCGCCGCTTCGGCACCTGTGCAGGTATCTTGAGCTGATTCAAAATAACGCTGCACGTTTTATTCTATCGGACTATCACCGTAAATCATGCGTACCAGCAATTAAACACCAATTGTCACTGCCACCTTTATCACTACGTCGGAAGTACTTCCACCTTTGCCTTTTCCATAAGGCCTACTGCGTAGTGAGCTCATTATGCCTCCCACATATCATTCCTCTCGCATTGACCACAAACGTAAGGTTAAAGGTATACTTTCTGCTAAAACACATTTTATTGCTCCTTCATTATACCGGTCGCATCAAGTGATTGAAATCATCTACCAGGTGACATCGTTTCCATCTCTGATCACTCCACCTTTCGTCATTCTTTATCAGCTCACCTACTTCCAGATTGCTCTCCCTAGTCATCTCATCTATTTCCCCTCCCCACGACTTTCTGTCTTCACGTGTCAAAATCTCACCGTTCTCTAGCAGGTTAATGTTTTATATGTGTCACTTCTTTTATTTTACATTTTGTGCTAATATTGTGTAACTTTACCACATTCACTAATTTCTCTTCGTGATTCTTTTAAATCTATTTCTTTTTTGTTACGTTTCAATCTTGTTCCGTTTCACTGAATAGAGATGTTATTTTGCTTTAGTCTTGTTCACATATAGCACTTTCAAGTTGTTTTGTTGTTTCGTATCTTTTTATTTTGTAGCCCGCGCCCTTCTTTAATGCTTCGGCAATTGAGAGTAACAAAAATAAATAAATAAATAAACAGTAAAAGAGCTGTAGTACGCCTGGAACGCGATCCTTGTTTTTAGACCAATAGCAATCTTGCTTCCTGAGACGAACATCACGCCGTCGTGTTATGTCGTTGCTTTCGAACGCTGTCACGCTTGTCGCACCTCGACGTATAGCAGTTCACGAAGTGCGGTTCATTCGATGTCCGTCGTTGTGTATAACAGAGATGGTAGAGAGGTAGGCATGACCAAGCATGCATCTCCCCGCGCTCCTCTGATGAATAGACAGCGCGACATCCTTACGAGCGTGCCAAGACACTACACCATGCAACCGGGCCATTCAAGGACGTGGAAGATCGCATACTAAACTGACCTTGCGCAAAATTTGAGGCACCGCAGTGACTGCATTCAGGGGGGGGGGGGTATATAGTGAGTCTCTCTGCTGGACATACTCCAAGAGTCTTTCTTTCGCTGTATATATGAGGATGCGTGCGGTATAACACTCAACGGGTGAGGCCGGAAGTTGGCTGTGTACTCCGCAACGTACAGGGGTCATGTTTTGTTTTGCAGATGCCGGTTCGTAAGTACAGTACGGCTAATCACCGTCGTCGCGTGTTATACTCCAAGGCTGTCCATGGCAGTGTGTGTGGCTTTACTTTGAGTCAGCATCGTTTCCGGTCAAAATTAGCGTTATTTAAGGCTCGTTTCCGTTTGCACGAGTCTGCGAATGAATGCCGCACATTCGACGAACATGGTATCTTCTTCGGTCACGGGGATCGGTAGTCACAGTCAATTATCTCCTCAGCAAACGTGTAACTGAAATTGTAATGTGTTGTCGTGTGAGGCAACTGTAGGTGCAACGCACATAGCATTCCCCAAAATGGTTGGAGATGCCAACGCATCTCAACAACGTCGCTTACTGACGATGTCTGCCATGGTTGATCTAAAGTTACGGTGCTTGGCTGCTTTTCCGAAGGTCGTCGGTTTGACCATTGCCACAGAGGTCGCATTTCGGTGGAGGCGAAATTCTATTTAGCATAGACTTTCTCAAAATTAACTAGAGGGCACTCTGGCGCTGTGATCGTTCAGCGACCATGGGAATTATGGGTAGTACACACATTTGCCCAGTCTTCGTACTTACCGGCGGCGAATCGTACTTGTGACTTCGTTTACTGCTGTGTTTCGGTTTTGTTTTGAAAGAAAAATTCAACCCTTTTGAACTTCCTGACCCAATTTGGAAAGGTAAGTCGAAAAAAATGGAGTGGGGAAGCGAAATCGCTGAACATTTGCTGATTTTTGTTTTGTGAGAAAAAAAGCTCTAAGCCACATGAACACACACAATGCCAAAGGCAGGCCAGAAGTACGAAGATTAGACAAATGTGTGTACTACCCATCATTCCCATGCTCGTTGAAGCGCCGTGCGTTGCAACTCCCATTGACACTAGCGCCAGAGTTCCCTCTAGTAAGTATTGTAGGAAACTCTATGGTATATAGAGGATCGTGAGCTGTGTGATGTCAGTGCACGTCAAAGAACACCAGGTAGTCGAAATTTGCGAAGCCCTTCCCATCGGCGTCCCCCATAATCATATCGCGGTTTTGGAACGTTAAACCTCAGATATTGTTGTTACTAACAAACTGGAACAAAACAAACGTATACACGCAGTACCGCTGTACGTAAAATATTTTTTCCAGTTGTTCTTCATTCTTTTTTATTTTTGTTTTTGACACTGACTGGCATGACTTGTCTGCGTTATTGTATCAGTCGCTGCAAGAGGGTGATGAGAAACGAATATAATGAAAATAGTCGTTTGTTTCATTAATATGGTCTTTAGATAGTTTTCTCGAATTCGAAGGTATACACATTGCACAACGTAATCACAAAATTTTCTTCACTTGCAAAAAAAAATATGAACGTACGCCACCAGTTCCTTATTCTACGCGCAAAAGAAAATCGCCACCCCGGAGTGAACGATTTACAGACACCATGTGTAACACCTGCGGCGTCTCAAGCTCGGACCATTCTCCTGTCTTCCTGTAACACCATAAAATGGCGTGACCTCCCTATAGCTTAACCATACCACACGGCCGTTTCTTAATTTCACTGTAACAGCGGCGCCCTGTTATCAAGAGATCGGTGACGCTGGCAGGCGGGCTTTGTTGACGCCTCGCTCGTACGCTACCGAGACGCCTTCGGGCCCTTCTTGAGTGGAGCGGCTGCTTCGGCTCTTCGTCGGGTGTCCTCCCCTCCATTTTCTCACGCTGATCTCAGTAGCGGGCTACGTCGCGTTTCGCTTTCTAGGCCACGCGTTGCCCGAAGCGAGAGTCGGCCGAACGAGCGGCAGGTGACCGCCATACAGACGTCCTTCGCGCTTGCACGCCCACCAAACAGCAACAACCGTGCAGAAACTTCATACGTGCTCCCATATATATTCTGTATATATGTACTTGAGAGGAAGGTATCGAAGGGCAGCGGCGGTGGTGTATCCTTTCGTGGCATTCGGACTGCATACTACTGCAGTGAGGCACGCCTTAAGTGTGTATAGTGCGATGCGTGTGTGGGAACCAGATCGACCACGCACTCGCGCTGTGTGCCATTGAGGAGGAGCTCAAGCAAACGCCAGTTAACAAGTGCACAACACGGAGCTCTGCGAATCGGTCATCCGTCACGGTATGGGTGTGTGTCTTAATCTTTGGCGATGTGTATTGTCTCGAGCTTGAAGCATCCTGCCGCATCTACTTGTTCGACCGCAATCAACTTTCTTTTATTCATACTGAAGAGACGTACGATTCACAAAGGTCATTGGTTGATCACGGCTGAAGTAAAAGCCTCAGCGCGAGTAATACTTAGTTTTTTTTATTGTTGTTTTTTAACAGAGTTGATGGGCGTGGACACATTTAATCATTTGCGCGCACTTTTGAGGAGGCAACGCTGCAATTTGATTCAGTGAACATCGCACAGAACAAAAGAGTTAGGAACATAACCTACCGAGGAAACCGGAAGGGAAACAGAATTGCTTAAGCCATGAAACTAGAAAAGGCGATGACGATAGTTATAGCGCGAGAACAGAACGATGACAAAGGGACACGAAGGAGACGACGTCGTCGTTCTGTTCTCGCGCTGTAACTATCGGCATGTCATACAAACTAGCCCAAACCGCCACACCAGAAAAGCATCTTGTCGAGGTTAACTATACCCTATGCTGGGGGAAAGAAGGGGGTAATATAAAGATGAAGGAGATGGCAGAAAGGTAACGTGTGGCGAATTTCCGCACACGTGCGAGACTCTTCCACTTGGTCAAGCGCGTCCGTCGGCAGGATTTAGTGTTGGGGTGGCGAGAGAGTGTTTTGCATCGTTGCAGGGTAATGGGGAGCGTTGGTGTCTCTTGGGTGGGGTGCAAGTGCCCTTGCGGCTTGAGGGTGGGCAAGCGCCCCTGTTGCACCCTCCTCCCGACGCCCATGAGCGCGTCCAAGTCATTCGTCATCAATAAGCAGTAATATGTATCCACCGGCTAATGGACCGACGTGCAATGTACCTGATGACGAGAACTAAAATGCTAATCAATTCAAGGCGTAAATGCGTGATGACGCACCAATGAGACATGGCGTTGTTAAGAAAAGGGTGCATGTATCGACGAGAGCGATGGGCGTCACAGAAATGCTTTAACAGGATATTTTCACCATATCACCTTCACGAAAATCGAAAGTTATCCGTAAAAGGCGTTCTACATGCCAAGATATACGCTAAACCATGGCAGATTGCGGCTATAGCACGGTGTATTGGGCGTGGTAGGAATGCAAACAAGGAATATGCTGCTCACTGATATTCCGTCGTGTGTGTATACGGATAGTTTACGGTGTTTGGCGTGCTAAAGATCACACCGGAGCTGTATTAACAGGCCGAGCGCGGGCACAACCGCGATATTCAGCTGCTCAGCTAGGCTCCGAGCGAAGTGCGCCCGTTAAGAAAGCGTACGCAAGTGGCAAGTCGTGAGGAAAATCTAGACTGCGCCCTTTTGTATTCGAAGACCTCATTCAATGGGCGGGTAGCGATTATAAGGCAGGCAGCAACGTCTTATACTAATGGCTCCAGCTCCGTCTGAAATTCAAATCGTGCACTTTATGAAGAGACCGCGGACTGGGCGTCGTGAATATAGAGCGCCGTCATGGCTTGTAGGAGCTAGTGTGTAACGTTGGCTCAGCTGTGCTAGGCAGCCGTGTGAACATGTTTGAATTACATCGTTCTCTATTATGCACTGCAATCGATCAATGATTTCACTGGAAGTTGGGTTCATGAAGTTGTGCTAAAAATGCGTTTTTAAGAGGAAAATTAGGACGGGAAAGCTGCATTTCTACGAAAAATATACCGTAGTACTTGAGAAATAACTCCGTGTATTCACAGCTGACGTTATACCTGAGAAATGACTACTTGTTGCTTACGTATGTGATACAAAATCCACCGATCCGTTGGGTCACAAGTTAAAAAACAGAATGACTAAAGAGGATTAGGCCTCAGCTTTATATGTCGTAATTGTTTCGGATTACCTTCATTATAGATGGCATTTGCACACACACAAAAAAAAAACATGGACGAGAAGAAAGAGAGCACACAGGCGCAGTCCTGTCTGCTCTCTTCCTTCTTTTTAATTATTTATTTTTTTCGTGAATGCCATCGACAATGCAATACCAACTCGCCCTATACTCTCGGTTTTTCCGACTTACCTTTATTAAACGTTAATTGAAGCACACCAGCCGAGTCATATTACTTTGTCATGAACTTGTATACCCATCCCTTCTCTTAATATGCGAATTTAACATAATTTTTCGTAGTTAGTCTGTGACATTATTCGAAAGACGCAGTTCATTCTTACAAAATTAGGACCTTTTCGCTTTTTAAGTATGCTTAAATATGTCTGTGTTAGCCTCGTGCAGCCATCAATATTCTCGCATCATTGGTGTTATTCTGCATTGCGTCCACGTCGCATGCTGGCGGCGAGTTCGCCTGAAAATGCGACGCTTGTCCTTGGTATTTCTCAGTCGTGGCCGAACTGCCGATAACGGTTCAGTCTCCTTCGACAATACAATGAAGGATCGCCATTCTGAGGCAAAGTCTCGCGCATTGTTTGTTATATCCCGCTTCACTTGTTTCAAAGCAGCATCGGGGACCTCAAGCGACGAGGGAGGTGCTTAGCGAGGCGGCACTATCGCACAAAGACCGGAAATCTGCGGCCACAGTAGCCAGGATTGACGTACTCGTTATGCACGAACGAATGGTTCGTAAACCAGCGTGAAACGGATTTCCGGCGTATTCTACGTTCTAGTTAGGCGCGTACATTCCGAGTAGCATTAGAACCATGCTCAACTTCGTCTCTCGTGGCTGAATTCCACGCCAAGCGGCACTATGGGGAATCGCTATCCATTCGGAGCACATTGGACTCTTGATTTCACCGAGGGAACATCACATCGTGCAGGGCCACCGAAGCACTGTCTGAAAAAAATATGCGTAAACTACACGAAAGCTTTTGCCAGTGAAAAAAAAAAAAGCAGTCATCACGCAAACTACGAACTCTGTTAATGCACTTGAACCCTTTACTTCGATCGTGTTTCTTCTAAGGGAAACACGCTTGAAGGAAGCTATGTGGGTTAGAACTATAGCAGTTATCAATCTCACTAGGAAGAGAACTACATGAGAGAGAAATAAAGAAGGGGTGAAAGGAAATCGGGATGACCAGAATGAAAAAAAAAGTAGTATACGGCCTCTCAATATGGGGACAGACGAGACGGAAGTTGGAAAACAGGATGGGCGAAGACGCCGATAAGGTACTGTTTCCGTTTGAATTAATAAAATCGTTCGTATCTGCGGACTTCACTGAAACGATGGTACCAGTGCGCAATGTATATGGAACAAGCGCATCGCTTGCGCTTCAATCTGCTAATCAAACACGATATGTAATACAAAGCAAAAAGATAAAGATGAAGACACAGTGAGAGAGAGACAGATGAATTACACCGCGTGCTTCCTGCCTCTTCGAGTGGTGTCGCTGAACTTAATAGAGCGGTTTGTCGGGACAAGAAGTGGCACTAACGCCGTAACTGGCACACGGCTCGCGGTCAAACTCGAGTCGCGTTCACTCGGTGCGTCATAAGTCACCGTAACGGGCGCCAAATCTTCCACCGAGTCCGGCACTAGAGAAAACGAGAGCAGCCCGATGAACCGGTGAGATAACCTCCGGATCGAGCGCCAGCTACTCTTTGATAGAGCCTGAGGCGTCCCTCGCGGCTCCCGCTTGTCTCGATCGAAAGTGCCTTCACCTCGGTAAGCCTCGCATACACGGCACGCTTCTTCTGACAAGGGGTGTTTCGGATTCGTGAACGGCCATAGAAAGTAAAAATGTGCAGTCGTTTTTTTTTTTCGTTTTTCCTCCGTTAGAACGCCCCCGTATTCGAAGCAGGATAAGGGGCCTTACAGCTGCGGTGGAATCAGAACATCTCTCTCTCGCTGCTCCGTATCGGGTGCACGCGGACATGTTCGCTGCACGGAGTCTGTAGCGTGCTCGCAGTTGTGCTACTGCGAGGAAGCGCGCCGCAGTGAAAGCGGCGTGCTTGGTGAGCAATGCCGAGCGAGGGCGCGCGGCACACTTTCGAGAATGTAACGCCGTTTCAAAAGAACTGTAACCGTGCCCGCTGGCTGCGAGGCTCTTGCCCTTGTTCCTTGTGGAGCAACATGTGAAAGGGTGTTAAAGAGGTGATGAAATATAGAGCAATTAAAAAAAAGAATAGTGCAGTAAAATCAGTTTTTTCCAACCTATTGTTATGTGTCGGCTCTTTTCTTTTTTCAAGTTGTTGGCTATCGACGTACAAGACTATTTTGAACTGATACAAAACATGAGGAAATTTTCGATAAGTGGACGTCACTGTCGATGTCTTCGAAGTGTTTTTCATTACATCATGCACTGTAGCCTTAACATGCCATTGGTGGTTAGTTTGTTAACAACGACCACAAAATTTTGCCGAGTGCTTCTTTTCGTAAAACAAAATGAAATGCAAGCTGAAAGAAATTCTCTGTCTTAGGCTGGAGCAAAAAAGAAAAAAAACGTATTCAATTCTGCACGAACACTGCGGGACTCTTCATATGCCATATAAAAATGTTTCTGATCGAAAAAAAATTGTCTTTCGTATTGTTGGTGATAATAAGGCACCTTTTTTGCCTGGAGTGGGTCGTTACAAATTTACGATGCAGTAACTCTGCATCCGGGTCGATTTCGGTTTGGCAACATTGTGTGTAATTATGTTCTCGCTTATAGCACTATATCATACAAACGCACTTTGTAAAGTGCTTACGTAGTTGGGGTTTAGTTGAAGGGCCTCTGTGAATTTCAGAGGTCCCTGAGCCTACATCTAGCCAATGATAACTGTTGCGCAAATAAACCTTGGAAGTATGAGAATGAGCCAGAGTATAGTTGTTTCACGCTGACAGATTGCTTTACAGAAGGTCACTGGTTTCAATGTCAATTCACGTTAAAGGTGTATGCTTGCCTGTCATTCTGCATGTACGAGATCACATATACGGGTAATATTAGAACAGAGAAACCATTCTTTTTAAAAGACCAAACATTTCACTGAGACATCAACAGCAGTAACAACGATAATGAAACATCGCGATTTCAGGTTCCGGTCGGTAAGGACGACACATTTCTAAGTCTTGCTTTATGATTGTGTTCCTCGCCAAAATGATTGATTGATATGTGGGGTTTAACGTCCCAAAACCCCCATATGATTATGAGAGACGCCGTAGTGGAGGGCTCCGGAAATTTCGACCACCTGGGGTTCTTTAACGTGCACCCAAATCTGAGCACACGGGCCTACAACATTTCCGCCTCCATCGGAAATGCAGCCACCGCAGCCGGGATATGAACCCGCGACCTGCGGGTCAGCAGCCTAGTACCTTAGCCACTAGACCACCGCGGCGGGGCTCCTCGCCAAAATCCCTCGGCGGACATTTAAGAAATGCGAGTGTATTTTCGCAAACTGCAGTTGCGCTTGACCTGATGATAATGTTAACACTGCGCAGTGCAGGTGCTTTTGCGCCTGTTTATGTAGCGTACTTAGTGCAAGAGCTATAGTCCGTCATGGCCTAGAAACCGCACGAGAGAACACGACTTACTGGCATAGAGACACGAAGACACAATGCGGGTTGGGATAGTTTGCATTGTTACCGGCTTGTTGTATGTGACTCCGTCTTCTCATTTGTTACAATGTTTTCGAGACTAATAGGGCATAAGCTTCACGATATATATATCATATTATACACAGTGCATGTCATGTGTATATAAGCGACCGGTTCTTGTGAATGTACGCCGTGTGGCGCATCTATGTGCAATTCTGCTTATGTCGCTTGCTTATGCGCAGATCCTGCTTCCTGTATATTGCAGTTGGTTTGCAATAAACTTTGGTTGTTAGTCCAGCGCTCTGTCTCGTCTCTTCTATCTCGATCCTCCTGTCGTTTGCTCTGTTAAGCACTTTTCTTTATTCTTCATCTGCCATGAGGAATTTCGTCGCTGATTGGTGGCTTACGCACTTCGCAGGCGGTCCTCGATGGCGCTCGGACTCGACTCGACGGTGCGGTGGTTGCGGCCTCTGGCGGTCGTGCTTACGGTCAGTGCACTGGTGACGGCTCAGGAGAGTCGCTTTGTCACTGTGCCATGTGCCAAGCTGTTCACGTCCATGGCGCCCATGCTCAAGCCGTGCTCTTGCTACTTCGTCGGGCCTCCTGACAACGGCACTGGAATAAACTGTGACAGGGTCGCCTTCCAGGTAAGCTGTGTACACATCTTCTTTGTCGACTTTGGTTGGTGGTTGTCTTCACAAGAGCATACACAGCCCTCATTAGAGTGACAGACAATACGGAATGCGTTGCGACGTATATGGCACCGAAGAAGACATCGAGCATCTGTTATGCCGTTTCGCCCGATTCGCCGCTCAGAGCCAGAAACTTTCTGACGCGTTCCGAAAATTTGCCGATGGGCCACTCTGTACAGATGCTGCAGGATCACCGTCCTCGTCTTTCGTCGGCTCACAAGGCAGTCAAAGCCCTCGTTCGCTTGCTAAGGACTACGGGCCTTTGTGAACACCTTTGACTTTTGCATAGTGCCACCGCTGCATACGCGTCAGCCCATGTGCTGAGAGTTTTCTCCTCTCTTTCTCTTCTCTTTCCCCTCTCTCTCATCTGTATACGTCCCTTTCCCATTCCTCCAGCGCAGAGTAGCAAACCGGCCATGTGCCTGGTTAACCACCCTGTCTTCTCTCTTGTTGTTCTTCCTTCCTTCCTGTAATGTAAAAGTGAACTTTTTCATGTTTTAAAGGTGAAGCTCCTTAAGGTCGAAGGTTGTGCGCAGTATTTGCCACTGATAATCATGATGAAGATTACGACGATTATTATCACGACAACGGCGAGCTTGTGCGGCAGATGATGACTCGATGTGCTCTACGATGCATTTCGTATGCCTGGAAACAACCAACAACCACCAGGGAAACGTGCCCAGACCTCGTGTCTGCCAACTTCAAGCTAGATCCAATACCACAAAGCAGTAATAATGAAGGCAAAACGAAATTCACAACTCGACACAACATATACCAGTTATGACCAATAAACATTGAATATAACTGTACACCGCTTGCAACTCATTCACGTGCGTGAGTGGTCAATGTCACGGATAATTTACGGTAACACCGAACGACCCCACTGTTTTTCTCACTCATCATCCTTCACTTCGCAGATGTGCCGTGATTATGTTTTTATAAATGCTGCAGGTTCTAGTCGTGCCCAAGCAGGAGGGGGAACATAATTATACACAAACAATACAAGCAACAATAAGTACAGCTGTGGCTAACAGATATTGTAGAATACAATGTTTAGGTCTGCCTCGGTGGTATTCAGCTTTGGTGCTCGGCTGTTCAATCGAAAGTCGCGGGTTTGATCCGGGCTGTGGCGTCGCATTTCGATAGAGGCGAAGTGTAGAGATATGTGTTTTGTTCGATGTCATTCCAGGTAAAAAAATTGGCCCCGTATCTGCATTTAATCTGCAAATGTCATCGAAAGACGATAGTCTTGCGTGTGGAGAGAGTGAACAAAACATTTATTTGATGTTCTGCTCAAGAAAATCGGTGAACGGTATTCTGGAGGCGCTGCGTTAGAGTGCCTCGAGCGTGCAGCGGAGGCGAACGAGCGTATCAAGTCACGTCACACGTGAGACATGAGCGCCATCTGGCTTTTTTTTTTCAAAACGAAGCGCGTGGCTCTGAGACGGGTGTGCGCGCCCGCCTTAGAGTTGATAAGGTGTAGAACGCAAAGCGACGGGTAGGTGCCACCACCGTCTCGTTTTAGCAAAGCGTTGGAAACACTCGCCTTTCCATGCAAGCGTTGGTTGGTCAGCGCAGCGGGATAAGCCCTTTGGTCCTTAATATTACTTATGTATTTTCTAGTAAAAGATGCACATGCAGAATATATGCGTGTTGTTATGGTGCCCCATACACGCGCAATAATTGCTTTTTAATCGACAATTGCACAAGTATGAACGCTCAAACTTGAGCAACATAGGTGGGCGCTGCGGATGGGGTCAGACGTTTCAAATACCCGATGCTGTTAAGAGTGGACAGACAGACAGACAGACCAAAATTTTTGCGTCGAAGGTCCCCAAGAAAGACTATCATCTTTAAAAAAACATCACGTGGTTGGAAACCTGGGCCTCTACACTACACTCCGGCGTGCCTCATAATAGCGGTATGACTTTGGCACGTGAAACCCCGTATAATAATATTATTTTCATTTTCTCATCTTTAAGAGAGGCACAAGTCCTCACACGTACACGCGTTGTAACAAAGACATCATGAATTTTGCCTATCGAATGTACTCCGTACACTATAGAACGAATGAAGGTGGAAAGCGAATCTTGGTGTGGGACGCTCGCGATTCACAGGAGATTACTTGCAGCAACAAATCAACGCTTACCAGAGAAATTAGGATGGCTTCCTAAATAGCGCAAGCTGTGGTAAATCTAACGCATGCTGTACTTCTGTGTAGCTTTTACGAAACCGCCACCACTTCAGGGACGCGAGAATAATCTAGGCATTGTTATTTTATTATCGTAGCTGTGGTGATAATTTCGTTACAAACTTGACATTCATGATGATTGGTGCGTGTGTATTACATGTATGCTGCAAGGTCTGTGTTGTATATAATTTAAAGCAGTGCTTTGTGGAATATTTCATCGCCTATCTAATAATAATAGCAAGTCACGTCATTGTATAGCCCAGGCCGGCTTGTAGTATTAGGCGAGAGAGTCCAGATTGCAAGCTTCCGCGTATACTTCAGAAAACGAGCTTGTCAGCAAAGCAAGCGTTTTGTCTGCAGTACAGCACCATGCCTGTGTATTTCCTCCTCATTTCTTTCAATACCTTCTTCATATATTTTTACGCTTTTCCGTTGCGACGAAGGCAGATAAAGCTTATCTATGCACACTCGAGACAGCGGAAATCTCTCGATTACGGTTATCATGCACTTGCGAGTACGCGCACGTGCCCGTGATTGCAGGCTTGGTACAGCTTTTCCTCGAGCTTGCTTAGATAAGTTTTTTGCCTTTGGCCTCCTTGCGACGTTCTTACAGACTACAGTTCGTGTCTTTCTTATTATTATCCATCCCGAACTTGTCCATACGTCACATGCAGATGCGCATTTCAGTGAAATAAATGCTTTCGATAATGAAATTCTTCAGATATCACGAGAGAGGCACTTTAGTAAAGGTTGGAGATGTTTATTTGGCGACACACTCAGCACATGCATTCTATTGATGCTCAATACCCTGCATTCATGGAATAAGACCCGCGATTAGCGCCAGAGACATTGAGCATGCACAAAACAGACCGGAACATGAAAGAAACTAATCGAGACACCTGTATTTCTCAAGAAGGTCAAGCGAAATAAACGAAGGGCAAAGGCGAGGAGGTTAGCCACACTTTGGCTTGATTGCCTACCCTACACATGGGAAGGTGTATAATAAATAAGGCAGAGAAAAAAGTACAAAAGAAAGAGAACAAGGCAATGCACCATATTTGTGAGAACACATAGAACAGGAACTCGCTCTGCTGGTAACAAGCATTTGTGAAGTCTGGTCGTTTTCAAGTAGTACAACAGGGCTTCTGTAGCCTTGTGCATGTGTGAAACCGTGGTACAAGGTCCCAGAATGATCTGTTCTGATAGTGGTGTTGCACCAAGGCGATGGAGGCCATGGTAGCCGATTCGTGAGGCAACGAGCTCTAGTAGGATGGGCAGTGACATAAATTGTGCTGAATCGTCTCCTAAGAGTATGCTCAATAAGTGTGAGTTACTGGTTAGATTACTGTCTCAAAAACTTGTCCGGGGTCCAAGCCTTTCCTGCACTTAAAAACAGCACGAGTCCAATCGACATTCCAGGTGGTAGGAGACTGGGCGCACATCTGCTCAGTTGGAGTTCATGCTCAAACAAAACGAATGATGTCGTCGCAGGGCAACTTCCCGATGCTGCCGTACCGGCAGCGGATCCACCGGTTCTCCCAGAGGCACGCGGGCGTCCAGGACCTCGAGGCGCAGCTATTCACGGCGAGCGGCGTGCCACTGCGCGTGCTCGACCTGTCGCACAACCGGGTGCGGCGGCTGAGCGAACGGCTGCTCGAGGGCGTGCACGGCTCGCTGCAGGAGCTCCACCTGGGCTCCAACTTGCTGGGCGACCAGCTGAGTCCTGTCTTCGCCACCAACGAATTCCGGGCGCTGCGCGAACTGCGCCTCCTCGACCTGTCCGACAACCGGATACAGGGGGTCGACTCGGCCGTCTTCAAGGGGCTCGACAAGCTAGAGGTAATCGTCAAAGATGGTCTCCTTGTCTTAATACGACTTTATAGCTGCCCTGAATAGGTTTAAGACTGTGCAACAAAGGTTAATGCAACAACTGTTTTTCTAGGTGACACATACTATGCATACTAGAATGTCGAGAAATAAAACACAATGCTGGGAATGCTGCCTCTAGCGATCGTCTCCGCGCACGAGGAGGCCCTGCATTTCGCACAGCCCTGCCCTTGAAGATCTACGTTCGGTTGGCCGGCGCGCCGAGGAAGCTGGCAGGATTCAAGAACTTTTGGCTGACACATAGGTGGGACGTTTGACCTGTCCCAAAAACTGGCAGTACATTCAAATGAAGGTATTTGAATAAAGAGATACTACAAGAAATAAGAATAGTATTTATTCATAATCAAACGTATATGCGCATTGAGGCATTATACAGAAGGTGGTCATATTGCACGGGACTGAAAACGCAGCTGCTGTTAAAGAAAATCCATAAGTACGAAGAAATTAAACTAAACAATTATGAGTAATTAGTCATAACTATGGAAACAAAACAAAATTACAGGAGTAATAAATATCGTGACAATAAGTTCTATGATGTCAGCAAATAACGAGCCTGCACCACAAGAAACTTGCAGTCACGTTTATTACCATTATAATATACCACAGAAGATCAGGAATGGGCGCCTTTAACTTGACTCGGCGTAGACCACGCCTGTTTCACGTTTTCGAGCAAAATCGATCTGCGGCGTGCCTATATATGATGCAAATACGAATACGTTTCCATGACCCACAGTGAAGTTTATCTCATAAATTGTCGTTAGCTGGGAAGAAAGTACTATTGTGCTGTAGTTTTCTGTTCTAGCACACTATACGACAGCTAGCCATACCCTCTATTTCTAGCGGGCTATATTTCTCGGCAAAGCAAGAAGCTATCTAGGGTCTCTGCTTGTAGTAAACACTCAAGTGATTAAAAACAACTTGCTTTTCAGTATTTCTCACGAAAAGCTGATTCGTGGTTCCCAACGAAGCAATAATCTTCCTCCTCAACTATAGGAATCTTGACTCTTATTTACAGTGTTCTTGCTCCATGTATGATTCATCGTAGTATACCCCCTCGTTTTCTTCTTCTTCTTGCTGTTTTCTTCCTTCGAAACATTTTAAAGTTTTACATTTCCTCAGCTGAGAGCGCTCATAGCATTGTGGGTGCGCCTTGCAATATCTGCAGCTCATTCCCTGAAGCATTGACCTCTTTTAATGAACCCTTCGATGACTACTTTGGAAAGTGTTGTGGGACTGATTTAACGAAACTTCATGTAAGGTATGGTTGGGCGTTTGTGTTCATTATGACCAGGGAGACAACAGTGAGCATTCAGCACACCACACGTTCACTATGCTGCCAGGTCGAACGTGACTCCCGGCTCCGTAACGACTTCTTTTTGTCTGGGATACTCAAGGAGCATTGGCGTAGACGGAAGTTTCCTCGCCACAGTTTCACGAACGCAGTTAAATGGCTATGACGTTATGCGGATCAGCTCGGAGTCACGAGTCTGACACCCTGACGTAGCGACCACAGTATCATTGCGTGGAAAGAGCAGAATTGGATCGTGTACCTTGATTTAGTCACTGCGTCCGTAGGCCAAATGAATAAAATCGTAAACTGGGCAAGTTGATGCAGATTCATTGTGGCTAACAGCTCGAAAACCAAGACGTGTACTAGAAGTGGACACGACACAGCGCTGATTTTCAACTAAATTTTTGTTGAAAAACAGGAACATACATAACATACGAACACTTCTAGTCTATGTCTGTGTTTTCGCGCTGTTAATCACAATGAGGTCCAATGAGGTGAAAATTCATCCGGATCTCTCATTCTGGCATCTCTCATTGTACCAGAGTTATTTCTTGACGTTCATCCATTCCACTGAACTTCAAAGTTATTCAGTCATCAAGTTAACTTTTATCGGAAAGGAGTCCTTAAAAAAAGGTGTTTTAAAGTATAGTCCGAAAGGTGCCGTAAAATTGCCCTAAAGAGGTCCCCAAATGGGTCCCGAAGTGCCCTAAAGGGGTGCTAAAAATGAGTCCTAAAACGTTTCTTACGCCGAAGTGGTCTCATTGATCCACTGTGTGCGCAACACGTTGAAAACTCGTCTTTTGAAGAATACTTAAGTTTTGCCAAACTATAGGTTTCACAAAGCACTTTCAAGCGATGTTACTGATGCGGTAAACTATGCCTTTTCTTCGGCTTCATAAACGGGCCCTTATGTGCCCTAAAGGGTTGCTAAAAATGGGTCCTGAGAATTTTTACGCAGAAGCGGTCTCATTGATTTATGGTGTGCGCAACAAGCTTCCAACTTGTTTATTGAAAAATACTTGGGTGTTGCAAAGCTACAGGTTTAGCAGAGCACTTTCAAACAATGTTCCTGGTGCGTTTAATCATGCCTTTTTTCAGCCACTTCCGTCGCACACAACAAGTGAACATATCTACCTTTTATTACTTTTAATTGCCCCGCTTTTTATGACTACTGTTTAACAATCTCTCCTCCCTTACGCGAGTCGTTATGATAGAAGTGAAACTATACACCATCTCAATGCCACCAGAAAAGGCGAACTTATGTTTCACTGGCTCGCACTTAACTAAAGTGCATTGTATTGATTCTTCTACACACGACTGCTAAGTGGTTTTAAGAGATAAAATGTGGAGATATGGTCGCCCTCATAGATTATTGTCACTCTCTTAAAGGTAAAAAAATACAATTATGAAGATGACTTTTAGTTTTGTTCCGAGTATGACAACAAAATGCAACCCCCGTATTCTAGAACGTCCCTTCACTCAACGCTTCACCTTCACTTGAGAAAGCCGATAAGAGGGCCTTCTATAGGCACGGCAAGTCACTGCTTATCTGCGATATTCTGCTGCAATTCTTAAGTAGCACAGCGTCATTTTCTGCCGAGCAGTGGCGCAGTGTTCAACTCTGTCAAGTGAAGGGTGAAAGTGGAGTCGAGTAGCGTTTGTGAATACGGTGATAAGTCTGAGAACGGTCATAATAGAGTTAATTAAGTCCATATCAAACGCACGCATTACCTCATTACACATTTCGTATTGCAACACTCGTAGCGTAAGTTTTGCATCAACGAAGAAGATGAAAGTAAGAGTAAAGTGAGGTTAAGACAAACAAAATCGTTGCTACAACACGACCTCGCTCCTCGCACGCTTCAGAGAAAGCCCATCGCGTTTCCTTTCACGTTCAAGAAGCGCGGGGTTCGCTTCATCATCGCTCGCTCGAGCGCCTCGTAGAAGACAGGCAGGCCCTTCGTTGTAACGACGTTTCGCTTTCCGTCCACGCCGACGATTAGGGGAACAACGACGGCGACGAGTGGTCCGGCATTCTGAGAGGGTCTGGGCTGTTGTGTTGCGCGAGACACACGCGGTTCACGTTTTGTCGTCGTCGTTGACGCCGACGAATGGCGGGATCCGCCTATTGAAAGCGGCGGCCTTGTGTCCCACCGCTGTTGCTGCCGCCGGTCAACCTGTCCTGCCTCTTTCTGTAGCGAGAACCTTCTCACGTAGCAGCAGCGTCTCAAGGTTGCCGCTGTGTACTGCGCACTGCCCCACGCTTACCGAGGCGGTGAAAAATTCCGCGCACACTAGCGGCATGCTTTCCAAAGCCTCCGGTTGCACTGCATATTTCTGCGTTTACTGCACGCATGAACGGCCTTTTCCTATGACTACCCCTCCACCCACACCTCCGGTGACCACGTCTGCCCCTTCGCTATAAATGCCTGTATGTCGGCGGCTTGCGAGTGCGTGTTCGTGGGAGCATGTAGTAGGAACGTTGGCGTTCGCATATACGTATAAAATCAATGAAATAGAGAGCCTATACGCTCGCCCCTCCACAGAACCTTTCGGTGGGCGGTTACGCTTTCGCTGGGCAGTTAGAGGCCAGCTGAACCGTGGTTAATAATGTTGCCCGACTGGTTCACTCATTTTTCTGGAATTGGGGTGTAGTGTTTTTACTACACGAGTGTGTGGTTAGAAGGGCAGTCACGCGGTTATGAGTTTCTACGGTCGTGCAAGACGACGAAAAGTGGGATTGAAACATTTTGAGCAACCGGGGCAGTTTTGGGCAGTTTGGTCTATTCATCTCTTTGCGAATGAATTTGTTTATAGCGTTTATCGTTCCTCTACCCTCAGCTCTTATAAACTGGTAATCAAATAATGTGACATTCAATTGCTGACCCAAAATTGTTTTTATTAGTAATACTAATACTAATGACTCCCATAAGACTCGAAATCACGAAAAATTGAACATACAATGTAAATCTTGCTAAGGGCTTACACGCAGGTGTTCAGTATCAGAGTGTACAGTCGCATTAACGGTGGTCGGTCGCAATAAGCGAGGCAGTGATAACAGTTACGAAATTACAGCGGCTGCCCTAAATTGTTACCCCGATAAATACAGTCTTTGTTACGTCTTTCATTCGGAAGTTCCTGCTTGCATAATGACCCAGCCAGGACGCGAAACCTTGACATGCATGCTCTTTCCTCCACAGAGGATCCCTGGCGGGCAATATATACATGCATTCACGAGTGGCTCTCGACACGCAAAATCACATAATGATCCCACTGACTGGTGCGCGTCGATGCGCCGTGGCCGGATCACTCGATTTCTCCGCACGTCCATCACACGAGCAGTTCTCGAGGCAGGAGGCAATAACACGGCCAATCGTTTCAACAGCGGCCATGAGGCCACGCTGCACGGCTGCGCGCGCTTGCCGCTCAATATCGGCCCCGTCACGGCACGTCCCAGGCAGTTTCCCGGCGCGTGTTACGAGCTATCGCGTGGTGTGAAGCGTTTTTCCGTGCCCACTTGTCGGATTTCGAATCGTGCTTACGCCAGCTGTTTGATTCGTGCTCCGCGTTAAATTGTCTGTGTCATGGTTTCAGGTATGGATGTTACACTGCAGGCTGTGTTTCTTCGTGTTTATTCGATTGGCATTTTCCCGTTTCAAGAGGGAACATTCAACAATGTAAGGTTTAATCAGTGTCGTCGTGATTGATTGATTAATTGGTTGGTTGGTTGGTTGGTTGATTGATTGATTGATTGATTGATTGATCACCTGATTGATTTCGCTGAACACCTCCGAGTAACAATGTGGCTATCAAAGACGCTGTAATCTACGCATTACTCGCCCCGCCGCGGTGGTCTAATGGCTAAGGTACTCGGCTGCTGACCCGCAGGTCGCAGGTTCGTATCCCGGCTGCAGCGGCTGCATTTCCGATGGAAGCAGAAATGTTGTAGGCCCGCGTGCTTAGATTTGGTTGCACGTTAAAGAACCCCAGGTGGTCGAAATTTCCGGAGCTTTCCACTACGGCGTCTTTCATAATCATATGGTGGTTTTGGGACGTTAAACCCCACATATCATTATGAGTCTTCGCATTACTTTTTTTTTGCCTGGTGTGTTCTTCTTACTTGCGCATTAACTAAACTAAACAATAACTTTCTACTGCCAAAAGTTCGCACCAATTATGGCAAACAAACCATTCTTTTTACCGGAATTTCTTTTTGGAATAGTTTGCCTTCCGACATTAAAGTATGCCGTTCCCTGAAGGTAATTAAATCGAAGTTAAAAAATCATATCATGTCAACTAACTAGCCTGTTTTGCTGTTTCTTAATTGATTCCTGTTCATTATGAGTTGCGTTCTGTAATCATTTGTCATTGAAGTTAGCACGTTATTCTTACTTTTTGTTTCTGTGAGATTACAAGGGTATATTCTTACTTTATTTGTTTCAATTGCATTTTACTGTAGCTCTGTCTCCCTGCTATGTACATTACAATCATTCTCAATTCTACATTGTAAAAGAGGTCCCCCTGCAGTCTCTGACTATGGGACCTCTTTCTGTATATCATGCACATGTATTCTTCTTCATTTAGTACAATAAAACCTTCTGTTCTGTTCTGTTAAGCGCACTCAACGTCGCTGAACACACACACCCGAACTGTGGCCAGCACAAACAACCACACGCGTGTGTCTTTTCTTTTTTGGATTACATTACGTTCTGATTGGAATGGTGCCACAGCGGCCAAGAATCCAAGTCGTGACTTCGTGCTCATATGTGTTTGTGCAGACAGCTTTATACTCGCCACAAAACAACGAGTTCGAGCTGATTGGGCATTCAAGGCTGAACTTGGCGAAATTCGTGAGCTCAACTTGGAGGAGCTGAACAGTTTTTTACGTGCTACTTAACAAATATCACTTAGCACAGCGCCACACTGAACAATCTTTACCCGCTCCTGCGTGAGACATATTTGATATCTTTGCTTGTTTGCGTTAAACACGTTTGGCGAAAAAAAATCACGACGGAGCAGTGGGAGACCTTGCTCGCCAGCGAGGAAATGTAGGCCCAAGTGGCGCTCCTGGACCAGGCGCGGCGGGCTGCTGAGGCCAGTGGAGCTCTGGACTAGGGGCCCCACCCACCTGCTTCTAACCATTCTTTCATTTCTTTTTCTCTGTAACAAACGTTTTTCCATTTAGCCTTTGTGACGCGTCACGAACACGCCCACGTCAAGACTGTGATCGAGAAAAGCAAACAGTATCTATGATACACCGATGCTAAGAAAATAAATAAAGTAGAAGCTGCTCGGCACTACGACTTGTATTTCTTCATTCGCAGAGAAGGGCGTGACCTGACGCCACTTGTGTCATGCACGAGGAAATCATTTTGCGACATGCAGCTGCTCAACTCGTCTACTCGTGAAGATAGCGGGCAAGTTGTGAAACTGTGTGTCTTGGAAGCGGTAACAGATTAGAGAGCTAAATGGAAAATAATGAAGAAAGGCGCAAATTTTTGTTATTAGATTAGGAGGTCTCAGCTGAGAAGGGAAAACGCCGTAGCTGTGGCATCGGCATCCTATGTAAAGAAACTACATTAGGAGGAAAAGAGAAAACGCTGGTTCATGTGGCCGGGATGGGCTATACGTTGAGTAACGGAGGAAGTAGACAAGAGCGAGTAAACCTCTCCGTAAACAAATGAAAAGTAGATCATTACGCGGCGAGGCACAGGCTGCGATTCCCGTGCGTTCGAAAAACCCGCGTGCTCTCAATACACATGTCGCATTTTTCGTTAAATAGTGCAGGGCATACATCAATACATCGTGAACCTGCGGTTTCGTGTATATACGAAAAACTCTGTTGAGGTTTTTTCTTCAATTCGTTCTTCTTTAATTCAGCTCAGTATTTAGTGCAGCCGCACCTGCAGCAGTGAACCTTCACCGATAATTAATATCAGCAAGCCATTGAGCCATGCATCACAACTGCTGCACGCTGTCAGATTTTTTTTTCTGCAGAAAAAAAAATCGACATAACACTGTTAGGTACATCGAATCATTTTTCCTTTTTTTAACTCGGCGTCTAGGGTGCGTTAGTATACGCTTTGTTGAGAAGCAGCATGCGCACGTACATTACCTGAAAGCATTAAATTGATTGATTGATTGATTGATTGATTGATCGTCAAATTGATCATACAGCTATATATACATGTCATGCATATGGTTTCGAGAAGGCGAATCCGCCAACTTGTCTGCGGTGCCTACATTGCACATTCGTAATATATTCTCCACGAGTGACATATTTATTCAATTAAGGCATCGCCGTTAGATGCTGTAGAAGCGACTTTATCATATTCGCACCAAACTATCGCGATATGTTTAAAGCAACGATAGGAATGCGAGCAAGGAAATGGCTTTTACCCACGAAAGGCCTCCTCCGCGCGAGATAATTGCGGCGATTTGTAAACACAGCGCTGCGTTACACGCCGCATTATTCACAAAAGAACTGCTCGAGTCACGTATGTGCAGATCGGTCTGGCTGGTTAGCTTGCGTGGAGGACGCCGCGAGTGGACTTCGAGCGCGCGACCTCGGAGAGCTCCAAATGCAACGAGCACTGCACGTGTATATAGAGTTATCGTGTGCGTTCTCATCCCATTTGTCCCGCGGGTTTCACCAGGGGCGCTCTCGTTTTCTCCGCCATGATTGCTCGCGGGGGCTACGCGCAGCATTTCGAGTCTTCGTTAACGACGCCGGTAGCCGTGGTGCTGGTTGATTGTTTCTGTTCTTTCGCTCACGCGGCCGGCCTGGTTTCGTCCACCCAAATACTCCGACCACGACGCACTGGCCTCCGGTGCATACCTTCGCCGGCCTCTCTCTCTCTCTACATGTATAGGTGAACGCAGTTTCGTTTTGTACTCTCCTTGAAGAAACTGATCTCCCGAGCGCGTAAGAATGAGCGTATGGGAAATTGATCCAGCTTGTTTGAAGTTTAGGGACTTTTCGTGCAAGGTGTACTGCGTGAAGAAGTAAACGATACTCGAAGGGCAACTCCGTTGTTGTTCTGTTTTTACCGTGTTACGATGTTGTGATTATCAAATGGTAGTGATAGACTCATAACTGAGAAAGCGATGTGATTGAGTTTGTTCGTACATTCATCTATAATTTGAAGACAAAAGATACAATGTGTCGGAACTTAAACCGAAAGGACTAGCTGCATTATATAATGTCTACGATGACGTCACAACCTATAGCCCCGTTCACGGTGACGTACGGTATACTATGTGGCGATATGATGACAGGAAACAAAATGGGCGATGTAACCTCACGATGCGGCTATAGCTAGCTGGAACACTTCTTGGGTGCTTCCGATGCAACGAAGATATCACCTCTGAACGGCTACCATGCATGCTCAGACATAGGCTCCGACGTCACAAACGCTAGTTATATCGCTTAAGATTTCCAAGACCAAGGGCGTCACTTGTGATCACGCAAACAATCTTTCATATTCAATTTCAAGATTGCTACACGACTTCGTTTGCATGGTACATTAGCAGATGTCGAAAATTTTTCCGGAGTTGCTCTTTGATGGCGTCGAAATAAACAAAACTTAGGTGATGAAATGCATACTTCACACTTTCTTACGTTCGTGAATATTTGATTTCATCCAAAAGGCGACCGTAGCACCTGGTACGTATGTTTACGGTACACCTTGCCTCACCTCAAAAGCGTACTCAGGGGTGAATGCAAGATTTTTTTTTTGGGGAGGGGGGGGTATACTCGACTTACACACTAAAATAAGAAAGCTCCACCCTACGCCGTTTGGATCCAGCGCTGCCGGCATTCGCAATCTCATGAAGCCTTGGCGTCTGGGACTGTCTATAAAAAACTGTTGTCACTAAACGAAACAAGACAAAACGAAGAATACCCCAGATATCTGTATGAGAGCTGTACAAAGAACAATTACATTTTAAAACAGGAACTCGCCATGTTTTCTAGTCGAGAAAGCACAGCATTACTACAGAAGCTCTTTCACGTGACGGCTTTGCAGGGCGCTTCAACACTGCGGCTGTTCACGCTTGCGCTGGGGCTATCGACGCACCGAGGTGCGACACACGTACGTGAGAGAGCAAAGATACCCGCCGCGGTGTTCCAGCAGCTGTGGTGTCTGAATTCTGGCACAAAGGTTGTGAGATCGAATGCCTGTCGCGTATTTTGATGGAGGCTGTATCAGGCCCATGCACTTCGATTTAGGCGTGCCTTCAATATGATGAAGAACGAAGGGGGCGGGGGGAACCTGCCAAACGTATTTGTTGGTGGAGAAGGCACAAAGGCCGTGTCAGTGTTCCTCACATCGCGGAGGGCTCATGCAAGGCAGGATGGTGACGTAGGCAATTATCTTCCTCGAAAAGAGGACTGAGCTCCCGACAGTAAGGTGACCGACCCGCTGACCTACACTGTCCACGCGATCAATTCGTCGATGGCATTCGCTTGCACTGCTCCACTTTTTCACACTCTCCAATCGATTTGCATGACGCGCAGAGGTCCGAACACTTGGTTCTCGCGCACTTCCACTCATCGTTCTGACAAGCGTACACTGTTTGTCTCGACGACGGGATAATCGCTTATGCTCTGACAAGGACGCCGCAGTGGTCCGTTGAATTGTCGTCGTCCAATAGTCGTCGTCAAATTACAGTCCATGCGCTTTCTTTCTTTCTTTCTTTCTTTCTTTCTTTCTTTCTTTCTTTCTTTCTTTCTTCTTTCTTTCTTTCTTTTATACGCCCCTCTCTCACAATAAAGGCACTCAGATGAGACAGAACTGCAGAAGAACACGAAAAACTTGTACTTCCAAGGTGACAATCGATATGATCACATGGCACTCGACTACTGAACCGAAGGTCACCGGATTGAATCCTGGAGGCCCATGTGCTTAGATTTAGGGGCACGTCGATGAACACCAGTTGGTCGAAATTTCGAAGCTCTTCATTATAGCGTCCCTCAAAATCATATCATGGTTTCGGTACGTGAAACTCCAACAAATGTTATTACTTTAGAAAAGAAAATAAAGTGGCGCTTTTCGGAGAAATCTTCAGACAGATGGCCACCATTTTTTTCCGCCATTTTCTAAAATTCTCAGTTAGGTGAGAAGCAACATAGAGAGCGTTCCTCAGCATCAACCTTTTTTCTCTTCACTTCACTCCACAGCCCAGAATAGTTCAACCAGCATCAAATCAGCTTCAGTGAGAGGCACATTCGGAGGATTTTTTTTTTGTCTTGGTAATTGAGGCAGGGCAGTTTTATATTACATTTTAGTATTTCTAAACCAGACCTGCCCATGGTTACGCATTAGTCAAACCGGTCGCATGCATAGTGAACAAACAATTATTGACTATATACGACAAGGTTGTTCGTTAGTATAACGAGGGTTTTTCAATACTTTCTCTCTCACTCTTTTTTTGTCATGAAACTCGTGTGGAAGTTTGGACAAAAGCGACGCCAAGTGTGCTGCCATCAGTCTATACGCAAGGCATCCGTACTGCATGGGTTTGAAAATGTGCTTGCACGTATGCAGGCTTGCCAATTATAACAACAAATAAAAGAAGCTTCTGTGCGTGTTCGTCAACCTATTGTAGCACTGGTGAGTTTTGACCGAGTAATATATAGCAGGCAAGTTATTCACTAGCTCAAGACATTGGGTTAGCAATGGTTAGCAATGGTTAGCAATGTCCAACGCTCCCTCCCATCAAATGATGCGGTTTCGCGTGCTATCATACTTCCACCTACGTTTCATGAATCATGTCGATTGTTTGATGCCAAGATTGAACTTTGTCTTGAACCAATAATTAGTCTAGATGACACACAAATTCTCATCTTTCGCGCAAGAAGTTATGGTGGAATTCTCCGGGTGGATATCCCCTCCAGTATACGGCGTCCGTCATAATCATATCGTGGTCTTGTGGCTTTAGAAACGACCGTAAAGTCACGCTGGCAGCTAGCAACGCTCATGGGCCTGCTAATTTACAGTTTATTTTGAAGATGACAACGAGAACTACCCGTGCAGACCAGGCAAGCCTGAAACAAGAAGGTCCAAATTACATTCGGGATTCTCGGGGTGCAATGCCGAAATACTGGCTTGTAACATGAATTCTCCCTCTGTCGTGTTAACACTGGCGGCAAAGAGATCCGAATCACGTCACATGTCACGTCACTGATTCGTCCGCGATCACGTCAGTCGTGTGAATTCAGCTTACGTGGAGCTTTATTTATTTTCTTTTTTAGCTTTGACGTGCTTCTAGAAAGCTCACCGCCACAACATATAATCCCTCGATGATCTCCTTACATGTGGCCTCGGCGCGGTACGTGCGACCCAATCGCTGCAGCCGACGCACGAACTCACCGTCACAAATCGCTGCAAGGGATGCGCATGCCTTGGATGCACATGGCTCGGTTTTTTATCGGGCCGGCTTTGCATAATCCACTTTTTGCGAGTGAGCACTCGGTGGCCTTGCAACTTTTGCCGTTACCGTGGGCTTCCTTCAGCATCGACGTTTCGGCGAGAAAAACTGGTTTACCTGCACTGGTTTAAATAAAGAATTGTACATTCTGCCACCTCCTCAGCGCTCAGCAAGGTTAAATCATTCAAAAACTGTAAGACCATATGCTCCTAAAAATAACACATTCAAGTACTCCTTTTTTGTAAGAACCATTGAAGACCGGAATTCACTGCCTTCCGACTGCGTGCACGCTCCGACTTCTTCTAGTTTTGACCTCTGTGTTAGGAACCTTGTGTAACCCTCTCCTGCTATAGGATGGTGAAAAACTGTCTGCAGTATTCCTTAAATAAATAAATAAATAAAAAATAAATAAAAGGTTGATTCTGTGCGTTGTGGTTGAATTTAATCACGTTGGGCCAAACTATGTGAGCTCATCGAGTATGACAGTGTTTTCGTGAAACCTGCACTTCTTTTTTAACTAAGTTCATATATCTGCACTTCAGAACACTTCGTTATATACTTTCACTGCAGATCGTGAATACTACCGCAGGTTTCTTTTGCTTTCGCGAGAGATTGATTGAAGAGCGCGAGTGTTCTTATTTCCCGTATATATAGGCGCTCATGCAGAACCACATAGAACAAACACATCGCGTTACTTTTAGGTAACTGTCAAGTTTTACGCTCTGATTTGTAATGCAGGAAACTAATCACTCACGGACGTAATTACACCCCTATAAATGTTACCAATTAGAGCATGCGTGTGTTCGTTATTTTCAGTTAAAACAGCCGTGGGGAAAGCCTAAGCTGTTGTAACATTAAATGCGTTTAGAGTTAGAGAAGTCGCTTGCTAATTTTAATTGCTACTACAGTATACAGCATTACGGGTCTGCTGTATATCACAAGTTGCGTGTCGGCAGCTCGAGTGCCTGGCTGGCTGTTCCTACGACAAATCTTTGTAGATTATTACCTATTATTTGCAATGTTGCAATACGATTGCGGTAGATGTCATATTCGTATAAATGCAAATTTACGAGTGCGGTCATGTGGAAATTACTAAGTGTTACTCTGTGTAAGTGTTTTGCGATACAATTCACTGCTGGTACGCAAGTGCAGTATTTGTTATCGCGAAGTGCACACGGACATTGGCCATTGCTTAGCTTGAATATGTAGGAAGCTGCTTCTTTGTCCCATTTCTGCACATTGTCAGACGTTAGTGATGTTCATACTATTTCCGACTCAGCATTTTGTGCCCAATGTATTGTCGTTGAAGACATCAGTCATGTCCTCTGTGAGTGTACGAAATACGCATCAGAGAGACAGTCTCTGAAGATGGGCTTAGAAGTGCAACAGGACACAAATTTGGAGTTAACAAATATTCCAGGCCCATGGCAGAACACTTCCAGTGCGTTGGACTCTACAAAAGCGCTACTGACGTCCTTACGGGCCACAAGCTTGAACGAAACGTTGTAAATAGTACAGTGCGTGTGAGTGGCTTTATGTGTTATGTGACTGCTATGTGTGTATGTAACTGAATGTATTGTGTGTTTATCATTGTATATATCACTGTCATCACCCTACAACAGAAGTAGCCTGTCATATGAAAAACCAGGCAAACCTCTCCAGCTTCCCATTAAAATAACTCTCTCTCTCTCTCAACACAAACGCGTAGCCCATTCATGAGCGCTAATATACTCTTGGGTATTTTATGCACACCTTAACTTATGTTTTTGCCCCGCTGTGGTGGTCTGGTGACTAAGGTACTTGGCTTCTGACCTGCAGGTCGCCGAATCGAATTCCAGCTGCGGCGGATGTATTTTCTATGGAGACAGAAATGGTGTAGGCCCATGTGCTCAGATTTGGGTGCATGTTAAAGAACCTCAGGTGGTCGAAATTTTCGGAGCCCTCCACTATAGTGTCTCTCACAATGATATGGTGGTTTTGGGATGTTAAACCTCACATATCAATCAATCAAATCTTAACCAATGCTTTGCAACATTAACGCCGAATTCGCTTCTCTAAATGACTTGACGTTCTTCTTCTCGCGCAGGTGCTGAACATCAACGACAATGACTTCGAAGAAGTGCCGGCATCGAGCCTGGTTGACCTTCCCGCGCTCACGTGGCTCAGTCTTGACGGGAACCGGATACCCGAGCTCACCAAAGACTCCTTCCCGCCTTTGGAAGCGCTGCAGACGTTGAACCTGACCAAAAACGTAATATCCAGCATCGAAGAAGGCACCTTTGTCAGCGTACCAAGAGTGCAGGTCCTCTACTTGGGATCCAACCGAATCAAGAACCTTCCCTCCGGCGCCTTCGACGGCCTGCAGCGTTTGACCACGCTAGATTTGTCCAACAATTTTATGGTCCACATTCCCACTACGACCCTGCGCCGGTTGCCCGCTCTTAAGATGCTCACCATGCGTTCCAACAAGATCCGTTCGTTCAACGGAGCTGCGCCGTCCGAACTCAAGGGTCTCGAGTACCTGGACCTGAGCCGCAATGAAATATCACAGGTTGAACCGGGCAGCTTCGACGGAATGAAGAGCCTCAGGGCCCTGAGGCTTGGCGTCAACCAGATTCGAAAGGTTGACGCAGCAACGTTCAGAGGTCTGGTCAGCCTCGAGGCCATCTACTTGGAAGATAACCAGCTCCTTGTATTTCCGTCTGCATTGCTCGGTTCTCTACCACGACTGCAAAAACTGCACTTGGACTACAACAGGATAGCTGTGCTTTCGCCCGGCGTACTCAGCGCCGGCGTCAGCATCCGCGAGCTGTCACTGGCCTACAATTTGATCACAGAGATTCCCAATGGGACCTTCAAGGACCTGCAGTTCCTTGAGACGCTGAACCTTCGGGGCAACAAATTGAGCGCCATTTCTTCGGGAAGTTTAGATGGTCTGCAGAACTCCATGATTGCGTTGGATCTCGGTGACAATGGAATCGTCTCGGAGTCCCTCAAACTCGAGTTTCCAAACTTACAGCTATTAAGCCTTGGTAAAAACAAGTTGACTACTATACCTGCAAACGCATTCTCTTCCCTCAAGAAGCTAAAGAGACTGGACCTCAGTAACAATCAGATTCGCTTCCTTCCGGCAGGTCCCTTTGCGGCACTCCGCGAATTGCAGTTTCTCGATCTGGCCTACAACAGTTTGACAGACGTAAAGATAGGCGCGTTGAATAAACTCGTCGACCTCCAAGAACTTACGCTTAAGAGCAATTTCATTAAGGACATGAACACCATGGCCTTCCTCAACCTCACCCGGCTGATGACGTTAGACTTAAGTTACAACAGGTTGAGCGCAGTACGAACCGGCACTTTCGATCAGCTTCCCTCCCTTAGAAAGCTTAAGCTTAATAACAACGTTTTGAACTCTTTCAAGGCTGAGCTTTTCGCTAAAGAAACGCACATTGAAGACCTGAACTTAAGCCATAATCAAATAGCTTATCTTTATCCCGATTCATTTACTATGCATCCGAGGCTTCGCAAGCTTGACATCAGCCACAACAAACTGTCTTTCTTCCCGAGCGAAATCATTCGCTCCATCTGGTCTTTGGAAGTTCTAAAACTCGGATACAACAAACTTCACACACTTGAAGATTCTGATTTCGCTGACTTGCCTAGGCTCCGGCATTTGGACCTTCAGCATAACCAAATCAGTAGCGTAGGTGAAAGGGCTTTCCAGAATTCTACCCAGCTACGGTATCTCGAGCTCCAACACAACCAGATCCCGCATCTCGGTGAGAGGCTGTTTCAAGGTATCAGCCAGCTTAACCTTGATCTAAGCTACAATCACATGAGCTCACTGTCCCCCGATGTATTTAGTCGGCTACGAGATTTCAAGCTCGAAAGCATCAATCTGGCTCATAACGAGTTTAGCACCTTCCCAACTGTAGCTTTGAGAAAACAGTATTCGTTCTTAGAAAAGGCAAACTTCTCCAACAACCACATTGAAGACTTCCCATCGAATGCAGATGTTCTAGTGAATATCAAAGAGCTCGATGTGTCGAACAACCCCCTTACGACAAACGCTCACCACGTATTGCTCGCCGAGCCCAAAAGCGTGCGTTCTCTGCATCTGGCAAATACAGGCATACGTAGCTTGCCGCTGATAGAAAGCCCCTTCCTGAGGCTTCTCAACTTGTCTGGAAACAGAATATCATCGCTATCTCCCAATAACTTTCAGAAAACGACTCTCCTAGAAGTTCTGGATTTGTCCGGCAACGAAATACCAAATCTCAGCATCGCCGCTTCAGGAGCTTGGGCGAACCTGAAAAAACTGAAAAAATTGGACCTTTCCGACAATCCCATATCATATTTGGTGAACGGAGATCTTCAAGACCTGAAGAACCTTGACGAGTTTGACTTCTCAAGGCTTACGAAATTAAATCACATTGAGTGCGAAGCACTGCAGCCTTTGTCCAGGCTTACTAAGCTAAATCTCTACGGATACGGGAACCTGCAGGCACTGCAGACTCGAAAGTGCCTCGAACCTTTCGAAGGCCTGGAGAGCCTAGGTATAGAAATTAAGGATAACTTGTTCAAGGATCAGTTGCAAAAGGTGTATAGCCCTCGATTGAGCCATTTGTACGTGACTGGTAAAGCCATCAACGGGCTTTCCTCGAGTGCATTTGCCGGTATACGCGGCCGCGAACTGCGGGTCACCATCTCTGACACGAGCCTCTCCGACCTGCCGACCACAATCTTCCTGCCTCTGCCGCTGTCCACCAAACGCATTGTGAACGTGAACTACAATCAGATCAAACGCATAAATCCTCAACTGCTAACTGCGCTGTCCAGCAAGCAAGCCACGTTGCAGATAGAAGGAATCCAAGAGAACCCCATTACGTGTGACTGCAATTTGATTCCCCTGTGGCGTTGGATCCAGGACCACAAGAGCACGCGCGAGGACGATGATGAACAGGGCAACAACGCTGCGCTCATCGACCTGGCGTGCGTCGAACCTCATCACTTGAACAAGATCCTCATCGTGAACCTGCAGATGGACGACCTCTTTTGCGACGATGAAGCCAACGACGAGGAGAACGAGGAGACGTCGGCCACGTCCAACAGACTCCACAAGGCAACCACGGCCGGGGGCGCGCCAACGACACGGACCTCAACGACGCCGAGCAACAACATCGTTCGCAAGACTTCGCCTCCCCACCGAAAGGAGCCCGAGATCGTCTTTGAAGCGCCCACGACCGCGCGGCCCCGCCAAGCGAACGGCCAGAGCGTGCTAACCAAAGTGGACACGATGATAATCGGCATCGTGGCGGGCGTGGTCGCCTTTGTGTGCATTCTGATCATGGTGATCTGCATCGTGCGATTGAGGCGCTCGCGGCCGCACGGCCACTACGCGTCCACGACGGGACCCGTCGTTAATGGGCACGCCGCCAAGTGCACGTGCCTCAAGCCGCCACCCAGCACGTGCACTTGCTTCCCGCCGTACGCGGTGCCCCTCGCGTACCATCCGGGCTCGAAGATGATGGGCCCGCCCTCCATGTACAACACCATGTCGCGGTCTACGGCCTACTTCGGCCCGTATGAGAGCGACGTAGACCACCGGTGATGGCACACCGTTGTGTCAGCGCTGCTGTGTGCTTGTGTGTGTGTTTGCTGTGAGACTACTTAAGAACCAAGCCACGCGTATACATATGCCGCGTACGTTTTATAAAGGAAGCGTTGAACTCACTTTGACGCCAATAGGTATTCCGTGTTCCGTTAGCCTGCGTGAAAATCAAGTTTCCGGTGCCTGCTGTGTGTCTGTGTCGATTGTAAAACCGGCGGCTAGCTTGCAACCTGAAGTTACATCGGAGATGTGCGCGTTTGCAAGACTCACGCCACTTGGATGTGGCGCTCTCTGTTACATGGAACACTGGTATTTGACGAGGCGAAAATCTACTACACTATATGAGCCCCTGCTACTGCAGTAACATGCGGCACACTTGACAAGCAGCTGGAATGTAGTTCAGTGGTCTCGTTTCGTAGATGAGTTTCATTTTCATCTCTTAACCCCCTTTTTTGTTTTTACAAATCATCGCATAGTGGCCTACTCTCGAGACAAAGGTGGCCAGGCAACGTCAAAGCCAAGGAACGAGAATGAAGAGAACGGAACTGAAATGCATGATATCGGCACTCAGTGAAGTTATACTGTGGTATTATTGCATGCTAGACCCAGTGCCTCGATCATCATAGCGCACATTGTGGCTTCACGTGGATCGGCAACAATCTTTCAATGCATTCTGCTAACTCTCGTTCATTCTTAATTGAACGATTAATAGTGTAGTACTTTCTGCTGCTATAAATGTTGGATGGAGAGCTACAAGAGGTAAGTGTTCGACATATCCGAAGTTCAACTGGCATCTGAAAGAAATAGGGTGACCGAGGAATCTGTGCATTGAAACGCACGTGGTGTGTTCTGATCAGGGCATTTTTTTTTTCATCATCATAAACCCTTCGTACAATCATCAAGAAAGAGACTCTTATGGGTCATCAGGAGTGGAGTCACTTGGCTGCCTCTTAAGGTGTATATACTCTGAGTACGTCAAAAACTACTTTGTATTTTATTGATAGCATTCAATATTTTCATAACTAAGTGCTATAAAAAATGGGAGACCACATAATTGCTGTATTCCAAACTTGAGACAATTATTTTTTTTATTTCACAGAACGGTATATACCTGAATGACTTCTCGTATGAGTGTGGGGCGAAACGCACATATAGTCCTGCATATGCTTGCTTTGCGATGTCTACTTGTTGAGCAAGCTTTTTCCGGCTTTTCAAGAACAACAAATATGTGCATTTTGTTTCAGTTCTATGAGTGATGACTTTCACGAAGAACGTTTGTCGAGAAAAGAACAAAAAAATGAAGTTAGGAGAGAACGCGTACGTAAATATAAATACAGCCGTGATTCTGTTGTTTGTGCGTCAGTTAATTCTACCTCTTGCCGACCGTGCCAGAGGGCGCTGCCCGAGTTCTAATATATGAGATGAGCGCGCTCAAGTCAACTTCCAGTGCGCTATAGTGAACCATTCTTGTGACATTGTAAATATGTGAATAATGTGAAATCAGCCTTGCTCACGTGTCAAATATTTGTCGCATGTTTGTGTGCTTTGAGTTTTTCGGTGCCTCCTTCAGGTTTACGTTGCCAATAAAACTTTGTTGTTGCGTTGTTGGTGAGACAGTTCAGCGCCCATGGATGCACTATTCAGAGAGCCATATAACCCGCTGTGCCCGTCGCATGTGAAAGTTTTGCTGGTTACGACGTTGTTGAACCTAGTTCGATTGCAGATTGTGTATCATCGTTGCTGGCATTCTTCGTCGATGCGTGCCACTATTTTATTTGTACAGGACGCATTAAAGTTGTAATAAAAGAAAAAAAAACGGTTTGTGTTCTCTGAATTTCGTTATTGCAAGAGAGGTACAAGGCCCCGCACAAACAGCGAATCCGAATTACCGATGGCCTTTAAAAGAGACTTCCTTTAAGTTGGGAGGTTGCACTGCAGTATAGTACGAAATGCGTAACATTGAAACGAAGTGCTGACTACACGTGCAGACAGTGATCCCCCCCCCCCCCTTGTATTTCATTTTCTGTCATTACCTACAGAGCAGAAAATGCATCTGCCAGGCCAGACCAGTTCCAAAAATCACCCCCCTCCCCCAAAAAAACTTTTTGTCTACGATTTTGCGCGCAGATACGTAGAGGACGCAACGAGGTATGAACGACGTAGTTTGTAAGAGCAAATGCTTGGTTGACTGCGTGGCTATAAATAGGAAGAAATAAAGAGCGAATCTTAAAACCCGGGTAATAAACAATAAGACCAACACTTTTATCAAGAAACAGCAACGTATAAGGTAGAAACATACATCTCCCTGTTTTCAAACAGTGTGACGTCATTGCGAGCACCCCGGCCACCATTCCCTCCTTCGGCGCAGGGGCTTGTTGGCAAGAAAGTTCCGCCGACGCGATCCTCCTGCATAGCAGGGCTGCATGTGTCTGCATTCCTCCCTCATAAATTTCGGTGAATTGTTGGTTTTCTAAAGCCACTAAAAGGAAGGTTCATTGCCTATAATGCACGATTCTGTTAGGTTAACATATTTGCTCGCCGTAGATGACAGCCATTAAATTAAAAAAGTATATTTTCCTCTGTAGGAGCGAATGTTCTGTATGTTGACGGTGACGGACGCTTTTGAAAAATACTGACATGGTATGGATGCAAACGCACTCAATTTTCGTAGCGAAGTGCACTGCAGTTTTAAGCGAGGCACAGCAGTGGCGGCAACATGGTGTTGAGCTGCCGTGCGCGAAATCACTGACAAGATTTTCACTCACGTCGCAAAATTCTGATCGAAGACGAATGGTAAAAAAAGAGAAAGCACTTTTTACTGTGCGTTAAGTCGAGGTTAACAAATCCTCATGAAAATCAAAGTGATGTTGTCAGTGACATTCCTCATAGCCCACTGAAAGTTCATGCGATTTTAAACTCGATAACTTAATTATATACGTAATCTTTTGCACAGTTACCTCGCCGCATCTGACGCCTTCAAGGCATATTAGCGTTGCTCCTTCAGACTTCACACGCAAACTTGTAGTACGCAGCCGTAAAGGTACGAAGTATATGTGAAACAAGAATCTCCATTATTTACATGAAGACATATGAGGCCTCCGATAATACGAGTGATACCTTTATTGGGTTTGCGTACTCTCCGGGGTGAAGCGTATGTGCAGCTTTGGCAACGGTAAACATGCTTATTGTTCTTGCGTAGTCGTATCTTTCAGCCCGGGCATCTTGCATGTTTGTTTCTGCACCCAGCGCAAATGCTGAGATATACCCCCTGGCAGGTGATTGCGCCTAATCCATATTTACCTTGACTGAAACGTCGAACAGTGAAGTTCCGTCCAGAACCATTTGCTGCCACTGAGTCCCAATGTTTTCGCAAAGAAGACGCATCGTTGTTCACACTGCACACACCAAACAAAATTATTCCCAGTATCACCTTCCGTAAAAGTGAACCAGTATTGTCGATGCCTTTCAACGCACACTACACACCACAATCAACACTGCATTTTTTTTTTCGAAGATGATGCCGCTGTTTCTCGCACAGAACGCCACGTCTGTTCACTCCTTCCAGAAAAACAGGCTGCCAGTGTTGCAAATATTTTATAACACAGTTTACCACGCAGCTAGAAGTTCTCTGGCACATAATACAGTTTTGATTTGATTGATTGACTGACTTGTGGGCTTTAATGTGCCAACACCACCATATATATGATCATGAGAGACGCCGTGGTGGAGGGCTCCGGAAATTTCCACCACCTGAGGTTCTTTAACGTGCTTCTAAATCTGAGCACATGGACCTACAGCATTTTCGCCTCCATCAAAAATGCAGCCGCCGCAGCCGCGATTCCATCCCGCGACCTGCGGGTCTGCAGCCGAATACGTTAGCCACTAGATTACCGCGGCGGGGCACACATACTACAGTTAATGTCGCCACTGCAAATGAAGTTCCAGCTTTGAAAAAATATAATGCCCCCGCCTCCCCGAAGGGAATCTTGGGAAACGCGAATGCATTGCGTAGCGTCCATAACGGCGTTTCGCACGCGAGAACTCAGCGTTAGAAGAATAATGTTATCGTTTTTTTCGTTCTTACACTATGTAGCCAATAGCGCAGTTCAGTAGCTAGCGTGCACGGTTAAGAAATGCTATGAAGGGAACAAAACAAACAGCGTTCTCGGCTCGGCGTTGGCGTTTCACAGCGGCGTCTCGAGCAGACATTAGAGAGTTTTAGTACTGCGGAATGGTGTTACGTACGCATCACGCAAGCGCCTTGCGTTACGTGGCGTCGTTTGCCACTAATCGGCTTTTAGTACGCCGTAGTATCCGCGTACGTAACGAGCGTGAAGCGTGTTGCGCCATCTGGTATATCAAAATAGAAGCACGTGTTGTTGACAGCCAATGTGAGCCAATCCAAGTGTTATAGCCAGATTATGGTCATATTTTAAGCCACAGAGCCGGTTGGTGCTTGCCTTCGATGCCGCCATTTTGCAAAACGAAGTCTCGCGCTGTCGCGAACTTGGAGAGCGGCGCGATAACCTCATACGTACGCACGCACGCATCTCATGCGTGCGTACGTAGCGGCTGCGTACGTAATGCGATACGTGCGCGATGCGGTCTGCGCATGCGCACTACGTAGAACGTGGCGTCCTTACGTACGCAACGCCGCCACGTACGCAGCGTACGCAGTACTAAAGCTCTCTATTTCCGGATGTTCTAGAGAGGCGCCCGGCCAGCGAACAGTCGAGACTGGTTGTGGTGCTAGTGGTTAAAAGAAGGCGCCTAATTTGTGCAGCTTGGTGGGGTGCAGGGAGGAGAGCGAACAGCAAGAGAACGAGCAGTGAAGCACTGCACCTACCCTCTTCTACACTCCCTCGCAACACATGCTCCGGCTTCTAGGGGCGAAGATAAGCGATCGCGCCCGCAGCTGTTGCTGACAGCTGCCGGCGGCCGAAGCGTGACATGGTTGGGGCTCCGGTTGCTAGGGGCGAGCGCGCCCGCAGCTGTAGCGATGGGAGAGGGCGGTGGACGAATCACTACGGACGCCTGACATAGCCCGACTAAGAAATGCGCTCGCATTAAAAAAAAAAAAAAAACTTGCCCGAGTCTGTGTTCCAGACACTGCTCGACTGTACCACGCTGAGCCGCCAGCGACTCACTGCACTAGCCTTCGGAACGTGGATGGGCGGTTTCGAATCTTGCCTCACCGACAATTTTGTTTCGCCAAGAATTTCTTCCTTTGTCTTTCTCTGTATCTAATTCGCTCTCTCTCTTTACTCGTTCTCTTGTCCGTCGTAGTTATTGCGTGCCACGCAGGACAAATCAGTGAACGTGTTCTGAGAGCAAAGCAGAAGTTCTAGGTCACTCTAGCAGAAGAGGGTGTAGAGAGCGTCTGTTGCTTCATGATGATGATAGTTTTCTACGAAGGACAAATCTTGAGCATAGCAGTTCACCTGTGACGTGGCGCACTTCCTATTCGCTTCCGGCAGGCGTATACATATAGGCACACGGCAATGCAGTTTACGATATCTGATGGTAGCGCCCGAACACACAGCCTAGCGATTAGACGCAACAAAACCGAGTCTTCCAATGCGTAGCCTAGCAAGTAGACGCAGCAAAACCGGACTTCCACCTGCGTATCCTTTTCTTTCGTATCATTTTTTTTTTGGGGGGGGGGGTTGTGAGCAGGGGGTGCAAAAATGGCACTGACACTTCAGTGGGTCACTGAGTACAGCGAGCGTTCAATTTTCTTAGTATTCCTCGCTGTTGGTCCAACAATGCTGAGGCGGCCCAAGAAGCTTCGTGGCGTCTTCTGGTCCACTGTTGGGTGCCTATTGGCAGGAGCCTTTAACTGAAACTGCTCAGCGCAAAAATTAGCCAACGCACACAGAACTGAAAAACATGATGCTGTACAGTCACGTGCCTGACGAAGCGGCCATCCAGCCTGTTTCACATGACCTGCTGCATGCGTGCACGCGCCTGTTAAATGTCGTGGAACGTTTAATCAAGGAACGTCGTTCTTCCTGCCGTTCCGTCGTAAACGTAACTCATTACCGTTACAGTTCCGCCGATCCTAAATGAAACAGTGGCGTTCCTTCATTGCTTCCAAAATGCACTATTTCCTAGAAAGTCTTTTTTTTTTTTTTTTTGGAACGCCGTTCCGTCACTGCGTACACCGAAGCACCTATGCTAAACAGGAACTGAAGGAAACGAAACCGAAACTCGTTGCCACACCGAGCGAAGACAAAACTTGGCGGCTCAACAGGTCAGTGCTGGCAACGTTGTTTGTCGGCGAAGCGTGCGAGGAGTGCGACGTCTTTTCTCTCCTTGAAGTGCCATTTAACAGAGCCATGTGTTCGTGTTGCTCCGTTGAGGCTGTTTGTCGCTTCTATTCAGGTTCATGTACTCTTTCATTATGATCTACCTGTTTGAAATAGTAGTAGGAGTATTTCACTTGTTCCGGCGTACATCTCTCAAGCAATAGCGATGGCATCGCAAGACAACATCACGGCATCACAGCGCATGATATGTTCATGCACGGGCGCGTTGACGACGTCTTTTTTCGGTGAGTGTCTTGCCACAGAAGTTTGTCGTAAATAGAATCAGCACATCCACGGCGGCACCTGAATACGTGCAAAAAACTGCACCGCTACCATCATCACACCAGCAGCTGTGGATAACGCGGTGCTTACATTACGTAAGCCCACTCCCTTCGGCTTGCTACGACACGTTTGTTCTGTCGTCTCTGCCAAAAGTTTCGCGCCTCGCTCACCGCGATAAAGGACTCACGAAATTAAGCTGCTGTCTTAGTGTAGGCCACTCTGTATTCAGTATATTTGGCTTAAGTTATGTTGCTCACTGCGCGAGACCACCGCCGTGGTTACTCTTTAGTAGACGACCACTCATTGCAATTAGCGAATTTGTCCAAGTTTTTATCGTTGTCATTTCAGTCGGAACACAGCAAGCTATAGCAGAAGCTACGTTTAACGTCATCTATCGTCAACGTGCTTGGCTGATTGTGTTATTTTACGTTTTATCGGGGGTTTCTTGTTACGTCCTGCATAGATGTCGAGGAAGGGAGCCTCTGCCCGCTCTTAGTGTGACTGCCAGTGTCCCGTTCTTTGCTGGCAGTACTTAAGTAAAGTAGCCGGATTCAACTAAATGCATGCCACCAACAATGCGCATTCCTTATATACTTCATTGTGTACGGAAACGAAGCAAGCGTGCTCTCAGTGTGTTTGGGCGTAGCGCAACAAGATAGTCAGGAGGCCATCGTTCTCTACGGCCTGTTTACAGTGCACTTCAAACGAGGATACGTTCTACGAGGAAACTAACTTCAAAGGCGACACGTTTTGGCACCACGTGCTGTATTATCTTTGCCGCTGCTCCACGGGACCTACTCCGAGGCGACATATTCTGTCCTCAAGGACATTCGCGGAATAAATGATTTAGTGTTACCTCGAGCCTTCACTATATGCAGTTCTCCATTAATCTGTATCTATACATAGGTTTTCCACACTGCTTCGTGTTGGTGAATGGCTATCAAGAATGTTTACAGGAAAGGAAGGACTTGCTTAGATTAATGTATCAAATTTGCTTATTCCTTCAAACATCTCACAATCTAAACATTTAAATGTCGAACTCACCTCTGGAAACTCTTCTCTCTTTTTTTTCCTCTATCGAACAATTTTACTCCGAAATTATTCGCCTAAAGAGAATTGTGTGTGGCCCCTAAATGATCTTTTTTTACTACAATGGATGTATAACATCCCCAAATTTTCAATAACCAAGAGAAGCTGTGGTGTTTAAAAAATTGAATAGGCAGATATTGCCAAGTAGGCACACACACATAGAAGTAGTGTCACACATTTCATAGTAGTAGTTTGCTTTGCTTTGTTATCTAGCCAGTCTGACCACTTAATCTTTTGCTGGGCTGAGCGCATTTCATATCAGTGTGTAATGGTTGACGAGAAGACCAGGCTTGGCATCTGAGTGCACTCTGTCACCCTCACAAGCAGGGAAATGGTGTCCGTGTGAGGGAAAATACAGTTCTCAATAATTATCAGGGCAAAGGCATCTGAAACATTAAAAAGATGCATGCTTGCAGAGGCTATGTTAATTGTATGTTTTATACCTATTGTTATTGTTTTTACATTCTTTAAAGCAATGACTCAAACATTTCAGGCCAACACACACACACTGTAAACAAATATTCTTGGTCCACTGTCAGTTTTTTTTCTTCTTTGTTTTGGACAGGCATGTCACAAGGTTACTTATAGTGGTCGTTTTCTGACACAACTTTATATAATTTAATGTTGTGTATTGATACATTTACACCCACACCCTAAAAAAAGGGCCTTTACACTGGCCTGTCAGATTTCTGAAAATAAGACAAACACATGATTTCAAGTAGTAAAAACCTGTTGTGATTGCGTTTTCAAAGTCCCCTTAGTTTGCTTTAAGGGGATTCTAATGGGAAACTAACCCACAGCTCACATTAGATTGATAATTATTCACCATCAAAGATTTATTTGTGTAAGACATAATATAAGTCAGTTTCACTTGTGGGTTGCACTGGAACTGCAGCACTCGTCCGTGTAGCATCACATACTTCAAAGTGTTTTCGTTGTACTTTTGATCACTTTTGTACAATAACATTTCTTGTAATTTACCATGGTAACTTTCTGTCTCCCTTAGAACACAATGTAATTTGCTTTTTACTAACTGAGAGATAATCACGTAGGCCCCCATAAGCAGGACAGCACAAGGAAAGTTGAACCGCTTCAAAGCATTCATGGTTTGTGTGTACACAGTAGAACCCAGGAGTTACATTTTCCCAAATGCTGCATTGTCGTGGCTGTTGCATCGTTTCCGATCGGCTTTGGCAAAACTGCCATAGGGTCCCATGCGTTGGGAATCCAGCTGCTACGTCACACCTGTGGGGCCATTCATGTATTGCATGTTGCTAACTGCCCTCTTATAATGTAATCGTAGACATTTTAAGATTTTGTGATTGGTCAACCCTGATTAGCCCAGAGGGCTGCCACAGCCTGTCTGGTTAGCTTGAAGTGCCGTCGTTACAAAATATGACATGCCGGAAACAAACTATGTCAAGGATAGCACTCCGAGGTGGCGTAGGTGCCCACGTCGACTTTTCATGCGGCTTGGCATGCTTCGCTTGGTGGCTTGACAATAAAATTGCCCGCCACAAGCAGTAAAGGCAACATAACATCTATGTCCAACTTTTAAGTCCAGCCTCCAGAAATCTGGCCTCGGCTCTGTATTTTTCATTTAAACATGGCATCTACGATATATTTGGCTGAGCGGAAATTGGCTTTGATGCATTCAAGAAGACTGTGAACTTCGAGATTAGTTTTTGTTGCCTGGAGTCATTCTGTTTGTGGAGCTAATGGCTTCATTGGCTGGAACAGCACTGGATTTCTTGTGTACATTTGCACACAGTGGCGCTGCCGATGGTGACATGGCCTTATAGGTGTTTGAGAGACGCCTTGTATTGTTTGGGCATGAGAAAGTCTGCCCGGTGGCTCTGCATGATTTCTTCAAGTGAAAGGTTTGAATAAAATTGTGTGCTACTGATCACTACTCGAGGAGCGTCTCCCCTTAATTGCTAATAATGAAGCTGTTAATCAAGTCATTTCTGGTGCATCAATCAGAGAAACCTATCATCTTAACCAGTAAGAGCTACTGTGCGTCTACCAGAGAACGAGAATTTGGGCTTCTTTTCACAACGAGTCACTTGTAGAACTTTCCAGTCGCTTGTGAAAGTCGCACCGCTTTTTTTGTGTGAGGGGGGGGGGGGGGGGCTTCTTTTGGGACAATGATTTGGTTGTTAGATCTGTGGCATCTGGAAACCCTGGTCCTAACCACTTGGCTATCCAAGCATGCTAGCAGAGCGTAGTATAGCTTCGTATGCTATAGTGTAACAAGCAGCTGGGATTAGGAAGCAAGCATCATCATCTGGCAACGCGATACTGCACCACCTGGCCAAGTTGCACATGCGCAGTAGCTAAGTCATGCCCACTGACGGAGACATCGTATCGAACCTCTGCTCTATAGTGCACGGCCTGGCTGTGTACTCTCGAAGACGAAGCCATGCATCTCGTTGCTAGACATGTCAGTCGATGGGGAGTACGAGTGGCAATGCTTCGCGGTGCCAAGCTTTGTGTGAATTGATACAAACTGCTCACAATTTTTTCCTTCTCATCTCTCAGCTCCATTTGTTTCCCGGCTCCTGCGTTTCATTTTTACAGTGCCATGAAAAATGATCAGCAGGGTTCTACTGTGTTTGTGTGTGTTTGTGTGTGTGTGTGTATATGTGCACTTGTGTAATATGCATGCACACACACTGACACATGCATCTGCACTTACAAAAAGTGCCAGGATGCACTCCCCCCCCCCCCTCCACTTACTTTCTTCATTCTCTTCTAAAGTATCCCTTGTAGGCCCTGGCATATGCAGTCAGTCTAGTGTCAGAGCTCATTGGTGCTGCAGGAAAGTGTTTGTTTTTATTATTGTACATTTTCTGACTTCTGGACCGTCCTCTCACAGTTAATAGTGCTTGTCATATTATGTGGAAGGGAAATTTTTTGATTCAAGTGAAATCGTTCTTTTCTTATGTGTACCTTTAATCACCATGCATTCCTTCTATCGGTACTTGACAGTTACACCCTTGGATGTGGTCAAGATACGGCTTCAGGCACAGCGGAAGCAGCTTGTTAGAAACAAGTGCTTCCTTTATTGTAATGGGCTCATGGAGCACATGTGCTACTGTTTAAATGGAAATGGCAATGGCCTCAATGGACAACAAGCCATGATACCACCAAGCCAGTGGTACAAAAGACCCGGACACTTCAATGGCACAATGGTTAGTATGGACATTTATGACTTTGCTTTTACAAAAGCATAAAGGCATGTTTTACAAAGGCTTCCTTGTATGCCGAATAATTAATTGTACTGTTTGCCCTTCTTTTTTCAATGATGTATGCAAAGACAATCAGAAAGAAATTTCAAATATAAATTGGGCTTGACGGGATGGAAATGAAGCTGTGAAACTCTGACATTCTCTTTGCAGTGCTCTTGCTTAATGTCTTTGGTGGTAGTTCATCCGCTCAAAGCGTAGGACTTGTATATCTAAGGCAACAAATCGTTAGGACTTTGCTTTTATTTTCTTATTGTACATTGGTTTTTTTAGATAATGATAATGAGCTTTAAATGAGAACAGGCATCTAAAGTTTTTGTTACGAACTCTAGACTGAAATTTCATTTCTAGGGCTAACATAATACCTTTCCCAAGTTTATGACAACATAATCTAGAAGTGTGGCAGCTTGGGCTAGTTAGTATGACATAACGATTGTTATAGCGCGACAACAGAACCATGACAAAGAGACAAGAACGACTTGGGCTAGTTGGTATGACATGACAATAGTTATAGCGACAACAAAACGACGACACAGAAACAAGAAGGACTTCGTGTCCTTGTCTCTGTGTCGTCGTTGTGTTGTCGCGCTATAACTATCGTTTTTATGAAAATGTCGTGATTTTCATTGAATAAGTCATCAAATAATCAAACCTTTTTTAACTCCCCAAGTAATCGCTCCATGGCATAAGTATCTATAGCAGAATGGAAACGAATCAGCACTGTGTTAAGGTAGTATAGATCCTGTATATAGGAAAATTTTCCAAAATATTTCTCCCTATAATTTTAAAGAAACAAGGTGACTTTACAAATGGTAGTCTCTCTAAAAGTCACATTGCGGGAAAGAATGTATGTGAAGAATCGCTATGGTCTCTGAGAGGATGAGGTGATGAAGCTCCTCAAACCAACACTATTAAATGTGAACATTCCAACCTTGTGAACATGCCTGAAGACTAAAGGTTATGCTCAAATAATGCATGCAGAGAGGGTCGTGCCAATAAGCCCATAGTTCCACTCATCTCTTGAAGGACTCCTTGACCACTTTTCCAAAAATCATGGAATGACCTTTGTCAAGAACAAGCAGAGTCACTGAAATTTGTCGCATGCTTTAAGCGCCTTCTCATTTATCATCCGTATGAGAGTGCTGGGAGCTACGCAGAGAAAGATGGCACGGGTGAAAGAAGTTAAGCCAGTGCGCGTGATGGAGAGCGATCGCCCTCTCCTGCTTGATTCCCTGTGCACTAGTAGTGCGGCTATTGCGGAATGTTGAACGGCTGTGCAGCGCGAGAAGTCAGTTTTTTACTAGCAGACGCTGCCTGCAACGGCCTTGAAGTTAATGTTCTCTCGATGACGTTTCGTTTGATATTCATGAAAGCACGTTAGAGAGTGCTTGCATGACTGTTAGTCGTGATGACGTCACGTGAGTCAATAGTGATCAAGTCGGTTGGCCGAGTCATAAGTATAACATTATTGCTCTCTCACAGACGTTTCGTTCAATATGCATGAAAACATGTTAGGAGAGTGCGTGCGTGTGTGATAGACGTGATGACGTCACATGAGTCACTAGTATTCACGTCGCTAGGCCTAGTGAGAGCATTAAAGTTATTACTCTCTCTAAGACGTTTCGTTTGATATACATGAAGGCAGGCTACAGAGTGCTTGCGTGGGTGTCAGGCATGATGACGTCACGCCAGTCACTAGTGATGACGTCACTGGGCCTTGTGACAGCGTTCAAGTTATTACTCTCTCTAAGACGTTTCGTTTGATATACATGAAGGCAGGTTACAGAGTGCTTGCGTGGGTGTCAGGCATAATGACGTCACGCCAGTCACTATTGATGACGTCACTGGGCCTTGTGACAGCGTTCAAGTTATTACTCTTTCTAAGACGTTTCGTTCGATATACATGAAGGCAGGTTACAGAGTGCTTGCGTGGGTGTCAGGCATGATGACGTCATGCCAGTCACTAGTGATGATGTCACTGGGCCTTGTGACAGTTTCAAGTTATTACTCTCTCAAAGACATTTCGTTTGATATGCATGAAGACAGGTTAGGACACCGCGTGCGTGTGTGATAGGTGTGATGATGTCACGCCAGTCACTAGTGATGACGTCACTGGGCCTTGTGACAGCGTTCAAGTTATTACTCTCTCAAAGACATTTCGTTTGATATGCATGAAGACAGCTTAGGACACCGCGTGCGTGGGTGTCAGGCGTGATGACGTCACGTCAGTCACTAGTGATGACGTCACTGGGCCTTGTGACAGCGTTCAAGTTATTACTCTCTCAAAGACATTTCGTTTGATATGCATGAAGACAGGTTTGGACACTGCGTGCGTTTGTGATAGGCGTGATGACGTCACGCCAGTCACTAGTGATGACGTCACTGGGCCTTGTGACAGCGTTCAAGTTATTACTCTCCCAAAGACATTTCGTTTGATATGCATGAAGACAGGTTTGGACACTGCGTGCGTGGGTGTCAGCCGTGATGACGTCACGCCAGTCACTAGTGATGACGTCACTGGGCCTTGTGACAGCGTTCAAGTTATTACTCTCTCAAAGACATTTCGCTTGATATGCATGAAGACAGGTTTGGACACTGCGTGCGTGGGTGTCAGGCATGATGACGTCACGCCAGTCACTAGTGATGACGTCACTGGGCCTTGTGACAGCGTTCAAGTTATTACTCTCTCAAAGACGTTTCGTTTGATATGCATGAAGACAGGTTTGGACACTGCGTGTGCGTGTGATAGGCGTAATGACGTCACGTGAGTCACTAGTGATGACGTCACGCGGCCTAGTGCCAGCATTCAAGTTATTACCCTTTCAAAGACGTTTTGTTTGATATGCATGAAGGCACATTATAGAGTGCTTGCGTGAGTCTTAGGCGAGATGACGTCACGCCAGTCAATAGTGATGACGTCACTAGGCCTTGTGACAGCGTTCAAGTTATTACTCTCTCAAACACGTTTCATTTGATATGTATGAACTCAGGTTAGACGCTGCGTGCGTGGGTGTCAAACGCGATGACGTCACACGAGTCACTAGTGATCACGTCACTCTGCCGATTGACAGCGTTCAATTTATTAGCCTCTCGAAGACGTTTCGTTTGGTATACATGATGGCAGGTTAGACATTGCGTGCGTGGGTGATAGGCGTGATGACGTCACCTAAATCAAAGTGATCAAGTGAGTTGGCCGAGTCATAGGTAACACGTTATCGATCTCTCAAAGACGTTTCGTTTGGTATGCATGTCGGCAGGCGAGTAAATAACGTGCGCGGGTGATATTTGTGATGACGTCCTCTGAGCAACTGGTTATCAGGTGACTTGGCCGAGTTTTAGGTATCAAAATCCCGCCCTTTCAAAGACGTTTCATTTGATATGCATGACGGAAGGTTAAGACAGTGTGTGCGTGGGTGATATGCGTGAGGAAGTCACCTAAGTCACTCGTGATGAGATCATTGGCCTGGTTAATAAGTATCAAGTTATTACTGTGTGGACGGCGTTGCCTTTGATATGCATGTCGAAGGTGTGAACAGTGCTTACGCGGGTGATAGGCGTGATAAAGTCGCGCGAGTCACATTGTGTCACGAGTGACTCATTCATGGCTTTTCCCTGTTAAATTCACTCCAAAGCTATTCACTCCACGCATTCCCGAAAATTCTGGGTCGTTTTGAAGTCACAATGTCATCAGGATTAAATTCACTGGCGTCCGGATTAAATCGGCTGGCGGTTGGATTAATTTCAGTGGCACTTGGATTAAAATGAATGGCACCTGGATTAATTTCAGTGGCGGCTGGATTAAATTGACTGGCGCCTAGATTAATTTGGCTGGCGCTTGGATTAAATTGAGCGGGAAAACCTGTAGTAGTAATATGTGTCAAAATGAAATTAATATTTCACCAAGTGCTAATTAACTGACTAGTAGTGATTATTGCAACTTCGGTAATGTCTCCTGCCACAAGTAAAGCTGTGCCGTAAAAGAAGGCACTGCAATCTCCTCTGCATTGCTTTTAAGTACGTTAGCTCTTTCTTCCCGTTTGAACTAGGTGGTAAAAGTGTGGAGTATTTTCAGCAGAACCAGCTAAGGCATCATTATGCCCACATGGCTGCAACCTCCCCTTCTTTTATTACATCATGTAGTGCAGAATGATTCAGTGCTATCCTTGTATACATCTGGTGTAAAGTGCAAATGATGTAAAACCTCAATGCACATATTGTCGAACCACTCTAAGTACTACGTTTATCGACCTTAATGTGTAATGGTTAATGTAGGGGGTTTATCGTAACAGTGCAGAACTAGGCAAGCCAAAGGGGAAGAAAATGTTTCCACGGTAACATAACTTTGTTGGAGTCCTTAATGTATGTCCCTGCATGCTGTCTTTATGAAATTACACATGTTGGCACGTTATTTAAGAAAATCTTTTTATGCAGTAAGCCACACGGCAACAAGTAAAGTTTAAGTCTCTATTTTCGCGTGCTTTTACAAATCCTTGTTGAAGCAGATCTCGTCAGCTTATGGTATTGCAAACAAGGAATGCTCATGTGGTTCACACACTCAAAATTATTTGAGCAAGACTTCACAGCACACCCATCAGATATTAGCATTTGTTTAATGAATTCTGCAATAGCAATGCTTTTGCATGATTTTTAATGAAACTGCTTCTGTGTACTTCGTTAATCATCTGAGGCCCTCTTCTTGCTGCAAAATTCTGGCTCCTTCAAATTGCACTTACAATCAACTGAAAAACAGGACATTTTTAAAATAAAAATTTGAATTCACTTCATGTCTTGGGCAATTTCATCACCTTTTTTCCTGGTTGATGATCCTTCAGATTTGCCCCACTGTGTCTCACATCAGGAGATACTACAACGGTCATAGGACCCTTTGTGAAAAATTTCAAATGGGCTGTCTTGCACTGAACGGAAATTTCGGCCTAGGCAAGTATTATACTAGATGGGTTCGATTATGACATTGTCATCATCAAACCCAACCAAGATTAGTTCCTGAACAAGCAAAAATAGCAAGCAACAAGGTTACTGTGGCCTGAAAACAGGAACTTGTCTGTCAGTTTGTACTTTAACTTCTCAACACAGCATTTGTGGCTGTGTTGGGGAGTAAAAGTGGCCCCTAACCAGGTTTTTGCATATAGTGTTTTACAAGGTCTTGAAGTGCGCAGGCTTGCTTTAATGTTGTAGGTGCGATACTACTTGATGCACTTGCCACCTTTTCTAAACATTTGTATTTTCAGATGTACTACCATCCCTGTCCCTTTTTCCTTTACTGTCCGGAAACTGTCACATGCTTACTGTAATGCAGTTTCTTGCAGGTCCAGAACCTCCTAACTGCCACGGTTTATTGTGGGTTAGGAATGTACAATGTAAGCCATAGAGAGCTGTTGCCAATGTGTCCCTAACTTGCAGGATGCATTCATAAAGATAGCAAGAAACGAAGGCGTCACCTCTCTATGGAGTGGCTTGCCTCCAACCTTGTGAGTTATTAGTTGATGCAGGTCTTCTGTAGTTGTCTTACCGAGCTACCGTCTGTGCCTTAAAATCTGAATAATTGCTGATCTTTCTTTTTATATATTTCTTCTTGCATTGATTAGATTTCGAAATAGTACTTGCATTGTTTTAATAATGAATAGCACAGTAATTTTATTAAGAGCTTGCAGACATGATTTATAAGTACTTCTGTGATGTAGTTAACCAGAACTTGGGTTTGCAGTTACACAATGGCTCGCTCGCACAGTCTCTCGCCCTTGTTGCTTCAAGGAATTGATTTATTTAGTGCACCAATATAACAAACATTCATTTCAGGAAAGGTGCTCACATTTTATTGGGCGAATGTGGCAATTCTTAGAATTTTTATATGTTTATCCCTCTTTGTTTTGCAAACTCTGGAAAGAAGTTCATCGCAGTTTAATTGGGGATTTTCATACCCTCTAGTGTAAAAATAATCTGTGCATGAATTCAAAGCTTTTTTCATTTCTTCATGCCATGACATATTTCTCTTAGTCTCGTGAAAGAGTTGCACATTTATGTCCACATATTGGCTTTTTCTTGGCAGATCTGGGAAATTCGATGCCCCAGAGAGCATTAACACTTGCTTTAGTTTTGAAACATCCGTTTTACTTTTGCTTACCTCCTTTTCAGTAAGAAAGCAGCAGCAATGCTGTTACACCCACTTAAAAGCAAATAAATATGATAGTCTACCTACTGTCATATCTAGTGTGCCAAGTTTCACTGTCTACTTTAAGTGGGTTCAGCTTACATTTGCTTTTTTCTTTTGCGCTGGCTTTAGATTTCTTGCTTACGTATGCTTGAATGCTGCCAAACTGTGTGATCATTATCCATTTTAGGGATCGTGTGTTGTAACTGACAGCTTACAACATTCTTTTAAACAGGGTAATGGCTGTGCCAGCCACTGTCATCTACTTCACAGTCTATGACCAGATTCGAGAGTTCTTTTCTACCCACCTTTCTGGACACAAGACCGTTTGGGCCCCTGCCCTGTCAGGTGGCCTTGCAAGAGGTACGGCTTCATGATGTTAACTGTGAAGGCTCTCGTTGCTCTTTGGCCAACCTTTTAGTGTATTGAAGAAAAAATCTATTGAATCTTTTTGTCAGTGAAAAATTAGGCTTACAAAATTTAGCGGCTGCCTCTGAGTTTGCACGTCGATTTTTAGGAACATTTTCCGACTCTTACTATAAGAATCCGCCCAGGAAATGTTTCAAGTATTACCTTTGTATTAGCCACATCGTTAATGTCCAAGCAGGCTGGCAGTTTGGTATGGGCTGTATGGTACGAGAATTGTGAATCTTTCTCCCTCTTTTTTTTTTCTTTTCCCCGGAAGCAACACCGCGCAGCTGTGCCAAGTTTTTCGTGCTCCTGTTAGCGAAAAATTCAGCTTCTGAAATTTAGCGGTTGCCTCCGGCACGTTGCTGTCCACCGAACAATAACTTGGCGGATGGTGAAGGTGCCTGCTGTAGATGTGTGCCACTGGATTTTTGAAGCTTGGGGTGAGGTCATTTAAGATGGTGCGAAAAAGCTTCAAAGTCACAGCAAAAATCTTGTTAAAAATTCAGTGGAATGGAGGAAAACCCTTCTGTGACACAGAGGCAAGGTTGAGGAATAAAATTTGTGCACCTATGTAAAAGTGACATGTTCTTTTCCACTTCACCGAGTACAAGTAAGTAGTGTATAGTTCAATAAAGGCAATTAGCACTGAAAAGGTGTAAAAAAAGCGGCGTGTTTTCATCCCCATAGTGGTTGCACCTGCAATTCTGAACCCAAATCATAAAAGGTGGCCATTACACAAATATATGCAATACGTTATTATTGCTGCCTGTTGCTGACATTGCCAGGCTGTTGAAGCTTGGGACAGCAGGGGTGCCCAGAGCGGTTAATTGTTAACAATAAGGCCGTGAGAAGTAGCTCTTTCTGACCACTCCTAGCCGAGTTGTTTTGTCATCGCCCGCTCTCACCCATGGATCAAGCCACTGCGTATATAGTAACACCGCCCCCATAAAAAAATTTAGGCTGCCTTTTTATCTCTCAAGCTGCTGAATATTGACACACACACATAGTTGCCACATTATCTTACACGCCCATGAATTTTAGCTTTCGATCTACCACACTAAGGCTTGCAAAATTCATGCCCCACTGCTGACCATGCTGATTGTACTGTTGCCCATTCGGGAGGCGTACGCGGGGAGCGGGGGGCTATATGAAAGCAGTAGGTAAAGAGCAATAAATGGGGCTGGAGTGATACCACGGCTTAACAGCCCAGGATATCTGGAGGGAGCACTTGTATCCTGCTGTGGCAAAATAAGGTCGAAAAGTTTTCTGCACGGAGTTCAACTAATGCATTTGCGGAGATTAAAGCATACGTGGCATCCAGTGCCTGTCTAGGGCAGCAGAGCTCTCAGCTTTATGGTGTTTTCAATAATTTAGGCTGAGTAGGGATCATAATGATTCATAATTATGACATTGTGCGTAAGTAAACAATCCGCAACGATGCAACACTGGCCATTTCAAGCACTGCCAGTGACAACTCGCACCCTCACCCTCACTGACTGCCAGTGAGCCTTAAACATAGACGCGTGGATCTTACATTGACATACTATGTTTATCATGGCCCTAAAATTACCCATCACATTGTATTTAGGTATTTGGAATAATCGCATTATGGAAAGCATTCTGTAAATCCTGTGGTTTCTGGACTTAAATTCAAGCCTGGTTAGGCAGTTCATACGTCGATTTTTAGCAACATGTTCTACTCTAAAAAAGTGAGCCATGTACACTACAGTGAATACCTGCACACTACAAATTTTGTATCTTTGTGACTATATTTGATTCACTTGTAAATCATACTGACAGCACTGGTTTTAATGAATTTGCTATTATAAACTAGTTTACTTCAGATGAAATACTCTGCAACATTTTTTGAGTGGCACATCTTGTGCTTTGTGTTAACTTAAAGGGGCCCTGCAACACTTTTTCAGCGTAATCAGAAAATGCTGCCGACTGGTAGTAGAGGCTCCCGACAGCACGCGAGCCAAATAATATAGCCCAGCACGCGGCCTGGAATTCACAATAAATTATCAAAATCAGCCAGAAATTTATTTCTCTTCTCTCGACAAACCACACAATAAGCCCAAAAATCACTTGTAGTAAGCCCATCTATCAGCCATTGGCTGATTTGATCATGGTGCGCTCGCTGGTTACAGAGATTGCCGCAAAAATCTGTAACTTGTCCATGCGTGTGTGCGCAATCGCACTGAAAAAGTTACGTATTCGAAGAAAAAAAATGAAAAAGTGCTCATGGTCACAAGGCGCACCTGATGTTTTTTGTTTGCCCCTCCCATTCCTCCCTGCTTAGCTTCCAGCGCTTTCATCTGCATGAGAGAAGAGATAATGCGATTGCAGAATGTGACAAATTTTTGTAACTCCGCTCGTACTGGATGGATTCTTAAAATTTTTGCGGCGTTGAATTTGCGAGACAATACGCTTTTCCAGTGAATTAATTTTATGGTTACTCGGAAAAGTGTTTCAGGGCCCCTTTAAAGAGTAGAAACTTCGACGATATCAAAGAATGTTAAAAGGCAGCTGTGTATAATCTGATTAGGGATGAAATGAAAAATTGTCCACATAATTTTGAGAGACAAGAACAGAGTGATGTGGTATAGATGGAGAGGTTTTACAAGTGCAGCTGATTATTCTAGCTCAGTACATTGAGAACACTTAAATAATGGGACAAGTTGTTAGAATTCACCGCCAGGCATTTTTCTTATGCACTTTGCATTCTTTGTGAAATTATCTTGTAATATTGCATGTGTTGAGTGTGTAACATTCTTTTAACAGGTGTGTTTCACTTTCCTTGCTACAGTGTTTTCTGCCACTGTGATTAGTCCCCTGGAGATGGTTCGAACCAAGATGCAATCCAAGAGGCTTAGCTATCTGGGTTTGTACACTGCTTTTCTGCTTTCTTATCTAAGTGAAAGATGAGTGCTAGAAAGTTAAGACCTTGTTACAGTGAAAGCCGTTACGAGATCAGAACACGGGTCACACGCCATCGTCGCCAGTGTCCAGAACCACCATCGAAAGAAAAACAACTTATTAAATAAAAAAACACTAATGGCACAATAGACCCTTTTCATAATTCACAAGTGCGCTTCTCGGCACTGCATTTTCGCCTTACTAATGGCGGCGCCTTCTTCTTCAAATGGAAACCAGGTCCTAGTTGAACACCCTGGGGCTCATCTATTATACGTAATAATGTTGAGATAGCTAAACCTGCATTATCCATGTTTTAGTGCAAGTAAACTACGCTTGGACACTCCGTTTGCAGAAAGTGACTAGATGCCATTAGTAGGGCAAACTGCAAAGCAGGAAAGCTAGCTTTACAATTATGAAAAGGGTCTATGGGATTCAAACCCGGATCCGCTGCATACCAGCCCGCAATTCTACCACTAAGCCGCACCTGTGCTTGGAACTCATGTTTAAACTGGCCTTAGGCAGGCTTGATGTCAGGAAAGCAATTGCTTTAATAGCCGTTTTGAGTAATTGAGTAATAAGCCGTTTTAGAACATAAAAGGAACGTCCAGGCGTCACACAATGTAAATTTCATAACAGGTTGGTCGTCAAATGCTTCAACCTATTAGAAAAATTGTTATTGATCACCTATTAACTGTGGCACATACCCACTTCACGCATAATTTTTCATCGTCGTCAGCCATTGCATAAAAAAATGTATAAAATATTCAACAAGTGTGTGGCAGATGACACGCTTCTCCAAAGAAGGACGATATCATAGTGAATGCTGGCCTACTACACGAAAATTATGAGCATTGTGCTTGTAGCAGTTGCCCAAAGGCTCTGAAAGGCCGCTGTTCTAGCTTTCGCTGTGAAAGCTGCGTGTCCGTGCAGACTTGGAGCTTTTTAATAAAGTTGAAGATAATTTGAATAGACAGGCTTCAGCACCTAAGTATTATTAATAATGTAATGCTTTTGTATGAACCTCATTGGCTGGCATGCTTCTAAAAAGTGTTCTCGAGTAGCAGTTCTTAGTGTGTTCTGTTCTAGCAATCCAGCTGAACAGCATTGCCTTAGTGGAGAACTAAGTCCTGTTGTTATGCAAAATAGCTATTGTTATCTGTCGTGGTTCACATGCTGTAGCTGTCCAATGGCATTTTCTAGTGGTTATCTAAAAGGAAAAAGGAAAAGAAAGAAAATGTAGAGCTCTGTGCTCTAAAAATTCATCCCTTATGGCCACGCTGTAGTAGTGACAAAAAGCAAAAATTATGATGCATTTTACATTTATAATTAAGCACCACTGATATTGTAAGTAAACCAAAAGTCAGTTACAGGGGCCTTTCTCGTGATTTTATGAGTAAATTTGGCTTATATGCGGTTACATTAGTGTTCATACTATGCAGCTTTCCAGTGAGATCAATATTGAGGAAGTTTGATATGGCAGCGTCTCAAGCATTCACAAATCGACACACTTTTACATGCCGATACCGCTCCCTAATGCCAAAATGCATGCCCACCAACTCTTCCGATTTTTCAGGAGATCTCGAAATTCTTATCGATCCTCACACTTGTACAAAGTAGCCATAAACCTCCCGAAAATCTGATATATCTCCACCATGAAAAACGTGCATCATGCAGGATAACTCATGCAGCGATCACCATGGCACTCATAAGAGCTAGGTAGCTAAGTAAAGCCAGTTTTAATTGAAATCCATTGTGTTTAGTACTAAAATAATTTGCTTTCTATTGAAATGTGTTGAGGAGAATGCTTAAAGGGAGGGACATTATAGGCAACTATTAAGTCTATGTTGATTGTTGATAAAGCAGTTCAGAAACCTCGTAGTGCTGCATTTGTGCCAAAGAAGTGCTTATTTTGTAATAAAATGATGATTTAGTGGTCCACATCACGTCAGCGCACTTCAAATCACCCTCCTGAAAACGGTCTTTCGGATGTCATTGTTGCTGTGCCCAAAGTTGCCTGCCTTTACTGTGCGGCCGCCGACACTAGGAGCAGCAGAGCAAAAGTAGCAGGAACTACAGCAGCAACAACGGCCATTGAACAATTTTCTGCTTGCTTGGTTCAACTGGGCCCCGCTGAATGGCACCACCTGTTCAGCCTAACTAGTCCGAAACAGCATTTTTGAACCACTTGCTCCATTCCCCGAAGTAACTCCCAGGCGGTTCTTTTTTTACGAATGAAGCATAAACAGACAAGCAGCATTTTATTATGTGTTCTAATGAATGGAAGGCTTTTTTTTTTACTACAGCTAGTTTGATTACCAGTAATTAATTGTATTGGACGCTATCACTGCGACCATTTCAAAAATTTTCCCCTGGTGGTGCGTGAGGGATCGTACATTTACCTTAATTTCTCGATTAGTACAGCACTGCTCTTGATAATGTTGTTTTAGACATTCCCAGACACTTATCTTTTACTCTGACAAGGTTTGTTATTTGCCTTTAGTGGTCCCTTGAACGTGAGCGTCTGAAACGCATTGCATATCTTGCTTTTCTTACTCAGCAAAATTTTTGCTGCTGAGATAAATGGCCCAGTTGAAAGATTGGGTGCTGAAATGTATTGACACAACCTTCATTTCGCCAGAGATTACAGAAAACAATGAATTTAATGCATTTTTTGCAAATTGGCACGTCTGGTGGTCGTGCAGTGAAATGTGCAAGAAGTTACGCCACAGCTGCCGGTTACTGACACGCCTACTGTGCTCGCTGCAAAATCGCTTACTAATCGACATCGCAAGCAACCACCGCAGCTGCCCCAGTGAACACTGTGCCCCAGCCACCCGCTTTTGCGTATCTTTCTCAAAACGTGTTCTCAACAGGCAGGTACCGGCAGTCAACAACGACATAGTCGCACTGTAGCTCTCGGCCGTATATTTGCTTTTTCAAGAAGAGCTTGTGTAGTCGTCTACAAATTTGCCGTTTGTGTTGTGCGCTGCTCTGACCTAGAGTGTGCTAAAAGCAGCATTGGGAGAGCAAAACCGTGTCATACTTTTCCGACAGCTAAAGCTTCGAAGAATATGGATTAACAATACGTGCACAGGGCAGCAAACGTGGGTGCCTTCACAGCTTTACTTTTTGTGTTCCCAACATTTCAAGGATAGTGACAGAGGGACGAGCCCCGCGTTGTTGCTGAAGTTCGGCAAGTCAGCGAAACAACAGTGCCTAAAGCCGGTGCTGTTCCCTCCATTTTCTCCAGAAAGCGGAAGGGTCATACGCATGTGGTTGTATTTGGCGCATACATTTTGGGGGCCTTTTAAACTCGGGAGTCGCAGTCACCACTGGTGGAACAACTTTCAAGGCCGAGACAGACGGTACGATTTTTCACACAAATACAGTCGATCTCGGGTATGTCGAACTTTAAGGGGATCGCAAAATTCTGGCTCTACAATTCGAAATACAAAATATGCTACAAAATGTATCTACAATTCGAAATACAAAATATGCATAGTTAAGGCTTAAAGCATTTCAGGCCTTGGAAATTGTTACAGATGCCAGCATAATGATTCGCTCACAGTTTAATTAAGAACAAGGGGTGAACTGCAAATTACCGCACTTTATTTCGCATGAAAGTAGTCCGTGAACTTGTATTGCTTCTTGTGCCCCATCAAGTTTGTCATCCTCAGTATCACTGAAGCATTTCAAATAACCGAATTCAGGTTCCTTCGGCCACAACAGCATTGATTGATGCAGAACGCTGATGCAAGCCTTGTAGCGCGGCAAAAGATTCGTTAGCGGTAGCAGCAAAGATGTCGGCATATTCATAACCGCACGGGTACACTTCACCGGCACCGGCAGCCATGATCTCAGCATCAATGCTCTCAGAAACAGCTACGTTGTCATCTGCACTGATTAAGTCACTCACTCTCCGAGGTTGTGTCCAGAAAGGTTGATACGTGAGGATTCACTGAGACACCGTACGCTATTGTGAGCCGTTGTGACGCACTCGAAGTCGTCACCTGGGCCACAAGGAAAGGTTACAACGGTGCTGTGCTTGACGTCGCTCTAAGCGCCAGTCATAATTTTTATCGTTACGTGCGGGTTTACGTCCGAATGAGGATTTATTTGGAAATCGGCTAGAAGTACACAGGTCCACAATGCACAAAAGGCAACGCCGAGCCATGATGCCGACTTCCCACCACCGACATGTTAGCGATGTCGATGTCACTTGTGGGTTTGTAGCTAGCAGCCACTGCTTTCAGCTGCTTTGATGTGAAGGGGCAGAAAAAACTTGTCCTCCGAGACTTGCATTTTAAAACCGAAAACACTAAAAATACGTCACGAGGTTGCACATCTCGAAAGTCATGCTTTTCAGGCTCGCATGCAGTTGTGTGCTAATAAACAAGGGAGGTAATGCAAACATTGCAACAAGATCGGCGCGTCAATTTGCATTCTCATTTTGGTGCCCTCTGCAGTTGGTCCTTTGATCATGAAGACTATGCCAGTGCGTTAGGACCCCTGCTGATCGTGCATCCAACATACCAGTGTAAAGCCCCTGAAACTTCGCAAAGTAGCGAGAACTCTTCTCCTCTGCTCTCGTTTCTCCTCGGTCTCCTCTTCTTTGCACACGCATTTCAGTTGTGGTGCCACCTGTCTTGCTCCTGCGTTCGATATTGAGCTGACATATGAAGGCTACTGTGTTGATATGAGAGCAGACTTAATTTGTATAAAAGTGAGCCGACATAAGCTTAATAGAAAATTCTTAAGCTGGGTAGGTAAGATGAGAAGTCGGCAGGAGCTCATTCAGACTTACTCATGAAATAAACCTCACCCTTGGGGCTCACTTAGACTCATACTCACCCAAGTTTTCCTCAATCGGGCTTACTCAGATTCATACTCTTGGCTATATCTGAGTTGAAGCGAGTATGAGTGAGTAGACTCGTGAGTGAGTTTGTTGACGTATGGTGGGTAGTGACTCTTTGATAGAGCAGTAAGACTCATTAGAACCACCGCATGACGAATGTTTGGTTATACGCTCATATCTTACAATCGGAAGTAGTTTCAAATTTGTAGAGCACTTGAGGGCCCCATCACGGAGTCAGTCTACTCATTAACAAAGACTATCGGGTAACTGCGAGAGCCAGTGATGTCACTAGCCAGTTTCTGCTATGTTGTCACTGCTGTTGTCTAGTCTGCTGTGTTGAGCGCTGAGAGTGCTTGTTGCTTATCTAGTTTCTTATCTACCATGGAGATGGATGGAGTGCAAAAATAAGTCAGAAAAGCAAGATTCATGTCGCGAGTCCCGCTGATGGCTGCGATCTGGTTATTCTGGTTATTAGGTGAAAGATAAAAGTGCCAAACCAGAAGCGATGCAGGCCACATGCCGACATGACAGTAGTTTTACTTTGGTTAGACAATTGTATAAAAATAAATGAGTAGAAAAAGGAATCATTGGCACAATAGATTGTAAAATATTTTGACAAAAGGTCATTGAAAGTATAAAGCTTGCTCAAATGATTTGGATTTGTGCAAAAAAATCTTTTCTTTTGAATATTATTAGCCGCTAGTCGTGGAATTCCTGAATATTTAGCATCCACCAGGCATAGTAGAAAATTTCGTAAGCTTTTGGGTTGTACACTGCACTCCTAGTCACTGTGCTTGCTGTTCATAGATTTTCCTGGCATCGGGCACCTTAAAGGTCCACTCACCAGGTCCCACACCAAATTTTAGTTAGACCGTGGAAGTTGTCGGATGTCCGATGAGGAACATTTTGCCACAAAATTTTTTTGAATCGGTTCATTACGAGCTGAGAAAACTTTTTTTTTTTTGAAGCGGCGCTAAACGAGGATGGGAGGAAGTGAGCTCGAAACCCCTGCCGCTCCTCCGCGTAGTTTTCGCAAGCCAAATCTCTTCCCTACCCTCTCCAGCATCCGACCAACAGGTCAGGTGCGCATGACATGCCTGAACAAGCCCAATCCCGGTGCAAGCGAGCGGCGTTTTTTTTTTTTGTGGGATCTGTGGGATCGTTTGGAAACGCTGGCTTCGACGAGGTAGAATAGATGAGCACGACGACTGCGCGAATGTGTAGGAGCGTTCCACGACTGTCGTCTGCTCGATGCGCTGACTGCAGGGACACGAATGCATGCCAAACGCCGGCACATTAGCCCCTTATCTCGTTGCAGTTCACGAGGAAAAAATGAAAAAAATAACGCTGACATTCCCTCATTGCATCTCATTATTTATCTAGAGATTTATTAATCTCTTCAAGTAACAAATATCGTATTCACTCGATTCTACCGCGCCCTCGATTGCAAAGCACACCCGGTTTCCACGACAAAAAAAAAAAGGGTAAGACATCGATTGCAACGCGCACCCATTTTTCTCGTTGGCCCGCACAATCACACCACTTGGGAAAACGACTCCTTTCGGGAGTCTCCTCCATTTAAATATGAGGTACGGGGCCTATCCGACGTGCAAGGGAGCATTGCCGTCACTCTAGTTTTACCGTGGCCCGATGTCAGCACGCGAACTTGCTTCGCCCCCTTCTTCTCGACGGTTGTGGTGCCAGGCATGTCGAAGTAAAGAGGCGTCTGATCGGCATTCCCGATTTGCCCAAGCAGGTAGTTCGTGCCGCAAGTTTAGGATGAACCTCTGAAAACTGTGCTTTTCTTCGTACTCCTCCGGCAACTTTTGGCATATGCCCGTTCGCCTTCGGAGGGAAAAGCCTTTCCTCTTCATAAAGTTAGTTAGCCAGCACATGCTCGCTTTAAACTGGCTCCGCATTAGCCCTTTTTCTAAGGCTAACTGGGTAGCCTGCACTTGGAGCAGTTCTGTCGTCACAGGCCGCTGTGCTGCTCACTGCTCAATCACATACTCGCCGAGCAGCTCTTCAATTTGCAGAAACCAACCCTGCTGTGGTCCACTGAAGCCTTCGCGTGAATCTTTACTGTCCACAATATTCTGCTTTTGCTTCTGCCAGTCCCGCACGCACGTTTCGGGAACTCCGAACGACCGGGATGCGGCCCGATTTCCGTCCGTTTCGGCACACACGATGACTTTTCTTTTAAAAGCGGCATCGTGGTGCACTCGTCGAGTTTTTGGAGTCGGCCCTTCCATGCCGTCGATGCTAATGCACTACAAGATGACGAACTCCTCAATACACGTACGAAATGCCGCACATGGGAAACACATAGGCAGAAATGGCCGACGCACGTAGGGGGCGGCCATTTTAGAAATGCCGATGGCAATCAAATGACCGTATTCATTTTTTTTCGTACTCGATTCTAACGTGCATGCGATTTATGAACTCTCTTAACCGGAAAAAAGGTGCGCCTTAGATTCGAGTAATTACGGTACATAAACTACGCATGTCGTGTCAAACAATTTTCGTCATGTCACGTGCCACTGTTTGCAACGTAAGAGCATAGTCGTCTATGTAGAGGACCAACGTCACTGCCTTGCCGTGTACGTAAGGCCGTTCATATGCGCACATCATGCCCTCATTCTCTGGGCGCGCACCCGCAAAAGGAAGAGGGAGCAGCGTTCATCTTAAAATTTGACCCATTTCCGCTGCACGTAGCGTTGCAAATTTTGACAGACAAGATCGTGAACGCCTCATCTACGCATTGTGCTTGTTAGCTCAAAATTGTAAAGCCTTGTGAGTGGTCCTTTAAGTTCTAATTGCGATAGCAATTATATGGACACTCTTGGCTGGATTTTGTCGCCGGCGTCGGCGTTGGCATCGATGTCATGCACCGTATATGTAGACGGATGTATATATATGAAAACACAAGAAAGAAAAACAAAAACAGAAAAAAGCACTCCTGCGCGTGGAGTCGAACGTGGGACTTCTGCTTCGTGAAAGCGAGGCATTAACCACTGAGCCACTCGGGAGAATGTTCTTTACCATTCAAACGGCAAGGTATTTATATCTACCACTTACCGCTGCTGTGTTTTGGGCATTACCAGAAAGATGGCGCAATGAGCACACATCCTGCAGCAGCGCGCGCTCTAATCTCCTACGCGTACTTTGCCCAGCTTAGAGAAGGGGGGAGCGACGCTTCCTCGCGCGCCCTTCTCTCACGGTGGCGAGGAGTGGAGGATCCTACGCCTTGTCTGGTCTCGGTCTTTATGTGGAACGATTCTGCTGTAGTTACCAGGTGCACAAAGGTCACTGCAATCATTGCAGTCTCCGTTCACGAAAAGTGTGCACTTTTCAGACACAGAGAAGTAACAAATGAGACGCTTATTTGCGTGTATCCGTACCTGTGTGTACATTTCATGTGTAATTTATACGCGAGAAACACGGGGCATGTTTTCATCTGCTTTCTATTCTGCGCGTGACCTTTCAAATTGCTGCTATCGCGTTCATTGCTTTGCCTTTGCGGTAAAGCTGTGACTTTTTGTATTTCACTGTGCGTTATTTTCTCGATTCTTTTTCTCTATTCGCAGAAATAGGACAAGCTGTGAAGAGCCTTGTCAAGACAAGGGGTGTACTATCTCTGTACGTAGGCCTGGGACCGACCCTCCTGAGAGATGTCCCTTTCTCTTGTAAGTATTGCATTAGAAATACAATGCAGGAATAATGGCCTCTCCCTATAGTGTCTTCAGATATTAGGATAATTTCGTGGTGTCTGCTTTGCCAAAGCCATATATGGCAATCTGATCCAAGTATATTTCTTAACTCATGTCTCATGGGACAAATACAGTTAAACCTCGTTATGGCGACGTGGGTTTTAATGAAATAATAAATATAACGTAATTCCCCTTGAAAATCCCTATAAAAACCAATGTATTCAACTCCTCATTTTAACGAGGTAAAATTTGCTAGTTATGGGATATAACGAACAAATCTCCAGCAACACGCGCAAAGCTGAGGCGCACCAAACGCATGCTGTTTTTGGAGGAGAGGGTGTTGCACGGGCATTGCACTGACAGCCGAAGACTCCACAACTCCGCGAACGTCTCGCCCCTTTTCGTTTCTTTTGTGTCTTCTTTATATTCCTCTTTCCTTCTTCACGGCATTGGGCCATGCTCCCCAACAGGCTGCAGTGAAGAACACCCTTTCCACTCTAACCTCTCTTTCTATGGGCCAACGAGCCCACTCACAACTTCCCCTCAGTAAGAAGCATGGCTGCAGCACACCCGCCTGCAACCACTGCAAGTGTTGTCACTCGCCGACATTAGCCGGGTTGTCTTTGTGTGCATGTTTTTTTTTTAGTACTTCTGCCCTATTTTTGTCATGCTGTGCTCGTAATTCCAGCAACATGAATGTGCCAGGCGAGAAGCAAAAGCGTATAACGCTAGATCAGGAGGTGGCTATGATAAAAGCCATCGAGGCGGGAACAAAGAAAACTTAGAAAAGTAAAGTGGCAAGAGACTTTGAGGTGTCGACAAGTACACTGTCCACGATCTTGAGCAAGCAGGAGTCCATCGTCGACGCTGTTGTGTGGCGTGAAAGGAAACGTTAAGAGGATAAGGACTGCTGCCTTTGAAGCGGTCGAAAGGGCCATTTTTAAGTGGTTTTTGGACACGTGGGCCATGAATCTGCCGGTGAGCGGTGCCATGCTACAAACAGAAGCAAGGGACTTCGCCTGCATCACGGGCTATGACAACTTCGTTGCAAGTTGGGCTTGGCTCCAACGTTTCAAGGAGCGCCACGACATCGTCAGGAGAGTGGTCTGCGGCAAATCACAATCTGTCGACGAAGCAGAGGCTACGAAGTGGGCAAAAGATAACATCGGGTGGCTGCTGGAAAAATACTGCGCAGAGGACATCTTTAACACGGACAAAACTGCTCTCTTTTTCAAGATGTTGCCGCACAAGACTAGTTCTCGGAGGTGAGCCGTGCCATGGCGGCAAACAAAGTACGCTGCGGATCACTGCGCTACTTTGTGCCAACATGACTGGTTCCGAGAAGCTGCCAATTTTCATAACTGGCAAAAGTACATCCTCCCGCTGTTTTAAGGAGAAGCAGCTTCCAGTCAAGTACACGGCCAATCGCAAAGTTTGGATGACCAGGGAGACTTTCGCAAAAAGCCTTTTGGAATGCAACTGGAAGCTGGCAAAGGCGAACCGCAAGGTGGGCCTTGTTTTCGATAACTGCACCGCCCACCACACCGCTGCCGCGCTCCATTACATCGAGCTGCTGTTCCTCCCTGCCAACTGCACAGCAAAAATACAGCCGCTTGACCAAGGCGTGATTATGTCACTGAAGGCAGGTTACCGCAAGCATGTGATTGATAGGCTTCTACTCAACATGAGATTGAAGCGGGACACGAATGTTGACTTGTACCTTGCTCTCAAAATGCTTCGAGCAGCGTGGATGAGTGTGACGGCGACCACGATTGCAAATTGCTTTTGACACGCTTCATATGCCGCCGCACCAGATGCCAGCGATGAGCCATCATTAGATGAGCCTGCTGCGCCGGACGGTTTCGCCATATCGGACGAAGTCTCCGCATCATAGACGGCACTTCATGGAGCCGGTGTCGTGCCTGACAGTGAGTCGTTCTGCGACAACCGTATAAACCGGAATATAAGTCGAGATATTTTCAATAAAACATTAACCTAAAGTCGCCCCTCGTCTTATATAGCGGTGTCTAGCCGAAAGTGCACCGCTGCCTCACATGTGCCCTGCATCCATGTGCTTGAGAAAGCCGGACACGGCCCTGACCGCATCCAAATCCAATCGCAGGCTGTTTTTTTTTATGTCTGTTTTCCTTGTGTTTGTGATTTGCTTCCGATTTGTTCAGAGTTTTCACTCCGCTTGAAATTGCGCTGCATTTTTAGTGGTATTTTTTTTTTCGTTCAGTCAATATGAGTAACAGTACGAGGAGGCAGTACTCAGCTGTGTTTAAACTAAATGTTGTTGAGTTCCCAGAAGCGAACGGGAATATGGCTGCTCAGCGCCGCTTTGGTGTATCGGAAAAAAAGTGCGCTATTGGAGGGCACAGAAAGAGAAGCTGCAGATGTGCAATTTTCGAAAAATGACGTTTCGTGCACGAAGTGCCGTTCATCCGCAGCTGGAAGATAAGCTAGCGCACTTTGTGCGGAGAGTTCGTGCGCGCTCGCTGCCAGTCACCGTGGATATCATTCGCAAGAAAGCCGTGGAACTCGCTTGAGAAGCTAGGCTCACAAGAGAAGAGTTTCGGTCACCAAACTCTTGGGTGCGTCGATTTATGTGATGCAAAGGCTTTTCTCTTCGGCGGCGCACATCCATCTCTCAGAAGTTGCCCGAGGAGTTCAAGGACAAGCTTATAACTTTCAGCGCTTCGTGAACCGGCTTCGGGAGCAGAACGACTACATGATGGAACAGATTGGCAATGCTGACATGTCTTCGTCGACCACGATCACGCAACGCGGCGCCAAGGATGTGAAGCTGTTGTCCACTGGCAACGAGCACTCGTGCTTCACCGTCATGCTGGCATGCATGGCAGATGGTAGAAAGCTTCCGCCCTTCATTATTTTCAAACGCAAGATAATGTCCAAGGAAGTGTTCCCGCCTGGTGTTGTCGTTCGCGTCAACAAAAAGGGATACATGGATGAGGCCATGATGCTCAAATGGATAAGAGTAGTGTGGAACCGTCGAGCAAGTGCACTGCTGCGTCTTCGCAGCATGCTGGTGTTGGATGCGTTTCGTGGTCACTTAACTGACGCTGTGAAACGCGCACTCGGCGACAAGAAAACGAACCTCGCCGTGATACCAGGTGGTATGACGTCCACCCTCCAGCGCTCGGCGTTGTGCTGAACAAGCTGTTCAAGGACCGAGTGCGGCTGGAGTACCAAGAGTGAATGTCCGGCGACAACCCAGACACTGACAGGCCGCCTACAGAGGCCTCCGCTTGTGACTGTTTGTGGCTGGGTGCTTTCCGCCTGGCGTTCGTTGCCAGATTCTATGGTGGGAAAGGCTTTCAAGAAATGTTGCTTCAGCAACTCGCTGGATGGCACGGAGGGCGACGCACTGTGGGAGGTGGCCAGCGACAAACTCTCGTCTTCGGAAGACAGTGGTGCTTCGTCGGACGAATAGGATCCAGTTGCGATGGTGGTTGAGGGGAGCTCCGACGATTGGAGTGTGGTGCGCCCAATTCGGGAATAAATGTGGTTCGGCAGTTTTGGGTTGTTTTCCCTTTTTTTTCCTTTTTCGGTAACCTGAACTTGGGGTGTCGACCTATATTCCCACTCGACCTATAGGCCGGTTTATACGGTACGTGAGTGCAGACTCGGAAGTGGTGGCAATCAAACACCTCCCCGATGACAACATTGTGCTCACTCTCAACGATCTGGATGAGATCAGCGACAATGATTCTGTCGACGAACGGGGGACCATCGTGCAGGAGACCAATGTGCCGGCAACGTCAGAGGCATTAAACGCAGTGGACGTACTGTGCCGCTGCTTCAACGCTCACGAGGGTGGAGAAGGTGGCTGGAACATTGCGGCGGTAGCTGAGCAAGCGAAAATCCACATTAGGAAGATACACTAGTGTCCGATTATGGACTTCTTTGCAGCTAAGTCTGTTTGAAGTGCAATTAAATAGGTGCGTGACATTTCCTTTTTATTTACCGAATGCGGTTATTTTGTTGCGTACCACCGTGAAGTGAGATGCTGTTTCGCCCGTGATTTGTTTTGTGTAAGTACAGTGCATAATATTTGCAGTGAATGCCTCCTGCATCTATAAAAAAATATTGGTTGTAACGAGCAAATCGCGGTGGCCCTTCAATTTCGTTATAACAAGGTTTAACTGTAATCTCTGTATGCTGCAGTGCATTCGTACTGCAACTTGGGCTTCAACATGCAAGACATTCTTGACATGTTATAAAATGTTGCGTGTGCACTGACTGCCTCAATGTTGAGGCAATGCATTGAGTGTGTGTTTAATGCATATGGCTTTATGCTCATGCTGATTTCTGTGGACATGCCTTTTTAGTTCAGAACTTCGTTGCCAACTATGGAGTAAGACCAGAAGCACTGATGGATATTGTCAAGCAACAATGTGAAATCAAGTGAACACCTTTGCCATCTTTTTACGCTAACGAGTACTGAAACCAAAGCTGTAGCCATTGCAAATGACGAACCCCTGTGCACTGTCGCCAACTATTAAGGGAAGATACGACTCTTGGGACCCGAAAGTTTGCCCAAAAATTGAATTTTCAAAGTGTCATTTTCATATTCTTTCTACCATTGCACACCTTGTGTGCAAGTTTTTCTTTTAAAATCCTGGGTATTAGCAGCATAACTGTAAATCAAAGATGCGTTGGCAGGCTCCCACCCCTTTAATTTGTTGACAAATTGCACTTATTTCGGCTGCCTGTAACTCTTGAATGGCCCGCTCCAATGCGGCTATTTTAGTATCGTTAAAAAGCTCTTTCGTTTGGCTTTTTTATTGATCGGTCAAGCAACACTGAGCTTGCCACCTTCTCAACTTAAAAAAAAAAAGAAAAAAGTGCCTCCACCTTCCCAAAGGGAATCGAGAGAAAATGCGAATTCATTTCTTGCGCCGAAAGAGGGTACCGTTGCCGTCAGACATTCACCTTCACCGACTTCTGCCATCACCTTGAGAGGCGCCCAGCCAGTGAAAAGTCAAGAGTGAGGAGCGAGGGGACCGGAGAGCGGGGCGCCAGGATTCTCGGCTCGGCGTTGGCGTTTCACAGCAGGGTCTCGAGCACACATTTTCGGATGTTCTTGAAAGGTGTCCAGCCAGCGAAAGGTCAAGAGTGAGGCATGAGCGGACGGGAGAGTGGGGCGCAGGGGGGAGAGAAAGTGAATGGCGAGAGGGGCGGCGAAGCACTGAACTTACCCTCTCCTACACTCTCCCACGCCACATGCTGTGGTTGCTAGGGGCGACCATAAGTGCGTGTGCCCGCAGCTGTTGCTATGGGAGAAGTGAGAGCAGAGAGATGACACCTGCGGACGTGCGAACATTGCCACAGACAACGTCGGATACCTTGGGTAGCCAGACTAAGAAATGCATTTGTATTTAAAAGTAGGCGTAAAACATTGCCATTGGCCACTTCACATCATGAGGCTAAAATGGCGTCGTCTGATTAGCTTAGGGCGCTGCATTTGAAAAGCTGGGTAGTTGATACGCCATTTTGTCTTTGGTTACGATATATGACGAACATACCTAGACGACCCAAAAAGATGCACTCTGTGTATTAGTTCAGCTGAAGGTGAGCCAAAATGAAAGAACGTTCTAACCGCACGACATCACAGATTTCTGCTACCGATCAGAAAGCGACCGTCATTGCTTTGGCACCCGATAATGGCGATGACAGTGATTGCGGTCCTCTGCACAAAAGCATTGTATCGCTCCGCTCTGCAACCGATGAACAAGCGACTCACAATGCCGGCGCATCTAAAATTTCCCATCGTCGGTACAGGTGGCAGTGGTCCGCAAGATAAGGGCATGTCATTGGGCGGCTCTACAGGCGATCAGCAAGCGACCCGCGACGATGCAGCTGACAGCGATCAGCCAGAGAACGATGGCATTCTTTGCGCCGACTCTGGCTGTGTGCGAGTAGACGCTAGAGCTGTCACAAGCAGCGACATAACCTAAGTGAGTGCTCATGAGCAGGTCATGCTTAATCGAGTCAACACCGGCAACGGCACGAAAAACTGCGGTTTTCACCGATGCAAGCGACGTGTCAACAGCTTCTGCCGCGCACACTGCAGCTTCGTATTTGATGGTTGGCTTGGAGATCCTGAATGGGCTTCTGGGTGCTTCCTTATGGTGCAAAGCATGGTGCAAAGTATGTGGAAGGTGTGCGAAAATAGTCATGGGTGACCGCGACTATGGCGTCGCTAAGAAACTGATAAAGTGTGACTGTTGTGGCGAAGTGACGACGGCATGGAACTCACGCAGAGTCAATGGTCGAAAATCGTGCAATGCATTTGAGAAAAACGTTTTATCCTATTTTATGCTATTCTCTACACGTGTGGATAAAATGCTGAATTGGATAAAGTCAGCGCAGAAATTATAATTACCAATCTCTAAGGCTATGTGTTTAGGCAGCACATAATGGTAGTTTTTCAGGTTTAGCCACATGAGTATCCATTGAATGGCTACCATGGCCAAACTGCAAGCCAAGCCAAGTCAAACCACCCTCGGACTCTGCTCAGTGTGTTCGCCACATTTGATATGGCCACGCTTACTAAACGGGCAAGGAAAGGGCAGGTCCACGAGCGCTGCAGCAACAACTAGCCTGACATTGTTCCCTTTTAGCATTTGAGAGTTTGCTTGTCCGTTGTTTCTGCGGCTGAGCCTGATCTGATCTGTGCTTTGTCTCTCGCCCCCTTTTGTGCTGCTTGAAGCCTCATCTACTGAAAAGGCTGTGACTCCACCCGTTGTATCTGTGCCGTCGGTACTAATGAAGAAACGAGGCAACTGCTTGACACAAATGCTGGCGAAAAAAACCGCAAATATTCACCAGATCAGAGGCAGCTAAATTCAGTGTAGCTCGGGATTTTCGATCGAGCTGGGTGATGGTGGTACCGTGTGCCAGGTCGTCAAACCTTTACAGGTGAACAGTGACTCCGATGTAGCCCCACCCACACTGCTTTTTCATTTAGCGCAGGTTGTGACAGTCCTACAACCTATATTGATAGTCAAACACTGGCTGATATACAGGCTTAACTTGGTCATTTTTGATCACGCTTGTGTGCAGACGTGCGGTGACAAGTTTCCCCAGCCAGTGGGCCTATAAAAATGCTTTCTTTTCTTCTCTGCTGGATCACTCTTCAATGGCTCTCACAGAGTCTAAATAAACGGCTGGTGACTGTGTTCAGTAAGCAGCAACCAGTGAATAACATGGGATGTTTGAAAAGTTGTGCATATGTAAAACAACCTTGGTGATTCAAACCAAGTCCAAAACATGGTAAAACACTATTACACCGGCCATACAAAAGCCTTTGTTGTTGCTGCTGTACTGTTGTTTAATGATGCCTATGCTCATACAGTGAAACTTGAAGGAAGTTCAAGAGAACCCAGGAAAAAGTTTGTTAGAATAAAAGCTTGCTGAACTGAAATACTGTATTTACTCGCATAATTTGTGCACATTTCATCTCTATTTTGTGACTCTGAGAAGGGGGTGCACAAATTATGTCGGGATTTCACGAACAGGTACGAAATAGCGTGCAATAGTCATATCGCGCAGTATACACATAAAAAAAGTATGAACGAAAATAAATTGGAGCACCAACAAAGTGCACTTGTTTATTCAACAGAATTAGCTTGTACCAGTCAGAACCGGTCACACGCGGTGGCCGTGGAATTGCTGATCGAGAGGCCTCATTGGGAATAATAATCGCCGCTCCCGCTCTCCGTTTTCACCACTGTCCTGGTCCTCGGTTCCATTCAGCATGTTCGAATTCCCCATTTTCTTGAAACTCTTCTCGACCATGCTGGGAGAAACTGGGTCCGGTGACACGGCGATACCGAAGAACCTGAGCATTTGCACATAAGGCAGAAAACTTATATTAGCAAGCGCACACTCTTCTGCTTTCTCCCATGCTGATCGTGCCGATCATTGCACGTTTAAAAACTTCACGTTGAAGTGCTTGGCCGCGGCTCGGTTCCTGCTCTCGTTGGCAAACTTTATAACAGCAAGCATGAACTTTGCTGTATATATAATTATTATAGCCTATACAATTACGAACCAGATCTTATAGGAATCCAGCGCTACTATATGCTATGTATCCAGAGATCTACGCAACCGCTCAATGCAAAGATTGTCAGGTACGAGCTTCCTTAGAACATATACTATGGGAATGCCAGGGATTAAAACACAGTAATGAGAATGCGGCCTCCACCAACGGCCTCCACGCTGCTCAGTTCAGCCCTGCCGGCCGTGCTGCTTAGTTCAGCCCTGGACGATCAGCTATGGGCAATCCAGATAGATAGATATGTGGGGTTTAACGTCCCAAAACCACTATATGATTATGAGAGACGCCGTAGTGGAGGGCTCCGGAAATTTAGACCGCCTGGGGTTCTTTAACGTGCACCCAAATCTGAGCACACGGGCCTACAACATTTCCGCCTCCATCGGAAATGCAGCCGCCGCAGCCGGGATTCGAACCCGCGCCCTGCGGGTCAGCAGCCGAGTACCTTAGCCACTAGACCACCGCGGCGGGGCTATGGGCAATCCAGCAGGCCGAGGAAGCCGCTAGGAGGCACGACCTTGTAGCCGACACCTAGGCGGGAGCCCAGCCCACTAACACGCCGGATATAAAATAAAGTTTATTCCTTCCTTCCTTCCTATTGCAAAGAAACGAAAAAAAATGCGATGGATGGATGAATGGCAAATCCGAAACTTCCAAAATCAACCTAGTATGCGTTGCAGCATGGATGCAGAGAATGAGGGGGACTGTTGGCGTGACAGGCCCTTGCAAGCCTCGATGCAGAAAGTTGTCAGTGTCGGGACGAGAGCATGTATTCTTATGCTGGTAGAAATGGGGAGATCGAGAAGCAGTTGAGCAGTTCTGGTAATCCATCAGCAGGTTTGAGCGTTCGGGTACGATATTTAAGGGAGTCCAGTTCGGGAGAAATCCTCGGAAGGAAGGAATACGCACTGGCAGCCCGTTTGACTGCTCTCACCTGCTTGGCAAGGCGTACACCCATCCAAAGCGTCCAGAGACCCTACGGCTCTCTCAAGGGTTGCAGAAATAAGCGTCGTTTTCTTCACCTAACCACCACCACCCCTCCAAAGATTCAAAGTCTCTTCTTGCGCAGGCTGGCGAGCTGGGTCAGGCAAGTCGGAGAGCACAAAATATGTCAGAAAATTAATTTTTTTGGTAAAGCTGGTAAAATATTAGGAGTTTGCAAGTTATTTGAGGGCACAAATCATGCAAGTAAATGCAGTAGTTACGTTGCGTATTGTTATCAGGAGCTAAAGAGAACACGAGTTGATAAAATGAAACTTAGGCCTTTATAAATAGACTCTTTGTGGAAATATCTTAAAACAGAACTGCTGCTTACCTTGACAGCTGCCTATAATCTAAATAGTTTTGTACTTGAAATATGCCCTCACGTTCATCTCCCAATAAAAAAAAAAGATTTTCCTGGTTCCTTTGGGCTCCGTTTCATAAGACTCTACGGTATTTGCAATGGGGATGATTTGGATGTCAATTCCTGCTTATTTTAGCATGCTTTTAACAATACAGTACTTTTTTGCTGCACTCGTGCTCTTAGGACCACACAGTGGTCATTATTGAGTCAGATGAGCACAATATCTCATAAATGTTCTGCGACACAATAATCTGCTGGGCAGCTAAGGATTTCACTTTTTCCAGTACATCAATGCTTCTTTAGCTGCAATCATTGGTGCTTTCTCTACAAAGGCTATTTCTTTCTCCTTTTCTTCTTCCTCCAGAGCTAGGAAGCTCGCTGCAATACACTCAAACATCAGTAGAAAAATCTGCCTATAACGAATTATTATTATGGGAGTGAAGGATGGCTCTGTCATAGGTACAGTGCTAGAAATATAGTTATAATGAATTTTTAGATATAACAAAGTATTTACGTGGCAGGTGTGACTTTGTTATAATAAGGTTTGAATGCATCTTCGTTAGAGTGGTGCATGGATGAATGTGAGAGTCGCAGTTGACATATATAGTCCTCATTACGCGAAGCACACTCTGTTAGAATGAAGACACCAATATTCAAAAGCCGTTTATTGCATCCGATGGCAGAAACACAACTGACGCGATACAGCTTAGTCGCCGGTAGTTTGGCAAGATCACAGCGCCAACAAAAGATGCATGCAGATGTTCTGTGCAGCGAACATCAACAGGACAGATAACATCACAGACACGACAGCACTTCTCCCCAAGCAGAATCATAGTCGGTCATACATCAGTCGATCTGGTGGACGCATCACCTGAGTGCTACATTTAAAGGGGAACTCCGGTGCATTTTTGACCGTGCTGAGATAACGCATATTTCAAAAAGTTTTGCAACAGCTAGAGTGGTTCATTTGGCCAAGACTCGTCGATAATTTTAATAAAGCAATGAACGATGACCCAAAACATGAACCGTAACAGGGACCTGCTCTGTCCTTCATGGTGGGTATTGGATTTGGAGTTTACGAAATTTGTGAAGTCATCCAATACCCACCATAAACTTCCATAACATCACTGGCATGCTGCAATGACATTTCATCACCACAGCCTTCCGCATACGTCTCAGGTTTCAAAGAAGTATAGCATAAGGGATTGGCATGCACAAAGCGCGTTAGTTTGTCAACGCACTTCAGGTAAGTTACCAGAGATTTCAGGCTAACAATCTCTCTAGGTCACCACTCCACAAGTTCACCACGAACAGTATGCACGAGCACATGATCACCAACAAAACTGCTCTAGGCTCGCCCCTACGCTCATTTCTGCTTTGCACTTCCTTCTCGGACTTAGCAATGATCGTAGCTGCCATTTCTGGTTTGAGCATAGACAGTCTTGTTGTGTGCAACTTTCTTTTTAAAAACAACTCTGCCTGTGTTTTACCAGTGAATTTTTGTGGCGTAATTTCGTACGCGATAAGAAGTTATCAACTACAGCCGACTTTCGACAATTCGAAGTTGCTTGGTTGGAATTTTTGGTTCATTAGAAGTCGAGAGGTGGTCTCGTCAGTTTTGTATGCAACCCTATATAAAAAATGCTCGATAATTCGAAGTTAAAAGCCCATAATATCAGTTAATTAGAAGTTATCTTTCCATCTTGAGCCTTGAGGGAAAGTATGTCGTCGAGCGCATGATTTTGTGCATAATTAAGTCCTCGAACTACGAGGTGAGTTTAATTAGTGCCATCCACATGCTAGCGCGAGCATGGGGCCGCGTGAAAAACGAGACCATTGCCAACTGCTTCAGGGCTTGTGGTTTTGTGGAAAATTTTTCCGGAGAGGCTTCTCCTTGTCCGCTGGTAGGAATGCGAAGTGAGCTCAATGACAGCAGTTTTGACGCCGCTCTCGGTGACTCCCGCTTCGAAGATTACATCACCGTGGACCGCACAATGGTTTCGTGCGGTGCATTGACAGACAACGAGATTGTGCAGATTGTCCGGCCCCACGAAAGGGTTCATCAAAGCGACGACGAAGACGAAATTGAAAGCGAGCCAGAACCAAAGACTGCCAACGTAGGTGTGGGCCTTGCTCTTGCGCAGCAGTTTTTTTCTTGGGAAAACAACGCTGAAGAAGCACTTGCTCACGTCTACTCCTTGCAAAACTTGCTTTCCGCTGCTAGATTCGGCAAACAGAAGCAGATGAAAATGACCGACTACTTTTTCTAAAAAACTGTCGGCCTTTAACCTAATAAAGATGCCATTTTTTGTGATTTTTGCCTAATCGAAGTTTGTTTAATAGGAAGTTTTTTGCAGTTCCCGTGAACTTTGTATTAACGGGAGTCGACTGTATGTGTTGCGAGGATCTGGAACTATGGCTCTGGTCATCCTCTAGTGGCTGCTTCAATGATGTCTAACAGTCTGCGCTTATCGTTCTGCTGTGCCGTTCGATTCAGGATGATAAGGGGAAGCCAAAGTATGCTTGACACTGTTCGCCTGCAAGAAATCCTTAAATTCTTTTGCACGAAACTGGGACCTATTGTCCATAACCATCTCATGGCGTGACCTGCAGCTTGCCAACGGAGACCTTAAAGCAGCAGAACTGACATCTGGGCAGTTGAATGCTGTTAAACACCCTAAGTGGACTCTGCATGATACAATGAGGACAGAGGTAAAGAAGGGACACGAACACCAGCACAATTGTTCACCCACCCCATCCTTGCTCAGGAGCCCCAGGGAAAAACAAAACACACATCCAGTCTGCACGAAATGCGCAGCATAGTTGCAGTGATAACTGGAAAAAGGGCTTTCTAAAGCCTTATTTAAACACTCCTAAGGCAACTACCACAAGCACACTTGCATGGTGCCCACTACCCCATAAGTCATTATAATTTTTGTGTAGGATAGAAGCGTCCACCCTGCCATTATTCGTCATTCTTCAGAGAAGTGTGGTACCCACTACACACATGTTATTGTAGACACTGTAATTGATGACAGTTAAGAAGTATGCCAGAAAATTTTGTAATGGGCTGGAGGAGTTAACGACCCACTTATAACACAATTTGCATTGTGTGATGATTGGTTTTGTTACATTACTGATGTAAAATGATTTATTACGCATGTCCATGCAATTCCCAACTTGACAGCAAGCCAGCGTTAAGGTCAGTTAGAAACATAGTTTCAAGGACAGGCATAGTGCCGTGCTTGAAACTATGTTTCACTGAAACTCTGTGGTCGAATACTCGGCTGCTTCGCAGAGGGCCTCGGTCCGAATCTCGTCACGCCATCGTTTTTTTTTATGCATCTGGATTTTTTTTTCCTTATTTCGCTCGATAGTGGTTACGAACACCGGCTGAGGCGGTGGACAACCACAGCGCCAAAATGGACCCTTGCTGTGATCTCATAACAGCTATTGCGGTACAAAAAGAAAAAAATCACCAACACTCATTCAATCCAATTTAATTCAATTTTGCGGAACAAAAAGAAAAAATCACCAACACTCCTTCAATGCAATTTAATTCAATTTTGTTTATTTTTCATTCATACAGTATTTTTGTGCAAAGAACTGTTGGGCCAGTAGCCAAGGGCTAGTGTAGGCCTATAGTCAACATATATAGCATATACAACATCATGTGCATATCTAATTCTCAACAATAAAATCTTAATGTGAGGCAAAAAACAAACTCAACATCAAATAAAAGGAAGTATAACTAAAAAAAATAATTTAGCACATATGTGGATTTTATCCACGTCGCCAGTCTGTCGTCTGTCATGGGCCACGTGTTCGTGGGAGGCGATAGTTATTGCGCAGCCATGTGAGTTGCACGAGGACCCAGCAATCACTTTTTGATAGCATACTAGCGTGAAACCTTCGTGAACACAGGGTGTTGCAAAAGCCAATGCTTTGACAGGCGGACTTGTCTTCTTCAAGGTACCAGTTCATTTTGTACCAATTTTTCGTTTTACAACACTTTTTCTGAATATTTGGAAAATCAGAAGTGCTTGACCCAAAGTCCTTGGCAGTGAAAGAAGAATGCCATTCAGTGCTCACGCCTTTAAAAATTATTGACTTCGATGGAACCAATCCGTAGTGAGTTGTGGCGATTATTGAATTCACGACCCACCCAGACAATTCCAGACAGTGTGTTCTCATTTGCGATTAGTTTTGTTAACTTTCTTTCTTTGATTGTTAGAGTGCTGGTTTTTCTAGCTAGGACTTTTTTATTTCCTTTTTTGAATCACCTTATGACACCTGACATTCATAAAAACTGTATGTCCACGCTTGCCTTGTCACTAATTGTTCACATTATTTTTCCCAGTGCAGTGACACCAGAGTGTGAAACTTTTTCTTCCAAAAGGATTGATTAATTGCTGCTCTCCAGGCAAGCCATGTCTTCTTGCTTACATTGCAGCAGATGTCTAGTATGCACACAAGAATATTCGTCAAAAATGATGGTGTACTCCAAGTTATCGTGAATTCCATTTTTCCTTTTTTTGTTCCAAACCTGCTCCGAATCTGTTCCTAGACAGACTTATTCCTGCTCCAAAATTTTCTCCATATCCTAAGCTGACTGGATCACCACTGTGTTCAGTATCTATGCTTAAATGTGGATTTTTTTGGTGCCTGTTCACGACTACGGGGTCACAGCTTGAGATGCTTTTCTTCACTAGGTTTCTACTGGACCTGCTATGAAAACCTGAAGCTATGGTACAAGCAGGAACAGCCCACCTTCCTGTTCAGCTTCACAGCTGGTGCCGCTGCAGGCACCGTGAGTATTCCAGTTTTCCCAAATCTCAGTTAACTTTGTTCTCTTTTGTACACTACAGCAAGACCGCGAGTCTGAATAATCTAATCTTCCTTAATTCATGTAGAATTAACAAAGTATGGCGATATGACAATGCACTGGCCAGGATTGTTCAGAATCAGGTGGTTGCCATTCATGATCATGTTGATAGTAACTGTGCTTGCATTTACATTTAGTGGGGAAAAATTTTGGTAGGTTTGTTTTTACTTGCACATACACCTGCAGGACTGTATAGTTGTCGTATATAATGGCAGTTGCAGCTTCTCTTCACAACTGTGTGGTTACTGTCCATCATACCGTCTGGATTGATTACGGTTTATTTTGCAGTAGTTACAACAGTCAGCAGCTTTGTTTTGACTTAGTTACAGGGTGCTTTCGATGCTACAAACAATGTGGAAGCTTTCGAAAGTTGAGGGTGCTTTCTGCGGTCTGCACCAGGCGTAAAACCAGCCTTCTGCATTGAGGTTGACAGACAAAATGCTCGCTGGTTGCAAAAGGCTCGCTGGTGTAAATATAATCTGGATGTGTGCATGGTAGTGAGATCAACAACTCATGGCACAACATTGCCTCAAATTTTGTGATCATCATCGCAAGTTCTAGGACAATTTAAGGGAGTGGTAATTTTTATATGCGGGTACACTCGTAAAATACTGATCGAAGCCGAAATATCTCCATTACAGTTATTTATTATGAAGACACTTATTTCATATTACTGGCTCTGTTCATGGGCAATAAAAAATGTTTCACAGTAATGGCAATTTCTTCACAGCATCATTTTTAGTAATAGTTTGGCTGTACTTGTTATCGCAGTGTAGTGCAGTTCTTGGTTCCCTCTTTTTTTCTCCAGGCAGCTGCTGTGGTCACCTTGCCATTCGACGTTGTAAAGACCCACCGGCAGATAGAGCTCGGAGAAATGGAAATATTGAAAGGTGAGATCCTGCTTGGTCCTCTTGCATAGTTGAACAAAACTTTCTAGAACACCTCTCTATTTTTTAACAAGTACTGGTAGTCTCATTATTTATACTGTACAGACTAGCTGTGAATGGTGATAACCTTCGATCCCATACTTTCAAGACCTGCCTGAAAGTAATCAAATAAAAATTACTCTATTCAATGTAAATTAAGGAGATGCACATCATTGTATACTGATTGAATTAACATGTTTATTCTTGAGCTTCATGTCTGTAACAAACGGTTTGCTTCTGAACTTGATTAATGTGTACCTTGTGGTGATGTGCCATAACTATGTGCTATTTTAAATGCACCGTTGGCAACATATAACATGACCACTTACAGTGAAATCTTGATACAATAAATCTCAAGGGACCGCTGAAAATCATTCGTTATTTTGAAAAGTCGTCGTAGTGAAAATATTAAAAATCGGCGAGAAAATTGTAAGTGCAAGCGCTTGAGTCGCCTACCTGTGCTGTGTATACATTCGGGACTGCATTATGTGCTAATAAGCGCGAAACAACAAACGCGAAATATCACGAAACCAGTGCACATTAGTTTGAGAAAGAGTGCGGTCTATCCTGATGTGGGCAGCTAGACTGTTGAAAGACGAACTCTTAAGTGTGCGCATTCTTCTTGTGCTTTGCGAACCATTGGCATTCAGTACTGATTCTTCATGTTGGTTCATGTGCTCTGTTTAAATGTCGTCTGCTCTCTCGTCGCAGTTTTCTTGGTACGACAAGTGGTATGGATTTTAATCGGTCGTCAACAGCTAAGCTTACGTGCTTGCTTCGTCATCGTACTGTGCAACAGTGCGTAGGGTTCGAGCATTAGTGAAGCATGCACAAGTATCATGGGCGACTTCGTCCTATAGGTCACTAGCATTGCATCTTAGGGGCAAAGCTCCTTAAGTCGTGAGTTGTGCGTTCTCCATGTATGTAGCTGTAGGTAGCCACCTCTCGTTTAGTTCTTGGAATGTCCGCTAGATAGCTGTACTTATATGTGATGAATATAGGATGAAAAGATGCAAAATGGCGTGTATATGATGAATATATGATGATAAGATGTCGTCGCACTGTGCATCTGTGCGTAGGGTTCGAGCATTAGTGAAGCATGCACAAGTATCATGGGCAACTTCATCCTATACGTCACTAGCATCGCATCTTAGGGGCAAAGCTCCTTAAGTTGTGGGTTGTGCGTCCTCGATGTATGTAGCTGTAGGTAGCCACCTCTCGTTTAGTTCTTGGAATGTCCGCAAGATAGCTGTACTTGTATATGATGAATATATGATGACAAGATGCAAAATGGTGTGTTTATGATGAATATATGATGAAAAGATGTGAGATGGCGGTACTTGGAGTGTTCATTAGATGGACGTACGTACAGACGGACAGACAGATGCACAATTCATGGTTTACGATGAAACCCTCTGAAGCTGTGCCCCACTCATCATCGTTCACTCCACGGATATGCTGGGATTTTTTCACTGTTGTAGCACTCCTTTCGTGCTGCATCCAGAGCTCACCTCTAATGTTCAAGCACCAACCAAAAGGCTAGAAAACAGCTATTTAATAAGCATGCAGGTAAATCTGCCAGTGAAAACAATGGCAACGGGGCAAAGCCTGGCGCGAGAAACAAGGACCTGGGGAAAGCCCAGGCGATGGCGATTGAGATAGGGCTATCACACATTTGTATGGATGGACAGATAGTAAAATACATTGTTATTCTGATGATCACTTCATTGGGTACGACATCGCCTCTGCCCAAAGCTGATAGGCCGGTATTCTGATGATAATGGTAGTTGTAGGTACAGGGCTGAGTATTATTTTTACAGCCTGAGTAACTGTCGAAATCGCTGTTTGTTATTTTGAAGTGTTGTGGAGATATGGGAGGAATAAAATTTGATCTTTTATTCTGAACCATTAAGTGTTCTGAAATTCGTAGTAGTGAAATGTTTTTACGTTTAACCAATAGACATTTGGAGGGGGATTGTTAAAAAAGTCGTAAATCTGAGTTTCGTCATAACGAGATTTGACTGTATTATACAGGACAGGCTTCAATGCACTTCTTCAGACTCTCATTTACCCTACCATTTAAGTCCATGTGTATGTATGCAGTCACTGACCGTTTATTCCGGCTCGGTGGGAACTGCTGAAAAGTCCAAATAATCAAGAGTCTCAGAAAATGTATTCAGAAAAAAAGAAGCACCTTCATTGGCCTATTGGCCAGAAAACCTTGTCAGTGCATGTCTTCTCTCGTACGAACAAGGCCCGTATCTCATCCAGTGTTTGGCTATTGCTTTAAGTTGTCAATAGCATTATTATGACCTGCACTAAATTCACATTTGATAACTGTGGCCCGGGCAGCACATCATGGTCAGAGTCACTGTCCACCTGTGTTGGTTCAATGACCTGACAGACAATCCTGTCATCATCCAGCTCAGTGTAAACTCACGGGCAGCATTAGATTGAGGTTGGCCGCCTACGACCTGGCGAACAATTGCTGCTATTTTCACCGTTGTCAGTGTCTTGTAGTGGCTGCATTTCTTCATTAGTACTGACGGCGCATATGGAATGGCTAGCGTCAGTTATTTCATCTGATCAGGCCTCACATGCCTAGTAACAGACAATAGAGCAAGACACAAAGTATGAGATGCACATCAGGCCTAGCTACAGAAACAGGTGACCACGCTAATCCTCAAATGCCGAAAGGGAACGGTGTTGGGTTAGTTTGTACTGTAGCACTCATGTGGTCGTCAGCGGACGTCTGCAAATGCTTGTGTTGTTCCCATGTCAGTCCCCATATTGTACGTGTTGTCATTCTCAAACACCACACTGAGCTGACTCCCAAGCATGGCTTGGCCTGGCCTATGGTTTGGATGGGGTAGCCATTCAATGGATACGGTCAACTTCTCTTAAACGGAACTTGAAAGAGATCCATAAAACTATTCCATTTATCAGAAGTTTCATTTAAGCTAAGTACATTTATTTAGTGAATCAAAACCCTTATTCAAATTGCACAAACCTCACCTTACTCATGAGGATGAGTAGGAGAAAAAAGGAGTGAAGGGTGGTTTGTTTCGTAAGCTTGAGTTGTTTTTTCACAAGGTACGCACCCATGCCTGACAAACTAGCCAATAATTCTGGACAAGCCTCATGCTCAAAATAGCGCTGCAAAAGTTCAACAGCCTCTTTAGCTGATCGGTATGGTGGCACCACTGCACTGGCAATATTGTTATCACATTCATCGCTGGAAGGTTGATCCTCATCTTGCACTTCGGCAATCATTTCCTCGGCAGTTTCTTCACGACAGGTACAAACATTTTCATCAATTGGTTCATAGTCCTGCAGCGTGAGAGGGGCACAGGGCACAACCGGACTGAATACTGTCTCAATGTCGGCATCAGCAGGGCTTCTTCATCAGCTACTGCTTTTTGCACTTGAAAGGCAGCATGATGAAAGCATCTGTGTATTGTTGTTGCCTTCACTTGCTCCCAGGCATCAGCCAAAATGTGGATGGCTGCCAATAAATCTATGCTGACGCATTTCCCGCTGTCTGCTCAAAGCAGCATTCGATGAATAAATTGTCTGCGGTTATGAACTTTAATGTTCTGAATAACCCCTTGATTCATCGGCTGGAGCCGTTGCATTGGCTCGCAAGAACTCCAGAGTGATGGCCTGGAGCCTTTGAAGCTGACCGTGGGCTAGGCAATTATCCACGATGAAGACAACCTTCCTGCCTTGCCTCATAAATCTTGCGTCTTTCTCCCGTTTCCAGTTTTGGAAAATAGCCATGGTCATCCACGCTCTTCTGTTTGCATGGTACGCAACGGGAAGGTATCCAACACCTTTGAAACAACGTGGGTGCCTTGATTTTCCTCTTCAGCTTCAATTTCTCATCTCCTGCCATGTTTGCACCCACCAGCACAGTGATGCGATCTTTGCTGCGTTTTTTTCACCACTACAGGCTTCACCTTTGAAGGTGAGAGTCTTTGATGGAAGCGCCTTATCTTGTCAACGTTGAAGACGTCTCGTGGCTCAAAGCTCATCAAAATTTTCTTATACCGCCCCTGTTGCCAGTCATTGCTAATGTCCCTGTTGACGTCGGCGCTCTCACCTGAAATTGCTTTGAAGACTAGGCCATGGCGTGTTTTGAAGCGGCTGAGCCATCCGTCGCTTAGGACGAAGTTCTCAACATCTATTTGCATGGCGATCTCTCGAGTTTTCTGCTCGAGGATTGGTCCGCTTATGGGCCAATCGGAACTCTGTGCACGTTTGAACCACAGAAAAAGAACTTTTTTCAGTTGTTCATAAGGCGTCGTCCGCATCCGCATTCTTTTAGATGTAAAGGTCCCGTTCTTTACAGCGCCTTCAATCTTTTCTCTGTTTTTGCAGATCCGCAACAGTGTCGATTTGGGGATGTTGTATTTTTTCGATCGCTATTCCGTCTTGGGCAGGCCGCTTGATTGAGCTCCTGAAGAATTTACAGCTTTTTTTCAAGCGAGAGTGCATGGTGCAGCCGCTTCCTTTCCATCGGGCTGAAATAACACAGTGATCTAGCCCCACAAGTAGGCCTAACACCTAGTAACCTAGCCGCACAAATAGGCCTAACACACAACTGACTCGCCGACTCGGTTCCCACAGCCACAAGCGAGAATGGCTACTGGATTGGCTTGTCTCGAGGTGTTGCCATGGTTGTGAGACTACCTTTGGCTTGAGTGAGTCTATGCTGTGTTTAGAGTTTGTGCCGTTTAACTGTAGGTGACCAATAAGCACTGTTTCGATTAACCCATGAATTTTACTGCGCGACACATAGAAATCCAGCCATATGAGCCCGTTTAGTTCCGTTAATGAGGCATTTTCATTTAAGGGAGTTTCGTTAATTGGGAGTTTGCTGTACTTGACTAGCTAAAGCTGGAAGGTGGCCATTGTGTGTGGCCAACAAACATAGCAATAGTGATTGCTGGATGGATAGCCAGTGTGAAATTTTAGTGCTGGCCACTTAGTAAAGTTACCTTAAACATCTCTGACAGCTTGTCATGCCATTCAATGTTGCACTCATTCAGCCAGCTGTAGTCCAAAAAATCTAGGGCATTCGAATTTCTTGTGAGTTTACATTACTTCAGTGGGACAAGTGGTGGGGCCGAAAAAATGTCCAAATGAACAGGCGTGTCCGAATTTTCACCGTTCGAATAAATGCTCAATGACTGCACCACTTATCCTTCTACCTTCCTCGAAATGCAGAACTTGTTAGAATGTTAACTGCCACAACATCTAGCGGGCAAGCAGGTTAGCGAGCATGCTTCTCAATGGAGGCATGTTATTCACAATGAGAGCGACAGGGGCAATGCAGAGGAAGAGGAGAGAAAAGGTGAACTAAGAATGAGTATAGTGGGTAAAATGGGAGAGGAAAAGGCCAAAGCAGCACTGTGTTGTGGGCTTGCTTAATGGAGGTGAGGGTGTTTGCTTAGGCTGTGGAGAAACCTTTGCCCTGGCCGCGGCTGTGGGGTTTGCATCAACACCTGCTCACATTTTTATTCAAGTGTATATTTCTGCTGTATGGCTCTTGTGTGGAAAATGGTTGTCATTGTGCAGTGTAGGCTCATTCACCGAAGCAAAGCTCCGTCGTTGGCTTAAACAGTGATCCGCGAATGGGGCAATTTCAAGCTTTATGACTCGAGCTTACGTCATTGCTACCACTGGGTGCTCATACAAGCTTGCTAGACTTTCGCAAAATGCTTACTATTGCTGATATTCGGTCCACAATTCTAAACTTTTTTTTAATCTTAAAGTTAGTTGAGCATGCGCTGGAGCATGGGAGTTGAGCGGCCGGACGACACTTCAGTGTTGATCCGTGCGCGTTCGTTACAGGAAAAAACAAGAGCTTTGCGCACCCAAAACGGCCCGTTGCACATTTCGCTGTCCAAAACAAGCAAAACTGTCATGTGTCATACGACTCCACGACGAATCACTCTAAGTGGCACAACGAAAACTCAGGATTCAGGCAAATGTGCTACATGAACCAAGCAAAACAAAGCAAGTGAATCCATTGCTAGGCAGCCAGGCGTCCCCACTAGACACTATCACGTAGACATCGCGGTGACAACACTAAAATTCACGACGTCATTGCTGGTCGCTTATCATCATTAGGCACCTGAGGTGTGGTCTAGGAGCTTGCCGAACACGTAAAATTATTGTCGATCTCTCATGGCCGGGAACACGCTGATGAGCCTTAGACATTCTTTGGCCCGAAATAGAATAACTTCTTCGTGACGAGCGTGATTCGTACTTCGCTATAAAAAACTCATGCGTACCAAGCAGTTGAATGAACGCCACATCTTGAGTTTGAAATTTTGTGTGACTACTGCTTTAATATGTTCGTATTTTCTTTATGTAGTTAGGGTCAATATATATTCACTGATTGCTTCAGCCATTCTGGTTTGTCCTGCAAAGGTTAACTGCACGCCCTTGCGAAGTCACAATGAGGCCGACCAAACAGGTGCTACAAAATACCTTCCACTTCTTCAATGAATGCTGGCTGGTTCACTAACAATTTCGACTTCAATAACAGCGCAGTGACCCCTATAGGGATAAGTTTGTGAAAGCAGGAATGCTCGATATCGTGGCAGCAAGAAGTTAGTCACTGCAACTTATAGCCGATAACCCTATCATGAAAATCTTCATTGGCTGTTTGCTTGATAGTGTGTGCAACATGATGCCATTGGCGATGCTGTAAACCAACCGTGTGCATTTTATTGGCGTAAAGCACGCCGTTCGCTGCAGCCTCCTTGTGTGAAGCGACCATTGGAACCGTGCTGCACCACAGTTACGTGCAGTGCAAGTTGCTTGCAGTAACCAAAAGCAGCTCGCCATTGTCGTGTTAACCCAAGAGATTCTCTTAAGAATTTCATACGAGTTCACAACTACTTGCGCCTTTCCGCAGATCTCATTGATAACTTTCGCTGGACTTTGTCCACTGAAGCTGAAATATGACTGTAGTGGTGTTGAGTGGTTTGTACCCTTTTTTTTTTTTTTTTCCAAAAGTAAGCTTTTCTTTTACATATCTCAATTTGAGATTTCTTGCTTAAAAATCAAGGCCTTCTTTTTTTATCCTATAAACTACTGGAAAGCTTGGATTTTCCTACTTTGAAAGCAACATTTTCTTGCAAATATAGCTCTCATTCTAGGCTGTTTCCAGAGCCCTCCACTACGGTGTCTCTCATAATCATATGGTGGTTTTGGGACGTTATCACACATATCAATCAATCAATATCCTGTTGCACCCCTTTAAATGTGCGTAAGTGATTGAAATGGAGTAATTGATACATTGGCCTAATTCAATCTCTTACATTCATTATTTTTTTAATCAATTGCATAGCGACTTAAGAGTGCCTCCTGAAATAATTATTGGACTTCTTTGGTTATTTTATAATTTCCATAGCACATTTGATTCTGTGAACATAATGCATGAACATATAAGAAAAAGTGTGTGGTTGAAGCATTCAGTGACTATTTTGAAAGGTTGGTTTTGTAGGTCAGTAAAACCTACGGAGCTCACTCAGACTCACTCATGAAATAGATTTAGCTCTTTGAACTCACTCCGACTGAGACTTGCCAGAATTTTCATGAGCCAAACTCACTCGAATTCACACTCACAAATTTTCTTCAACTGAACTCATGCGGACTCACTCATCAAAATATTATGCACCCGGACTCACTCATACTCACACTCATAATTTGATTTGAGTCGAAGTGCCTTCCAATATGAGTTATGAGTGCTCGCAAACCAGCTTGGTGATTTTCCTTGCAAGATATGACTACATAAGATATATTTATGAATAACTTTCCTAGAATTAATGGAGGTGGGGGATGTCAAGGCACCTTCATACATAATTCATGCCTCTGATCAATAAGTATTTAAATGGTGTATGAAAATACTCTAGTAATGTGTGTGAATGGACGTGAATATAAAGGTTAATCCAGGTAAGGCTGACAGCAATGCTGAAGATCAGTAGAGAGGACTGTAGGTCGGCAAAGGAAAGTGCAACTCACTCAGACTAACTCAAGAAATATTTCTTGCCCTTTAAACTCACTCAGACTCAGACTTGCCAAACATTTCCTGGGCTGAATTCACTGGGACTCACACCCACAAATTTTTTTTTTATCTACTGGACTCTCTCGGACTCAAAATCGCCAAAGTTTTACTCACCCAGACTCCCTCAGACATGGAGTCACGGCTTAATCTGAATCTGAGTGAGTTCGTCAACCTATGGTAGGTATAGAGCCATTGCATGGTGTTAGAAGTGCAAAGGATTTTCTTTATAAGGAGTAAGAAAGTGGATAATCACAAATTCAGCCAGACTTGTATATAGGACAAGGTTGCCCTGCATACTTATGTTGTGATCACCGTACATATGAAAGCAATAGGCACTCTCTTATTGCAACAATCTTTACTTTTGGTGCGAAAAAAAGCACAGAGGGCCTTAATGGGACACTAAAGGTAAATAACAATTCATGTCTGAGTGAATGCTCAATGTATGGCAACGTCTAAAACAGCAATATTGTTACGGGGAGAGTAAGTTTACTCAGCAGACACACAGAATGAACTCTGTGATGGACAAGATGGTGCCCAGCTCGCAGGATCTGTCAACCTTGTCTTTTTCTCTGTGTTCTTCACAGTTCTCATCCGTCCGCTATCAACAGCAGTGCCCTACTTACCAAATAATTAAGCTGAATGTACCACATCAAATAAGCTAAATGTACCACATGACGGTCCCCATGAGTGAGATATTTCGGAAATGATCCTGATTATGTGAGAGCATCTGACTGCAATTAATCACTAGTACCGTATTTACTCGATTCTACCGCGCCCTCGATTGTAACGCGCGCCCGGTTTCCACGACGAAAAAAAAACAAACTAAGACATCGATTGCAACGTGCACCCATTTTTCTCGTTGGCCCACACGATCACACCACTCGGGAAAACGACTCCTTTCGAGAGCGTCTTCCGTTTAAATATGAGGTACGGGGGAAGCTTGTGCCTATCTGACGTGCAACGGAGCATTGCTGTCACTCTAGTTTTACCGTGGCCCAATGTCAGCACACGAACTTGCTTTGCCCCCTTCTCCTCGACGGTTGTGGTGCCAGGCATGTCAAATTAAACAGGCGTCTGATCGGCATTCCCGATTTGCCCAAGCAGGTAGCCGTTGTTGTGCCGCAAGTTTAGGACGAACCTCTGAAAACTGTGAAGCTTTTCTTCGTACTCCTCTCGAAACTTTTCGCATATGCCCGTTCGTCTTCGGAGGGAAAAGCTTTCCCTCTTCATAAAGTTAGTTAGCCAGCACCTGCTCGCTTTAAACTGGCTTCGCATTAGCCCTTTTTCTATTTTAAGGCTAACTGCATAGCCCGCACTTGGAGCAGTTCTGTCGTCACGGACCGCTGTGCCGCTCGCTGCTCAAGCACATACTCGCCGAGCAGCTCTTCAATTTGTGCGAACCGACCCTGCTGTGGTCCACTGAAGCCTTTGCGTGAAGCTTTGCTGTCGACAATCTTCTGGTTTTGTTTCCACCAGTCCCGCACGCACGTTTCGGGAACTCCGAACGACCGCGATGCGGCCCATTTCCGTTCGTTTCTACACACGCGATGACTTTTCTTTTAAAAGCGGCATCGTGGTGCACTCGAGTTTTTGGAGTCGCTCCTTCCATACTGTCGACGCTAATGCACTACAACATGACGAACTCCTCAGCACACGTACGAAGTTCTGCACATGGGAAACATATAGGCAGAAATGGCCGACGCGCCATGCCGACGCACGTAGGGGGCGGCCACTTTGGAAGTGCCGATGGCAATAGAATGACCGTATTCATTTTTTTTCATACTGGATTCTAACGCGCATGCGATTTATGAACTCACTTAACCGGAAAAAAAGGTGCGTGTTAGATTCGAGTAATTACGGTAATCAAACTAGCTGTGACAAAAAAGAACATTTCGTGCATCAAGAGATGTAGTAGAATGTTCCTTGTCCATTTCTGTTTGTTTTATAAAAAAGAATTACCGGACATTACTGTGGGGAATGGTGCGAGTGGTTCAAAAGTTCCATTTTCGCCTGGGTAAACTGGACAGGTCATGCCATTCTCGTGAGGCTATTTAGAAAGAGGCTCCCGCGTAAGTTCGTGCGAGTGCGAACCGATGACCGAAACGTCATTGTGGAAGAAGAGAGGACACCATTTGTGCAAAAAGGAAAAAAACAACACTCTATATATTTGAGTAAACATGGAAAAGGAAAAATCAAAATAATGAAACCAGAAAATACCAAAGAGCTAAAGTTAACAAAGCTAGGGTGCTGGCGGATAAATGCAAGCGTTCCGAAGAATTAACAGGCGACAATCACCGTTTGGTTGAGGCACACACACACACGCTCTCGAGGTTTGATGCGGCGACACGCCGTCAAGGTCATGGTGTAGCTTGGAGGGCAGGTAGTGTCGGTGGACCCGAGGTCGGCGCCCTGTTGGCGTTCCGCTGATGCTTGGACTTGGAACTGGAGACGGACGGGAAGTGCCCGGCCAACGCCGTACGAAATGCCTGGCCAACGCCAGATGATGAGCAGCCCGGCCAGCGCGAGACAGTGGTTCACGCTTGTGGCTTTTGTACAGGTGGGAGCCCGCAGTGGGCTTGTCACAGGAACACTGCTGCCACTCTGGCACCCTGGTGGCCTTGCTCGCCTTTGCCTGTCTCGATCATGTCTCAGCCACGTCTGTAGTGTGTTTTTTTCGGATGCTTTTCAAACCGCGTGGGATCCTCTCATTGGTCATGTTTTTTTGACGTCACCTCACCCACTCCGTCTGCACCTCATCTTCCTCACTAGAATACGAAACAAGCTTACGTCCACCCATTCAGCTGTCATCATTGTTGTCTTTCTCGCACCGATGCACTTCCACACTTTTTAAACCATAAACTGGTTTGGCGCACGCACTTATCACAGCCATCTGGCAGGGCTCAGTTAAACCAAGCATGGCTGCCATCTTGGAGTCCATGGCAAAAATATGTTCAATGGCCGTTGTTGCTGCTGTGGCTCCCGCTGCTTTCGCTCTACTGCTACTAGTGTCGGTGGCCGTGCAGTACAGCCGGGAAACGTGGACGACAACAGTAATGTGAAAGTGTCCACATTGAGGTAGGTAATTTGAAGTGCACTAACGAGATGTGGACCACTAAAATGTGATTTTATTTCAAAATAAGCATTTACTTCACACAAAAGTAGCAATATGAGGTTTCTGGACTGCAATTTCAGCAGTCAACATTGACCTAATATTACCTTTAGCGTCCTTAACTGTCGCCTTTCAATGCCATGCAAAAGCTTTATCGAGTAATTCACATCGCCTTCTGATTCACTTGCCACACTTCACTTCTCAGTGGAGACCTTGACTGTGCTGTGAGGCAGTTAATGCCTGCACTCATGACATTGGCTTTTGTCAACTCTCTTAGGGGGCCTACTGCTGACACAGTTGCACTGTACCCCCTCCACGTTTGCAAAGGCAATGCATGCACACATTGCTGAATTGTTGGTAATTATGGCAATGAATTTCAGCTGAGTTCTTTAGAAAGGGTTGGTTTCTTTCAACCAACCGCTAATTATGCAGTTGGCAAAGTGTGGTGCCCGGTGCAATTTCGTGCTGTTGCCTGCTTTTACATATGTTAATGTTTGTCCTCACCTGTCTTGTCGGCTGTGTAGGGTCCTCATACAAAGTAACTTCAAATCCTGACATGGCTCTGTTATAGAACACTTGACTGCCACACAGAATGCGGGGATTCAATTTTGGGTCAAACCATGAATTTTATTCTTCGTAATCTTAGGAGTTTTTGGTTCACGAAAATGCTATAAACACCGACACCACATTTTATTCGACACAGACTCATTAACACTATTGCAAATGTGTTTATGAGACATATTAAAGCAACATACAGAAGCAGGAAATGGCAGGAGCATGACTTTCAGTTATGCAGTTTCAGCTATATATGCAGTTTCAGCTATATGACTTTCAGCTATATGCAGTTTTGTACCCAGAATGTTTCATAGTCCTGTCAGCTTCATAAAATGGGCAAGCAAATGAAAAATGTGTTTTCCAGTTTTTACTGAAGGCCATCTAGCTGTACAAACAGCACAGTATGAAACTGTGTGCTTGATAGGGAGCTGTGAATACTATCTCTTGTGTACTAGCTGAATCTTCTGTGTGTGTGTCGGGACACACAACGTTGACAGGCTGTGCCACAACCCCAGTTTTCAATGGAGTGTGAGACGCTTGTGCATGCTGCAGAGCACATTAACCCAGTGCCTGCTTAGAAAGCATTCACATATTCGGGATTTCATGTAAAGTCTGAAGTGCATTGCAAGAGCGAGACCCATTGAAATGGTGCTTTTCTAAAGAAATATTGTTTTAGAATAAGTGGTACAACCTGCTTGCCTGCGCAAACGAATGCAGATATAACAGCAGTGTTGCACCTGGGAGTGTGTGGAGTAACAGTTCGCAGGAGGCCAAAATTATTGAGATTGAGAGTTCACATACTTTTATCTTATTCCTGCAACGTGCTTCGGTAAGTACGGTTGGAAGGTATGCAGTGTTTTTCAACTTGTCAGTGACTGGAGGGAACTGACCGTGTTTTTCAACCATCTCTAGAAAAGGTTGCTGTGCGTCTCTAGTAGCTCACTGAGTTGGTTCCTCATTTTGCCTTAACATCGTTTTAAAGTGGTTCTTCCCCAGCATAAGGTATTGTGTAGCCATGGCTGCAATACTTGATCTTATGTTCCTAATTGTGGTTTGCTTCATTGTGCGAGTCTATTTTGTTAAATATTGTATGCTAGCCAATTCTTTATGCTACCGGGTTATAATTCCCACTGTGCTGAAATTTGGGGGGGGGGGAGTGCATTAAATAAATTACAAAGATGGATTATTCACTTTATAACTAGAAATAATCGGTACACTGTCTTTTCTCTCCTATGTTTTCAGAAAGCAGGCCCTCAAGCACACTGTCTGTGATGAGAGAACTTTATCGGACACAGGGGCTACGAAGCCTGTTTGCTGGAATCGTTCCACGTGTATCAAAGGTGGCTCCCGCGTGTGCCATTATGATCAGTACATACGAGTTTGGCAAGAAGTTCTTCCGGCAGAAAAATGCTGCCCGTGCGAGTGGTGCTGGCACGAGTGCGTAGGTCATCATTGGTGTGAGCTTTGCTCTGTCATAGGGTGAGCTTGGGGTGTACATAGTATTGTTGCAGTGTATGATATGGTGTGTCCAGAAGCGTTGTCAAGGCAGCTTTCGGCACGCAAGGTTACTCTATGGATTAAAGAAGCTGCTTTTTATATTTGTCTTTCTGCTTGGTTCTTGTCTACTGCTTGGGTTATTATTAACTTCGGAAAAGCTAGAGAAAGGTGATGGTTTTCAACACAATAGTGCTGTATGCCAAGGTGCACCAGGAGTCGATGCGCATCATTTCCATCATGGAACTGATATCAATAAAAGGGCGCAGCTGTAGCGCAGAAAGAAATTGATAAAAATAAGGTGTGACTTTGTTATTACAGTATAGAACCCCTGACTGCACATCTTTTTTGAGCACAGAAGCCTCACATGCAAACCACTGCACCACAACTGCAAACTTGTTTCTTTGAGGGAAGACATGTATGCTACCCACTTTGGCACGGTTTCAGGAGCAGAGCACAAAGTTCTACTTTGTAGAAGCACGGCAGGGGTGTCCCAGTATAGTACATTGACATAACCATAAAGACTTTATGGATGTTTGTGCATGCATTTGTGTGTGTAGGTATATGTATACCCACAAAATTAGAAAGTTCGGGAGGGGGAGTGTTAGCAGCACCCCATTCCGCATTCATAACTGCATTCATGACAGCATTGGACCAGTTAGCCGTGTAAGTGCAGAACTTTCACATTTTGGAAGCACACACTACAAATGTAGGCTTTCACATTAGTTGTTTCACATTACTTTATTGGGGCCTGCCAAAAACTTCACCACCACCACCTTCAGATTCTTATCAAAATTCTGAACAGAGCTGTAGTTATGGGTGTCAAAGTGCACTCACGGTTCAAATTTTGTCATGCTGGCCCGTTAGCAATACACACTGTGGAAACTGTAGTTCTTATCTTACAATGCTACTTACTGTAAGTTCACTTTGGACACATTTAGCTACCGTGTTATGAATGATTCCCATAAAATAGGAATCGGCCATCATTTTTTAGATCTGGCATTTGCCCGTATTTTGTTTGTCTATTAACTATAGTTCAGATGTTTCTGTAGACATAGTTTCGACTATGATGTATGGGCTAATGGCTCATAATCCTTGCTTGATTGACTTCGCCAAGCATACGGGGCTTGCATGGTAATGAAGCATATACCTATTATTCACATGCTTTAGGCAGAAAGTAACTTACTTAAACAGTCAAGTAACATTTTGTTAGATACACCCACATGATCTAACAATGCAACTTGGTACAGTTACTGCGAGCAAGTATTCCTGCTCTTTCAACGATAACATAAAAACAGTTTGAAATTTTGCAATTCCAATAATGTTTTACATCAGTTTAGTTTTTAGGTATGAGAAGAAGATATTACCATTTTTTGATAGTTTCATCATCATAATCATTTTATGATTCATCCTGTGCTTTATGCTCATTGCTAAGATGTTGTCATTTGCTTTACACAACCATATGTGTTGTGGTGAATGCAACAATGTAACAAAGGAAGGTGTAAAGCAAAAAAATGGTGTAATAATGTTTAGTAAGCTTGCTACAGCTGCAAATTTGAATAAAGCTAGCTAGTTGCTTTACTACGATATCAGTTACATGAACACATTTGGCTGCTTTTTGTGGTCGGCACTTGTTGTCGCCGTTACGTCCCTTATATGTGTAAAACAGAAAAGTCGTAAAGAAAAATGAGAAAAATATTTGACATGCGGAAGTGAACGGGCGATTTATTGCTTTGCAGCGCTCAGCGTTATCCATGAGAGCACAAGTCCTCTGCCTTAGTAACGGGGAGGTATTTTATCCACGCTATTTACCACTGGCGATACAGTTATCTCAGGTGCGAATATCAGCGTGTTCTTAGCTTTTCCAGCAAGATGGCGTGATGGTAGCGATTGGTGACCCGCTCATGTACATTAATCCGCGGTGCAAGGTGCCCCCGTGCGGGCACGCGCACTTATCTAATGGTGGTGGTCTTGTGCTCAAGCCGCAACAATTTCATTGTATTAGTTACAAGGCGCACGACAGTTACTTTGCTCACTACAGTCTCTCCGTTAGCGAAAAGAACGCGCTTTTATAACACAGCGAAGTAACAACTGTGACACTAGTTCGTGCTCATCCTGTATATACCTATGCATATACATCTCGTGTGTCCTTTGAGTTTGAGCAGCACATTGAGTGTTAAGCTTTGAACGTTGTTAGCTCGTGCTGGTTGTGTACGTGTGTGTGTTTTTGTGGGTGTGCATTCTTTCTTCTTGAGTCATGCACTTCACGTTTCGATCCGGTTGCTGTTCTTCGTGTAACATTCGAATTTGAGGCTATTGCATTCATTGCTTCGCCCTTGGGGTGGAACTATGACTTTTTTATGTTGCCTACAAAAACTTATCCAAGAAATAGCACTTTACTGACTGCTTGTTGCGGCCTATTGATCGTGTGTACAGTATTATATTACTACGCGTTATTGGCAGTGGAGGCAGAGAAGGAAGAAGTTGGTGGCTGCTGTGGCTGAAAAAAAGCAGCCATTGAATACATGTCGACTCATTTGTCGTTTCTTCTCGTGACAAACAGAGAAGGAAGAAGTTGGTGGCCGTATACACTATTCAGTTTTAGGCCTTTATTGAATAGTATTTAGATTCACATTGCTCAAATATGTTTATGTGCATATTATTAACATCTTAAGGTTCACACAATATTACATTGAGAAGTCAAAAGCAGGAGCAATAATGTTTGACAGCAACATTAGTATTTCTGCATTGAATAGGCGATTTCCTTTTATTATTTGGGACTGCTGCCGATATATGACATTCTTCAAACTAGCAGATTTTGTGGATTTTTACAATTGCAGTGAAGGCCTGCAACGTATTCAAAAACTTTGGTATTTTATTTATTCGTATGACTTGTGTATTCTACCCCATGTTGAGGTATCGTGAAGCCATCATATATAGAATTATCTTGTGTGTTGCTGAGAATGTATGCATCATAGTGTGCAAAGTCGTCTATTCTCCTGTGCCTGTAACCTTGTTTTGTGCTCAGTCCTCTCTTAGGCTCAATAATAGCGTCATTATGCACCAACTAGGCCCCCCAATAGGTGACTTTAGTTCTCTTCGTGTTGTTTTACACTGTTTGTGCAGGCTTACTTCAAGTTTAACCATTGATTTGAGCAGGGTTGTCAGGTTTGACTATTTTGCTGCAGTTAGGCTGCCCGTTTAGGCCTCTGGCGACATGAAAACCGTCTTTGCTACTTGGCTACTTTTTTCGCTAGTTTCTTGTTGCTTTGATTTGAACCGAATTATAAACATCCTGTGATGTCTCATCCACTGGAGTTCAAGTATGCGGTGTCAAAACATGGGATCCAAGGTGTGTGCTTGCACCCCTTAGAAATTGAACATGGTGCTTGCATCGCACAAAATAGACTTTTCAATTCATCACTGGTACTTGAGGGAAAACTGTTGCACGGCGCCCTATTTCGCTAACCTCGCAGGCCTGACGCTTTTTTTTTTTTACAAGAAATGAAATAAACTCTGTTCAAGCAATGTTTAACATTGCAAAGAGGCGCATGACATAGCAGAATAGTGTTGATTATCTTTTTCAATTGACACAAAGATTGACACGCCTATAGAGCAGTGGTCTTGTAGTTTTCATATTCATTGTGGCTTCTGAAGTTTTCGAGCGCGTTCTTCCAAATCGCGAACGGAAATAGTACTAAGGCATCAAAAACTTGGTGAGTCCGCTTACCTGGACTTTCTTTTCCAAAAAAAAAACGCAGATGTCTTGCAGAGTGCTGATATTTGGAATGCACCAGTCAGGAAAACATTCCTAGCCAGAGAGTTTGTAACTTCTGTTAGTGCTGACTAACTGAGGGAAAGATCCATTGCGCGCCTGGTTTCCCTGGCGCCATTAGCAAACGTCGTCTAGTCTCGTCGTCTTGCAACTCCTGGCGTCTAAGCCCGTTAAACACGTAAAGCTCCAATGCCGTTGTTAGGAATCGTGGTTTCCGTGCATGCATCGTGCACGGATCGGTTTTGAAAAGTTGTTTCGGCACTCGAGTCGTATTCAGGCAGTGCAGAACTACAGCTGGGAACCGTTTGTACGTTTGCAGCGGCTTTTTTGACAGTTGTTGAGCGCACACTGGGAGCAGCGTCGCCTTTCCAGAAATAATCATCAAGCGTTACCTTACGGCGCTTCAGCGTGGTCATAGAGTATCATAGAAAGGCGCTGATTAACAGAACATGAAATACTCAGCAATACGCGTAGGCAGCGTATTTCAAGGGGTGGCCTCACATTGCTAGGAAGCAACGCGCTCAGCGAAGTTCGGGCAGTGACACTGAAATTTGAATGCGAGAAACGAGATCTTTAGCGGCGATACTGCCGGTTGGTAAAGTACCGCTAGGCACTATAGTTCTGCCTCAAACGCTAGCGCTCGTTTCTCCCCTAGCGGAAAGATTCGCGGGTATGCATTTCTTCCGCTTCCCTTCAGGTGCCAGAAAGGTAGCGCTCGCCTAGTATCCTACTTCGCTCGCGAAACGTCTCGCGTTTGTGATTGCGCTCTTGCAGAAGGCTGGCAGTTTACGTTGCGTTGTGATGCCATTCCATAAACGTGAATGAACTTAAAGGTATTGATGCCAGCAGTGAAATTCCAGCGACTCGCATCAGAATGCTCGAAACAGACAACCGACAGGCACGGATGGTGCACAGTACAGCGTAAGTAAACTCCTGTTGCATGCGCTGGCTGTTCTCGTCGGAGTTAACGCGTTCTGAGAAATCGATTATGGTGCACTGTGCTCCGAAAAAGACCGCGATTCATTTCTTTATCGCCAGTGAACCGATAACTGGAGATTATAACCGCAGAGCCTAACCACGAGATTGAAGTAACTAGAAGAATAAAAATGGGGTGGAGCACATTCGGCAGGCACTCTCAAATTATGACAAGTAGATTGCCACTGTCCCTCAAGAGGAAGGTATATAACAGCTGTATCTTGCCGGTACTTAGCTACGGAGCAGAAACCTGGAGACTCACAAAGAGGGTTCAACTTAAATTGAGGACGACGCAGCGAGCAATGGAAAGAAAAATGGTAGGTGTAACCTTAAGAGACAAGAAGAGAGCAGAGTGGATTAGGGGACAAACGGGAGTTAAGGATATCATAGCTGCAATAAAGAAGAGGAAATGGACATGGGCCGGGCATGTAGCACGTAGACAGGATAACCGCTGGTCATTAAGGGTTACCAACTGGATTCCCAGAGAAGGGAAGCGGGGTAGGGGGAGACAGACGGTTAGGTGGGCAGATGAGATTAAGAAGTTTGCGGGTATAAATTGGCAACAGCAAGCACAGGACCGGGTTAACTGGCGGAACATGGGAGAGGCCTTTGTCCTGCAGTGGACGTAGTCAGGCTGATGATGATGTGTGGTACGAGGGCTGCATCTGTTCGCGCCGGCGTGAGTGCTGCAAACATGAATGCACGTACTAGTTGAAACAGTGTATACATGGCATACCTATCCTGTGCGGTGAAATATTCTGTACAGTTCTGAATCTTGTTGTGAATCCCTCCGCTGATCACCAGTTGTTGTGATCCCGGGGTGCTGTGGTAGCGTGGTGTAGCTTCGGGTTGAGGAAACGAGCGCTTACAAGATGGGGATACGAAAAAAACAAACAGGTTTATGGCACTATTTACAAATATTTACAGCATGAAGTTAAGAGTTCGCAAACCACGAACGTGGTGGTTGAACCGCTACACAGTTCAGAGCCATCACAAACTACGAACGTGGTGGTTGAACCTTTACTTGGTCCAGAGCAACGTCCCGCACTCGGCGGCGTCCTTATAAGCCCTGTCGGGCTCCTCCTTCTTGCGGGGAACACCAATCACACACACACAACAGGTGAAAGGTACGAGCAGGCACGGCGCACGTGAACATCCAATTTCGAGTCAAGATCACTGCACTTAAAGGTGGCGCCAGAGAGGCTCTTGCTCGTCGTGTATGTCGCTGGTCGAGGGGTCCCAAGCTTCGGACAGCAGACATCAAACGGTCCGCTAAACGGTCCGCTCAATTAGCCGGGCACTTTGTGGCGGCGGTCGCCGCTTCATTCAAAGGAATACGCTCTTTGTTGTCCCCTCCGGAACGGCTTACAGCTTCGTGGCGACAGGACGTCTCATCCGCCGGCTAGCAGGGACAATAGCTGGCGAGCATAGACATTCGGCGAGTCGGCTTACTTGTTGGAGGATTAAAAGAGCGCCGCTCCCCCGTCATCTCTGGACGCTGGTTCCGAGAAAACTGGAGTTCCAGGCGAGGGAACGCGGGCCGGCTACGCTTCTCAGCGACAGCATGGCGCCTGCTGACGCCGGTCATAACAGCTTCCCCCTCGCCAGATGAGTCACGGAGGGCAGCGGTCAACACTGCTGCTCGCAGGGACGACGAAAGGGTCCGTAGTCGAATCCCAAGAACTCGTCTTCGCTTGTGGCATGGTCTGAGTAAAGGCCGAATCTTCGACACCGTTTCTGCAACTGGACCACATGCACAAGCAAGCACTCGGCCCCCTTCGAACAAACCAAGCCAAAAGAGGGATGTCCAACCAATTTTAATTACTAGCTTTAACAAAAGCTCACTCTCAGAACTCTCAGGACTCACTTGAGCTGAAAAACCAGACGTGCTACTTTACAAATTTACATAATAAGATGCACGACAAAAAAAAACTAAAATATCAATTTTGATACACCAAGAGCACTCCAGAATGGTTTAGAAAGAGCGACGGAGCACGCAAGCGTTTCCATTCAAATTGCCCTTTTCCTAATGCCAAAATGATATTTTCGAAGAATCAAGCTCCGCCTCACAAGGCGACTGTTCTTCGATGTCATGGTTTGCAGCCAAGGGGACAATGGCCTGTATCTACTTTAAATTTAGCCCTCCCCTGAGATAACACTGCCACTGATGAATGCTCTACACAATGCAGGCGCACTCCTTTCCTGAAGCGCAGTACCTTATCTCACGAGAGCCCAAACTCTGGCTCAAGTCGAACGCATCATACTCGTTGCCACTGTCGTCGAGACATATAACGGCAGACTCTTTCTTTTTGTCGCTGACTACTTACACGGCCCTGTCCTGCTGAGAGCATCAGTCAGGAACTCGGATTCAGTGAGCGCTAATTTTGTCCGAACGTCCGTCTTTGTTTACGGCCGCCCGTAATTGTCTACCACTGAGACATAAAGTTCACCAGCCTCCCGAAAGCTTAACCAAAGCTTTGACCTAACGGGCTACCTCAACGGTTAGGGAAAGCTTAAATGATCCGTTTATATGATCTCTAGATCAATCATTCTTCAAAGAAGACAACAACAAAAAGTGACAAACACCTCTTTCTAGAATGTTCGCCCGGTTGAAGCAAACTGCCTTTGCTAATGCCTCTGAGTAAATCTCACTGGGCTCTCCTGAGCCTTCAATTACTCTCATTTCTACCGCGTTGCAAATAACATGGTACTGTTAACCAGACGCATAATCCCTCACAGTTTGTCTTAATGTTCATTCGAACGTTACGTTGTAACACACCGTGTACAACACAAAAGTAATCCTAGGTGCAATACTCATTAAAGCACCTCCCAACAATTGCATAGGTTTTATGCTAAAACAGTACACTAGAATGTTCTCAATACTACTAGCGCGTAACGACAACTCTACCATGTCGCGCCAAACTTAATCATTTTACGAAATCACTTGGTCTGTGTTAACATCTTCCTTCAAATGCTCGTTCACTTCAAATCCACTTGACAGTGAAGGCATACGATATAACACTAAACCTTAAAAACACTCGAAAATAACACTTTTCTGTTTTTAATTTCTCGATATTTTCGTACTAGTGATTAAAGCACTTCTAGTTCGGCGGTTTTCTTTCTGCGAACTTTACATCAAATTTTGTAATCTATACACAAGTAAAATGACTCCAACATGAATCTTCAATGTTGCACTGAATAACCTTACTTAGCACACGCGTGCAACAATTACTCAAACTGACCGTACCCCCCTTTTCTATGCTAGATTCGCTTGAATCGCACACGATGGGGTCGCGGTCCTGGCTGTTTTCCAGCAGGCCTGAGGCTACTAAACACACGAACGTTAGGCTGTGTCCTGCCATCACGCCTCATTCTGCACTTCGGCCGGCTTTCTTCGGTAATGTGGAAGGGGTACCAGAAGCAGGGTTGAGACCGGGGACATTGTCTCTTTGTGCTCGCCCCGACGCGGTTTTTAGCCACTCTGCGCTTTCGTCTTTGATCCTTCGGACAAGGCCGCTTTCCCGAAGTCGTCGAACTGAACCGCGCCTTTCCTTGGGGTGACGCACCTTCTTTTCCCCCTCCAAATCTGGCTCGCCGCTTCGGTCTTCCTGAACGCCACCATTTACGTTTCCTTAAACGGATTAGTGGCCTACCCTTTCTTTGTTGGGACGGAGTGGGGCCCGACCTAGGCTTGCGCAGTGACGAACGCCTCCGCTTCTTCCTTTTTCTGCGATGTTTGCAAACCAGCTCGGTATTATCGCTGCACTGCTGAAGCGTGGCGCTCTTGCTCTCATCAGCCACTGCGCTAACCATGCCTAAATTTGACATTGTCGAAAGGTCCCCTTGAGGCACAAAGGAGGTTTCCAGCATCTTACTGGGCCCATTAGGGCTGCTGGCACCTTCCTCATCCACGCAAGGAGCGTCTTTCGGCATCGTCCCTACCTCCAGACCGGCCAAGGCCTCGTTCTCTGCATGCTCTACATTGATACATTCAAGAATTTGCGGGCCATTTTCTGGCGCGATCTCTGTTTCTAGCGCTTCATGACGCGCCTCAACTTCCGGCGCTTTGCGACGCGCCTCGCTTTCAGACTCCGGTGCGAGTCTTTCTTTCTTTTTGCTAACAGAAGTTCCGAATCTTCTGATTAGCTCTGATTTAACAACTTCGTAGTTGTTCGCGCGCTGCTCACTGAGTCGCGCAACAACATCCGCTGCCTCGCAGGGCAGAACCGTGCGTAGCTTCTGAGACCAGGTGTCTCGCTCACACTTAAGTTGACTACACTTTCGTTCAAAGAGTCTAAGATACAGGCCCATATCCCATGATGCCTCATATGGCTGCATGTACCTAGACATCTCGAACACTGCCTCATTTTTGAGAAGTACTCCTTGCTGGGGTCCCATTCTCATCGCAACTCATAGTCTTGTTCGAAAAACTTTCTCTTGAGGCCTAGTTTTTCGTCTTCACTCTTTCCTTCCATCTGAGCTGCTCTTAGTTTTCTTTCGATGATGAGGTCCCATTCTTCACTTAGTTCCTCATCATCAGCCCCCAAATCATTAATCGCTTGAATGATCATGAGTTTTCGTGCCAAACCCTTTGTATCGATCCCCAATTCCTCACACAACAGCAACAAGTCTGACTTCTGCAGCTCCCGTAAGTCCATGATCGTACTGAGTGCTCGCTACTTCCAAAATAACTTTCCGAAACGGCGAAACTGAGTCTTTCGGCAAAGTTAACTACCAGTTCTAAAATTTAACCCTCTTTTAGAACCTGGTTCACTCAAAGGAAAAGCCAAGCACTCACCCATACGTGATCCATGTCTCGAGCCAACTGCTTCTCTTGGGCCGACTGTTGTTGTCTCTTGTGGCTTCGAATCCGACCGCTGCCAACCAGTTGTTGGGAATCCCACCGCTGCCACCAGTTGTTGTGAATCCCTCCGCTGATCACCAGTTGTTGTGATCCCGGGGTGCTGTGGTAGCGTGGTGTAGCTTCGGGTTGAGGAAACGAGCGCTTACAAGATGGGGATACGAAAAAAACAAACAGGTTTATGGCACTATTTACAAATATTTACAGCATGAAGTTAAGAGTTCGCAAACCACGAACGTGGTGGTTGAACCGCTACACAGTTCAGAGCCATCACAAACTACGAACGTGGTGGTTGAACCTTTACTTGGTCCAGAGCAACGTCCCGCACTCGGCGGCGTCCTTATAAGCCCTGTCGGGCTCCTCCTTCTTGCGGGGAACACCAATCACACACACACAACAGGTGAAAGGTACGAGCAGGCACGGCGCATGTGAACATCCAATTTCGAGTCAAGATCACTGCACTTAAAGGTGGCGCCAGAGAGGCTCTTGCTCGTCGTGTATGTCGCTGGTCGAGGGGTCCCAAGCTTCGGACAGCAGACATCAAACGGTCCGCCAAACGGTCCGCTCAATTAGCCGGGCACTTTGTGGCGGCGGTCGCCGCTTCATTCAAAGGAATACGCTCTTTGTTGTCCCCTCCGGAACGGCTTACAGCTTCGTGGCGACAGGACGTCTCATCCGCCGGCTAGCAGGGACAATAGCTGGCGAGCATAGACATTCGGCGAGTCGGCTTACTTGTTGGAGGATTAAAAGAGCGCCGCTCCCCCGTCATCTCTGGACGCTGGTTCCGAGAAAACTGGAGTTCCAGGCGAGGGAACGCGGCCCGGCTACGCTTCTCAGCGACAGCATGGCGCCTGCTGACGCCGGTCATAACAATCTGTTGACGTAAAGGGAAATGACGGCCGCACGCTTGCAAACAACTGACGACACCTTGCCGCAACGCTATCGTTTCAGGAAGCAAAGTGACGAATTCGATTAAAAAAAAAACGAGAACATTGTGCGTTTTTGCGCGTATTTAAGTTTTCTAGTGTATATACGCAGCGAACAAGCTATTTTTGTGCGAGTAGGTATAGTCTGGTCACAGGTGCATTTTTTTATTAAGACCAAGTAAACATTTCTCAACATTGATTACCTTCCTCTCGCAGATTTCGCGATAAAAGCTCTATAATTGGAGTACTTCATTGCTATCAAAAGTCACAGTGCAACTGTAATGCCTACCAAGTTTCGAAAAAGCTTGCCCGAAAAATAACGCATTCAAATCGTGTTGCCAACGTGCAGCATAACTTGCAAAAAAGAAAAAAAATCTTATTGCGTATAGCAAGCATGCTTGGATGCGCGCAATAAAGTAAAAGAATGTGAACTAAAATATATCACTGCGTCAGGGCTGCTTGACCTACAGAGCTTAACATGAAAATCGTTCCCATAGGCATGTAGTCACTAACATCTACAGTAAGAAATTAATCGCTCGGCAAAGTGAGCAAAAGTAAAATGTAATTATGAATGTACAAAAACATTTTGCGTATACCTCTCATTCGTACCTCATTGTCAGCGGAGCCGTCCTTAACTTGTGAAACGCACTTCGCCCCGACGAGGACTTGCGCTATCTACGCCGGAGAGATTAACGATGTCTTCTCGAATCGGGCGGGTTATCGCAATGATATGTTTTCGAAGACTAGTTCATTCGAAGGTGCGACGAGAAGCCGTTGCTCAAACGGTCACTGTACCTGTCGTTTGCTGTATTTTTCTGCGATTACTTTACTTTTACTTACTCTCTTCTCAAGCATATATAAGCACAACGTCCAAGTGGCTCACCTTTCGGGCCCGGAAGCTCGGAGGCCGTCTCAAAAATGTCAAGGATAAGTTAGACATGCACGACTTTCCTGCTGTAATGTGTGAAATTCCTTGCGAAGAATGCGAGCATGTGTATATCGGCGAGGCGGGTGATTACAAAAGGCTCTGAGAACATTTTAATGACGTCATGAACCAGAAAGCGGCTTCTAATGCCTTCGCAGAGCGTGTTCCGTCTACTGGACACGGTATCAATTGGCATAACGTCTGCATCATTGCCACGGAAAGAAAGTTGTTTCCGCGAAGGCGCATGGAATCTTTGGACATAGGCACTGCGCCGTGCTCCCGACCGGGCTGCAGAAATTAGGTGCCTTTCTCCTCTTCTAACCACTACCACCACCATATTCAGACTACTGCGCATACACTAAACAAATATCGGGACTCTCCCCCACTCCTTGTGTATGCGCGATGTGTGCAACACGTGATGCCACTTGCATTAGAGTGCACTACGCCATTTGTTGTCATTGTGAACAAGGCTCTCACGCAGGCAGACAAAAAGTCTTTTTTTAATGGAGCACTGACATCAAATTTCAGAATCGAGATGTTCCCTTCGTTCGACTGCTCGGTGTACGTAGGTCCGCTTGGCCAAATTTGAGTCGTGTGGAAATTATTTTATTTCGTTGGCAAACAGCGTACGAGAGCTTAATGAAAAATGGAGTCCCTGCGACATCGACACTAGTGCTACGTGTCTGGTGTGATACATTCCACACACACACCATCCTGAGTAACGATGCGCTAGTAGCGCTGACGTCTACGGTCCGAGCGTTCTTATCGTGGCGTGGAAGCCTGGAACTGCACTCACTTGTCATGTCTGGTCTTCGTCGCATCGCTTTGAATGACTTGAAGCCATCCTTGAATGATCGGCGAAAGAAAAGAGCATGATTCAACGTGCGCTCGTCAGTCAGCATGTCAGGGAACCATTGTGAGTTGCAGTTGTCTGGTTCGTATAGCACGGAAACAGCGCAATGAAGGTGTCTTTTCATTACACGTATGTTACAAGCCAACACGACCACAGGTTATTGAAATATAGTAGCGTATAGACGGATATCGCTGCTAACAAGTAACGCGCAAGTATCATTAATAGTGAACTTTAGTTCGTCCGCGAACTTCTTTGCGTCTGCGTATTACCGGGTTGCTGCTCCCGCAACCGTGAGGGGCGAAATAGCTGGGGCCATCTGGAAGAGCAGTTCGATTATCAGTGAATAGTAGGCGGTAACTCTGGTCGTCATTGAAATCATTTTGCGAATGTCCTACTTGTGGTGAATGTGTTCTTGCGCATTTACCTTAATATAACGGTAAATAGGGCACTGCTGTTGATAATAATGTCGTTTTAGCCGTTGCCATACATTGAGCTTTCCCTCTGACATAAATTGTTATTTGTCTTCAATGTTCCTTCAAGATTTTGAAGCGCACTGACGAAAGGACGCAGCCCCGCCGTGGTGGTCTAGTGGCTAAAGTACTCGGCTGCTGATCCGCAGGTCGCGCGATCGAATCGCGGCTGCATTTCCGATGGAGGCGGAAATGTTGTAGGCCCTTGTGCTCAGATTTGGGTGCACGTTAAAGAACCCCTGGTGGTCGAAATTTCCGGAGCTCTCCACTACGGCGTCTCTCATAATCATATGGTGGTTTTGGGACGTTAAACCCCACATATCAATCAACGAAGGGACGCATCTTCTTGCAGCCTTGTCATTCCCTTCCCTGCGTAGCTTTCAACGCACTCGCTGGGAGGAAAGGTGAGGGAAAGCGCTTGAATCGTGCGACAAATTCGTGTTACTCCACGTGTAGTACATGACGGATTGCAAAAAGTTTGTGCGGCATGTAATTCGTGAAGCGTCATGCTAATAGTGAGGCAATGCAGTTATAATTCGCAAAAGTGTTTTAGGGTGGTGTCTGACATTTTTCAAGCGCTGACGTGGTTCTGCGGCTGCGGCACAATAGTTTACTACCACGCAAAATGCCTATAGGCTATTCTGGCTGGAACCCTTTATTTTATCAAGGTCGCGTGGGTGTGTGCCGCACGCTGCGCATTTCAAGGTGCGTTTAATATGTCAGATGGCTGAGCATGTAGTTCTATAACATTTTGTAACACATTATCAGGATGTTTTTGTGATGTGGCACAAGAGCCATGATGGTAATGAGTTAGACCTCACAGTTTTCCTTTGAAATGGCATGTTGACTTTCACCGAGTTAAGATAAAAAGAAATATTAGATACAGCGGCACTTTTTCAAGGTTTTTGCCAGAAGTTTGATAGTAGTTATTGAAAACTCCACCTCACGCCCTAATCACCGCACTCAACTACGTTGTGTTCGTTAACGAAGCACTGCTGCAGCAAACCACGTGCTTGTTACGAAATCCCGACTGCAGCATCGCCTGCGAACGGGAGAGCGTGTCGCCAGCGACGTTTCGAAACGTACGTGGCTAACTTTTCGACGGGAGCCAATTCAGCACGACATACACGCATAACACAGAGCATTCGCGCTTCAACGGCTCTGCGTCGGCCTCACGTTTATCACTGGCTCGTATTACCACGCCCTTCCCAGTTTCGCTGATGGCTGACGTCATCGAAACTGAAACGAACTTGGGACTGAGCGTTGCGAAATCCGTTGGCAACTGCTTTTAAACAGGAAAGGGCCTTCACTTTAGGACCGTGGTGATGCTATTTTCCAGCAAGAGTTGTCTGCCCTCTCCCTCTCTTTATCTAGCTATAGTCCCCGAGTCAACGATTCGTGAACGTGGACACGTTCCAAAGCTGGAAGAAAGAAGGAGGCGAAGTGGGGAAAGGAAGGCGGCGACATGGTCACACCTTCTATCGCACCATGGAGGCGTATCGGGTGTACACGAAGAAAGCGGGAAAGCGAGCGCGCAGGCATGTTTTATGTACGCCAGGTATCCGGTGCCATCGCAGGCCCCGCCGTCGCATACCAGAAACCCGGCCACCGTGGGACGAGCGACGTTTTGCGCAGGGGAAGGGGGGGCATCTCGCATTGTTTTGCTACGCCGACACCGAACTCGTCACTGTCGGAACGCGTCGATTCGCCACCTCGGCCGGTCGCGGCGAGTGGGAACCGCGGCAACGGTCGCGCCTCTCCGCCCCTGCTATGAGACGGTGTGCGAGGACTGTTGTTGTTTCCTCCTCGTGACGGCGGCAGTTTCAGCTGCTGTGTTGTTTGTGCCGTTCGCCGCTGTCGTCTCGTAAATTAGAGCCGCGTGTGACCGCGCTCGGTCGCCCGCGACGCGTATACAGTGCGAACGATAGTCCAGAAACGGATGACGCTCTTTTATTACCATTTTCTTTCGGCTCTCGTTGTCTCTTACGTCATGGCAACACTCCTCCCCTTCATTCAACCTCGCGATAGCTGTTTCCTGGTGCAGTGACTCATACGGCAACCTCGTTCGCGTCCATTCTGATCGCGGCTGCTGCGACAGGTCGCGGCGGCGGTCGGGTGTGCCGCGAGGACGTGACCTCAACTCGCGCGTGACTTATCGGCGACGCTCGATCAGCGCACCGCGGAAGAGTGAACGTTATACAAGTGAAGTAACGCTAATGGCGAACGGCAACGGGAAAATCCCCTCCACCGGAGCTCTTATTTACGGCGCGTCTCGCTACGCTACTCTACAGTGTCTAGGCACAGATTTTCTCAGCGTGCAACTGCCGCTGATGTGCTGGCATGGCTTTCTGGCAGATGATGTCGACGACGCCAACAGTAACGCATGCCTACTGTCCTTCGTGCCCCGAGTTTTTTTTTTTTTATGGGTGATTCTGTGATGTAATGGAATGAAGTGTCTCGCTTCTATTTCCGATGCGACACATTTACGACACCGTTACTTGTCATTTGGCGTCGTCAAGTGCTGGTTCCTCTTGGATCTAGCCGCCGTGGTAACCAACCGTTTTCATGCCACCGCTGGTAAGTCGTGGTGAAGGGGCGTCACGTGACCGAGCAGAGTCGCGCATATAACGCTTATAGTTGGCGCGTTTCAGTGGTGATGATGTAAAACGTCATTAGTAGAACGTAAAGCCAGGCTTGTATGCATCTGCAATTTGAAAGGCTAAGATTTACGGCTACGATTGCAAGGCTACGATTTCCTACAAAATGTGCATCCCAAGAAGCTGCGCCTCTTGGGATGCACATTCTGTAGGAACTGTTGGGTCTGGCCGGACGCTCAACGCCTATTTGTGTACGTGCTACTACGGCGTCAATCATAATCATGTCGTGGTTTTGATAAGTAAAATGCCAACAGTGGCAGTGACAAAAACATTGATAGTTCTGAGCGAAATGATGAAGCGAGACCTAGGGCTCCCCAACAAGTCGGGGGCTCTACCAGGACGAAACCGGTAAGCAGTGACTCTCGGCGACGATTGATGCCCAAAGGAAAAGCGATGTCGGAACTTCGAAGAGCGTCGTATCACTTCGTCTGATTCTACAAATCAGCACCCACATTGAACGGACATAGCCAGTCCATATCATCGGGAGAGCAAGACTCATGTCCGCATTTAGAGCAAGACTGCGGGAAGACATGATCAAGATGATTAAGTGCTCCAGGAGTAAGATACCTTCATGTCTCTAATAACTTGAACGTGACCGACTGAACCCTATATTCAACTTGGGACTAGGGGGAGGAAAGGAACCCCAAGAACTATGATCAAATGCGAAGCTTTCCTTAGTGAACTGAAGGCACTCAGCGTTTTTATCTATCAATCTGTCTGTCTGTCTGTCTGTCTGTCTGTCTGTCTGTCTGTCTGTCTGTCTGTCTGTCTGTCTGTCTGTCTGTCTGTCTGTCTGTCTGTCTGTCTGTCTGTCTGTCTGTGTGCTTTCGTGGTCACCTCCTTTACTCTTGATATGTGCGGTTTAACGTCCCAAAGGCACCATATGATTGTGAAAGACGCCGTAGTGGAGGGCTCCGGAAATTTCGACCACCTGGGGTTCTTTAACGTGCACCCAAATCGGAGCACACGGGCCTACAACATTTCCGCCTCCATCGGAAATGCAGCCGCCGCAGCCGGGATTTGATCCCGCGCCCTGCGGGTCAGCAGTCGAGTACCTTATAACCACTAGACCACCGCGGTGGGGTGCTTCCTTTACTCTTAGTTTGACCAAAATTAGTATGGAAGTCTGGGCCTTGATATGCGGGTATGTGCCACAGGTGATTGACAGCTAAGGTCTATCCAGGAACGGCGATAACGGGCAATCGTAAACGGACAGGTTTAGCTGCGCGTCCGCAGGAGCCGTACGGACGCAGCCTGCCAGCAATTCGCAATGGGAAACTGCTGCGAACGTGCAACTGAATCTGTCTAAATAAACGTTAAATCGGTAAGAAAAACTCGCATCAGCAGCATCGACCCGACGAAAGCAAATGATATATTGGGGTCCCAGCAGGAATAGAGCACATACATTGTGCATGACAATCAATTCTTTTTTCACAGAACTACGCCAGGTCTCGCAACTGCTATGGAAAAAAAGACATTTTGCAGGCTTGACGTTGGTGAAAGCTCAGGTTGCACTGCTGTCTATATAATTTTATAAACACTACCTATGAACTCCTGTGATACAGGCCTCACGTAAGGTAAACGTCAATTGTAGTTAAGCATTATCTAGTGAAGGTAGTGTACGTAGTACTATAACCAGGGATACCATCTTCGCATGCTGAAGCACTGCCGCTTGCTGTGTAAGGTAATACGCATGATGTTGTTGATATCGTTACACAATTGTTGAGAACTCATGAGATAAAACGGATGAGTCTGTTCAACATATGTCCATGCGTACATTTGTACATATCTCTAGCGTCATTTTGTAAAGTTTCTCTGAAAAAAAATTGCACTTCAGTCACCTTTCCCATGCTTAGCATAGCATATAAACTTCTATATGGTACGTGGGAACTGCCAATTTTTATATATCTGGGAAGAGTAGCCAAAGTAACGAAAGAGTAGCCGATAGAAGACAGTAGTGTTTTCTAGCCCTAATTATGTGTGACTGTCTAGTTCAAACTGGTTGTGAGCCGTCGCATGATGTCGCAACCGGAAACTATACCACGTGATAGTAGATGAATGAGACAAAGACCAGAAAATATCTTTGTCTTTTTTATTGTGTATGAAACACCACTTTTTACTCCGGCATACAGTATATGTTACAATGTAGTCACACAACAGCGGTATTATAATACACGAGTTGGAAACATACAGTCACCGGGTACTCGAAAAAGGCGGAGTATAGAAAATACAGAGTCATGATTTGGCGGACAGGAGGAAAATACAGTGTACCCTTCTTTTCATGCGTGCGTCTGTGAAGTTTCAATGGATGTGGTCCACGCGCACGTCAGGGTACACGGTTACTCTTGGTGGGTCGGAAACGTGCAACCAATAACGGAGAGTTGGTCGTGCGGCGTACATTCCGTAAAGTCAGTGTCGAAGGTTAGTGAACCAGTCTGCACGTCTACGGAGCCTTTTCAAACCTTGCATTGGGCACTCTTGCAGCTCAATCAGTGCAATGGATTTTGTATTTCATGCACACATTGCTGGTCTCTCAGAAAAAGTCTAGTTCCGAAAGGGCATGAACAACTTCTCAAATGCGAGAGTGTGTCTTCGCCTCATAAGCACAGTGTAGAAGCCACAGTAGCCCTAGATTTTCCGTATAAGCTTTCCATTTTTTTTTAATGAAAGCATGATAAAGTTGCCCTAGTGCATGTTGTGAACGCTTATACATGCCGAGTGTAAACTGGCTCACGGTACTTCGCTGCCGGCTTTACGAAGGTTTCACTTACACAAAAATGAAACTTTGGCTGATGGTGCATTGGCGGCAAAACTTTGTCACATAACGAAGGCGCATATACATAAAATCTCTATTAATGCGTTCGAGAAACATTACTGCCATGACCGCGGCATGTAGAACTATAGTCGTTTTGATTGGCGTGGTGAATACTGCTGATGTGGACCGCTTGTGATTGAACTATCTGATTAAACTGCTGGTGAACCGGTTTTATCGGACTGAGTATGCCGATTGTTTGGTATACCAATAACGTCACCCTTTTTGACGTAACAACCCATAACCCAGCCATTTAGTGAAGCTCGATGCGTTCGCCCGCAAATTCCTTGATTTTATTTTAATTTGGTTTTAGAACGCATTAATATAGCTTTAGGCGCATATAACAACGGCGATGGGTGCTGTCAGTTGGTTTACGTGGGATGTGGACGAGTCCTCTATACGGGAGTACGGGCACGAGTGACAGTGGACAGCGGTGCGACAGTTTGAGAGAAAGACATGTTTTGCGCATGAACAAACAACACTCGCGAGAACAAATGGCGGAGCACAAGCTTCAAGATGCAAAATGTAAAAGGCAAGAAAAAACGCAGGCAAAAAACATGACACCGAGCTCTGCTCGAGCTGAAAAACACCCTGGTTTGTCCGAAGTGAAACTAGAACACTGACTTTTGATTTTTTTTTGTTATTCAAAAGTAGCGAACTAGCAGCCATTTTTGTTTGGGCCACATGAAACATGAACAACGTCACAACATCGAAGCGCCTTTGAGTATACGTAAGGCAGGTTCGTGGTTTTAGCTGCAAAGCAGTTCATTTTTTTTTCTCACCGTAATCCATCACGATTTCAATATAAACTGCAGCTAATGACTGGGTCACACCTAAAACCAAGTACACACCAGTGCCATTTAAATGATAGGATTAATTACGAAGCACACGCATACACACGAAAGGAATGAAATCTTACACACTTTCTTCTAGTTCAACAGGGAAATCGATAGTAAGCGTTTAAGAATAGCGCTAGACCTGGTGAGATCGAAAAAAAAAAATTACCACTGCGATTTTGTGACCGTGCCACCCCCCCCCCCCCCACCACTGATGCTTGTTGTAAAACATCACCGCAAGATGTCGCCACCTATGCCTGTTGTTGCCGGTGACATCTCGCCACCACGTTAACACGGTGACCGTTTTACTACCCTTTTACGAACCTTTGCCTGGATAAATGTTCAAGCCTCCGGTGTAAGCTTACAATGCTTCACCCAACTAACGGGATTTTTTTTTAACGAAGATTATGGTAATTTCTTCTTGGACAACTTCCGCTGAATGTTTTTCTATGCTTTTCGTTGTGTCGACTCCAGGATAACAAAATAGGGGAAGAATAAAGAAGTCAAGATTTCATGAGTTGCCAAACTGGAAGGAAGTGCCGCTCATTTCTTCTTTTGCCTACGCAATGACAAACAAATCAACAATTCAACAACCCACGAGAAGCATGCGCTAACACGTAAACCACGATTCAGCTGATGACACGGAATGATCTTAGACTACGCAGTTCTGTCAACGAACACGCACTCTTTGCTTATCTAGTTCCAACTAATTTTGCCATTGAAAGAGTGAGACGGTTGGCTATCACTGCTGCAAGGATGTCATTTTGTAACAAACGAAACAGCTCGCAATTCTTCACGGAGAACGTCGCTGTTGCTTGCGAATCAGGTGGTCGTAAAATGTGCTAGAGGACGAAAAATGAGCGATACCGGGACGTAAGTGCTTGGAACGTGGGTCGACAAAGTTAATAGGAGCCTGACAAGCAGCTCTTGCAGACCTTTGTCATGTTATTGCAATATTGAGACGTGACCTAGAACAACAGTTACAGTTGAAGTGGTGACCTCTTGTGGCGGTGTACGAAATCATAATGTACACAATCAATTTGAACAATCACACGAAAAGCTTTATGGTTCTTGTCTCGTATCTTGAAAATGTCTGCTGCTTTAGGTCAAGCAAAGCGAGGCAACTCAAGCCTTGTCCTCCACACTGCCGCAACTCTTTGCCACCATGACCACAATCCACTTGAAACGCTGTTACACTGTAAGAGTTTTAGGACAATATAATTTACCCGGTCTCGCAGTTTCCACTAGTGCATTGGATCATTTACAACCGTAAACGGTCGAGATCGTTAGATTTAGCGCCGCTGTAACCTGTTTAAGGATTCGCTATTTTCCAAGCGATGACAGACTTGCGAGCCGAAACCGCTTTTTTAAGTTGGACTGAATATGTTAGTCGAAGGCAGCTTAACATCACCGTAAGATGCCGCCACCAATGTCTGCTGTTGCTGGTAGCGTCTCGCCACCACGTTGATACGGTCACCCTTTTACTAGTAATATGTCAATCTAAAGTTTCCGAATTCAAAACATCTGCTACTATCAGCGGATGCGCGATGCGTATAGGCGCCACGATTGAAGCCCAACGCTCATGGCTGGCGAACATAGTTCGTTAGGCAGCTCAACATTCAAGCACAACAGTAAACGCTCTGTGCATTTGTAGCAGCTCAAAAGTTTGATCCCATGTATAATTTATCTGTATTGTCGCGTACATGCATGTACGTTTTCGCGACAAAACGTTGTCTACATCTTTGGCTGGCAGTCATCGGGCGGTGCCAGCGTGCAGCAGGCGACAGCACAACGGAGGCAAGAAAACGATCCGGAAAACAGTACGCTACAGGGTCTTCTCTTAAAACACGTTATTTTTATAGCATAGGGTGGGTGGGTGACACTGATTATTCACGTTCACGCAAGCACACACTACACCCGGTTTTGTAAACACCGCGAAAACGATACACGTGAAACACAATGCCCTGTATAGGCGCCAAAAACGCACTTTTACAACTCTACAGTGTTATGCAAGGTGCCACACGGGCTCTATAGCTGTGACAGCTCGAACCCTCTGAGACACAGTTCGTATTGACAAGACGGCACCGAATACATCTATGTAGACCTTAAATTTGTAATAAACGAGAGCATCGTTTGTAGACTAGCCGTTCACACTCCGGGCTCAAAAGAAAAAAAATACATCGTTGATATATATATTTTTTTGCTTACTGTATAGAACCATATGTTTTGACAAAAAACAAGACAACCACAAAGAGTAGGCGAAAGTTTGTACACCACGCACAAAATGGGCGTAAACAAAATGGGGGCAGCATCTGATGCTTTTCTCTCTATATATTTTGAACGTCAACAACTCCTTGCGCTACACATTATAAAAGAATGCGAGCTCAGTTTTCTCGAGATTCTCTTCAACGTGATTTCCGAGGATGCACGAATTTGCCATTTCTGAGGTTATATATTTTTTTAAATAACAATAATGCAGCAGCACTCGGTGCAACACGAGTGTATTTTGTCCTGAAGCCACTTCTAGAGTCATTGTATGCACCTTCAGCCGAAAGCTGAAGGCGCAAAAGAAACTCCAGAAGTGGCTCAATTAGCAGAATCAGCAATTTTGTTATCATTCTGCTGCCATCTAAAGAGACAATTATGTCCCTGCGCAGTGATTTCGAGACGATGAAGTTTCGGTAGTGGCACAATAACACCTTCACCCAGGAGATTGTTGGCTTTCCACCCCACCCCCCATCTTCGGTACTTTAGTTAACAGCTGATGATGAAACATGAGTGCCAGTGTAAACGCGAACGCGCACGTCATCAATGCAACTTTCAAGCACACTTGAACAAGAACAGAGTAGGCCAGCCGCCACAGAAAAAATTGAAAAGTCATGACTCGTACCGCACACAGGCGCACTCGTTCCTCTACATGAGTGTTCACAGTACCAAAATGTCGCCACACACAAACACGCAAACCCTACGCACTCCAGACAAACAAAAGCGAAACCTCCGAGTTAAATAGCACACCACGTCTGTACATTTTTTAACGGCTCAGTCGATCTTGTTGGGGTGCCTTGGAACGTTTCTTTTTACGTGAAGTACTACTTCCGAGGACGCGAAGGTGACAGTGCGTTCTACTAAATGCGGCTTAGCTCGTTTAACTAGCTGTCAGTGTACATTCACATCGTGGACGTCGCCCTGGAAGCCACTAGTTGGATCTCGACGATGAAATACACTTAGAAGGAGTACCGCTGCTCTTGTACTTTAGCCCTCCAGCACTTACGGGAGCACTTATGGCGAGTACGGCTGCTCATGTCCTCCAGTACTCCCGTAGAAGGGGAGCACTTACAGGGAGTACGGCTGCTCATGTACTCCGGTACTCCCGTAAAAAGGGGAGCACTTGCAGGGAGTACGGCTGCTCATGTACTCCAGTACTCCCGTAAAAAAAGGGAACACTTACAGGGAGTACGACTGCTCATGTACTACAGTACTCCCGTAAAAAGAGGGACACTCACAGGGAGTACAGCTGTTCATGTGCTCCAGTACTCCCGTAAAAGGGGAGCACTTACAGGGAGTACGGCTGCTCATGTACTCCAGTACTCCCGCAACTGGGGGAGAACTTACAGGGAGTACGGCCGCTCCTACAATCCGGTACTCCCGTACACTTATCTGCTCCTTTAATCCTTTAGTGCCCGCTTCGCGTATTCTGTGCACAATTCGAAGGTCACTCCCGAACGACTGCCCGCAAAGACTGATCCTGTACAAAGGTCTTGTCTACATCACACAAACGACCGTCAAATACCAGCTCGACAGAAAAAAAAAATAGTGCATAGCTCCTTTCTGGTGTATATATCTCGCTCTCCAAGACTGCTATGGTGTTCGCGTCACTTACACACTCCTCGACCACAATTTCTATTATCGTATCACAGTCACGGGGCTCTGTCGCAAGAAAACGAGCAGCACAGCAGTGAATAGAAACCTGCGATATTTTTTTTATTTTTTTTTGCTTCACGTTATGCAATCTCTTGCGAAAGACCAAACGATTTTTTTTTTCGAACAGCGTATTCGACAAGGTAATATACTTTATATTTGCCACCATCCACGGTTGGTATCAAAGTTTTACAGGGAGCGGTCTTCACGAGAAAACTGTATTTTCGCGAAGATTTTACTTAAATCCAATGCTATAGTACAACAACGCAGTGGCCGTGCATGCCAGTCCAAGCTCTAGATTCAAATTCCAGGCTGTTCGCTCAAGTTTTGAAAACATTAGCTGCTTTCGAAATCTTGAACCGACGGCTGTACAGACGATGTTTTCATTACCTTCAACTATTGTTTTCATACAATTAAGCAACAGTTACTTACCAGAGTATTTAAAATTGGAAATTTAAACTTGATGCATATACACACAAAACACTAGAAGTCATTTCGTTCACTGCTGTGAATCAGACTTGCCTTCAAGGCAGCGCCAAGGAATATTGCTGATTGTTGATTAATTTCACGTTATACTATACGTTCTTTCGGAATGGGATATACGTAAACTTTGAGGGAAAAAAAAAGTTTTTGCACTACGCTGAAGGCAGGCCTGCCCAGCGTTTTCTTGCGAGCAGCGCTTATTTTCATTAAGCATGACGGCGCCCCACTACACTCCTGCATAGGCAATAACTGAAGACTGGCGCGCTTGGTCCGCCGTCTTTTGGTCTTCTGAATGCACTTGACTTCGCTCCTCGCGGGTAAATGATGAATACTTTATGCACCGGCCAAAGAGAGGCCTGCTGTCATCCGATGACGCAGGCCTGCTCTCACATGTCATCACAGGCCTTCTCCTTGCGTCGACACGAGCGTTCCCCGGCGCGCCTATCACAGTTCATGATTGCAGCCGCTTTCTGTGTGCACACGCGTCCACGATAAAGCGATAATCGGAATTATTACTGTTACATTATCAGATTCACCGAGATGAGATGAAGTTTGCCGTAATTTTGAAGAAGTTATACGATGAACTCTTCGTCGCCCCGCCGCGGTGGTCTAGTGGCTAAGGTACTCGGCTGCTGACCCGCAGGTCGCGGGTTCGATTCCCGGCTGCGGCAGCTGCATTTCCGATGGAGGCAGAAATGTTGTAGGCCCGTGTACTCAGATTTGGGTGCACGTTAAAGAACCCCAGGTGGTCAAAATTTCCGGAGCCCTCCACTACGGCGTCTCTCATAATCAAATGGTGGTTTTGGGACGTTAAACCCTACAAATCAATCAATTCGTGAAATGCCGCGGTATCGCCATAACGGTTGCACGACGCTGCCCCGCGCTTGCCTTAAATCTAATTGGTGTTTTCATTACGTGAATTGGGCGTATGCTTTGACTAAATGGGCATGGCAACGTGCGTGCCGTAATGGCCAATTAACGAGAGCTCACACATTGTAAGTGAGGTTTCATTACCTCAATTACAATTATTCATATAAATCAAATGCGATTGCATAGATAGCAATGCTTTGGTTTGGATACTGAGGAACACCTTCAAGGGCAAGAAATAACTAACAATACGTTAAGACATTTTATTTTCAACGCGGAAATCAGTACAAAGAAAACTAGTTATTTAGAAGTAACGATCGATGAAATGTTTATACCATCATATAGCTAATACTCGCATGTGCACACAGAAAGTGTCTGCATTTGCAACCACCATCATCAAAATTGCACTTCTGGTTTGACGTTTTTTTTTTTTCGAAACACGACACGCAATAATCCTTTGTTAAGCATGCTAACGTAATTTTTCGAGCCTATCCATGCGTCTGCACATCTTTCCTGCAAAGAGATAGGATTACATTTGTGAATAGCTCGAAAACATTTTATGCTATAATTTTTTTTCAATCAACCAGACTGCATATAAAGGAAATTTTTTGTTACATCTGCTGTCTTATTAGGATCTGAAATGCTTTCAATCGCCGCAAAGCAAGGCAACTTTGCTACTTCGGCGGCCACTTTTATGCCCGTGTAAGCAACTTTATTCTCTGTTGATTCAAGAATGCGCAACTATGATGAAAGTATGAATGCCTGTCCAAATCTTCTATGCGTAACTGGTTTTATACAGTGCAGCTACATAATGAAGGGCTACATCAGGGGGAATGCTTGGTAGTTCGTGAGGTCACGTGTAAATACCCCATCTTGTTCGTAAAAACAAGCCCTGGTCTAGAATACCTTACCGACGGTTCACCCATGCTCCTCCTGCGTCAGTGTGCCGCGATGTTTCACAGCGTGAATTAATTGACTGAACGGCACTTTTGCAAATAACGTTTTTTTTTTGTTCATCACGTGTTCGTATATGTGTGACGCATCAACATATCAACACTTTAAACAGAACTCCACCAAAGTGTTTAGAATTCGTTAGACTCGACTGTGAAAAAAAACCTATAGATTGTAGCAAAATATCGTGAACTCACACTCTATTCTTCGTCTCTCTACAGGCATTCAAAAAATAAAGCACTTCACATCCATTCAACATTTGTATAGAAAGCTGTCGCTAAAGCTTGAGATAGGCCAAATAACCGGCGTACCCTGCTATGTTTACGGCTTTAAGCTCGGCGAATCCTCGATTCGTGTTCGCGACGTTAGTGCTAGCCAGCTCTAGCCTCCTCTCTCACTGAACTATAACTTCTGCAAATGCTAGTGGGCTTGACTGAAGCTCCCCAAGGCAACCCCGAGGGTTGTGTGCTCTTGGGTAGCTCGCGAATTTTTTTCCGGCACAATAGAAAATTCGAGGACGTTTTAACGAAGCATCCACGACACGACAGTGTAACAAGTATCACTTTACGAAGATTACTAATGCTACGGCATTATAGTTTCCGGCTTTCTTATCTTCCGAACAGCTCATCAATCAAAATATGGTCTGCCTTAACTTTCTAGTTAAGAACGCGTACTTGCGGAGCTGGAAACGGGTGTTCTGGTTGCAGCCACCAAAAATGAACAAACCAGCTTAATTTACGTACCCTTGTAACGTGGCAAAATTGCGGTTGATTGGAGGTTTCCAGGCGCATTTCGTGAAAATGAAATCTGCCATAGGAAGAGCGGATAGTTCGCATTTTCACCGCGTAATTCTAACGTATTTTTCCACGCTGGCTGGTCAAAGCCTACACAGCTTTCGTCATACGAGTGTGCTTGTACCTTTAGAACAACTCTACAGATGGAATTACGTGCTGCACAACATCGAAACACCACTGGACTTGAAGTCCATACTGTAAAACGCTGAAGCAGAAACGATTTCTCGCCAACTAACGCACCTGTCGTGGAAAATATCTTTTTCGGATGTGATGTTTCAACAGTGAAAAAGTATGGTTTTCGCTATGAGCCACATGACCATGACTGTTGGTTTCTTCCAGTAATTCTAGCGTATAGCCTTGCTTTGTGGCCATTTCTTTTTTTTTAACTGCACGCACGCATTCAGACTAAATTGCGCGAATGTTGCTGGTTTGTTCGTTCAGTTTGTTCAATGTCACGTGATACACCGGGCGTGCAAGCATTCCACGTGCACAGCGCATGCGCAACTCATGTCCACCTCTTTCTACCTCACCCGTGCACACTTACACCACGTAACGCGCATACAATTGGAATAGAACACAATGCACAACGAAAGCTAGACATAACGCAAGAGAGAAACAAAAAAAAAAGAGCAACATGCTACATAGTGAACAAACTTAAGCTCTTGTTGGGATAGTGTAGGTTATCCTCTGCGCCACTTACAACGCAAGAGTCCGTCAAAAAAAACAAAAAAAAACAGGAACAATCTTATAAATCACATCTCTGCGTTTGTGCGTGTACATTCACTACATGTATAACCGCACTAAAAAAAAATCTAATGTGAAACATGAAGGCATAAGCGATAAACAAGTAGTTCCTACAGCTCTATAAATCAGTCCATTAATAATCGCGGACAGTGTTGAGTACAAATACGTTGTTGACCAAAGGGCTTTGGCGCTGCAAAAGGAGCTTGAAGATGAACGTGCGAATTCAGAGGCCTTTTTATAGGCGGATGAAGTTCTGGTCGTTCTCGTGGGCACAGGGAAAGTCGGTGAGGTGCTTAATTTGACATTATGCTTATCTGCGGATGGGCCATTAATTCATTATATATCTTCAGAAGCTGCGGCGTTGCCCGGACGAGTGAATCGTGAAGATGGTTCTTCCCAGCGCACCCGTGAGGTGCGGCTTTCGTTCCAGCACCGCCTGAAACAAAGAGAAAAAAAGGGGGACTGAAATACAACTCGTGGCTTGTATGTGCGAATATTACGGACATTTCTGTTCGAATATGCGGCAACAGTGAGCTTTTTTTGTTGTGGGCAGTTTACTGTAACATGTCTGTTCGTGTATTAGGCAATAATCGGCATCGTTTTCGTCGCAAGCTTGATAGTGTCAATGTAATGAGCGAATGCCGCTCCCAAAGGTCTTCAGGGCCCGTATTCACAAAAACGTGTCATGCTAAAAATTTTTTGGTAAGAAAATGTTTTAGCCAATCATGATGCGGGACATGGTTAGCCAGTTCGGCTAACCAATGTAAAAATTTGCTTGCCAAAGATAAGTCTTACGAATTCGGGCCCTGATATATAAGATACACCGTGCGGCCTTTTGGCATATTAGATACATCGGAGGCTGCTCCGCAATATATCTTGCAAGAGCGAACACACAAATAGGTCGTATTCGGCCACCCAAAAATGTAGTCTTTCAGTGCTCGTGGTATTACCTGTGCAAGAAGACTCGTGGACAATTTGTACAGGAGAAAATAAATTGCCACCATCAAGATCTAGAAAAAGAGCGCAGTGTTAAGTATGAGCGGCTACCAGAAGATAGCGGCATTGCTGGCATTCACTGATGAAAAAACTCGATTGGCTCCAGTATTATAACCGCGAACAGATGCTGCAAGGCACCTATACTTCACGAGTTGGACTGTTACACGCACTTACTGGTCGTCTCATACAGCTTTCAGAGCATCACCAATGCATGGACTCGATTCTACTTTGAAGTTACAACTATAAACAATTACAAATGTCTCGCTCCAATTGATGCAACGTTACTACGCCACCTCTGGATGTGGGCTGCATTCACGAAGGCATGCTCGTTTTGTATCTCAATGACGTACACAACCACACGCCGCTATATATAAGCCTTGATTTGATATGTGGGGTTTAACGTCCCAAAACCACTATATGATTATGAGAGACGCCGTAGTGGAGGGCTCCGGAAATTTAGACCACCTGGGGTTCTTTAACGTGCACCCAAATCTGAGCACACGGGCCTACAACATTTCCGCCTCCATCGGAAATGCAGCCGCCGCAGCCGGGATTCGAACCCGCGCCCTGCGGGTCAGCAGCCGAGTACCTTAGCCACTAGACCACCGCGGCGGGGCTATATATAAGCCTGCAATGCATGACCTGCCATGTATACTTCCACGTCATACGGTATATAACTGGCTTCGTCGGAGGTTCCTCGTGTCTTGACTTTCTGCGCGCCGGAAACGTGCATACTTGCTTGCTTTTCGGAACGCTATGCGAATGACGGAAAACGTATGAGAATGAAGATATGAAGACTGGCATGCAGTCGACCAGCAGTTTGTTTTCGTTTCCGTTTGCGCGTCGCTTTATGGGCGCTTTTACGACTATACTTTGCGCAGAATGCGAGCTCAGTCCATTCTTCGCCGCGGGTTGTTGTTTATAACGCGCGCGCCAGCTCGTATTTCTCCTTAGCGATCGCGCAAGTGAATACGACAGGCCAGCGCGTTTACTTCTGAGCAGAAACAAAAGCAAGTGATAAAGAGTAGCAGGCCACTCCGTGAGGCTTTCTTTCTACCTTCATTATTTTTGGGAGCGAAGCTCTCTATGCCGTGGGTCGTGCGTCCGAGATGTATGTAGTAGTAGTAGTAGTAGTAGTAGTAGTAGTAGTAGTAGTAGTAGTAGTAGTAGTAGTAGTAGTAGTAGTAGTAGTAGTAGTTGTTGTTGTTGTTGTTGTTGTTGTAGTAGGTAGCCAACTCCACGGCTAGGCTAAAAGAGCGGCACGCGCGCCCCCTTTTCAATTGAGAAATAAACCCGCGTACATTAAGCATAAATAGAAATATAGTTGTTTATGATGAAATAACTTACAGAGACGAGTACCGGTGACATAATGTTCAATCAAATTTGGCTTGAATTTGATGCTTACTAAAAAAAAACTAGTATCTGAAGGACGCACTTTGAGCACTATCTAACCTGAAAGGGTTGCCACGTTAAACACGCTGGGCGTAACCTCTTTGGTTTTAGCAAGGTTTAACGAGGGTTGCGCCGCAGTGCCATGAATATAGTCAACTAGTATATAGCCATACTAGAGGCGGTCAAAGGTGGGAAGCAGACACGAAGCGCAGGCCGTAAGAAAGTGCGCGAATACCATCTCTCATTTAGTTGTTAGAATGTCCACTGGATGGCGGTACTTCTATATGCTGAATATATGATGAAAGAATGCGAGATGGCGGTACTTAGAGTGTTCACTAGACGCACGGATGGACGGACGGACGCATGGGCAGACGCACGGATGAACGGATGAACGCACGGACGGTCGCACAGACGGACGCAAGCAAGAACGAACGGGCGGACGGATGCTTCAACCCACTCATCATTATGCACTCCGTGGATATGCTGTGATTTTTTTCTCAATCTCTGCGGTTCGTTCGCTTTCAGAAGTCGCATAGGACAAGCGAGATTCTTCGGCCATGCACTCAAGGATGCCACGCGCTTTCCTTCTTTGCGTTCTGTGCTGCGAGTTCTTGCTTAATTTGCATCAGCTTCTAGCGATGGTACGCGAAGGACTAACAACAACTGGAAGATAGTCCCGCGGCAAAACAATTTTTAGTGCGCCTAAATGCCGCGGCGTTTTCCGCGTTGTTTCCCCTTTGTGGTGGTGCCGCGCCGTTCAATAGCCAATGGCACAACAACACAGCCCGCCATCTATATACATACACGCGTGTACAGTGGTGCAGCTCATACACGTACGCGGCCCGAGAAGCCGCCCTATAGGGAACCCTGAATTCTCCCAGTACTCATAAAAGAAGAACAATGCCCAACTCGCGCCACGTCGCGGGGTGGACAAGAAACACATGCGAACTGGGAGTGTATAGGAAAAAGAAAAGGAATTCACCGCGCGCTCGTAGTAATAAACGTGGTTCCACGCAAATGCGCTGAGACGCGTACGTGTAGGGCGGTATACAGGCACCAGAACGTGACGAGGGTTCTGCGGGTACGGCATAGATGGCACCGCTGGCGCGCCGGGAATTCCGTGTTTCGACAGCTCTCGTTCTTTTTTTTTTTTTTCTCGGCACGTCCTTCGAACATGAAGCCGTGTGAGGCATAAGGTAGAGTTGCCGTCTCAGAAACGGCTTCACCAAGAAAGCCCCGCTGCAGAAACATGCGCTGCAAGTTCTATCCTATATGGTGTGAAGTCGATGTGCATTACGACGGAAAGACGTGTGCTAGTAGTCGGTGCATGCTAGTCGCTGGAAAAAAAAAAGACTGGAATGTGTAGCCGTCGTATGCAGGCATCGGGAGAAGGGTCGGATAAGTAAGAATCCGCGGATGTGTTGCTTATGGTTATCCAGCAAAGGGCGTACTGGATGGTTGGTTGTGCAACAGGGACAAGCACGCGCAGCACAGCATTGAGCAATCCTCACGCACGCACACACGCACGCACGCGCACACACAGACACACACTCACGCATACACACACGAACTCACATTCTCTCTCTCTCTCTTTCTCTCTCATAGTTGCGCAATCCACCATGCAGTCTGCCGTACAACCACGCCCACAATCTTCAACATTCTCGAGTAAAGATCGTGTTCATAGCATTCGCTTAGCTCCGTCACCACCGGCCTCGCAGTCTTTCTAGAATTTCCGCGCACTATTGCAGTCGCGCGCACGCGTTATTGGGTATGAGGACATGACATTAAAATTTACTAAGGCGCAGGCGTATACGATCGGTCGGTATATGCATACTATTCAAGGTTGTGATGTGCGGCGTCAGGTAAAAGGCCTTTTCTATTACAGGTGCGATAGTTTGAATCCTGGCACAGTAGCAACAATCACTATAGTATCAAGTGAAGACAGCGTCCCGATAGAGTTAAGGCGAGGGAAACTGACGAAACGGAAAGCGCGTGATGGTGGCTCTCGCTGTCATGTTGTAGCATTCGCACGTGTCAGCAGTTGCGAATCATTCAATGCCAAGGCCGATCACGTATCCCTCTATAGGAGGAAATCTTCACACGCACACACACAAGAGAGCGCACGCCCGTTGCAAAATAAACTGTGCGGCACGGTTCTTCTCTGTTGCCTCAGAGGCGCGACCTCCGCAGAATAAACCCTTCCGGTGTTGTGTAGACCGCGCATATAAGGTGGCGCGGATCTATTCCTATCTGTTTCAGAACGGAAAGAATGGCCAGAGGTCGAAGGGGTATCGGTCTATAGAGCCTATGTGTTCGCGGTGTGTGCCGCCGGCCACATCAAAGAACGCCGTCGAGACGCCTCCGCTACGGCGGGCGGCGTGCCGTAATTCCACTGGCGGGGCAACCACGCCGGCGGAGAGGCGAGTCTGTGTTGCGGCCATGATTTACCGAGGCCCACTGCGCCCCCCCCCCCTTCGCTATCCGCGAGCTGAATGCCAAGGGCGGCACTGTTTCCTGCCTTCTGTGCATGTGCGTGCGAGAATAGAAATATGGCAGAGAACGAACGTTCACTTCGCTAGCCTGGTAAAAGGGACAAATGCTTGCCAAAAAAAGATCTCCTCCAAGAAAAGATTACACGACTCCTTATATACCACCTTTCTTACGGACCACCTTTCTCGTCACATTTTTTTTTATTCACAATCGATTGTATCGTTTTTTTTTTTCATTCGCCAAGAATTGCTCACGAAGCTATGCATATAACGCTTCCCAATCACACATGCACCGTCGAAATACACTCTGTATGTGAGTGGTGACATTAAATTGAATAGCAGCGTGTCGCTATTCGTGAACACTTCCTTACTCTGGTAATTGTTAAGGTTTAATGTCCCAAAACAGCGATATGATCATGACGGACGATTGACGCCTAGCTGAGAGCTCTGGAAATTTTGACCGCCTGGAGTTCTTTAACGTGCAACTAAAATTTAGGCTCACGGGCTGCAAGGATTTCCGCCACCATCGAAAATGCAGTCGCCGCAGCCAGGATCCGATACGCCGACCTTCGCGTCAGCATGCAGTCGACCACCACAATCGCCAGACTACCGTCTAGGGTGCTTCTCTAACTCTGTTCAAAAGTGAAAAAAACGGGAGACAATATATTGTATCCTTCGTGTTCCGCATAAAAGTCGCGCGCCACGCACAGCAGTTCAGTTGCACTCGGGTTGAGTCTAGTAGCAGGAGCGGCAAAGATGAACGCAGAAAACTGCGTGGCGCGAAAGGTGTCTGCACGTTCGAAAGGCCGTGCAACTAAAGGATGAGCCATAGCAACGTGCGTTCGAGGAAATGAGGGTAAATCATACATAACGACGAAGGGCCAAGCGCTCCGCGGAGAGTGATAAGCCACTCAACAATTTTCGGGCCCCGGAGATCTCCCCTCCCGTCATACAGACACAGATAAACCAATAAGACAAAAAAAAGAGGTGTGTTAAAATATATAACTATACGCGTCAAAGGTCAAAGGACGTACGTTCCAATCGCGCGTTTACAAGCGTGAGCGGTCCGAATCTGGCTCGTCGATCCAGTCGGCCACTTTTTTTTTAATACCGCCTTCAGCTAACTGCGCTTCATTCTTTTGTTCGTTCAAAAGTGGGATACGGTTCGGCTCTTATCGCCCAGGAGCGTGCGGTGCCGCCCGAGACGTGCTATATGGGCGCATTAGCGCGCCGTGTAAGTACCTACAGCTGCGCAGCGGCAGCGTCTTCTCTTTCGCTTCTTGTCACATCCTTCTCACATATACACTGCCTTTCTTCGGTGTCTCTCAGCGTGTAAAAGAAGAAGGAACAGCTCGGCCGTTTCTCACCGTCGTACGTTTCAAGCAGAGCAAGGAAACTGACGCCGCCACTCTCGTGTACAAGGGTGGATCGGCACGTATATATATCCTAGGTTCCGCAAGAGGGCGTTCGTGGTGTAACTGTTTCGCAGAACTCGTGGCATAAAGTGTAATATAGTTCCCTTCTAGAGGCGAATGAAACTGAACACTGTTTCTAAAAGTACCTTCTGAGGGGCAGGATGTTGGAAAGAGAGGAAGAGTGGCACGAAGGGTCACGAGGGTGGGTGAAGGTGAAAAAAGCCAGCGCATATTTCACCCGCTGTTCGCAGCTGCGACGCGCCGTTCTTCGTACTCTCCGTGCGGTTTCCTACACGACTATGCGTTGGGCGCTTCGAACGCATCGCGGTTACGCAAGCACGCGAGCATTGCGTATGCGCACGTTATGAGCGCCCCGCTGGAGAGAGACATTCTTTTTTTTCAAGCAAGCCTTGTTACGAGTTACAAATTTGAGTGCCGGCATTGTGTGTTTTATTTTTCAACATCTGTGTTGCGTGGACAGATTTCTGTATTGGAGAACTTGGACTCGGTGCGTGAGTGTTGTACTATGTGCCTTTGTATAGCACCTGTTTATGTTAGTCTTCGTAGCGCTGCGTCAGTCATGCAAGCATTCTACTGCTATTCTATAAAGCCTCGTGTTTGTTTTCAAATATGCGTTGACGATTGTTGTGCAAGAGCAGAAAAGTAGCCGGCTCCACGCTTTGGCACCAACGTCTTCGTATATACATTTATTATTGATAATAAAAAAAGAAACTTGGGCAAGCCGGGTGTAGAAATGCGGCATATGAAGGTGCACTTTTTTCCAATAGTTTATGATCTCTCGGTCGTGAGCTTGCTGGCTATCAGACGTTTCTGATATGGTAGGAGATGATGTGTCCTCATTAAGAAACGTCAAAGCATGAAATCCTCAAATACAACATACAACATAAAACTGGCAGAGCTTTCGAAGTTGAATAGTAAGCGTAAGGTATCCAATGTGAGAAGTTATAACATGAATAAAATTGAACATGCTCTAAAGAACAGAGGCAGCGCCAAAGCAGCGAATAGGAAACTTGGGATAGGCAAAAACCAGATGTGTGCACTGAGGGACAAAGAAGACAAAGTAACTACCAATATGGATAGGATAGTTGAATTAACGGAGGTGTTTTACAGAGATCTGTACAGTAGTCGGGACAACCACGACCATATTGTAAAAACTAGCAGTAATACAGATAATATCGCACCAGTAATGACAGAAGTGAAATTCTTGGAGGGAATGCAAAGAGGCAAAGCTGATGGTGAGTATCAGGTAACACCGGATCTGCCGAAAGACGACGAACATATTGTGTTAAAAAAACTGGCCACCCTGTTTACGAATCTTGGAAGAATGCTAACATAATCTTAATCTATAAAAATTGGGACGACAAGGACTTACAGGCCAATCAGCTTGCTATTCGTCGTATACAATATATCTACAAAGGTTATTGCTAACGGAATCAAGACAACATTAAAATTTAATCAGCCATAGGACCAGGCAGGATTTCGTACAAACTACTAAACAATCGACCACATTCATACTGTCAATCAGATGTCAGGGAAATGCTCAGAATACACCCAACTGCTGTACATAGCCTTCATAAATTACGAGAAGGCATTTGATTCAGTATATACATCATCAGTCATGCACAATCAAGGCGTCGACGAAGCATATATAAACTTCCTGGAAGAAACCTACAGCTGATAAACTGCCGCCATAGTGTTCTATAAAGAAAGCGACAGAATACCGATAAAGAAGGGTGTAAGACAAGGGGCTACGACCTACCGCGTATGCTATTTGCCGCGTGCTTACAGCAGGTTTTCAGAGGTCTGGAATGGGAAGAGTTGGGGATACGAGTTCATGGCGAGTACCTTAGTAACCTGCACTTTGCCAATGACATTGCATTGCTAAGTATACCTCAGGGGACGAATTACAATTCATGATTACTAAATTAGACAAGGAGAGCAGAAAGTTCGGTCTTGAAATTAATCTGCAAAAACCGAAGTAATATACAACAACCTCGGAAGAGAACAGCGCGTCGGGTTTGGTAGCAGTGCCCTTGAATTTGTAAAAACTACGTCCACTTAGGACAGGTAGTAACCGCAAAGCCAAACCACGAGATTGAAGTAACTATAAGGATAAGAATACCATTCGAAATAACCAGCAGACAGTTAACGGCCCCAGACGTCCAGACCGGCCAGATCGTGCTTAATGGTTATTTTCACTGCGACGCAACCTCCGGTAGACGTGGATGAGCCGAGACAATAAGCCGCCATACCGGTGTCACGTGGCAGACGGCACCGGACGACTTAACTAAAGCGTCGTCTAACGTTACGCCTGCCCGAGAAGGCTTGGACGCGATGGACTCGTATAGAAAAGAGGAATGCGTACGACCGAGGGACCGAGATGAACGATGTTTCTTCGCGCTCAAGTGCGGCCGTGACCAAGATAGTCTGCGCGGAGATTATGTCTCGGTGCGGTGGAAGCTATACAACCGCCATAGGGGCAGTTATAGCTGCAAGCGTACCATTCAGGTACAACAACAACAACAACAACAACAACAACAACAACAACAACAACAACAACAACAACAACAACAACACACACACACACACACACACACGCACACACACACACACACGCACACACACACACGCACGCACGCGCGCGGAATACAGCCGGCACGACGCCGACGTTTTCATGCCGCGCCCAACGAATTGAAAAAGAAGCGAACACGAAACGCTGCCGTATGCCGCCGTGGTCTACCAGCTCGGCATGCATATCGGGCCGTAATTCGTACCGTCTTCACAAACATGCACACACAGCTTTTTCCGCGCACACTCGCATCATTCCGTGCTGCGGTGACGCGCGTCGGCGGCGCCGACGAAGAGGTTTTTACGCGCGCATTACGCCCATCTTGCGGCGGGTGTCACGAGGGATTATCCAGCTCAGACGGTCATTTAGCGGCCGAAAAATAGTATTAGCAAATGAAGCACCGTCGTTGCCGGAGGGAATCCCCGAACGCGCGGCGTCGGCGCGATGGGGGAAGGTGAGAAAGGGAGACAGGATGCGCGATGTGTGATTTATGATCTATTCCTAAAGTGTAGAAGGGGTGTGTGTGTGTGGGATGGGGGGGGGGGGGGCGGCGCTTTGACGCAGGCGCATGGGTTTCTATAGACAAAGAAAGTTATGCTTCGCTCTACGTTCACTCCGTTTCTGGGTTTCATGGTTCTTCAATAATAATAATAATAATAATAATAATAATAATAATAATAATAATAATAATAATAATAATAATAATAATAATAATAATAATAATAATAATAATAATAATAATAATAATAATAATAATAAAAATAATAATATTATTAATAATAATAATAATAATAATAATAACATACACGATACACGCTTACGTAGATGCATGTTAAAGAATCCTAGGTGGTCAAAATTGATCTGAAGTTTTATCGTTACTGCGGCGTGACCCATAATAACGTTTTGGTTTCAGCACTTGAAATCACATCGTTTAAAACTTCCACAATACGTGGGCTTCAGTCCGGCGCATGACATCTCCTGTCGTGATCGCTGCTCCGCTCCCGGAAGTAGGTCGGCGAAGGTTTGAAGCCCAATATTTCCGCAGCACAGCTATACGATCCGGTAAAGACGCGACTCAGAGCGATAAAAAAAAGGGAGGCGCCAATCGAAAAGAGAAAGCAGCTGTAGCGAGAGATTTACAGACTCGCGTAAAGCCTATAACCCCTGCTCTGATACAAACAGGAAACGGGCTGCTTCGTGATGGCCGCGCGTGTGTATACGCTCTATGCTTCAAAACTACGTTGATAGGAGGAAAGCTTGCAACAAGCGAGCGCTCTTGTATCGCGAGGTTGCAAGTATTTGGCGCGAGCGTCGGGCTTAGAGGGGGTCGTCGCCATGTTCGAGCCGAACCTGCAGACACCCGCGGCCCTGCAGATGGCATCGGGAAGTGACCGGGCGTGGCTTTCGGATGTTCTCGAGTCGGCTCTGCACAACGGGTTGGGTTTCATGCGCGCTATCTCGGTCGAGTTTTTCGCGTGCGCTTCAAGAACAACTCAGCCCGACGTCCGCGGTTTCGAAGCGGGTGTTGAAGCAAGAGAAACAGGAGGGCCGTGCACAGCAACCCTTTAGCTATAGGGCGAGGCGGCAGTGATTTACGCCATGTTTGACGTCGAAGAATGCCGAAACTCGGGTCCGTCAAGGCCGAGTTTGCTCTTGAAGCAAGTTATGACATTTATGGCCACATCCTATCAACAGATGCGTCTTTCGCGAGCTAGAGGGCGCGCGCGTGTGACGTTGTACCGAGTTCACTGCCACGCGTATAGAACGAGTGCGCGCGAGAAGAATAACATGGATGTCTTTACGTCATGTGACCCTTGGCTTGGTGCTCTCGTAGCCTCGTGAGGTTCGATAAATGTTGTTTATCCACGACGAACTACTAAATCACGGAAGTTGCGGGGCCTCCTCGTAAGAACTGCATGGGAAAACTAATAAACAATGTTTCGTACGTCTTGAAGTTGAGGGTTGTAATATATTTAAGACATGTATGCACCGGGGCACGAAGAATTCAGCTTACTTACGACTAACTACAAAGAGCTAGAAAAATACAAAGCGGCGTTGACCTTCCACCACTTTTTTTAAATTTAGTGATTCTGTTTTTGTAAGGAATAAAACAGGTTTTTTTTTTTCGCCAAGTAATTTACGACTTAGCACATCTTTGCAATCGTCACTCTCAACCTTTAAGACTAAAGATTTGCACGCTAGGGATACTCATGGGCCCAAATTGTTGTCATTGTCTCTCTTTTACTTCACGCAATTTCAAATAATGCAATCGAGTTTTTTCTAATCTCAGCATTGCACTTAGTCATCTCGCGCCCTGACTTCTGATGTCCTCACTTCAGTCATCATACTGCAATGTTGCTCTGGTAGACTACTGATTATTTATTGTGGCATTAAATTACTTGCCTTAAACACTTCAGCTTGACTTCAGTATTAGCAAGAACACTGCCTTTATCTTCAAGAAAATATGGTCCATACAAATCAAACTGACGAGAAGACGGTGTTCTTGCTAATACGTACCAGATAACTGCGTAACTTAGAGGACAACTCTCTAAAGATCTTGAGCCACGCATAATTAGCGGCGGGTTCTCCTTGCATCACTAACGTGATCGGGAATCCTATGGTTACGACTTATATGCATAACACGCTCAACTAACAGGGGAAGCCAACTGTACCAGCAACAGCATTCCACGTCAACTTACAGCGGTTAATGTTATATGCACAGGAGCAAGTGGTGGGCGGCCCCGCCACCCACAGAGGTTACCGATTACACCTCGCACCTGTCCCGCGCCAACACCAATTTCACGGGACTTGGAACTACTGGACAGCGGCGCGCGATCGCCTCCAAGCGCAGATCCGCCTGCAGCTTATCAGCCGTAACCAACCTTCCAGGAGGAGGCCAACGCAGTCGCGGTCCACTCTCCTAAGCTAAGGGAGGGCCGTAAATAAGGCGATGTTTCCGGCACGGACGCAGCGTTGGCTGCGAATGTAACCTTATTTTGTTGCTGTTTATCTGCGCCACTGCTTCCGCTGCCAACAACCACTTATATCCCCCAAACCGCGCAGCCCTTTCTCCTTTCCTTTTGGAAGTTGTTCCTCGCGTCGATCTTAACCCGAGCCGGGGCGCGCAGACTGCTGCTAGGCGCGCGTTTCCGAGAGGATCTGGGCGCTAGCTTTCTCCCTGGAAGCGCTATGCAGCATCTACGCGCTGGTCGCTTCGTAATTCGGTGCAGTGATGCGGAGCCCAGGCGGCGACAGCGTTGTCAAACTGAACTGCACAGGGACGCAATGATTCGGTGACCAGCACAAGATGGCTGGACAGAAGGAGAAGGCCGACATGGCACCTTTATAATTAAGACGTCCGTAAGCTTTACGTTGTTGTAATATGGCTTAGCAATTGTTGCTGGGGTTTCGTGCACCAGAATCACTAAATGATTACGAGACGCACTGTAGTGGGGGGGACTACGGATGATTTTCCAGCATCTTGAGGTTGTTTAACCTTCACCTACATTTAGGCACATGGGTGTTCTTTCCGTTTTGCCCCCATCAGCAATGATTTCCCCTATACGTGGATGGGTACATTCAGTCGCTCAAGAACCTGTCGGCCCCACAATATAGTGACCGGAGCCGCGGCTTGCAAGCCAGCGACAATCTTCGAAAGCACCGACGTAACCAGGAACCGAGACTTGTTTTGCGTGTTCCCTGGCGGTACGCCTCACTTCAGTACTGCACAGAACTGGCGAGGCGCAGCGTAACCGAGTGTCGGCATACCCTGCGTGCGTGCCTGTGGCGGTGCTTACAAGACGTCGGGGTTCATGGAGTGCGCGCCACGGGGCACTCGGTGATGCGGCCCTCGTAGCGAGCCAGCGGCCACGCTGGTATATTTATGTTTCGCGGCGCGAAAGCGCCCCGAAACCTGCACGCGATCACATAAGTCGCTCACCGCGATTTCGGTTAAACCGTCTTCACCCCCCCCCCCTCCGTGCGTCCCACAAGGCCTTTCCCGCCTGTACTGAACACGTATCCCCGGCTTCTTTATTCTTCGGTACTCGACGCTGCTGCTTCTTTGCCGGCTCCGCGGTGGCGGAAATAAGTTATGCGGGGATAAATTTCTTGAGCCGCGCGTTTATACGCCCCCTTTCTTTTGCTTATTCGTCCTGGAAGCAGCCACCCCCTCTTCCCCACCCGGCCAGCCTAACCAACATCTTATGTCTCCAGTGCACGTGCTGTTTACGTACGATCGCGCGAATCCTGCTAGCTAGCACGATGGGCACGACGGCGCGGTCGGCTTCGTAGCCATGCACGAAAGGATAGTGGCGGAGCTCTGGCCTTTGCATGGAAACAATCGGTCGGAGCCCTTTATCTTTTTTGTCTTTTTTTTATTTTTCACCCTAGCGTCAGTTTCAGCTTATAGAGCTTTAGATGCTGCGTTTAGGAAATATTTTCCGACTTGTAATTTCACTTTGCATATGTCTTAGCGACACGATCACTTTAATAAAGTTAGAAGGAGCGTAATACCCACAAACGCTGAAGATGCGAACAAGGATTAAAACGCACTATTAAATACCCTTGCATGCCTAGGCTATCGCAATGCGCGTTCACGCCGCGGCAGACGAAAAAGATAAATAAATAATTAAATATAAATACAGGAAACGTTATTTAACGTTATTATTGCCGTTAAACGTTTCCGTTAAACAGGAAACGTTGTTTAGGCTTCAACGCTCACAGCGGCCAAAATATGAGCAGACAGTCAGTCCCCTTGAATGCCTCATCATGAGGCACGAACGATGGGAAGGAATTTTAGAAGGCTAGTTTTTTTTTTTTTTTGCTTGAAAGAAAACTATTGAAAACCAGCAGCTAACAAAGCCAAGGAAAGTACAGGGGAGGTCGCAGATTCGGTCCCTGCCGACGGCAAGTTGTCTTCTCGCCCACTTTACTTTCTTCACATCTATATTACAATTCAACACTGTCGAAATTTGGGCTTGTTGGTGCATTGTGACGACTGAAAATAGCGCTAAGAAACGGGGACACAAGAAGAGGACACCGAGCGCCTGTGCCGTGTGTCCTCTTCTTGTGTCCCCATTTCTTAGCGCTATTTTCAGTCGTATATTACAATTACAACGATACACTCAAAATCAATACAATTAACGTCCCATATACCCTCTTTGGCCTCATTGTCTGCTGGTTTTCGTTGAGGTTATCACATGACGTGAAACTCTGTAATCGGGTGAGCGCCAGATGCACACGTGCATCGGAGACGGACACACTCACCTGGGGTGTTGGCGGACCGCCCCGTCTCAGCGCACATCCTTGACCCTGGCGAAGCTGAGCGGCGTGGTGAGGGCGGCCTCGGCGGAGAACGCCAGAGCCTCCTTGGCGCTGCGCGGCCGCTCGCTCTCCGACAGGTCGCTCGACTCGTCGTTGGGGGGCGTCGCCGACTGCGATAGGCACGCGTACGCAGGCACTGTGGTATCACGAGGCTTCAGCCAAATACATACTATATAGAGCCGTCGGAACGCAACTGCTCTTCTGCCAAGAAACTAGATGCCCTTCCCCGTTTAACACAGGACATTTAATTAGTTGCGCCGTGTTAGGTTAGGTCAAGTTGGGTTAGGTAAGCAGCGCCAAAAGATGGGGAAGAACACGCGTTACATACTTCCAACCATTTAATTTCACCATTTAATTTTCTGTTATTTCATCTGCTTTTGAATGTTAATTTTGGAGGCAGCATTGAATTTTATCATTCTTATATATTCCCCCATTTTTTTAGCTTTATTCGATTCACATAATGCCGCGCCACCTACATAGAATCATTTGTGACTGCAGGAAAAGTGATACGAAAAAGGAGTGCGATTGTTTGCGATTATATCAGCGAGGACTACCAGGCGATAATGCCACAGTTCTCATTAATCTTGTGGCAAACAGAGAAGAAACGAGTCCTTAATTTTCTCTTCTTTTCCTGCTTGCAGTAAATCATTCTAATAAAACGACAGCATTCTGTAAGAACGGTTAAGCATTAGAACTTAAGGTGGAGAGATACATAGAGAGAGAGGGGGGGGGAGGCGGGTGTTCTTTAGGAGTTCTTGAAGTAACAACTGTTTGTGCTATCAGCGTCAAATGAAACCCTCACAGCGGCAAGCGTTCGCAAAGGTATATAGCGCGCCATGTCCAGACATCCACACGGACATGTGCAGCGCTGCCAAACCAGAGTGTGTCGCGCCTGTCAGTGGTGGTGACTGGACGGCGCTCACTATACGTTTGCTCATGCTTGCCGCTGTTCGTGTTTCATTTGGCGCCGATAGCACGCGTGGCATTACTTGGACTTCCAGGTCGTCGGTCTCTAAAATCAGAAGCCGAAACGTTGAACGAAAATAATAAAATAGACTCTCAGAACTGCGCCCACTTGTTTGATGCTTGAATCAAGCAAGTATTAATGTACCAAACGGGGAAAGTCTCCAAGCTGCAGTAAATTTAAAAGCGTAGCAAAAAAAAGCGTAACCAACGAGTACTACCAGCTTCCACGGTATATACACATCACGTATGCAAGATGAACTTGCCAAGGCGTGTAATTCGAACAAGGCGTAGAGCTGCATGATTTATCGTCTGAATCGAATGCGGACTTCTTTCTCTCTGGCACGTTGCTTCAACAAAATCCGCCAAGGCCTGTAGTTTTTTCCTAGTTTCTTCAACGGCGCTTAAGAAATAAATAGATAAAAAAGACGTAAAGCACTTGCAAGACAAGCACGACAACATAATGTGAGCAGTCGTGGTCAAACACGGTAGTGCTTCAGTGTTGGTTTGTCGCCGGTGGGCTAGAGCCACCAGAAAGCGCCTTTTTTTTTTTCAGTCTATTACTCGCCTGCCAGTATCTAAGATTCATACCGTGTGAATAACCCATGAACTCCCCAAGCAAGCAGCGTCAAAGATGCCGCTACGTTTGCGCACCGTCTCACAATGCTGTAAGCGGCTATATATGTACACCTCCTCGAAGACTTTTTCGGGCGGGAAGTCACGTACCTGGAGCAAATTCAACGCCATAGTTCTCAGTTGCATGGGTGAAAGAAAGCTTTGTCTCCCAAGCAGTCAGTGTGGCTCCTTTCTCTACGCGTTTTGTTATTGCCTGTTGAATCAAACTGAATTAAATTCCATTTATCTACTTATTTACAAAGTATGCAAACACTGTGAGGAAACGTAGCCATGGGCTAGTTTGGGTCCGAAAAAAATATTTCATAAAGACGACTCGGTGAAGTGCAACAATAGATAGTTATATAACATCGAACAAAGAATTCATAAAACAAAAAATAAAGCACAGGAGGTAATCCAACGTAAATAACCACAAGGCCGATCAATAAATAGATACATAATAGAAAGAAGGAATTGTCGTCCGACCAAACATAACATCTACAGATAAGTTAATTCTTCTAAATTGTGGTTTTCTGGCGCTTTTGAAAAGTGTGAACATATTTTTTATTTCAAAAGGTGCATTATTCCTTTTGTGCGGTCCACCTTTTGCAGGCTAATCTACACTGTCACTCTGACAAACTCTCCAGCAGCATACTCCGAACCGCAAAGGTTCGTTATGAAGGTTCGAGTCGAACAGGCGACTGTCCTGTCCGAACCTCCATGAACACCGTATGCGCTAAAGAACCTTCCGGGAGCAGCTGCGGCGTGGCTTCTGTGCGCATAGCTGCATCACACATGCCTTCCAGAGAGGGAATGCCAAACGGAAAAAATTAACGTCGAGTGCCCACGTGCAGACAAACAGTATTTATACTGCCACAGATGTCTGCTTTGTGGAGACCCGGAGTTGCCTGTCGAAGATCTCTGTCTACATTCACAGGCCTGTGAGGACAAATGATCGAGCAGCGAGCACACGCCACATACAAACACACACACAAAAATCACCTATAGCGTCAAACATCTAAATGGGCCACACGTACTGATGGAGAAATTAAAATTATCGAACGTTGTCTAAAGATGAAATATGCTAATATACTTTGTCTATAAAACAAGTGAAATCGCCTGATCGCACGAGCTCGCATTCCCCAAATGAGGCTGGACTGCAGACTTACCAGAGGTGGCTGCAGTCCTCCTGGCCTTGTGCTCAAGAGGGTCACGGGCCGGAACACGCCGCCGAATAGGGGTCCTGCCGCTGTCAGGTCGGCCGCCAGCTCGGGACTGCGCGACGAAGGGCAGCCAGAACTCATGGATGTCACTGCCTGCGTAAACAGAGATGAAAGTATTTTCTCGGAACGCCCGCCGCGTATAACCGCACGCGACGTATTTGTTTACAATCTCTGAGAAAGAGCGCCCGAGAAGGAACTGCACCGTCACAATCAATGACTATCTTCAAATTCAACTGATTGTTTGAGTTAGCGTTATCTGTTGAGCGAATTGTGGCAATTGTTGCCAACGATACTGGTGTCCTGTCAAGAAGGACTCCGTAAGCACGTAAGCACGGGGCCCTTATCTGACGACTCGCAGCGCTATAGAAACGCTGCACCATGTTTTGGGCGGCCATTATGTATATGCTATGTTTCATGCGTCAGAATCACTATTCTAGTTTCACTTTATAAAATCCACGCGTGTAATCTTCTAGCACGCCTTAGAGTACGCATGCAGACCTGGGCAGCCAGTAGGTGTGGCGCGTAGACGGCAGCGGCAGCGGCGGCCACTGCGGCGGCTCCTCCTGTGGCAGCCGCACCGCCGGTTCCCGCTGGTCCCGACGACGTGGCCCCCAAGGGCGGAGACCCGCTGGCCACCGGGTAAGGGTAGCAGCCCGCCGAAGAGCGGTACGGGTAAGCGGGCTGCGGGTGGTGGTAGTACGGGTACGGCGAGTACGGCAGCCCGCCCAGAGCCTGGTACATGAGCGCCGGCGAGGGCAGGTTCTGCAGGAACCACGAAGAGGGCAGGCCTCCGTACAGCAGCGCTGCCTCGCTCAGGCCGAGCTTCTGCAGGTCCAGGGGGCCCCCTGCACAAAATAATCGCCAAGATGCTCGCGTTGGGAAAGATACCCCTTTTCGATTAATTTCAATCATAATGATACTGAGCGTAAATACTAGACCGCGGAAAACTGAGACGACGGAGACGTATTTGCTTCTAGCCTGTACTCTGTCTAGTTTTTGAGCTCAGAACCATTACGAATGACTTGTTCCAACTTGCCTAACCAGCAACCTTGTTGAGTTCACTTCAATGTTCGAGATAAAAAGAGCATCGAGGGCCTGTCTATATTGACGCCTGTGCAGTAGTCGAAGATCGTGTTACCATCACTCCGTCGAAGCACTGGAAGTGATAAAGGAATACGTTTGCTTAGCCCAGGTAGTGACCGCGGACCGAACAATGAGGCTGAAGTAACTGTCAGATTAAGCATGAAGGGGACAGCATTTGGTAGGTATTCTCAGATTATGAATGGCAGTTTACCACCATTCCTCATGAGAAATTAAGTGGTAAAGCAGTTGCATCTTGCTGGTACTTACCTATCTGGCAGAAATCTGGAGGCTTACGAAAATCGTTAAACTTAACTGAAGAAGACGCAGCGAGCAATGGAAGTGAAAATGACAGGTGTATACCCTGAGGGGCACGAAGAAATCACAGTGGGTCAGGGAGCAAACTAGGGTTAAGAATATATCAGTCGAAATCAAGAAAAAATGTACATGGCCCGGGCATTTAGCGCGATGGTAGTATAACAACCGCTGGTCATGAAGAATAACTGACCGGATTCAAAGCGCGCGAATAAGGGGCAAGATATTATGTGGGTTGAGAACTTACCGGAGGTAAGGTGGCCGCAGTCAGCACAGGACCGAGTTCATTGTATAAACATGAAAGAGGCCTTTCTCCGGCAGTGAGTAGGTTTAGCCAGGTTCATAATGATGATTATGAAACCTCACTTACTCCCTTATCATGAAGTCGCTCTTAGGAAAGTTACTTCATGATATCATGCACAAGCGCGAGGAACGTATTCTTGACATGGTCGCATATAGCCAACAAAAGCAGAAGAATACGCACTGACGTGCAGCTGCATGGTGGTGCCAAAGCAAACAAGTGCTGAAAAAAACCGCGACTGAGATAAATATGCGCGTAGAAAGACAGCAAACGAAACAGACCCGAAAACAATGTGAAGTTTTATTTCCTCTTAAAGGATTTTCTCGTACGAGGAAGAGACAGTCGTGCGTACAGAAAAAACAACACGCATCGGCGCTTGACGACAACGTTATACACGGCGCGACTGGCTTTGTCCGAGCCCCGAAAAACCAAGTCTTCGGTTAGTTCCACTTTTGACGCAACAAAAGACAGCTTCATCCCACGTGCAGACAAGAACCGCAAGCTTCTAAAACAAAAAACGCGACGTGTACGCAAGGTCACGAACTGATCATGCCCGTGTCAAAAAAAAAAAAAGAAAGGCCAGAAGTGGGTGATGGTCCACAATGGCGCTGTGCGTGGCCGTGCATGGTGTACAGAGGGCGAAGAAAAAAAAGAACTATTCGTCGCCGCTTCGCGCCGGACTTTTCCCATACACAGCGCCAGACGCAAAGACAAACATGCCACTAACGACCGCATTGTTCCGCCGCACTCGTTTCTCGATTGCGTCCGTTCCTCAGACGTCCATTGAACGTGTGCTAAGCCTCGTCGTCGCGCCAATTTGCGCGCGTGCGAGCAAGCCACCACCGAGCCAGTGTTCTTGTTAAACACAACCTCAGCGTGGCCCTCAAACCGATCCTCGGCTCACTCTCTCCTTCTTTCTCTCCCTCGCTGCAGTTCCAGATGCCATCCCACGAGGAACAACTCCCCACTCCTCCGTCATCACTGTCTGGCCTCGTTTCTTATTGAGCTTAATCTCGCATAGTGCAGCGTCGCGGGACGCGCATCGATAAGTGATGAGAGAGTTTCGCGCCGTTGTATACTCCCGTCTCGCCCGGCGAAGTACGCCGCCGAGCTTGATCAGCTCTCCAAAAAGTTGTCTCTTAAATTTGTCCTCATGCGTTAGAGGGCGTTTTTTTTTCCCGAAGCGCCGTTAATTCGCTACTTGTCTATTATAAATGTTGACGCGGATCCGTTCCAAACATCTCTGCTCTATTACTGTGCTAAGATTGTTCGCTTACCAAGACGCAAAAATGAACACAATAGACACTTAAAATGCGAACACGCTGCGCCATCACAGGTGAATTTGAAAGATCATGCAATGTCGCTCCTAAAACGACAATGCGGAACCATTGTCAGACACACGCACTAACTAGGTAATGTCAGTCTATGAAAAGTATGGACCTAAGAAGTATCTTGGCAAAGCGTCCATGGTCTATAATCGTCCATGCAGGACTGCGCTCTTGTAGGGCTGATGCCGACCGAAAAATGTCACCTATAGTTCTGCCGGCTGTTTCGCACAGTCGTTTGAACAGCAACCTTTTCACAATCCTTTTAAGGTGCGTGCGCACACCAGCTTGCGGTTATAACACGAAAATCGGTATTCGAACTTGTAATAATTGCTCCTTGCAAACGTCTTACTGGCACTGATGCACAGGCGGCAAATAAGTGGCAAGAAGTGAAGCTAGTTTGACAAATAAATATGTAACCAAAAACAAATAACGATAAATATCAGTGCTCGCAGCATACGCTCAGTCTGTATTGCTGCTTGCTGTCCGAATTAAATTGTCGACATCCATAGCAGCAAGGCGGGTACAACGCCCAACTGTTTTACGTGAACTTATATGCCGTATTTCTCACTGAGCAATCATTTTACATCAAAAATACGTTGTGGTCCAGCCTGTTCGACGTTCAACAAGTGGCGGACATGTGCACAACAGGTAGCAACGTCTATAAAGCTAACCTTTACTTTAACCCACAAAAAAAAAACACGTATACTTGAGGACACACGTTTGACACACGTCTGAAATTAAAACAGAACAGCGGCGAAGTTTCTCGGGTAATATGAACGGATATCTTACGGTTATATTCCATAAATTTGTCTCTCAAATATGTTTAACGTATATCTTGACGTTCGGCTTAGTGTGAACTGCAACATACTGATTTATATCGTGTCCTGTGGTGAGGCCACATATACCTCACGCAAGGTACATCTGAAACTATCTTCTAACGGCAATTTCAAGGTTCGCGGCCATTTTAGGTCAGACATCGCAAAGACAGCTTTTAGCCTATAATTATCCGCAAAACCAAATTTAAATAGATCCTCATGATTGTGGTGTTATTAGCGAACGTCGAAAAAGCCACTAACCGACAGCTTTCGTGAATTCCAGCGGCTGGAACTTTTCTAAAGCTCTTAGTCATCTGACGAGTGCTTATGCCCGCCTCTTCCAAGGACTTACGCGAAATGATAGGGAATAACGGTGGCTTCTTACTTCCCGGTGACTTAAATGCCCTTGCTGTTCGAAATTTGCGGAATGCAGTCTCGATTTGCAGCCGCTGAGTGCAAGAACTCACAGTTCTCACAGTTGGTTATGTCCCTCCTACGTACCTATAAGAAGGCTTTGTACGATAAAATAAACATAAGCTTAATTGAGGTCACGCTCGCATATATATAAATACACGTGCGTACATGCTCAGATATAAAGCCTCGAGCGGAAACGATGTTGGATTCGTTGGTGTACATATTTTCGTAAATTTGTGGGCGAGGAAGAGCCGTAGAAATTTCCGATTGCAGCTATATACTGCGTCTCATGCTTTGATCTGCGACACTGCCCGGGCAGTGTTGCATGGCGCACTCAACTGCTACGGCTTCGCGGCACTCATAGCTATAGCTTGCGATTCCGGAAGCTTACTAATATAGGAACAGTTGGGCTGCTGGCGCGAAGTTGACTCCTGTGCGGATTCTTGTAACGAGGCTGCGTGGATATTATGCGCCCGTCGGTTACGCACCCCTTTCAAAGTACGAATGCCAAAGAGAAAGAGAGGGGAGGGGGGGAACTTAGCCGCCATGGCTCCCCACGTAGCCTTCTGGCCCCTGGATGCATAAACATGCCAAGAACGTGCCCGGGAACCGTCTGGCGCGCAGTGCTGGGCCAGCGCACTATTTCCCGTCTCTTCACTCCGGCTATACGCTTTTGCTGCTTCCAAACCATCCGCATCGACGGAGTACACAGACGTGCGCGCATATACTGTTAATCCTTTCTTTCTTTCTTTCTTTCTTTCTTTCTTTCTTTCTTTCTTTCTTTCTTTCTTTCTTTCTTTCTTTCTTTCTTTCACACCATGGAAGAAACGCGCGCAGATAGCATAGTGGTCAGGACCTCACCCCACGCTTCTTAAACTAACTGTAGAAACGCAGCGCGAGTTTGTCCTGTCGAGCGATCTTTCCCCAACATTTTTTCACCTTCTGCGAGGCACGATCAGAGAGGAGAGAGAGAGAGAGAGCATGGAGTGATTTATGCGCGCCTTTGGCTAGGCTTGTCTTGGCTCTTGGATCGCTCGCTTTTTTTTCTCTCCTCGCCCACTTCGTGGTCGAGTCGCATGCGGCAGATGAGAACGGGAGCATTGTCTTCTCCGCCTGAGGCATCTCGCGCGATCCTCCTGCGGTTATCTTTGTTTCCTTGTTCGTGCAGGCGCGCTTCTATTATTTTTTTCTCGCACTTTCGGTGTAACGTATAAGATGTAGTGACAGGCCCGGGGTTATCGTAACACACGTATGTATATACGCTGCTCTGCGATGGTGGTGCAGAATGAAACGCTTTGAGAATGACTGGGCGAAAAACAAAAACGTATATGCATGAGCTAAAGCGGATGCGTTGCTGGAAAATCTTGTTTCTTCATGTGCGCGCGTGTTTTTAGCAAAGATGAGAGAACGGCGTATAGAGAAAGGCAAGAATTTAGTCGAACAAGCATGACTGTCGATCATGAGGAACGTGCGTTTCGCGTCGCCAGACAATAACGTCCTTCTCACGATGCACGCGTCTATGAAGTAGCGCCAAGAAGACGAAGAAGAAGAGTTGTTATAAGCATCGCTCAGATTATACCAAGAGGAATGCAGACATCAGCGTCAAAGCTAAACTGTCGCTACATTAGTTTCTGCAGCGATTATTTCGACGCGGGCCATTGTTTCAATATTGAAGTTGTTTATTCAGCTCAAATCGGGCTTCAACTAGTCATCTAATAACGCAGCAGGCGGCAACGACATGTCATTGTTTCTTTGCAATTTTTAAGAGTGTTTGACATTAAAAAAGAAAACGCCAGGCCCGTGCGGAACGCGCAGCACAGTAACAACGAAAGCTAGAATATCGCCAATTCAGAGTCTTTTCGAAACACTCATTGGGTAACTGCTGCAAGCACACTTGCTTGATACCCACTACGGCATCAATAATAAAAAAATTTGGTAGTAGACCGGCATTCGCTGTACTATTGTTCGTCATTCTTCTGAGAAGCGTGATACCCGCTAATCTATTGCGAGGAATTTTGTTCCAATTGCTCACGCAGTGGCTGACGATGAAGAGGAATTTCGCCTGAAGTGGGTATGCGCCACAGTTAATAGATCGTCAAAAAACAAGATTTTGAAATGGGTTGGAGCATTGCACTACGCACTCGTTACGCTATTCGCATTGTGCGACGACTTGTTGTTCTTTCACTGTTCTAAAACACTTTTAAAGTAGTAATAACGCGATTCCTTACCCAATATCAAGCCTGCCTAAGGCAAGTTTGCCAACAAGTTCAAAGTACCGGCGTGGCTCAGTGGTATATAATACTGAATTCCAATGGTCCGTTCAGCCCATCGCAATGAGAGCACGAGCAGGGGTATTCACTTCTGAAAAGATGTGTTCACCTTACAATGCATGCATATACATACAGGTCGTGCTGCCACTGCATTAATCTCGTTTTTTTTATGCAGATGTGTAATATATATTTCACTGCATATAGTTCTCCTAAGCGTTATCGCTACTAACTGTCAGTCTCAAGAATATTAATAAGTAATAACATCGCAAGCCGGACCTGCCGTACGTACTTCGGAATTTGGCGAGATAGAGGCAACGTTCCGAACAATGCACAAGCAAGAGAAAGAATACGCGCGAAATTTGCTACCCAGCGTTTAGTGGAAAGAGGCAAAAAAGTAAAGAGAGATACAAAGTAAAAGGACAAAAGCTAGCCCTAAGCATGTACAGACATGCAGGAGCATATCAAGTATACGAACAGTCCAACGAACCTGCAACCGGGAACGCCTTCGTTGAATTCTGCGCCATCGGTTTGTATACGGCCATGGTCCAAGGACTTTGGCTGCTGAATGCGGTCTTAGGCCCAGTCGGTTTAGAGTTATCCGGAGCTGATGTCGCCGGGTGTCGTAACAAGAGCAAGATCACACGATGAAAACCATAAACTATGCACTGTGACGAGGCGCCGTCTGCATCACAACCACAGTCGTCGACAAGACTGCGCGAAGCCAACACGCCTCGAACCACGCCATAGGTGTCAAGAAAGCTACGCTGTGAACTCGCGTACAAAATCCGGCCACTTATACAGCGATGTTACTTATTTCTCACAAGATGCCGCAGCAGCGGTGTATCTCAGAGTCCGTTGAATGCAGTTCTGGATACAAAACTTCCGATAGTCTCAATAGAGCTCACCCTTTTCACTCGCTTGATGCATGGGCAACGCGGACGGTACATGAGCCGTTGACATCGGCTTCGTATACGTGCCGCATTAAGCACTGTGCGAGAAAGGCTCCCCAGCGCGTCAGACGTGGACGATCGACCACTCCAAAGCGAGGCGCCGACAGAGAGGCCATCACTCAGGCGCCTTCTAGGGCCTTTCAGAAGCTGCGTACAACGCGTAAAACGCTCATCCGAATATGTACAGTCGACAGCGGCCATTGCGCCGTTCACTTCGCGCTAAGCTCATCCCTGTGATATGCGACTATTCACCTCGCGCCACGCAGAGGCCACTGGTCTTACGGGAGGACTATGCTGAGGTCATAGACCTCGGCACTACATTGCTCTTTTATTCGCTGGATAGACTTAAAAGGAGTGCCCCGCCGTGATGGTCTAGTGGCTAAGGTACTCGGCTGCTTACCCGCAGGTCACGGGATCGAATCCCGGCTGCGGCGGCTGCATTTCCGATGGAGGCGGAAATGTTGTAGGCCCGTGTGCTCAGATTTGGGCGCACGTTAAAGAACCACAAGTGGTCTAAATTTGCGGAGCCCTCCACTACGGCGTCTCTCATAATCATATGGTGGTTTTGGGACGTTAAACCCCAAAAATCAATCAGACTTAAAAGGAGTGAAAGAGTCTTCTCTACACGTTTGTCATCTTTTAGGTATTCCAGACCACCGCAGTACGTTTGTAACCAGTGGTTCAATAAAGTATTACTTTGGAGACCACGCTGTTTATGCACGCAGATGAACGGTAACCTCATGTCTGCAGCCGTTGAATCGTGCTGATGCATATAACTTCGTCTTTCTTCGTGGTTCTCGGGATCTGGGCTTGCCTGCTGCAGGCTTCCTCTTTTGACGCTTGCCAGTCGGTTAATTTTTCACGCATTACCAGACAATGCACGGCGGAAGTTAATTGTCTGGCTGAAATTTCCAGTCTTTCAAAAAATGTCCTGGGATGCATTGCCTGCTGCAGAGTGCCGTGGATGGATGTAAACTAACAGCACCACCATACTCTGCCTAAAAAAAAAAAAACAACACGCAAGTGAAAGAGTCGAAGGGTACAAGGACAATGCCCGCATTTGTTTTGTGCAAGTCTGCTAGCTAAAATGCGCAAAATCTTTACCAGCATGATTAAATGAAGTAATTCAGGCTTGATTATATATATATATATATATATATATATATATATATATATATATATATATATATATATATATTGACGTTTGAGCTATCACAGAAACAGGTTTACATACAAAATACAATTGAAAACGATGGCGCACATTGCGCGTGATGCTCTTATCGAGATATAGATATATACGTAATACCGATGCAATTAGTACCGGGACAAATTGGTGCAATCGGCAGTGGCTCGATGAGATAAAATTAGTGCACCGCGTGATGGCAAGACCGCGACACTGAGCCACGCTATGCCATGAAAAATGGCACTAGTGATAGAGCATCAATGTACACTGATGCAGTGCAGGTGGTATTGATACAGGAATATTATATTCCCCTAATCTAAGATTCATTAGAATCCACTCACTACATCCAGCTTCTTTAATTACACGATGTATTATCATGCATTAATAAATACCTAGCCCTTTTGAAGCTGACTTGGAAACCAGGCAATGAGTCGAACACGTGCACGTCTGTGACTCGTGCAATATACTGATTTATTATAGGGTGAGCTCTACTGAAATTACCGGAAGTTTTGTATACAGAGTTGCATTCAACGGACTCTGAGATACACGGCTGCTGCAGAATCTCGCGAGAAGAAAGTATCATCGCTTCATAAGAGGTCGCGTTTGATACGCGAGCGTACAGCGTAGCTTTCTTGACACATGTAGTGTGGTTCGAGACGTGTTGGTTTTGCGCAGTCATGTCGACGACTCGGGTCGTGATGCAGACAGCGTCTCGTCACAGTGCATAGTTACGGTCTTCGTTATGTGGTATTACTCTCGTTACGACGCGCGGCGACATCAGCTGCGGATAACGCTAAACCGACTGGGCCCGAGACCGTCGACTGAATTCTTGCTTTTCTCCCTATAGCTGTGCACCTCTTGGCACTCGTTTACATGTGCATGCGTGAGTGGTCAATGTCGCGGGTGATTTATGACAACACCGACCAATCCCTCTGCTTCGCCCACTGATCATCATTACCTTCGTGGATAAGCCGTGCGCTATGGCGCAGGATGTTTTCGACACTAGCGTTATCGGAGAAATTAAGTGTATATTTCCTACTAATCGAGTTTTCATACTTTCCCCTTTTCACTGACAAAAAAGAATAAAAAACAGAGAAGCTGAACGGACTAGAGAAACCAACGAATGATATATTATCTGTAGTTCCAAAACTACAATATGTTTATGAGAAACGCCGTATATAGTGTAGGGCTCCGGAAATTGCAGCCACTCTGTTGTTCCTTAATGTCGCACAATACACCGGCCTCTATACTATTTCGCTTCCATCAAAACGCAAGTTTTTGATCCGTAGGTAAGTGCTGGTAAGATGCAGCTGTTATGTTCTTTTGTCTTGCTTGAGGCATATAGTCATAAACTACCATTCATGACTTCAGACTATACCTGTAGAATGCACTGCACCCTATTTTTATTAATCTTGTTTCTTCACTCTCACGGTTCGGTTGAGTGGTCACTGCCTGTCCAAGGTTGAGGTATTTCTTTTTCCTTTATCACATTCGGTATCTGGATACTTATCGCAAAACACTCCAGATGGGCATGCGGTCTATTCCGGCAAGATTGAGTACTACTATGATACGAGGGGGCATGCCTCAAGCATAATCACTTGTATTTTTATAGTGCAGCCAAACGTGGTTTTTCGCCAGCGTTTTCTGCTACTCTTTTGAGCCCCATGGTCATTGCACTGGAGACACTAATATCAATAGGTGCGTGCACCAGCCTGATTAAGGGAACATAGAAGCAGTGGCTTTTGTGCTTGGCTGCCATAACCTTTTGAGGATACTACTTGTTAATGAATGAGAGTAAACAGAATTGGCACGAGTCAATGTTAGATATTCACAGTATTCACTTAACGTTTTCTATAGCTTCTATTCCCATAATGCGGAAGCTTCAGATTACATTAAGTATATCCTTTGGTGATCCTTATCTCACGTTTTGACAGCGCCATTAAAGGCGTACTCGAGACCACTTAGACTACAAACATGTAAATGGCATGCGTTTCGGGCTCGGATACTCCACAGCTGCGTGCACCAACGCATGATTTACGGTCGTGGTATATACAAACCGTTAAACCCGTTCGCGCAGGGCCGTAAAAACGCGACAAAGAAAAGGTACAAAAATTTTGACCGCGCGTAGTAGATTCACGCGTACACGCATGCATACTTGCATGCGTACGAGGAAGCGTATCGGCTGCTGCTCACGCCAGTCAAGCATGATAAGCAAAACACACAGTAGCTCATAGGCGAGGAGATGATGGGCGCGCGAGCAAAAAGACGGAAAGCGGAGGAAGTATGGCAAAGTGTAAACACGACCTGTACGCAATTTATGCCGCACATTGTACGTGCGCGCATAGCTCGCGTTAGACAAACGCGTGCGCTTTGTGCAGCGGTTGTACGCGTTGTGAACCCTCAGGGTATACAGTGCACGAGCTCAGCTTTGTGCGCGATTAAGCGAAAGAGCGCCAAAACCAGAGAGACGAAACAGGCTGCACACACGTCCCCGTATGGCGTGCACTACATCACGACGTATATACGAGGGCATAAGCTGAACATTCTGCCGCGCGGTCGTCTTTTTGAAACACGCGGAGCTGCATGTGTACTTCCCAGTCCATGACGCTCCCCTGAGACTATATAAAGTTATGAGCGTACACATGAAACTGGGTAGGGGTGCCGTCAAGTATTCAGAAACTGTTGACATGCGTTGTTCGAATAAAGAGAGTCATTCGAGGCCGAAAACAACTTGCGTAAGTTCACTGGCCTCGAAGACAAAGCCACGCGCATTGTGGAGCCGTCCTTTTATGAACACCAGGTCCGACCGCTGCGATTATAAATGTAATCCTTGGCGCACACTACGCAGGCGCAGATGTGTGTGCGAGAGTTGCATGAGCACGTGCGTTCAGCAAAGTTTGCACGATGTGTGCACGATGTGCGCTATATGACTAGGCTGCTCCTTCTGCAACTTGTCGTGCGGACCACGCGATGTAAAATTACAGAGCAAGCGCAATCACTTACGGAAACGCAACACAAGAGAGAGAGAGAAAACTAAACAACTGAGTACAATCGAAGGAGGGAAAGGCAACCACATCACGCCGTGCTAAATTTCCAGCACACATCACAAGAAATAACGAAGCTCGACAATTAAAGGAAGAAGAGGAAGCATGCTTCCACTGCCGTGCTTGCACGCGTTGCAACAGAGGATGCGGAGACGACGGTCCTCCTATGTATGTCCCTTTCACGCATTATTCGCAGCTCCGCTTTGGCACTCCCAAGAAGTATTCATAAATAAAGTATATACGTAAATTTCACATACACACTGCATTCTTTTAGCTGAATGACGACAACCGGACCTTGCGACAGTGACGCGCAATCACTGGGAGCTGCGCTATACCACGCAGACCTTCACCACTTATTACGGCAATGTTCCGCATTCGATAAAGGGCGAATGACCATGCAGGCTTTGCAGTGCACGAATTATCGTACCCTGCAAGAAAAATACACAGTGCGAATCACATGGAAGTGGAGGCAGCGGTGACCCTTTTTGAGCACTCAATTTTCCGTCACGGCTGGCAGTACACAGTGATCCCGTGTGATGGAGACAGAAGATAATTTCGTGGTGTTACGGACCCGGATACTTATCATATGCGCAATATGTAAGTCAGAGCGGCGTGATCAGAGTGGTTTAGCGGGCCCTACAAACCACAGTATTGTCCAATCACTCAGTACGAGTGACTGGTCAATCACTCAGTACGAGTGATTGGACTTGAAGTGCAAACCCTACGACACTGTGAAATATTGGCATAGTTTAAACGTACTGGTTATCTTCACAGACGACATGCGCATCCATCTTTTTCAATATAGGACTTCCCATCCATCCATCTAGCGGCACAGGAGAGTTAAGCAAAGTAGCACTGTGGAATTTAACTCATAGCCCCGCCGCGGTGGTTTATTGGCTAAGGTACTCGGCTGCTCACCCGCAGGTCACGGGTTCGAATCCCAGCTGCGGCGGCTGCATTTCCGATGGAGGCAGAAATGGTGTAGGCCCGTGTGCTCAGATTTGGGTGCCCGTTAAATAACACCAGGTGGTCGAAATTTCCGGAGCCCTCCACTACGGCGTCTCTCATAATCATATGGTGGTTTTGGGACGTTAAACACCACATATGAATCAATCGGAATTGAACTCATATGCAATGTGGGGAAGGAATATGTTCTGCGTTGTTGTGGCGAATGCAAAAAGGAGGCCGCGTTTTTTTATTGCTGGTAGATCAGTCAATAACCACAGCTATAGTCCTTGGTGTCCTTTTAATATGCCCCTCCTACTGTAGCTTCTTATTCGGGAAAGAACGTCCGTCATATTTCTGCTACGGGCTGGGGGCATACTTTTGTTTACATTTATTTATTTGTTTTCTTTTTGCCCCACAATGACTGTACGTACATTCGGGAAAGAGAGCGACTTGTTTTAACGTGGGCGTCAAATCTACGGGGTCTCAGTATGATAAATAAGAACTCAAGGACAGTATACGATGTACCGATGTTCGGCGTTGTTGGTGTGACATAATGACCACGTAAAGAGCTTGAGAGGCCGACAACAGAGCGACAACACGACATGAACGCTCGCGTATATTGTCGCCGTCGTCATTTCAAACGCTTTACGTCGTCTTTGTATAGTGTTTCGACGTGGCTGCGTCTCATTTTATTTGCATGCAATTTTCACTCCTGATCCGCCCTCTCTTTTTTTTCTCACTTCTTCAGGCCCCCACTGCTTCAATCGAGACCTCATTTGTTCTCTTTGCCCCCCCCCCCCCTTTTTTTTTTCTCCCACGTCACCAAGAATTACTTTTTCACCTTGGCAGTTCAATTCTCTGCTTTCTTCTCTCTCCTGGCTCAACATACGGACAGGCCTACATGGAGGGTCACGCCGCGCCAAATACTTGTATACCTTTTTTTCCCTATATACACCGTCGTGAAACGTGCAAAATTCTGCAGTTTTAAAATACGGAATGCAAGATATATAGGGTTTGTTGCGTACGTATGTTATAGCCGCAACCTAACGCGGTATACCCAATGGGATAGCGTATGTCTTAAGCATATGTCCACCACTTAAGCCTATGTCTTTGCGCGCTTTATTCTAAAACGACCCAAGACCGTGCAATTCGCCTCTTTCTTGCACCTCCAGTGCGGACCGGCTCAAGAACTGCACACGCGCGCACGCAGGACAAAGGAGAGTGCTTAGAAAAAACCTGCGGCTCGCTGAATTACTGTTACGAGTGGCCACGCAGGCCACCGAGGCCGTTCATGAGCGGCAGTGCCGTGCCGCTATAGCGGCCCGCCAAGTGGCTTCTCTGTGGTCGGTCCTATACGACTGACGAGAGCCGCGGCTTAGCGGGCGCGCCGCCGCGTGGTGTATAAGTAAAACAGGCGCGGTGACGTCTCGGAGAAGAGTTACGGCGCCATTCTCCGCGCGCCTCTCGCGTGCGATGTCCACGAGTTCCGAGATTTCCCCAAACTCACAAAAAGCCGCGACCCTGCAAACTCTCTCCCATGAGCAGTACCTTCCCTCTACCTATTCGAACATCCACCTCCCCGCGTCCTGAGCGAGTTCCGCATTACCTATGCGGCGCGCGGTGCATTATGCATTTATAGATTGTACCAGGCCCACTAATGGCCCAAGAAGGACGCCGCCACTGAAACGAGGCCTAGCGCCACCTCTACCCATTCCTCGGCGGGTGGCGCGCGAAAAGAACCGCCGCGGGGGCCTTCAGGCTGAGGCCGCCGTGCTCTCGCACCCGGTTCAACCGCTGTAGTAGTGTCAAACTTTGTTCTTGCACATCGAGTGGACAAAGCTGGTTCGCTATTTTACCTTCCGGTGAGTCCAGTATAGCAGTTCACCGCCCGCCACGCTCTCTGCGCCACTCTTTTGTGAATAAACAAGCGGTATATCTCAGTAACGGGCAATTTTCGGCCGTGGGTCCAGTTGAAACGCGGACATTGTTTTTTTTTATTAGGGATTTTTTATATTAGCGCACCGCGAGCCCCTGCGGTGCGGTTTCTGCCACTGCGCATGCGTCGTAACGCGAGTCGCCGTTTGCGTTCGCGGCCCGCCCACAGGAAAGCCGAAATAGCGTGCGGCCCGCGAGGCCCGCGAAGTGCTGCGCGTAACTTCCGTGCATTTGGGTTTGCAGTCGGCGTGAAAATACCTAGACTTTTCCCTAAGGGAAGCAAAACGCTGTTCTAAAGCACATATGGCGCCCGCTATTTCCGAAACGCGCACAGCGCCTGCAAACCTTATTCTAAAACTCCCTGTTAACGCCGAAATAATTACCTATTTACTGATGATGGCAGGAACGCGGACGCCGTTTCTGAAGCAACCGCTTATCTGCTGAGCCTTCTTTTGGATGGTGGATGATGATGCTGTGTACGGTTAAGGAATTAACGGTCTTGTGTTGTCGCACAATCGCCGTGGTCTTTCAAATCTTACCGAGACGTCTTGCCAATTTATACGGCGTTAAGCTGCGTTTACAGGCTTCAGGGTCCACCTTCAAGTTTGATCAGATCATCGATTACGAATACATCGGATCGCCAACAACCGGTCGACGCAGCTGTTATCCGTGCTTAAGTTTAATCAACAGTTCAATGTGCGGTGAGTACAGTAAGAGGTGTATACATATATGTGCATGCCTGTACCTGCAAAAGGGGTTCCCATATACCCGGGAACCCCACGCACATTGTCGATGCGTGCATTGCCCGATCTCTCACCAAGCTCAGAAACCAACCTCCACAGGTGTTGTTGACTGTCGCGTAAATACGCGTTGGCGTTTGAAGCGTCGCTCCTCATCTAATTCTCTCCTCTTCCTATCCCTTCACCACATTCCGTGTATAGGATGTACCAAACAGGACGCGCGTCTGATTGACTTCCCTGCATTTCCCTTTCTCTCTCCTCGTGTTCGTTTATCACCAATTTCGACGCAGCTTGCAGACCGGAAACCACAGTATAAGCAGGCCTCTTCGTGTAGACAGCCGCCAAACTCGTTCGTTTCTGTTCGTGGTTCGACTGCGCACGTTCGTTCTGCCTTCTCGACACCGAGAAGTATACGACGGCGTTGCAGTTCCAACTTTTTTTCTTTTACTTTCATTCAGTCAGTCCGACAAAGGTTGGACCCACGAAAGGCACGGAAGTCTGCAAACCCTGAAGTCTCGCTATATCGCGTGAGCGTGCCTGCGCGCGCACGATCGACACGACACGCGCAAGCGGCGGTATATTCACGCTTGCCACGCAGCGGAGACAAGTCGAAGTCAAAGCCACCGAGGGAGGGAACATGACACAGCGGGCAATCCATTAACTCTCCCTATACACTCGCCTGCACAACGCATCAAGGGGGCGGGGCTACCAGAAGGCTGCCTTGTAATCGTGGAGAGCGCGTCGTGGCCTCGCCGTATTTCTCGCACCTTCCATAACAGCGACGCGCGTGCCGCCTTCCTTTTGCATGCGGTCACTCACAGCCATTTCGCCCCGTTGTCTCTTCCCCCCTTTTTCTTGTCTTTTGTTTCATACGCTGTATATATCTGCGCCTATGTGACGCGGTGTCGGCGCGTTTATTTCCCGTACATGAGTTGTGTCTCTTCGGCTGAGTTCGGAGTTATGCGAAGGCGCGGCCGTGTCGCGTTTTCTTTCTTCCCCTCTCCCCCTTCTTTACAGCTAGATAGCGTGCCGGCCTCTTGGAGCCTCGAAGGACGGCATGCATACGGATGGTCGTAAGCCTTGTTTCCTATACGTTGACTCGTCGTAACGCTTTGAACGGCTGGCATCGTACGGACTCACGAAACGTTTGCGGCTTTCGGAGAACGAATTTATGGCCACGAAACTGTGCGCCGGTCCCGCTCTTGCACAGCGGTGGCCGGAGAGAAGCAATGGAAAGAAACCATGATGTATATATACACGTTTGCTGTTGATTAGTTATAAGCGCGCATGAGCCTTTCATACCGATTGAACGTGCGTCATATGCGCACGCGAGGGCCCACAGAAACGGAGAACATATAACGTTATGAACCAATGAAAAACATGTCGAACCCACGCAATACGTGCGAAGACTGACGAGGAGCGAAAGGCTTTCGTTGACGACGTGGCGAAATGAAATAATAAGAAGTGTCTACGGGCAGGCCTGCCAGGCTGTGGTAGCGATCGATAATCAAGCAGAAAAAAAACGATCTTTAAATACAGTCACCTATAGTTTTCGGAATTGCGATAACACGCGGAAAGTGCGAGCGACAATTGGTGCGAACCAGACGAAGTGAGAGAGACGCTAGAGATAAAAAAATAAAGAATGACGCAAGTAAGATTAAGCACGGACGAATAGAATCGGCTAAGATGGCCGTCGCTGTCGAGGGCGACGGCTGCCGTTAGCGAGAAATACGTTTGCACCAAATTATGCTCAAGCACAAGGCGCAGATACCGTCTGGAGAAGGCAGCAATGTCGGAACAAAAAACTCTAAAAAACAAAACGTTAACTAAATTTGTCAGCTGTGAGAACTGCTGAAGCACACACACACAAAAAAAGTACAAGAGATTCAAAGGAGAGACGAAAAGCTCGCATCGGGTAACTCTGCGAGACGAATGGCGTGAAAAAGAAATTAATAAAGTTTGCAGAGGAAGTCACTAAACTTTTAACGTTAACGGCGAAATGGTTAAGGAATCTCGGCTGCACACTAACGAGCCGTCTCGGACGGCATAAGGTTTAAAGCTTTAGCAAAGCGCCTCGAGGAAAGAAAAAAAAAAGCGCGAGGACTCGCAGCATGAAACGGCTGCGCCAGAACTAAATGAAAATGGCGCAAAGTGTAAAAACTTTTGAAGGAAGGAAGCTCCGCGATTGTCGAAAGACAAAATAACGGCAGAGCTGCTCGAGTGGCCTTAGAGATTCGATTAATTCTCGGCGAGCGCTGAACTTTTTGTTTTCTGCTCTCGCTTTTTCTCGCAAGTGTTTCCGGCCGCCGTTAACAACTGTATATTTTAAGCACCGTGAAAAAAAAAAAACAAAGAATTTGCGTGCTGTTTGCGCAATGGTCGGGACAGCGAAGCACTCCGTGAAAGCAGAGGCAGCCAGCGAGAAAGCAAGTGTCGATTGCAGCGCCATCGATATTACAACTTGAAGAGCACGCGAGAAAGTGCGAGGCAAAGCATCAAATGTGCTGCGTGTGATTCACTCTTTTTTTTTCCTCTTTACAATAATTGCGCAGCGGACTTCAGAATAAGACTGCCTCCATGCTAATAATATGCTCAGATAAAGAAAGGCGAATGAAATGAAATCCTGACTAATTAAATAAATGTGCACGATAATAATAATAGTATTATAATATAATAATAATAATAATAATAATAATAATAATAATAATAATAATAATATAATGATATTAATAATAATATGAAGGGTTTTACATCCCGAAACCACGATATGATTATCAGAGACGCCGCGGTGGAGGGCCCCGGAAATTTCGACCATCTACTGTTCTATAACATGCACCGATATGGCACAGTACACGGGCCTCCAACATTTCACCTCCATCGCAATGCAATCGAACCCGCGACCTTCAGGTTAGCAGGCGAGCACGCTGTATATAGCCACTGCTATCCGGGGCGGACCAAATGCACATACTGGCTGGCCAGTATGTGCAGGAGGAGGAAAATTTGAGCGGAAGGACGGGGACGTTAGCCAGTTCTTAGACCGGCTGGCTACCCTGTGCTGGGGAAAGGGGTGAGGGGAATAAGAGATGATGAAGAGAAATGTTCCGAAAAGGGATAGAGAGAAATTGAAAAGAAAACGACAGAGGAAAGGCAACATCAAAGAGTATAAGACACTAAAGTCTGTCTCTGAGGCCAGTTGTCCGCAAAAAGCGCAGTAAAGCTTTCAAAGCCTTCTAGGCTGAGGATGGGCTCGGCCAATGACCCAGAATCTTTTGTTCCGACAAAGGCCGATCATCCAGGCTATCCAGAGAAGACAAGAACTGGCCAAAGAGAGATGATCCTTTCACTGAAAAGCTGAATGATAGCTAGTGTTTTCTACCCTTCCTTGTTTGACGAATAAAAATATAAAACTGAGAAAAAAAGCATCATGAAACGCACACGCATAAACTTACACACAAACAACAGAAACGCGCAATGAAATGAACAAAAGTGAAGACAGACGCATCGGCATCTATAGATTACAAACAGCACAGATGCTGTCAAAGGACAGGATCTGGTTTGACATGCACTGCCGAACTGTTGCGGAGTTTTGGCGACTCGAAAAGATGAGGAATTGAGTTAGTTCATCCTTATGGTAGAAATTCTCGCCATGGAGGCGCTGTGATGATTTCACGTTGTTGCTTTGCATGAGATAAGTAACGCTGGCTAGGCGTAAGAACAGTAAAAACAATTTGTCGAGTTGTAAGCGCGCTTCTCGTTATTCTGAATGTATGAAAGAGAATAACAATCCAGAATTTGGCTGCAGATATGACTTGGGAAAAATCATAAAGAATGGACGAACAGTGCTCAAACTTAACGAATCATGAGAGGCTGTTGCTCCTGCGAATGCATACCTGTTACTGTATAGAGAAGCATAGAAAGGAAAAGATTGTAAGAGCTGTAAGGATCGCAAGGCATGTCTGAGCGTCATATGCCATTGATCGCCTACCTATTAGCCTGAAAAGTTTGATGCCTCTGTGAGTAATTCGTTGACGCGTACTGAAATGGAAACGCGTATTGACTTGCGTCGCTTGCAAGTGGCGGATATGGCGCGCGTCTACGTTTAAGCGTGCGGGATACATGTTTGCAAGTGCCTGGCGACTGAATACGGCACTCATGCAGTAATTCCTACTATATGCCGAAACGACGCAATGTGCAGGGGAATGAAAAAAAAAATCTCGTTCTTTCAGCACGAAGATATACTGGGCGTACAACTATTGTGTATAATAATAATAATAATAATAATAATAATAATAATAATAATAATAATAATAATAATAAACATACTCACTTTTAGGTTTTGAAGATCTAAAATCGTAAAGATCAACAAATATTTACGCCATTTTTGTACAACGTTTAATGACACATTTGCAATCAGAAAACATAACAAAAACATCTGTCTTTTTGAAGCGTCAAACTTCTTTCAATACAGAGAGAGAGAGAGATTAAAAGGCAGGGAGGTTGAATCCAAGTCGACGAACACACATTCCAGCTGATTCTGACGTAGTAACAGAAATAAATAAACCAGTAAACGCGCGCAATAAAGCTATAGCAGTGATCTACTCCCCGGATGGATGACCAAACCCTCGAATCGCAAGAAATGGGATTTAAGGCGGCAGTGTAGATGAACATAGACTCGATTGACATTTTTTTCCCCAACATTCCCCACTTACAAAGGCCTCAAAAGCTGTTTCTTCGCGCTTATATAAATGGGACGCAACGGACGTCTTCAGTTAACTCACGCGCAAAAAACGATACGCATCGCTAAAAACAACAACAAAACGGCACGACAGAAGCAAAATCCCACAGAGGCTTTATCCCACCGCACAACTGCGCAGAGCGCGTCGCGACAGCGTACAAAAAAAAATTCCCCCTTTCGTGTTCCGTACTATCCATTCAGTCACCGACTTGCCGCGTTTCTAAACAAACTGAATCGAAGCTGAAGCTTTACTGTTTCCGAGTCAGACGATACTTTCGCGCCGCGCTTCCCTCAGCCTCGTCTGAGCGTATACTCTCGCCCCGTCAGACGCGACAGCGTCTCGACGCAGACGTTCCTCCCTCGTCTCTCGATCCCGTCTGGGGAAGCGGCGCGCCATTGGTCTTCCCTTTCCTCGTCTGCCTCGCTCTCCGCTTCCCTATTTCCCCTTCTGTTTCCCCGTCGGGGAACAGAGAGACGACGAGCATCTCCATCTCGCGGGAAAGTGGGCCAGAAGAGCGAGTCAGGCGTGTTGAGTAATGCTCGCGACAGGGAAATAGTGGGGAAAAGAAGGGCTACGGATTGCCGCCGGAGGAAGGGGGAGAAAAGGCGACCGGCGAATTTATATAGAAGCGCTACCTCCGTCAGGGAGATATAGAGATGAGACTGAAAGGTGAGCGGGAGAAGTTTGCAAGGACGAAAACGGGAGGAACGGAGAGTGAAGCAGAGGAAGAAACGCGAGATGAGAAAAGGCCTTCCGGCTTTATTGTAAGACTTCGCTGTCTACGGAAGGGTTCGTTTGGGGGAGCCCTCTCCGCGTCAACTGTATATCCTTTCCTCCCTTGAATCGAGGCCAACCGTCCGCGTCGTTTAGACGCAATGGCGTCAGTCCGAATTCGTCTCAGGGGGGAAAGTACTCGCTGCTTCAGAGAAGGAGAGAATGACGCCGGAGAAACTCGGGGACGGGAGCCGTGCGCGGGCGACGTCTACATTCGCAGGCAAACGGCCTGCACGCGTTTTGCATAGAAAGTGTTAATTAGGTATGCCTGCCAACCGATGCGCCCACTCGGCTTGCCGACGGCTCCCAAGACGGGCTTCCGTCTTCCGGCTAAAGAAAAAAGGGGTGGAGTGGGGGGTGGGGGGCTTAACAAGAGGATATCTGGCGGCGCGGTGCAGTATCTCCTTCCGGTATGCGCAGTTAGCGGTGACTACGCTGCACGTCGTAACGGCGCTGGTTTACCCTTTTACTTTCTCGCTTTCTTCTCGATACGCTCGCCAACGCTCGTTTTCCTCTATCTCCCCACGCTCCCGGCTAAGCGCTCGTTGAAAGTTCCCGACTCATGTGAATGAGCAACGTCTCGGGGCTATACAGTCGCATGAGGCACTCAGGGGAACGCTTTATGGAACGACCCCGTCTTGGCGCTCTCTAGTTTCTGCTTAAGATGCATTGTCCGCGCGGCTAAAGCGGCGCGGTTCTCTTACGGCTCTCCCCGGATGTTCGAGGCCTTCCACTAACTCGACTGCGCGGGCGCCGTGCCTCCCTTCAAATGCACAGCAGTTTCGAGGCCAGCAACGAGATGGGGCAGTTTGTGCGTGTGAGCGATATCTGGTCTTCAGCCAGATTAGCTGCGAGATCATCCCCGCGAAAGAAGAAGAGATGCGTTAACTTGAGCCAGAGCCTGGTATACGCAAGAATAATAAATAAAAAAACGCGCCTTTTGCTTTGTTTTGCAAGAGCTGCCAGTGACGAAACTGCGTTCTGTCAAGCTCATGCTAATTTTCGTAGACAATGTCTTTTAGCCCTTTCAGGATTAAACGTAGTTCAGCTTGTTTAGAGATATATAAATAATAAAAAACGAGAAATTATGGAGAAAACGCGGGAATCTGGCCGGAAGTATTATTCGTCTCACTGTCTACTCTATATATGCAGAGAAGAAAGACATGGCTACCGAAAAGCTTATTATAAAATATGCTAACGCGATTGTATACGCGTTCGGTATATAGAAGATTCAAGAGCACTCGTGTTCGAAGAAAACTCTAATTCACGTGACTTTGCTAAAATGCTTCTCGGTTATTCTTTCGTGCGTGTTGCTCAATCTGTTTTTAAATTTTTTTTCACCGGTTACGCAGAATTTATCACATGCAGTGTAATTAGGCGCACTTGTGCAAGAAGCCAGCTTACGTTAGGCGCTTCGCGATAGGCCGACATCGAATGGCTACTAGCACTGCACGCAAAAAAAAGTAGTGTCAAAAGATGCCAAACAGACCTTAGACATCCTACTTTAGTATATAGATTAAAATGCGAAATATCAAGCCCACAAATGTGAAAAGGAAAATCTGCCCGCAGTCACGCTTCACTGCACGGTGTGTGTCTATGCGGCGAAGTTATTTTAAAGTTCAGTAGGGGGAAAGACATGTCGAGAAGCGTCGATGAAACCTCGTATCGCTGACAACACGACTTTCAGCAGTTAGCAAGCTAATGAACTACTTCTAAGTCTACGAAGCTAAACTTTTATATGTGTTATTAGAGTACGTTCATTTGTTCTGTTAGCTTACTACACGTATTGCGGTAAGAGAAAATAGAGGTAATGTAGGCAATACAGGCAGTTGACGAGGTTAGAGGTCGCAGCAGGCCTGTAGCCAGGAACAGCTATTTTATGATTTTTTTCGGTAAAACAGTCCCCTCCATACAAACTTATGGAAATGCTTAGCCCCCCCTTCCCTCTGGCTACGAGCCTGGGTCGCACTAGCTAATTAAGGCGATGAAGCACGAGCCAGTTGCAAATACGCAACATCCCATCTACCACATGAAAAGGAGGCCGGAAGGTCGATTTGCAAGGCTAAGGAAATCCAAAGATTTCGAAGAACAGAAAAGGAAGGAAGGAAGGAAGGAAAATAGAGGGAAAAGAAAGGCAAGGAGGTTAACCAGCCTACAGGCAGCCGGTTTGCTACCCTGCGCATGGGAGAGGGATGGGGGAGATGAAAGAGAGCAGAACGGGAAAAATTTCATCACTGCCAAGGGCCTAGAAAACGCATTTTTTTCTGTTTCAATGGTTTTCAAGGCTTCCACACACTGCTAAGATGTTTCGCCCCTAATATATTTCAGCAGCCCATAGCAACAACGAGTACAACGCGCATTAAGCGCAAGCGTAAAGTTTCGCCTGAACTTTTGCGCGATCAATAGGATGACGTAGCTGCATAGGTCACTCCGGTTTAAGCCAACCGAGCGCGACTATACATATACGGTTAGCTAACCAGTATGCCTCTCTTCTTTTGTCTGTCTGGTCTTGAGCGCTGCTTAGGTAATCATGGGTTTCGGGTAGCCACGCAAAAATATAATGATGTTGTTTAACGAGCCTGATTTTGCCCATTTTCGTGTATGGAGTCAGGAATACGCTAACCACACAAAATTTACCTTTCATAACTATTCATCCAACCCCTATATATAGCTCCTACCCAGTCTAATAACCTTTGCTCTCACAAGTATTTTCGGGACAGTCAGTTCTTGTAAGACAACCTGTATTTTTTTTCTTTACTTGAGGTAGCCCAGCGACGACTCCTTCTCTTTCAAACTTCAGTAAGTATGCACACTTACTTTTAAAGCTTGTAGGCACATTCTTTAAACGTTCTTGCTGTGTTTTCCAGCGCTGTAGCTTTTCCGAAGACGATCTTTATACTAACAAGCCCCGGCATCCATCACGCATTTACATTCTGCTGATGACAACTATAATAAAGTAAAACGATCGCCATTATAAAGTATACTTTATTTAACGAAACGAAGGGGAGGGAACAGAGCCGGCAAGGGCCCTTAATGTTCCAGACAGCGGCGTCTGCGGTAGTGTTCCGCCAACGCTGCCACGCACGCCAAGAATAGCAAGGTTCGGTTTTAATATGCGCTCCCAGGGCGCGCCGTCTACATATTAATTTCAAGCACTGCATTGCGCTGTATTGCACCGGCGCCGTCTCCCTCCCTCTCATCACGTTCCCCTCACCACAAAGCCCGCCAGACCGTCTGGCTACGCGCCGGCACTGTAGTTTCACAGCACGCAGATATGGGGGTATATATAAAAAAAAAATCGAATCGCAGTATTGGGCCACCGAAACTTTTTTCGAGAGTATATAAATGAACGCACAAAAAGTGCTTCGTCTAGCCGCTACCCAGACGCGATTGGAAAAGACAGGCCGTGGTGAGAACGAAACGGTGACTAGGAAGGACGGGAGTAGGGAAAGGGGGACGGTCGTTCAAAGGAAGAGAGGTGGAATTACTTTAGAGCATGAAAAGAAAGAAAGGGGGGGGGGGGGTGCGGTAGGCAACGCGCGAGACGAGGGTTACACTCGCGACGGTGTCTAAACCTAACCGAAACCCCGAACGGCACATACAGACATACTTTCATACTTCCAGAAAGAGACTATCCGGAAGGGAGGAGCCGTAAAAAAAGAAACGAGAAAATTAAGTACAGCTCTGTTGGCGCGCAAGCGTGTGAAACAAAAGTGGAGAAAAAAAATGAGGCGTTATTCTTTATCTTTAAGGGAGGGCATTTTTTAAAGTTTTATTTTCATATCGGCGAGAATGTGGGCTAGCGTGAAGAAGAAAAATGGCGGGAAGGAGAGAACAGTCTTCCTCGTTGGGGCACATGCGTTCGCCCGCCGGAGGTGCGCGCACTGGCGCGCGCCGCGCGCTCTATCATTATGCCGTTTTTGACTCCGCAGGCCCCGCCCTCCGCGCGTCGCGATTGGCGGAGACCTCGGCGCTCTTCCTCTTCACTGCCAGTGCAGAGCTTCCCTCTCTCTTCCACTCCGTGTGCGCAATGTTGGGCGAAGAGCGGATCTTCCTTCTCTTCGCCAACCGCGACACTTCCTTCTTCGCTGTTTGGATTGAGCGAACTGTAAGCGGGGCCAATGTTGGCAAGGGGCGCTGCTGCTACGGAGCAGAAACGATGTAGGGGCCGGATAGATCGCGGATGAGAGAGGGAACGGGAGGAGAGAAGGGTCGAATGGGGTGAAAGAGGGTGAGGAGGGAAGCTACAGTGCTCGTCGCAAGACACTGCTTTCGCGAGGATACGCGTCTTGCTCTCCCGAACTTGATGCGCCGCGGAGGGCTTTGCCTGCTTTCTCTCTTTTTTCATTTCCGCATATAACACTTTGGTTAGCGCGTGCCGGTTTATCCGGGTTGCCTTTTAGGTTTTGTTTGTATTCCTCTCGTCGTGACCTCCGCAATTTTTACAACTGCTCGAGCGATCGTCTCCCGCTACCACCGCTCGGTTCGTGGACAGATTCCTGGAGGGGAAAAAAAAAGTGGTAAAAGTTATACTGGGAGCCGTAACCAGAGAGGTGTTGGACTGTGAGCGAAGAGACGCGCTGCGTTTATTTCCCGACGGGACGTGTGAGTGCGCGACCGGGATTGCCCAGCCGGATTTACATTCTGGCACAAGCTGCGTTATGGGCACGCTTCTCTTCTCCCCGAATATCTTTCTCGGTTGGTTTTACGAACGTGTCGGCCTCGGCTGAAATACGCGTTGTTAGCGAGGGTAACAGGAATGAACTGATAAACATGGCCGGATACGAGAAAAAAATGTTCATTGTAATCATATATATCCACGTTGGTCATCGCTTACAGCTGCTTGGGTTCCTCTGATTAGGAGTATACCATTAGTTTTAAGTGCATATTTTTTCCTCTCTCTCACTTCATTTCAATATTTATTTTATTGTCGCCGCACAATTTATTGAAATGTTTACTAGAATAACGAAAAGTGTCGTTGTCACCGTATGGCTAACCTTTTTTTTTATAATAGCCGTAATTTTTGGAAGGTATTTTGATTACTCGAGTAGCACTCTGCAATGAAAGAGCACGGACGACATCAAGATTTCGAAAAAAACTCGTCTGCTCTAGAATTCTCGCAGTTAAAGGTAAAGTCAGATGTCGATCAAGAGGAACTTTAAAGTAGAAGTCATTTTATCTTACGTACGGGGCATTGTTTACAATGATACAGTCATGCATTATCAACAAGGCCTCTCTCTGTACAGTAGCCTAACAATCTTATACTTAAAGTTTTTGTTGTATTTCGTCAGCTTCTTCTTTCACAATTGACCAAAGACGCGGAAGAGAAAAAAAGACAACCAGCGAAATTCGTGTATCTTGTCCGTGTGTTTTCTTTTTTTTGTTGCGCAATAATATTCCAGTGACGGATTACAAATTTGCCCAGAATTTCACTCTTATCAGGTCTACGGTGCACACACACACAAAAAAAAATGTTTATTTGTGAAACGCTGCTTTTATCTTCTGTGGTTTCTATTATAGTATTTTTTTCTCTGTGAGTGTTTGCTCGTGCTCTTTTAAAGTGATCATCGGCCAACTTTTCGGATGCCCCGTCTTTTTAGATAGCTTTAACTTGGCCGCTACGATGCATTTCTACACGCCTGTGTATTAGACAGGCAATACTTCCAACGGAATGGGAAGATTGCGGAACCAGTGAACGGAGAGCCGAACTTATGAGCCAGTATTTTGCAGCGAATTGCACCGCACACACGTTTAGACCGCGCAGAAATGACGTCATGGCGGATCGCAACATGCGGGTAGTTTTCTATCTGCTTATTATATAAAGAATGCGCTGATCAGGCGTAAAATGAGTCAGCTTCTTTAGCTGACTCTTAAGCTGCTTCCCAGCGGTCGACCACTAATCCGAATACTACCAGGACGTTTTTTTTTTATCTGATACTGAGAAATGTAAGTCTATTCGTTATGGCTGGAAATAGATGTGCCCTAAAGCGTCAAAAAAAAAAAGAAACATCCTTTATAAGGCTTCTCCTTCTCGCATGAGCATCCTTCAAGAGGCATACTTGAATTGTACATGCCACAGAGCAGTTGGAATCGTCTTTCGCTCGCTCATTCTGCTCCTCACCCTCTTGCGATGGCTTTATACGACATGAGTTTGTTATGGAGCCATGCGCTATCAGGGGAAAAAATAAATAGATGAAAAAAGATGCGGCAGCTGCACACTGTAGTAGTGAAAAGACTCGGGAAGCAGCTGAAATGACGATGCCCCGCCGCGGTGGTCTAGTGGCTAAGGTACTCGGCTGCTGACACGCAGGTCGCGGGATCGAATCCCGGTTGCGGCGGCTGCACTTTCGATGGAGGCGAAAATACATAGGCCTGTGTGCTCAGATTTGGATGCTTTTTTAAAGAACCCCAGGTGGTCGAAACTTCCCGAGCCCTCCACTACGGCGTCTCGCATAATCATGTGGTGGTTTTGGGACGTTAGACTCCACAAATCAATCAATAAAATCATCAGCTGAGATGACGTTGGCCTCCACTTTTCCGTTTTGCTCACAGTCAGTTCTATTCCCACCCCTTGTTATACGGTATACACAAGACTATGAGTTTATTTACCCTGTCGAATCCCACTTTCCATCGTCCTTATCGTCACACCACTTTCGCATCCCCTTTGTATAAATGTACTATATAAACATGGCTATGCCTACTCTTTTTTCTGTATGGTATTTGGTTGTTTTTTTTTAGTTTTTCCCCTCTATCAATTTCTTTCTTCGTCTTTCTATCTGTCTCTCCCTTTCTTTTTCTCTCCACTCGTCCTCTCGCACATCACAGTTACTGCATCCCACACCAGACAAATAGGCGCACTTCTTTTGAGAGCGTTGCAAAAGATGAATAACAGGACGGGCGTGAAGAAGTCGAAGAAGAGATTGCGTGCCGGATGAAGATGACGATATCTTTCAGGTCATGCCAGGTGGCATAAATTAAAGCTTAACAACTCAACTCTAAAAGTCCTTGGGGAACAATGACAGGCTATCGACGCTGCTGTAGGCCTGTTTAGAATGCGGATAAGCGAGATGGGATAAGCGAGATAAGCGAAATGTGCGAGGAACGTCACATCAAGATACACCAAACAACGTGCTCGAAAACAATTGATTGCAAAAAACAACTGATCTTCTTGATCCCAAGAAAATACCAAAAGGACACGCACGCCTTCTTGCATCCTTGTGTCCAGTTCGCGCTGCTGTCAACTGCTTCTAATCATCTATACCATCGAGACCACCTTGCGACTCTCGTCGACTATGCTGTAGAAGAAACTTTCACTGCAAAATATAGCAATGAGATGACAAACGAGAACAAAAGATACAAGGACGTTTGGCTATGCATCAGCGTCGGACAATCTACCCAAGCTTTCAATGCTTTCGCCAGCGAGTCGGACAAACCTGTGGTTAACGCCATCACTGGCACGACGTTTCCAGCGACAAAATAGTTGCTCCGGAACGCTTTTGTCCTACTCGAAAATTGCAGAGAAGACAGGTTTGCTTCTTCTAAGTGCAGCGTCATCATCATAAAATCATCACAACTGCATGTCTGGTCTAAAGTGCGCATGCAAAAAGCCGACGCGGCAAACATTATAAAAAATAAAAGAAAATGACCGCGTATCTGCGCGCTTCGCCGCAAATGCGTCGAAAAACTATGGTCTTCTGCCAGTCGTCTTTTTCGTGCATGGCGTCGCATCTTCAGCGCAACGTAAGAAACACTGTAGGGTCTTTATAACTGCGCATCTATGTACTTTCTGGTAAAATAACACACACTCTAATACTTGCGTATTGATGCTGCGCCTCATATATGCGCAGTATTTGATTTTCAATCGACAATGCTCACAAGTATGAACGCGTCCACCAGTTAAAGATGGCTGGGCGCTCAGCAAGTGCTTGAACATTGGCCGGGTGGCCGAATCCTGTGACTGACAGACAGACAAAAATTTCTGCGTTCAAGTGTCCCAAGAAAGACTATCGTCTTTAAAAGAAGAGGACACATTCACATTCACCCAGTGTGTATGTGCCTACACGCTCACGTTCAATGATATGTGGGGTTTAACGTCCCAAAACTACGCTGTGACTATGAGAGACGCCGTAGTGGAGGGCTCCAGAAATTTTGACCACCTGGGGTTCTTTAACGTGCGCCCAAATCTGAGCACACGGGCCTTTACCATTTCCGAATCCTTCGGAAATGCAGCCGCCGCAGCCGGGATTCGAACTCTCGACCTGCGGGTGAGCAGCCGAGTACCTTAGTCACTAGACCACCACCACGGCGGGGCCACGCTCACGTTTGCGCACATACATACATACATACATACATACATACATACATACATACATACATACATACATACATACATACATGCATGCATACATACATACATACATACATACATACATACAAAGAACTTTATTAAAGCTTCATACAGGCACGCACGCACGCTTCAGGTTATTGCTGCACGTGTATATTATGCAGAAGCGACCTCTCAAGCAAGAATTTTCGAACCCATCGTTTCCAAAAACGACACGCCGAGCAACAGAAGAATAGAGCTCTGTGTGTTTCTGAGAAACAGACCGCAGTTCCTCCTCTCCCAAACCTTCATGACGCGTGTAAAGGTCTGGCGCGAAAGCAAGCCAAGCAAGGCGCTCTCTGCTTGAGTCACTTTGAAGCGGCGAAAGAAGGAACACGCGCCCCTTGTGCTTCGCGAAGGCTGTGGTTGCGTTGGCGGAGGTCCGAAAAGTGCGCTCCGCGGAGGCCAACTCGACCGAGCCACGCGTTGAGACCGAGAACGGCGAGGCCGGCTGCTGCTTGCGCGCGTGAGTGCGATTCGAGAGTTGTTCGGTGCTGATGCAGCCGGGCCAAAGGCTGAGCTCCCTTTCGAACACGAAGCGCGGCAGTGTTATTCTGTTGAACGCGAGCAGCGGCGGCAGGCAAAATAAACCGAACGTGCCCGAGACGCTACAGACGGAGAAGTGTTGCCGCGCGAGTGCCTTCTTATTTTTTTTTAAGCTGGCGGAAAAGAGTAACGAAAAAAAAATACCAGAAAAGAAAGGGAAACAGAAGCAAAAAGGAGAAAGGGAAGACCAAAGATGACGAAGAATGAGAACCCAGAAGAAAGAAAGAAAGAAAGAAAGAAAGAAAGAAAGAAAGAATGAAAGAAAGAACGCCTTTGTAGCATGGGTAGGGTGGCTAGAATCTAGCCACCCTAGCATGGGCACGGTGAAGCGAACGCCGTATCAAAATCGACCGTCAGTATTGTCTTGAAGTTGCTTGGCGAGTGTTAGTTATAGTTAGCGATACATGCTGCTGGCTATACCTGATGTTCTGAGTTTCCCATCGATTGTGTTTGTTTTTTTTTTTGTTTTGTAGGGCTGCAGTGGGTGAGAGAGCGGCGATAATCAAGAGTGGTATTGCTGTATTTGTCTGTTTTCCCGTGACAGGGCGAATCTGGGCAAACGTGAACGGAGGCCACGCGTGACGGGAATTTCGATAGCTGCTGGCGCGCTTCGGAACAGTCGATGTTTCGCGAGCGCAAATACAACGAGAAAAAAAAAACACAAGAATTCGGCGGGCATCAAACACAGCCGCGGCATCGGAACACAACCGTTTCCCGGGGAAAGAAAGTATGTGCGCCGTTCTTCGCGCTGCGGCAACCATTTTAGGAGCGTGCAATACCTTGGAAAGGCGAACAGCGGTGTGTACTTCGGGGTGGAGATTGCGGGATACACATGTCTCGGTCGGCAAGTTTTTATAGATCCTGTCGCTCCTATAACGCAACCAGCGTAACTATACCGTCGTCGAGCTTGACGGTTTCTATCGAATCTGAAGCTTTCCTCTGATTCGTTGACAGTGGTTTTAGCGTGAGCTCGCGCGCCATCCTAAGCCAGCTGTGAGGAACACGAAAATGCGTTCATCATCGCGGAAAAGTGTCATACCAAAAATGTTTTTTTTTACTACAGTAATTTCGCAACTTATATCCGTCTAAGGGCACACAATGTCTGCGGCGCGGAAAGGGGAAGACAACAAAATGCTTCACTATACCGCACAACGCATACTTCAGTCTATAGATGGTTCTATCTATCTATAAATAGATGGTCCTTCGCTGCGCCGCCGCGTGTTCCAGTATAGTTTCACACGCTATTGCTGAGAGCGTGGCTGTGCAGGATATGCAGCTTTCGCAAGCCTGACATCTGATGCGTTGTGTGTAGACGTATATATAAAGACCAGTGCAGTACATATACGAACAGAAGTGGTGCTAGAGGAACGGCGCAGTCATGCGCACGTATGGTTAAAAATTACATAAACAAAACGAAACCTACACAAAGGTTGAAGGAACAAAAAGACGGAATATTTGTCGCATTTTGGTTAAAAATTACATAAACAAAACGAAACCTACACAAAGGTTGAAGGAACAAAAAGACGGAATATTTGTCGCATTTTGTGGTTGCTTACAGAAGTACATGCCTTTGTGCCACGCTGGCCCGATTATATGACCACCGATGCTCAGAACTGACTGATATTAAAAAGTCGATCCTTACAGCACACCAAACTAAGGAGACAAACAGATAAAGTCAGAAAAGACGGGCAGAAAGAAAAGCAACAAGGCCGACAACCAAGACGTGCACATCCGCGACTCAGGTGAACACAAAGTCCACGGGCAGTTCATAAGACATGACGATTTTCTTTTGTATTTGTGCGTAACACTATCCGCTGTTCTTGTACCGGGAGCGTTGTTTCAATGGTCGCCTTATACAACTGCTGGTAGCACGTGCCCGGGCGTGCGGATGAGTCAAACTTGCAGCGCCGAAAAGAGCAAGCACACATAGCGCGACAAAGGCACGGAACATAAACTGTATAGACTAAACATACACTGCCGCCACAGCATGTTGTCACGTGTTTACGACGGTGAGGGCGCCACATCGAAGGACGGTCCGGTCAAACTACTGGTCGTTTTTCTGGCTACAGAGTTCTTATACAAACAACGACGCGCTGTATATACTTCACCCCGCAGAAGACTCAGGTTTCGAATATGTGGGGAAGAAAAAAAACACAAATAAACACATTCTACACCAGCTCAAAAGGGAATAAAAAAACGCCAGGCAATGTTGTACGTTCCATGCAATTGTGCACTCTTCGTACGCCGAAAGGAAGTAATTGCGGAGAGACAGTTCATCCAGCACGGCTGGCTGCAATAAATTAGCGTAAAGAATTGCTTGTCATTTCATTCTTAACGCTAGTTCATCACAGTGCACTCATGCTATGGTACACTGTGAACTATAGTATGCTATAGAACACTGTGCTAGATATCGTACAACATTTATACTGCTATCTTGCTATGTCTACCCCCCTATATAAACGCCAGTCTAATTAGGTATAGAAATTGTGAGTTCATATTACCAGGCCTTCAGGCCTCATGACGTGGAGAGATATGCGTCAGGCCACAGCATCGCATTTGTGTGCACGAACAGGCGTTATTGTGGTCAAAAGACCGGACCAACGTCTTAACTAGTCTATGCGTATAATTTTCTAATATTTAACGAATTCACGCTAAAGGTAAGCCCAAACTCATTCGATCATTCGATCATTTCCCGAAAGGAAGGGGTGGTAAGACGCTTTTGTTCGCGCGTGTGTCTGTATGTGCGCGCAGCATTTACGTACACATATAAAATTTAAAGATTTTGTTGAGGGACGGGGGGCATTGGGGGGTTGAACTCTTCAAACAACACCCTGACCACTGCTTTATTGTAAAATCACGGGTCGAAAGTAATTTAGTGTACATTACTGTACTCTCGTCACGAGCTATGCTATTGCGAAGGTTTGCTGAACGACTTTCCGTTCCCACAAAACAGTTCAAAACAACCACAGCACCTGTATACACGCCCCTGTAGGAAGGTTAAGTGCCGTTTGTGCTAATAAACAAAATCACTCACCAACAAGTGCAGCCAACTCTGGGGGAATCGCCCTAAGGTAAGAAAATTTTGGTTCTATTTAGGGGAAAAGGGAAATTTGTCAGCATCTGGGGAAATTTTTGCTTCCACGTGAAGCAAGCAGATCGACCGAAGCATAGAGTTTCAAACAATAATACTTGTATGTAACTCTATGGACGGGGGGACGTCCCGCCTCCAACCTCTTTTTTTGTTCCTTCTTCCACCTTATCTCTTTTACAACCCTCTCTACACTCACCCAAAAAGCGCTGTGCCATGCCCAGTAGTGGAGTCGAGGGGTGCAAGAGGGGACGGGGCCGGTCGCCGTCCCCAACGCTGTGTCAGCGCTTTCCTCTCCCCCACTTCATTGCGGTTAATTCTGTGAAGTCCTTGTTCGACGTTGATTGCCTCAATCCCGATTCGAACCAAAGAAAAGGTGCTCTCACTCGAGTCCGCCAAGTATATGTTTTCCTTTACACCAACCCTCCGTTTTCTCGTCTTTCACCCGCAGCGTTATTTCTTCGGTTTGTTGTTTTCTTTTATCGCTACCACCACCCCCCTTTTTTTTTTGCGAACGCTGTCATGTTGCCAGTGGGCTGGCCCGTGAAGACACGTGATTCCACCAAGGTCACCAAGGTTTCTGCGAAAAGCCCAGCCAGAACAGTAGGCTGCTTGTATGCTCTTATTTGCACAGCTGAAAAAAAAGTAAAAAAAAATGTGCCCGGCGGAAGAATGAAAGGATATGTTTGGAACAAATATACGGCAGTCAACAATTATAATAAATATATCGTTTCGTTACCGTGCAGCAGATTGCGAAGGATGAACTGCCACACGGCATAATATGCTTTTATGGTTAAACTATTTTTCGTCCCAATATCCTGCATCAGATACCGTGACAAAAATTGGGAGTGACGTTTTTCAAGGCATTGTTTATAAGCTAAGTAAGCGTGCATCCTTTCATGTTTTATATGAACACCACCAAGCATATTATGAGGGAGAGTTGCAAAATAACAGAATTGATTATTAACTTTTGAAAGCTTGCTCGCCGGAATATTTCAAGTACTGCACCCTTTCTGCTTGTTCTTGTTATTATTATTATTATTATTATTATTATTATTATTATTATTATTATTATTATTATTATTATTATTATTATTATTAATTTGTAACTTGCATGTTATTACAAGTGTACTGTATTGTGGAGTAAAATTTCCGTGTTTTGCATTGAACAGCTAGCAATGTTCCTCTGTATTATTTTGATAATTTATTCCTTCTTCAACCTGTATGCAATGCCTTTTTCTTGGTGACTTGTATAAATTACTGCAATACTACATGTCCCCCCCTCCCCCTAAATGTGATGACCACTTGACTTTGTGATTTCATGGGATAAAATGTTGCTTAAAGCTTTTTCAATTTGTACTGCGACATTTTTTCACCTTCAGCATGGTTATTTTAGCGAATATTTTCTGAAGAATGCACTAATGTATTATAAAAGTGAACTTGGAAATTGTTTTCCACGCCACAAACACATATTATTCTTCAAAAACTGCTCTCCGTGAAAATATAAGGAAATCTAGGGAATTTTTCTCACTTCAGAAAGGGAAAAAGTGGCTCCACAGGTTGGTAGCACTGTCGCCAACAAAACAGCTGTAGGAAGAACTATACTGGCACTGTACTTCAGCTGGAGCAAAGAAATGGTGGAGACGAACTTAGCTTTTATGCAAAAGTAGAAGCGTCCAAAATTTTACATTTGACGGGTTTCGCTTATATGCAAAAACAAAAACAACAACAACAAAAGAGCACGCGATTAGTACGCTGCTGAAAGTGACGCAGTTCGATGTTGCTTAAGCATTCTTACACCTGTCTCAAGAGCTTTCTGATGATCAGGTAAGTACTTTTCAAATTGCAAAGTTGATTATAAATAATTAAGCGTAACTAACCAAAACGACTACAGATGGCCTCTCGTGTGTAGGGAGAACAGTATATATTGCTCAAGAAAGTGACTCTCTTTTAAAAAAATGGTACTCGACAGCTGGGATAGCTTGTAAACGATGTCTGGATATGTGATGTCCTACGATCGCCAGCGATGATGTTTCTATGGGAATATGCAGAGGCCGGTTTGAAGAGTAAAGAAAGAGGTCTGTTGTCATACTGTATACGAGCGGCGTCACGCGACTGTGCAGTAAGTCAACACGTACACACTGGTCCAGACAGAGCAAGCAAGCAAGCGTGAGCAGCGATCGCGTCAGGCGGCGACACCTTTGTTTCAAGCGGCGGGGAATCTGGTGTCTATGCGGTTTTCGCTGCGGTTGTCTTGCGTGCGGGGTCTCAGAGCGTGGGCGTGTGACTGCCCGCACTGCACGAGTTCTCACGGAAGGTGCACAGCAAATGTGTTCGCATGCGCGGTGTTGGGTTCTGCAGCAAGCTCTAAGTGAACGCACGGACTCTGGCATGAATTGACAGTTTGGTGCAGTAAAAGAAAATCCACTGCAAAAGCAACGATCCACCAAATGGGGATTTGCTTTCTTCAATAACGAGACCACTAAACAGTTTTTGTTTTCTTTGCCTTTTGAGACATTCGAAACTTCTGAAACAACGCTTACATAGAGTTAGCGAGACTTCCAAACTAATGAGCACGTCAGAAACCAACTAGCCCCAGAAAATTTATTTCAGGCCTTTGCAGCACCCTTGCCGAATGCCGCCTGTTGCCTGCTTTTCGAGAATAACCACTGCATGTAATCTGAAAAAACAACAACAAACAAATGTTCTTTTCTGCAAAGCAATAGTGCTATGCGGGTGAGCAGCACATCTGTGACGTGTTTAATCGAAGCGAGCAGTTGGCTTCTCCACAAGTTCTTGCAAAATTATTTACTGTTATCCAGGCGCTTATAGATGAATCAGCGAGTGTTATGTGTTATATAAGCTTACGAAATTGCTGTTGTGCGATGTCAGTGCACATTAAAACAAATGTACTTGAAATATTTTGAAGCTCACCGCAACGGCGTCTCTCACTCATAGCCTGACTCACCTCAGAAAGATAAACTCGCAAGCAAGCTTTCCTTCTTTCTGCATTTATTTTGAATTTAACCGCGTGATATGTTGGGAACGGGACCGATGCGTCGCGTTCACTAAACAGGGAACAACCGACCTGGTTAACTACGTAAGCTCGAGATATCTTCCAAGATACTCTAAATTTGTTGTTAAGCGCTTAGACGTTTAAGTCTAATCATATAACAGCTGCAACCAGAAAGCCGGACCGTTCCGTGCCACGATTACACATAAGCAGGTTCACGAAACGTCGACAGCAAACGCAATGACGGACGCTGGAAGGGCATAGATTAAAACAACGGTAGCCTTGTAAATTACAGATTGCGCGTCGTTTAAATATACGAGACCAGGAGACGCGATAGATAAGAGCTGGCCAGGGCCAAGGCTATTGAAATATACGACGGGCACACGGTGTCGCGACATGTCGCAGCTCTCTCTGTGCGCCCCGACAGCTGTCGACAGCAGCGTCGGGTCGGTATCGGGCGTGTATGTTACGTTGTCGTCCAGGCGTGCATGGGGTGATCGCGCGCACGCAAACGACGCAGGAAGAGCGACAACGCTTCTCGACTGCTAAACGATAACGAGAGTGGAAACTCTTAGCGCACTCGTTTGCATAGATAAGAGGCTTTGCGAGGATGTGAAGGGGGGAAAGGGTTGCAGAGAGAACGGACGCGCCAACGATAAAGGCAGGAAGAAGATGAAAAAAATGTATAGCGGTTGGCTAAAGAAATGTAAGAGCACACATCGTGGCTCTGGTCGGTGGGAAAGTGGCGGTTGATAGAAGGTTTAGGTCGAGTTGTGGGGGAGAGGAGGAGGCAGAGGAGACGAAGGGGGAGTGCGTGGTGTGGAAGGGGGAAGAAGGCAAAGTGACGGCTTCGTCGATGCGCGGCTATATCTAGTGATTCGCTGTTTCCAAGGCGCTTGCATTGCCTTTCGTCGTCTTGGCGACCTTGGACCCGCACAGGAGAGAGAGATTTGATGAAAGGAAGGGCTTGTCTGCGCAGTGCGCGCTTCCGGGAACAGAGCGTCGCATGCACGCGTGATGCAAATCAAGTCTCGACGCACTGGCGCGATAGACGCATCCCGTCCCTGTAGGCGGCGCTGCAGCAGTTTGATATAGAGAGTTTGCATGGGCTGACCCAGCGAGCTTGGCCTAGTAGGCTGACACAGTCGCGATTAAGCTGCAGACTGTGTCCCAATTCTGTCTCTATTTCTTTTTTCCCTTTTGATAGCTCCGCACTAGACTTGCGAAGTATACAGCTGATAAGCTCGCGCTGAGCGCCGGATATGCATATCCTTGTCCGTACGGGACACGCTTGAAGGTCACGCGGTTTTCTGCAGTTTCTATAGAGCGCGAAGGCAGGGTTTCATATTTCTATCAGCGCGATGGGCTTACATCAGAACGCTTGTAAAGTGAAATTGTCTTCCAACGATAGAAAGTCGATCTAGTTGATTCATACTTATGATAAACGTAGGTGTGCAGACATAGATAGAAGAGACCAGAGCTACACGTCGTAAGGTAGTTTTTTTGTTGTGAATTTTTTTCGTCTGTCGCACCTTCACTGTCTCCTCTGCGTTATTGGTGATCGAGCTGCAGTTGAGACAAATTATCCAAACTTCTTTGAAGTGAGCTCATGTTGAAATTTTCGTGATTCATCTTTTCTTATTATTTTTTGTTTAACCATTTGGTGTTCCACTAGGTACTAGGTCACATATTTTGCGGCATACCTGACCTCGTCTTTTTTATAGTACTTCATGTTTTCGTTAGCTAATAACAAATTGCAGTCAGGCCTATCCTGACATAGCAAATTCTCCTGTTAATCCTGCTAAAACAACATCGCATTTATCGCCCTAGCAAAACTGTCTTCTTTTTGCACTGCTGCGCAAAAAAAAACGCCCTTGGCCGTTTCCGTTAGTCCGATGCCTCGTACATATACTAAACGATGCAAACGGGAAATGCACGTCATAATAAACTAAACGATGCGTACGGAAATGCGTCAAAAGGAGGGCGACAAATGAGGGAACAGCACGAAAAGTAACAGGAAGAGAAACTCGTGGTTTGCTACCTTACAAGAAGAAAAAGAAAAACACAAAAGACAGAGAAAATACTGCAGCAGTCATGCCAAAAAAGTTTTAAAGAATTATGACATGGTAACACGATAGGATAGATATAACACGGATACAAAAAATTAAACGTTTAGGAAATATTTCTGCCAGCTACCTTAATCATTGCCGTAGGTGTCTGATAGCAGCACTCGCACGTTAGGTAAAACTTAACTAGAACTCTGTGCTTCGCGTGCTGCTGAAGCGAGCCACGGAGGCCATCCATAATGTAGCGCGCGGTTCAGATCTGCTCCGCCAGGTGCCGTAATCATCCGAGTTGCTCACAATGTTCTAGTGGACTGAATAAATTATTTTCGTTGGTTATCTTGACTGTTATTCAGCCAGTCGATATTATATGCATACGATATCAAAGTTACGCTCCGATTTAATACGTGCTCTATATAATTTGAACTTGAACGAGAACTAGTAATTTTTATTTTTAAATGAATATTCGGGAAATCGGAAGTGCTTGGAAGAGAATCAAGAGTCACTCGGTGCACTTCTCACTAAATATTTAGAGTAAAGAAATAAGTTTTGTATGTGTGTTATGCGTACGTGTGCTATGTACGCTTATATGCGTGATATGCTATAAAATGGTGCTGCCCCAGTGGTACGAATAGAGAGAGTGCCAGCATGAACGTTCGGAAATACACTGTGAAAGTAAATGAATAAATAAATAAGCGAAAATGCCGTCGTAGAAGAGTATAAAAGGGGAGAAGGAGGTCCCCCCTCCAAGCTCCTGCAAGAGTTTATTTCCCGCGACACAGCCCCACAGTTTTTTTTTCTTGTGGCTTTCGAAGTTGCGTCACACGCAGAAGAGACACACGGCGACAGGAAACAAGTTGCCGAGCAGCTACTTTGAGGAACAGGACACGATTGCGGACGCGCGTTTGGGGCGAACGCGCATGCTTGTTAGCGCGCGCTCCCTTCCGCCCATAATCTCCTCTCCCGAAGGAAAACAAAGTACGCAAAGAAAAAAAAGGATGTAAGCGTATGCAGCACGCACGCGCATGCATGTATTAAGTGCTCCACACTTTCTGGCTTCGAGCGGAGAGCGCTCCATGTTTTCACATGCAGGCAGCGTGGAAGGCGAAATGTATACCTCGACGATACATCTCTCGAGAATTGAAACCTGCCGCCGCCGCGGACAGCGGTCAGTTGCCGTAACACGGTGGCGGCGGCGTCTGTCGCGCGGCTATGCTGGCGTAGTACACGTCTGTTAGTAACGTAGATGCAGCCCGCGCGGCTGGCGGCACTTTCAGACAAGGCAACTTGATTAGCGGCAGCGCCGACGAACGCGCGACTTAGTGGCTGCATGCCGCATGCTTGATCAGTCCCAGGAAGTGTCGACCGGCTGCCGAGTTTACGCCCCTAACCCTCGCGCCTGCTCGCGCGACGCAGATGGGTCTTGTGTCGCGCGTACGCGCAGGTTATATCCAGGTGTTTGGAGCGTTTAACGTTCACTCTTTGGGTACAGCGCAAGGAACACGGGACGCGTAAACGCGACACTTGCGGGACGTTTACTTCCCTGGGTTTTTGTGTTCTTTTCGCTGTTCTCAAGAATGAATGACCAACTTATTTAAGCCTATAGGCTTCAGTCACGTTCACTTCGTAATTGTATTTTACTCCCAGTGAACTCGTACTTTCCATTCAATGGCTCATTCTCACAAAATGCTCAAACGTGTCCTCTCAGTATTGTTTTTCAAGGAATTATTAATTAGAGGATGAGTTTCAGAGATACAGAAGGGCTTTAAGTGTTCCGTGGTGGGGGACTCTTTAAGTTCGCTGAGAACAAACTTACATTCTCTAACGCCTATCCAATAGTGAATACTGTTTTTTTTTTTCATTTTCCCATGACAAGGACTCGGCTATAGATAAGGCAAGGATTGAACTCTAACAAATCGGACACCGCAGCTTCCGAGTCACTGAGAGAGTTATGCATGAACTGCATAAAGATGCATCAATCTGCACTTGATTCAATCTGCTTAAACGTTAGCTAATAAATCGAAGCTTAGTTAGAGCCGCTAGTATGCAAACTCTCATACTTACAGGTGTTGTCTTTCAGTAATTACCGGAAGAAACTCGCAGTTATGCACAAAGCGAAGCTAAGACATTTGGAAAACGGTGTGCTGAATCTTCATCAATCGCGAAATGGGGACCGTCCGCCGAAGTAAAACACAAGTTGAATACAGAACGCGGCTGAACCACAGGCGTCAGCTACGGCCTGCTTATACCTGTTAGGTTAATGTCGTTCCTGTCTGAGAAAATGATTGCAAGCAAGTATAGGTTGGCGATTCCGCGTTCCTGGTACTATACAGCAGAGAACAGGTGTCGTTACAAGGAAGTACACGCAATCAGACTCTTCGATCGCCGCCGGTGCTCCCGAATCAACGACTATGTGCATGCTGATGCGACACGACACGAGCGGTTAGCCATGGCCTGTATGCTCACAGCTTGTTATATACCGTGTCCGGCCCTGCCTTGTTTGCGCTTGCACACCCTGATACGACACGGGCGTAGGATTGCATGCATGTAGGCTACATACAGATGTTGGCAGTCACTTTCGCCGCGACAAACAGTGACGTGCCGCGGTCTCCTCCATACATACATCCATACGCTGTATAGCGTTCTTTGGTTGCAGGCTGAGAAGAGGCCTATACTTGACCGGACCATCGTGTAGTAATGGCTTAGCAGCGTTTGAATATAGACTGCATATACCTTTCCTTCACATTCGTACTGCATCTAGGGCGGTGCAGATACTGCGAGAAATAACAGATTTGCGCATCTTGGTATCTTCTCGCATTGTGGTGCTAAGAGGCTAGTGATGTGCACAATTTTTAAAATACTTCGTGCAGCCCTGCGCGCGAAAATAAAAACTGGGATGCTCAAGGCCTCGAAAGAGTTTTTTTGTGTAAAACCTTTGTAACGTTAAGCGATTACGGAGGGGCTTATGTTAAAGTACGGTCTATTGCCGTGATCGCTCGACTGTGCGATCAGTTTGATTCAATTGCTGATATTGCACCATTAAATACGATACAACTATCTTGCTCATATGCATTTTTATTGAAATTAGGCTCTCAGCCCTCGCCCCTCGTGCAGGGGCGAGGGTTGCCTCTAGCTAACCACGCGGCGACCCTGTGCATCGTTTCTATCTCTCTTTCAGTGCAGGTATTATTTTTTGTCCTTCCATAAAAAAATCCAGTTAATGTTTGCAATAAGCCAGGGTGCAAGAGTGGATTGTCGGTATGCAGAGAAAGCTCTGGCAAGTACCATGCGATCTCAGCTAGTTTGTTTTAGTGAGGTAAACAACCGACAGGCGGCGCAACATTATCTAGCAGATAGACAGGTTTCTCTTCAGCAACAATCAGTCTCACGACTGCCGCACGAACACTGTTAAAAAGCGTGCCCAAGTGAAACTTCCACGGACAGACCAGACTTCAATCAGATACCCGCGATAGCTTTGAATGATGCTATGCAACCAATCAACAGTCGTGAGAATCGCGGCGAGCTGTTGATACAGTTGCATGGGTACCATGTCAGCTTGCAGAAGCAGGGCCCGGTGCCATAAAGAAGTTGTGCGTGTGTGTAGGAAGCGAAGAAGTGGCGGCCGCTTACAGAGCTTTTTAGAAGCTCTCTACTGGGCTAGTTCCTTCCCGAAGGATTTATACATAATGAGCTGCATTTTTCTCTCCCCCCCCCAGATATACGTACGAACGCACGTAATTATTAATGTAAGATACAGGCGTGAGAAATTCACAACCTTCAACATGTAAACTTTGACAAACTTGCGGGAATAGGGATCCCTTCGGAGGTCCTTGCATGAGCTTTACGATTCGCTTAAACATCTTCCGCGGACCTTTACTGTTCATCCTTAGTCGACGCTCTGCCGTCATATGCGTCTGATATCAAATCGCGTAAGCGGGTCACATTTATTTCATTGTCAGATGATAAGCGTGTTCTCTGCGAGGCGAAAAATAGCCGACATGCCTATAGTTGCGGAATCGTAGCACGTTGAGCGCGATGTGCTGCGGTGCTTCCGGTAACGAACGTTGAAGTGTGTGTTGCCCACGGCGAAGCAACTATTTTCCACCGCCAGTCGCCTCTCTAAACCAACGCACAATGTATCTTAGCTTCACAGCTTCGCCTGCTTTGCATCTTGCGGCGTCCTTTTGAACTCACCGAGAGTCGCGTGTTGCTATACATCGCTGTCATCATCATTATCATCAGCCTGACTACGTCCACTGCAGGACAGAGGCCTCTCCCATGTTCCGCCAGTTAACCCGGTCCTGTGCTTGCTGCTGCCAATTTATACCCGCAAACTTCTTAATCTCATCTGCCAACCTAACCTTCTGTCTCCCCCTGACCCGCTTGCCTTCTCTGGGAATCCAGTTAGTTACCCTTAACGACCAGCGGTTATGCTGTCTACGCGCTACATGCCCGGCCCATGTCCATTTCTTCTTCTTGATTTCAGCTATGATATCCTTAACCCCCGTTTGTTGCCTGATCCTCTCTGCTTTCTTCTTGTCTCTTAGGGTTACACCCACCATTTTTGTCTCTTAAGGTTACACCTACCATTTTTGTCTCTTAAGGTTACACCTACATCGCTGTACCGGATCACAAACCGGGGCGCTTTCAGTGTCTTAAAAAGTTGCGTTGAAAGCGAGCGCATCTAACACCGCCGCAGTATACGGTGAACAGCAGCAACGGTATTCGACGATGTTGCCGAGATCAGAGGGGCCGCCCAGTGGCCCGCTTCTTCAAGTTTTGCACGATGCTGCGCCGTTACCGCGTGGCGGTCAACAAGCAGCGTGAGACACACTGGCCGATGTAAGAACCAACAAGTTTTTTTTTTCTAAAAAGAATCACGCTGCAGCACTCGAAGTTGTCGCTTCTTGCAACAAGTGAGCGGCAGCGTGTACATCAGCCACTCAGGTTAACCTTCCGTGTGTCGTCTATCTTAACTTAAGAGGCAGCGCCCGTAGAGTTTCCTAATATACACTAAAGGGAACTCAGGCGCTAGTGTCTATGGAAGCTTCAACTCACGGCGCTTCAGCGAGCACGGGAATGATGGGTATAGTACACACATTTGTCTAATATTCGTACTTCTGGCCTGCTTTTGACTCCGCGTGTGTTCGTGTGACTTGGAGCTGTTTTCTCACGAAACAGATATTAGCAAATGTTCAGCGGTTGCACTTCACCATCTTATTCTTTCAGACTCACCTTTCCGAACCGGGTCACGAAGTTCAAAATGGTTGAATCTTTTTTTTTTTCAAAACGAAACCGCAACACAGCAATAAACGAAGCCGCAAGTACGATTCGCCGCCCGCAAGTACGAAGAGTAGGTAAATGTGTGTACTACCCATCATTCCCATGGTCGCTGAATGATCGCAGCGCCAGAGCCCCTCTAGTTAATTAAAAAAAAAACCTCTATGGCAGCGTCGAGGAGGCACAATTGAATGAAGCATATTTCTGAAGTATTTTCAGCGTCAGTGCGCTATGAGCGCACCGATCTATAGTCCATAGGGGTAACCTCGCATGGCTGTAATCCTGTCTGGGCAGTGTAATACAGATATATTCGCCACTATGCATAGCCGTCTACCTGAATTTTTCTAACTTGCGTCCATTGCTGACTGGATAAAGTTGTTTCACTCACCCAGTCCCGCACAGCTTCTCTATTACGCGCACGCGATTAGACATGAACGGCGATGGTTGTTATTACTAAATCACATACATACACGCGCGCGCACGTGTGTGTTTGTGTGTGTGTGTTCTTTTAATGTTTAGATGGACGATTTACACGTCCTATAATTTCCCACGCGTTCCGATTCGTTTACCACGGGTCAGCAGCGCTTGCTTCCCTGCAGCCACTTATTGAAAACAGTCTCATATTAGCAGAACTTTGTAATCTTGTCATCAAATTTGATTGATTTACATGTGGGATTTAACGTCCCAAAGCCACCATATGATTATGAGAGATGCTATAGTGGAGGGCTCCGGAAACTTCAACCACCTGGGGTTCCTTAACGTGCACCCAAATCTGGGCACACGGGCCTACAACATTTCCGCATCCGTCGAAAACGCATCCGCCGCAGCCGGGATTCGATCCCGCGACCTGCGGGTCAGCAGCCGAGTACCTTAGCCGCTAGACCACCGCGGTGGGGCTATTATCAATCTTGCTTAGGAAAGTTGAAACATTTAATTCTCAAATTAGCACACATGCAAATGTTGACGAAGCCTGTTAGTGGGGGTGCTATTGGTTTTGCAGAGCGCTTCAAGAGCCTCTCTAGAACACATCGAGTTCGTGTACTTTGAATCATAGGCGTACTCAGGGTTTCCGTTCAAATGAGGCCGAAGGGCGGGGGCAAAAATTTATCACAGCGCCTTCTCTTCCTATGAAGTACAGGTATGGAACAAAACATGATCCCCCCCCCCCCTTCCCTCCCATATGAGACAACCAGGAGGGAGGCAACGCGTACGCTTTTATTGCGGTCGTCCGGGGAATCCCTCGATAGGGGTGTTGCCAACGGCAAACGAGGTATCTGCGGGTACAGCTGTAGCATCAGTGGCTTATAAACTATGGGTGCGGGTTAAAGAACCCCAGGTGGTCAAAATTTCCGAAGTCCTCCACTACGGCGTCTCTCATAATCAAATGGTGGTTTTGGGACGTTAAACCCCACAAATCAATCAATCAGTGGCTTATAAACGACAATAGACTACCGAGAAAGGGCACCCACGAAGCTTGGACATGTTGGCGACGAGAGTACGGTGGGACCACGTTAAAGAAATGGAAAGAAGTAAGAGCTCGCCCGCGTGACCAAAGTGCTGCCAGTTAGAGAGCGAGGACGTCGCGGCGTTGAAATCTGCAGGCTCCGCAACAACGATAAGGGAACTCGAGAAACTGCGCAGACGCGGGTATCGTTTGCATAAGACGGTGCACGCGCATATATATGTATATATATATGACTGCTGATTAGTCACGCGCCCGCGTGGTGACCCTGTGAGCTGTCTCTGACTCTGTGACGCCCGGGCTCCTGATCTCGCGTATGCAGCGGAACCGATAACGGGCCGGACCAGCGTATCTTTCTGCACTCTCACGGAAGAGAGTTTCTTTTTCGCTTTGCGCGGAGGCTCAACATACTACAGAGTCCTTTTTATCGCGCCGGCGACGGTCGACCAACACGAGCTGATAGCTCGGACGACACGCAAATTTCGAGTGGATCCTAAAGAGGGACGCGTTCCCGTTCGCCTCATTTTGCATCTCTCCTCCTCCTCCGCTTGCCTCCTCCCTTGCCGTCGACCCCCCCTCCTCTTTGTTGTCATCATCGTAGAGACTGCTACTCTCTGCGCAACTTGCCTTAGGTGCCTTTCTCCTCTTCTAGGTACCTAAAAGAGGAGAATTAAGTGCCTTTCTCCTCTTCCAACCACTACCACCATCACCTTCCTAGAGACAGAAGGGAGGGAAGCCCTCACTATGCGCACACTTTTTGTTGCAAGGCGGGCGAAACATGCGCCGGCACAAGGACGAGAGATTGATAAGGAAAGGTCGCGCCATGTTGTTAGGGGGCCTGCGGATAACGTCGTCAGAATTTGTTAAAGAAGCAGTGCCCGTGTGACAAATGCGTGATTCGCTGGGCGTTTGCACGACTCTCATGCTACTCAGTTTCGGTTTCGACTCATGGCTCAGCCGATGCAATCTGTTGTAGGTAAAAGAAATTCATGATACTCCTGTTTCGTTTATTTTTATAGAACGCGTTGTGTGTGTGTGTGTGTGTTTTGGGGGGGGGGGGGGGTTGCAGGCAGTAGCTACGTGACGGCCGGATTCTGCTATTCGAAATACTTCTCTAGGGAGGGGGGGGGGGGTGCGGCGGCGCACCTTTTTAGCTGACCGACTTGTTTTCAAACGCAGTACTTGCATGTATTTTAGGGGCGAAGCTCCTTAAAACCGGCACCCGTTCGTCCCGCGTAGTAGTCGTAGTCGTAGTAGTGTGTAACCAGTCTTACGTTTTGACCTCCAAGGTGGTGCCGGTGGGACATTTCGAAATTTCTCCTGTGCGTTGTTGAACAATAAAACATTCGCAGCATGCGCGTTAACTAAAAACCAAATTGTCCTGTCTCTCATTCCCCATTAGCAGCCATTGGCATGTACATTGAGCACTATCTGACAAGAAAGGGTTGCTACGTTGTACTCGCTGAGCGTAACCTCCTTGGTTTTACAAAGGTTTAGCGAGCGTTGAGCCGCAGTGCCACGAATACAGTGGACTAGTATCTACCATGAACTCGAGGTGGTTAAAGGTGGGAAGTAGACACGAAGCACAAGCAGTAAGAAAGTGTGCGTGTGCCACCTCTCGTTTAGTCCTTTGAATGTCCGCTGTATGGCGGTGCTTCTATAAGGGGAATATATGTTGAAAAGATGCGAGATGGTGGTACTAGGGGTGTTGAATAGATGGACGAACGGACACACAGACCGATGCATGGACGGACTCACGGATGGCTGCACCGACGGATGGACGCATGGACGGACGCAGGGGCGGATGCATGGACGAACGCAGAGACGGACGCACAGATGGACGTGCGGACACACGTACAGACGCACGCACGGACGGGCGGATGGACGCATGGATGGTCACAGAGACGGACGCATGGACGAACGGAAGCAAGAACGAATGGACGGACGAATGCTTCGGCCCACTCTCCATCAATCACTCCGTGGATATGCTGCCAATATTTTTTCATAGTTGACAACTCCTGTTTCCTGGTCCTTCTGAGCACTGAAAATAATCCTTCCGGAAATGTACTTTTGAGAACAAATGTAGGTTGCAACACACAAAGAAAATAATAAAATAGAAAACACAAATGACCCCCCTCTCCCTGAAAGATTCCTGCACGGCTGGGTGTTAGTTGGTTCTGGCTATAGTTATGTAAAATGACGTTGTTGCTGTCCCTCCCTGGCCTGTGTCCTATTCGCCAATATCGCTTTACATAGCTGGAAGCATTGGAAGCTTTCTGCGCCTCGTGTGGCATTGCCTCCGGTATCGGCGTGCCTTTGACAAAGCGACGATGTCACGTGATGACGTCATTGTGATGTGATAACGTCATGGGCGATGTCACCGTATGATGATTTTTTTAATCGACAGTGGTGATGCGACGGTCGCTTGACGCGTTTGATGAGGCATCTAAGGCTTTCGCCTTTGATAACCTTACAGGCGCGCCCCCAAACATGCAGCACCCGTTGAGACCGCCTCAGAAATGGGCACGGTATGAGAGGCGTAGCTCTGTGTGAAACAGCTTGAATGCAGGCCCGTAGACAAAGAGAAGGGGTGAGGGCTATATATATATATATATATATATATATATATATATATATATATATATATATATATATATATATATATATATATATATATATATTCCCTCTTTTTCTCTCCCCCCTCTGATTTGAGATTGTATAAAACTGAGCACTGTTGTGACCGGCGCCGGAGCTGAAGAGGGAGCGGCGCTCCTTTAATCTTCAAACCAAACCGAACGACCGGCTGCCTACTGTTAGGACCGGCGCCAGGTCTGACAATGGATCGGCGTTCCTTTTGATGTTCCTTTTTAGTCGCCAAACGGGTTGGCGGCCTGTGTCCGCCATGTATTGTTCCCCCCTGGCCGGAGGGTGCGGCGTCTTGCCGCCACGACACCGTGAGCAGTTCGGGAGACCACAAGTGCAGCTTCTTCTTTGGAAGATGACGGCGGCGGCGGCGGCCGGAAATCGTCCCGCTAATTGAACGAGTCGTTCGGCGACCGTTTGAAGCTTGTTTACGGCGGCCCTTTCGATGGATGCAGTCATCAACTTCAGACCCCTCGCCCAGCGACACCCCTTTACGAGGAGGAGCCACGTTCGTGCCCCATGGCCGTGCAGTGACCACGCTTCAATTTTTGAACGTTCACGTGGACCGTGCGTGCTCGTCACCCTCGCGGGTAATGTGTGATCCGTGGTTGGACGGTGCCCTCTGTACGCGGGTCCCCGATCTAGGGATCTGGGGAGGACAGACCCTTTATAATGAGCCCCCACGGCTCATTCGGTGTGCTTTTTTCGAGAAGAGAACCAGGCAGAACAGAGCAGAACCGAGCAGAACCATGTAGAACCAAGCACCATGGAGCGCTATGTTAGGAGTCATGTAGAGGCCTGCCACGTTTGAGGGCTCACCGTGTAGGGAGTTCGCAATGTATATATTGTAAATAAACCCTCTTCAAGTCTCTCTTCCTCCTGCCTCGACAACTTCATCCCGGACCCCCGGTGTCTGGAAACCCCGGTCGCAACAGCTGGTGGCAGCGGTGGGATACGAGTCTGCGACGGAGAGCGACATGTACCGGAGGCCAGCCGAAAGCCCTGGAACTCGGCGGGATCGAAGCAGCGTACCACCACCGCACGTAATGGGGTGAGTGCCTGGCTTTGTGCTTGAGATATATCGAGTCTTTTAGCCTAGATTCGTTAAAAGATAGATATAACCAACAACTGCCTGGCCACTGTGGTTGTTATCTCAGCACAAGGCAGCACTGGATGATTACCTGAGCAAGTACGCTAAAGCAGGAAAGCTTAGATGATTCAATAGGAACAAGTGGTAATGTTTCAAAATTTCTAAAGGGTACGTTGCGGATTAAATTTTAGGATGTTGTAAAAAGCAGGAGTGAAAAATTAACAAGAAAAAGTAGAGAGGGATGTTGGCCACGTAGTGCTACTTGGGTGCTTAAGCTTGTGGTCTCCGCTGTGAGATTTGCCAGGCTTCAATTTCTCTAGACCCAGAATTGAAACGCTGGTGGGTTTGTGTTTTGTCACAGCTGAGCCAAAGCAAAGTAGTCGCCATGGATCTTACGAGATTGACGAGAGAGGACCTGCTGAACCTGTGTTGGGATCTGGAGCTAGATTTTAATGATGATATGCCTGCTTCTAAACTCCGCGAAGTGATTCTCGAAAGCAATAGTGACAATGAGGAAATCGAGCACTTCGGGAATATGTACTTATTGGACCAGGAGGAGGAAGTACAAAGGGCGCAAAGAAAGGAAAGATGGCGCCAGGAGGAATTGGAAGCTGAGCGCAGGCATGAAGAACATATAAAAAGGATGCAGGAATTAGATGAAGAGATAGAAAGGCTTAATTGTGAATTGGTGGCATTGCAGCAGAGTGGTCAATCCATAGATGTAGCGCACGAACGGTGCGATGTAGCGGCGGTGCCATTTAAGACCGAAGCGAAGGCTACAGGTCAGACATCTGTAGATGAAGTGCACGAACGGTGCGACGTAGCGGCGGTGCCGATTAAGGCCGAAGAGAGGGCTACAGGTCAGAAATTTGCAGATGTACCGCACGAACGGTGCGTTTCAGCAGCGGTGCCGTTTAGGGCCGAAGAGAGTGCTGCGGGTCTGATATCTGTAGATATAGCGGCGGTGCCGTTTGAGGCCAAAGAGAAGGCTAGTGCCTGTAAGGGAATGGAACAGGTTTTAACCCATTCTGAGGGAAAAGAGCTCGCGGTCACAGCAGGGTGTGAGGGTTCCGTGGTGGTGGAAACGAAGTTAAGATTAACAGAGTGTTCCATCGAACCTTGCAGCCCTGTAGACCATGTTGATGAGCGTCAGAGGCGGACGAAAGGCTCCAGGTTTGGCACCAAGGAATGTGCCAAACGGAGAAAGCGTCCGAAAAACAGAAGCGCGGCAAGGCTCGCGATCAGCGCGGCGCGTTTGACGAGGACCTTCAAACGGCGTGGCGGATTTGCGAGAAAAGGCCCGTTGTCTTCTCTGACTGGCTTAAATCGCATGCGTCTGAGCGGCCGGAGAGTAAGGAACAGAAGTGCGCAATCTACGCGGCCGCGGTCTAACGATGAACTGATAGGCAATCATCAGGACTGGGCGCGCGAGATGGCGGAGGAGCATATCGGTGATGAAGAACGTCAGAGTAGGACGAAAGGCTCCCAGGTCCGCACAAAGAAGCGTGCACAGGGGAGAAAGCGTCCGAAGGGCAACAAAAAGGCAAAGCTCGAGATGAGCACAACGCGTTTGAGTAAGGGTTTCAAACGGCGTGGTAAAATCGCGAGAAAAGTGCCGTTGTCATCTCTGACGGGTCTGTATCGTATGCGTCCGAACCGCCGGAAAAGAAAAGCGCATCGTACGCGGCAGTGTTTGAAGGATAGATTGCTAGGCAATTATCCAGACAGTCCGCGCGAAAAATCAGATGAGCATGTGGGTGCTGGTGAGCATCAGAGATGGGCGAAAGGCTCCGTAGACGGCACCAAGAGACGTGCAAAACGGAGAAAGCGCCGTAAAAACAGGCAGGCAAAAATCGCGACGCGTTTGAGGAATGTATTCAAATGGCGGAGCGAAATTTCAAGAAAGTTGCCGTATCGCAAGCGTCCAAGCGGCCAGAGAACAAAGAAAAGAGAAGCGCATTGTGTGCGTAAGTGGTCGAGGGGCAAGAGACCCTTCCGTTGTTCTCGCGGTGCATTGGACGGGGTGCGGGGCAAAAGAGTCGGTGGTTTTCGAGGGGCAGGAAGCGACAGCAAGTCGGCTTCGAGGAACGTCGCGGGGTTCGGTAGCAGGGCGATTGACGCGTGTTGTAGACCCCGCTTCTCGAGAAAATCGTTCCGGGCGCGACCACCGCGAGTTCGACTCAGAGTTGTTGCGAACAGCTGTTAGCCTCTCGGAAAACGTCGACTCGGGACTGTTGAAAGGAACATTTTGTTTGTTTTTGTGATTTTGTAAATAACTCGTTTGTACTTTGTTTTCGTTAGCGCTCTATCATTTTGGTAGCCTATATGCGTTGTATAGATCTATTGGAAGGATAGTGACACGCATTAGAGCGTACAGAATTAGGCGTTTGTCATCGGCACCGGAGTTGGTTTGTATGCGTCCGAGCCGCCGGACAAAACGAAAAAAAAAAAAAGCACGTTGGGTAGAAAGGCAGACCCTTTCGTCGCTCTATCGACGGCATGTTTGATGGACTGCGGGAGTGCGAGGTACTCAGCGAGAGTAAGAACGCAGGTTGTCAGCGCAGAGCTTTGCGGGGGTCGGAGGCGAAGCGAATGGGTTTTGCCATTGTTCCATTTCCCGTTCGCCTAAAAAGACCCACAGGACGCGACACCGCGCGTTAGTCCCAAAAAGGAGTAGACATCCGTGAGCTTTTGACGATGGTCATTAGTGGATTTATTTTGTTTTGAAATTTGCTTTTGACTGTTTAAGTTGTTTTGGATTTTAATGTGTTTTTTAAGAATCTCGTCTACCAAATAGTGTTTAGGTAACACATTTTTTGGTTTTGTTCATTTCTTGGGCGTTGTACGTTTAGCTAAGGTAAGCGTTGTGCGATTGCATAAACGACACGCATAGGAGCCTGCGTCATGGTAGATACGTGTAAATGAGCAGGAGCAACGTTATGAACTAATTATGACTGAGCGTAGAGACGCAAAGTTATTGCTTGCGAGATTTTTCAGGATTCATGCGAAACTTTTTTTGTTGTTCATTTAATGTTTTGTTCGCATGTGTCCGGTGTGTAAGAAAAGCTAGCTCGTGAGTTTATATGTATGCTTTGTGAAAGTGGCAACAGCAAGGGAACGGTTAGGTGGTATCTCCTCCAGGCAGGCGCACTGTGATGTGCGTTTACGGATGTATAATAAAGAGGTTCCTAATGCAGGTGCAGCACGGCAGTTATGCTTTCGTCTTCTCAAGAGGAATTGACGACTGGCTTTGGCGGCACTAAATTTCGGGAACTAAAAGATAGCGTGAAGTAAAATGCTTCATTTTATGAGTATGATACCTGGTGGGTTACGGCGGATTACTCACGCAGGCACTCGGGTATGCCACGGTGAGCGCATCACTTGACAATTAGTTTTCTTGAAAGCAGTTTGATGGGAAGATTATTATCGGATCGGGATTAGGAGTTTTGGTGAAACCTCAGAGAAACGTCCCGATTGCTGCTTTGTGTTTGGTAATACTGCTTAAGTAAGGTTGCTTTTGGATAATTTGTCGGACTCGACGTGTCTCAGTGCGGGCAGGGTGCTCTCCCGTGCCTGTGGTGGTGTGTATGAATGCTTTTCCCAGAGGGGAGCCACAAGGAACGAGAGGGAAAGAGTCCTTGGCTGAGCGTCATCAGCAGTGGCCTGGAAGACAGCACTACACAGCGACACTTCGAGCAACCTGTGCAGCTGGTCACCCTCAGGTCGCTTCTCCCGCCGGCGGACGAGCTGTTGTGACCGGCGCCGGAGCTGAAGAGGGAGCGGCGCTCCTTTAATCTTCAAACCAAACCGAACGACCGGCTGCCTACTGTTAGGACCGGCGCCAGGTCTGACAATGGATCGGCGTTCCTTTTGATGTTCCTTTTTAGTCGCCAAACGGGTTGGCGGCCTGTGTCCGCCATGTATTGTTCCCCCCTGGCCGGAGGGTGCGGCGTCTTGCCGCCACGACACCGTGAGCAGTTCGGGAGACCACAAGTGTAGCTTCTTCTTTGGAAGATGACGGCGGCGGCGGCGGCCGGAAATCGTCCCGCTAATTGAACGAGTCGTTCGGCGACCGTTTGAAGCTTGTTTACGGCGGCCCTTTCGATGGATGCAGTCATCAACTTCAGACCCCTCGCCCAGCGACACCCCTTGACGAGGAGGAGCCACGTTCGTGCCCCATGGCCGTGCAGTGACCACGCTTCAATTTTTGAACGTTCACGTGGACCGTGCGTGCTCGTCACCCTCGCGGGTAATGTGTGATCCGTGGTTGGACGGTGCCCTCTGTACGCGGTCCCCGATCTAGGGATCTGGGGAGGACAGACCCTTTATAATGAGCCCCCACGGCTCATTCGGTGTGCTTTTTTCGAGAAGAGAACCAGGCAGAACAGAGCAGAACCGAGCAGAACCATGTAGAACCAAGCACCATGGAGCGCTATGTTAGGAGTCATGTAGAGGCCTGCCACGTTTGAGGGCTCACCGTGTAGGGAGTTCGCAATGTATATATTGTAAATAAACCCTCTTCAAGTCTCTCTTCCTCCTGCCTCGACAACTTCATCCCGGACCCCCGGTGTCTGGAAACCCCGGTCGCAACAGCACCAACAAACTGTACCTTCAATCCTGATGAAGGCCAGACTCTAGGTCGAAACGTCGAAATAAACCACGTTGTGACCGCTCACGGAGGATATAATATATATATATATATATATATATATATATATATATATATATATATATATATATATATATATATATATATATATATATCTGCCCTGTGTGCCATGTGTAACCATTCACTTCGACAAAGGCAGGCCCACCTGCCGAAACGTTAGTAAACTGTGTTCCGCACGTTTGTCGACCTCTTTTTCTACCGCATTTTCCACCGGATCCATTGAATTATTGAATTTCACCATTTCACCCCACCATATATATATATATATATATATATATATATATATATATATATATATATATATAGATATATATATATATATATATATATATATATATATATATATATATATATATATACTTTCGTAGTCAATAATGTTCGGGGGGGACGCATTACAGCAGCTTAATTTGAGAATGAGTAGCACTAAGACTTGCCCAAAAAAGAAGCATACGCGAAAAATGCAGTAATACGCGTAACGCAACAAATTTCCTAAAGCGCTTGCTTTTATAAGCGAAACTATATTCCCTGTTTAGAGACGCCCGGATACTGATAAGGATGCACGCACGCTAAATATTGGTGTAACAACCGAGGAGAATTACGTCGTCGTGAGGGAATTGATTAGAACGTAGTGTCCTTCACCTTCTTTCCAACGCGTAAGTTTTTTTTTTATTCGCGCCGTTTTCCGTCGCGCGTCGGCTGCAACCTTCAAGAAGTGATATAACAATACGTTGCCATCTTTCCACATCGACGCCACGAATTGCGGCTCACTTCAATGGTCTTTGGATGTCGCTTTCTTCTCTATCGGGATCGCGCTTGCGGCTTGGCGAAAATACAGGAAATGTGCTGCCGCTTCTCAACGCACGCAACGTGGTAACATGTTTCTTTTCAAGGTTGACCCTGTTACCGCTGTTTCCAGGCGCGGCCGCTAGGTGGCGAGCTCTTAGTCGGAGTCGCAAGAGCTCGCGCGGGCAGCTTCGCGGCGATCATGTCAAGCGAACAGCACGCGAATCTGCAAAAAGAACGTGGCTTCTTTACGTCGTCGTCCAGACTCTTCGCGTTCTGTCCCTTATCGCTGCTCTAGGGCCAAAATGTTTCTCTCTACTTTGGAACTCTGTGTCCTCTGGCTCATGTAAACGAGCCGTCAGCAGATTAGGCGGACTGCGACACTCGATACAAGCGCCGTGTTTGAAGTAGGAGAGGGCAACACAGAAAAGAAAGAAATAAATGTTTCAGTGCACTGGAGTATCTACAGCGAGGACGTCAGCATGTTTGACAAGTGCGAGGTGCTCGCTGTCACCGCTGTTTTTTTTTTTCCTCCAGTAGGCTAATGACCTCAGAGCGTTCACTGCTTCGCGTTGTTTGCTTAGCGTGTAGCGAACCAGGGCGAGTGAGAAGGAGGGGGGTTTGCGTTGTTGCCGACGAAAGCCCGGACCTCGACTTCAGCATAGGATGTGCGTACATATATTCAGGCATTGACGCTTAAGCATACACTTCGCGTAGAAAACACTTAGGAGATAGCGAAGAGTCAGGGACCACGGCGCAACTCAAGGCGCACAATTGCAAACGTTTTCGAAGGACGCACTGTATACAGCGAGAGAATGACAACGGCGTGGAAAGCAATATGAACCCCACAAAGCGCGTGGGCGCTATCACAGTGCCGGTGTATAGAGGATTTTATTTAAGATTCATGAGCACCCTGCTGACCTGCAGGTCGCGGGTTCGAATCCCGGCTGCGGCGGCTGCATTTCCGATGGAGGCGGAAATGTTGTAGGCCCGTGTGCTCCAATTTGGGTGCACGTTAAAGTACCCCAGGTGGTCTAAATTTCCGGAGCCCTCCACTACGGCGTCTCTCATAATCATATGGTGGTTTTGGGACGTTAAACCACACATATCAATCAATCAATTCATGAGCACCGCCATCTTGGAATGAATGAATTGTCAGTTTTGTATGCCATGACGTTAAATGAGAAATGGTATGAATCACCGAGTGCATTCGTATGAGTGTTGTCACGAGTACCGATATTCTGCAATATAGCGTTCATTTAGCTCTTACAAACACAAAATGGCGACGTTAGCCCCCGTATTCGCAGACGCTCCTCTACTCGACTTTCACCCTTCACTTGACAGAGTTGAGCACTGCGCCACAGCTCGGCTCAAAACGACGCTGTGCTGCTCAAGAATCGCAGCAGATAATCGCTGATATGCAGTGACTTTCCGTGCCTAGAGAAGGCGCTCTCATCGGCTTTCTCAAGTGAAGGTGAAGCGTTGAGTGAAGGGACGTTTTAGAATACGGGGGTAACAGTCCAAGATTGCGGCGCTTAAACGCATTCATGAAAGTATACTCGGAGCCCCTGTCTGCTAAGTATGCCTGGAGTGCACCACCGTGTGGAATGCCGCGTGCGGACACGGTGCTACAGTCACTTTACTAACGCTCTGGAGGCTAATAATGAAGGCTGGGATACAGTGTACGAGCAAAGCGGTTACTTTTCGCCCTATGGCGAAAAGTAACCGCTGGCTGGCATGTCACTACACACCGCAGTAACCACGGTCTGTATATATTTTCGCAAGTGCTGGTAGCCCCTGCTGCAGCGCCTTTGCCTCACTCGAAGCGAAATGCAACAGCTTTAGTTTTATGAAACAAGAGCGGTACAAGTGATCTTAGTCGGACGGTAGCAAGACTGTACCTGAAAACATCCCGTTTCTATGTTGTAACAAGAACTGAAGTGAAATTTCCTCTTTTGTTGTCCCGGAAAGTGTCGGGGCAGGAACAAACTCTGTTTTTTTTTTCAATTAACTGGCCAAACAGGCCTTCGGGGAGTAATACAGACGAACTGTCACCTATACATCGCCGTACAGCGACACGGTCTGTGCCCTTGCGAGACTTCACGACCTTTCCTATGTTGTGCCAGAGGAAATGCAAGGCGAGACCGTGTTATTGCTGTTGTTGATGCTGTTGGTGCACTTAGCTTGGTTTTCGAAAATACACGTTTTAGGCGACTACACACAGCTGCAGGCATCAAAGGGCTTCTCCACACGGACACACTTGCTCGAGATCTTGTGACTGACATATCTGTGCTACCATGAAACGCTAGTCGGAAACGTATACAAACGGGCAATAAAATACCAGGAAAAAGAGCACACAGAAAAAAAAAGAAAGGGCTCGCGTGATGCTCTACGTGTGTAAAAGAAAGATAATCAATTCCTGCAACACCACCTGCAAACTTAATTCTGTGAAAACAATCTTTATCGAATTGTTCCGACATATCTAGCGGCAAATTTTTGTCAGGGCAACTGTCATAGTGTGCGAAGCAAGATATTCCGATGAAGCGACGCAGAGTGACGTGATAATACGTTTCTTCAAACTGTTATGAGAGTGAATTACCAGAATCATCAGCCGACAAATCCTGCTAGCAGCCAATATTAGCCAAATTTTTTGCCGACGCTTATCAGTGCTCGTATTATGCGAATAAACTTTGTTAATGTCGCACAAAATACTTTTTTTTTCTTTCAGAATTAATCACTGCTCAAGCGTGCATTTCATCTTTGTTAGCGTTTTATATGAGACTTCGTACGTACTACTTTACAGCACTATCGAAGTACACCCCAAGCCTACTTCTCAGAAAAAAAATATTTCTTTTATGCTGACCAAAGAATAGTTTTTGCAGCCCCAGTTTACTTGGTATTAAAACCATTTGGAGAATTGCGCTACCAATATCAGGCCGCCCAGTGCTAGATATGTCAGCCGTTACCAATGAAGAAACTCTGAATATTATTATACGTCTTCTGTGTAGTTACCACGTTATCATTTGAACTTACCTCTGGCGGAGCTAAGCAAATAGACGAGCGAGATTTTCGATTCATCGCATTGAAATACTGGATATCACAGCACGACCTGTACAATTTCAGAAAACGCACGATGCTTTGCGACGATGCTGTGAAGGCCAGCGCTCGATCGTGTCAGCCAACCAGTAGCGAGGCATACAGTTGCTCGCCCAGGAGTGAGAACGGTACTCACCCATTGTGTTTCACCTAAATCCTACCCAGAATCTTCCGTTCGGTCGACTGCAGCTTGGAGGACGATCCGAAGCTGTTCAATGGAGCAGCCCTTTTTTGCTGGTTCTCTCTTCTGGTTGGCTGATTCCACCCGCGGCCTTCTCTGAGCACTGTGGAGCTTTGTGAGATAAGATCTAAACTCGAATACAACCCCACCGTTTGCGGGTTGGAAGTAAGCAGATTCATTTGCGATCGTGTTGATAGCAGAAGCGGCCTGAGGTAAACGTGCAGCTGCCTTTGGTGTGCCAGTGGAAAACGACTCAGTCGGCGAAATGCCGGAGGCTCGTGTACTGAAGATTCATGCGCACGTTAAAGACCCTAGGGGTAGAAATTTGCGGAGTACACCGTTACGACATGCCTCATAATGGTATGTCGCACGCGAAACCCTGATTGATTGATATGCGGGGTTTAACGTCCCAAAACCACTATAAGATTATGAGAGACGCGCACGCAAAAACCTATAGACATTATATTATTACATTACTCGGAAAGTAACTTCTTCACTAGAGATAGAGAGAAAGCCCTTATTATGAAACTGAGGGTCTCGACTTCGCGCGCGCATGTTTTGTGTGTCTGTGTGATAATTATATTATATTATAATATATATTATAGTATAATATAAATATGTAACTGTTTTGTCAGCCGCAAGATTGAAAACTAACCAGATATACTATTTTGGCTATTTCAACATATTAAAACGTACCAACTCAACAAAGCTAAATCATTCAAATGAAAATGTCGCTATTCCTTACGCAATAAATGTAGAGTAATACCGAGGTTCAGAACAGTTTATGGCAGGCAGCATATTGGCTACTAGGTTCTGCAATTATTAAACCGCCTAAGTCCCTTTGATTTTTGTAATTTATCAAAACAAATCATAAAACTGTAAATTATAAAGCGTCCAATGGAATATATATGATTTGGATCATTTTCTTGCCATACTGTAGTGTTTCTTTTTTATAATTGAATAATGCAATTCACTCTCGTTCCCTATGTTATTTTTTTTACTGAAGACGGCAAAGTTCTTTAGAAGAATCTTAATCATGTGTGTTTAACTATTGTTTAGTGCACATACTTATTCTGTATTCCTGGCTAGTGAACCGGATTAATTTCATTTAAGCTGCACGTTTTTTTCATCTGGTATGCATCGTGTGGTTTGCATACTGCGCATGTGACATTTAATTTGATATAAGGTGTGTTATGTATTATCATTTGTAGCGCCGAGGCCGAGTGACAACAGGAGCGGGAGTCCTTTGTGAGGCCTTTGTAGCCTTTTGCACCTACTCTTTGTTTCTGAAATAGAAGCAAATAAACTTTAACTTGAACTTCTGTAAGCCCATAAAAAAGGGGGAGAAGATCAAGGATGTTGCGTTCGCGATTAATAAGAAGTGCGAGTTTGGGGCTCTAGACAAAAACCTACGGTCGATAACGGATCATGATTTTTAAACTACAACAACATGGACCACAACTATACTGCACTGTAACCCGTGCCAGTTATCCACAATGATTCCTAATAGAAGGGTAGAATTTTCTTTATCGCGGGTCCGATGCTTATATCCGCGCGCCTGACGCACCCAACTCACGTAGCCCGCCGTTTGCGGTAACCACGAGCTGAGCACGTGCAACTATGCAAACAGAGATAGCGACGCTCGCAACATCTGCATTTTGTGACTCGCGATGAGTGCCCACGTGCAGATAAAGACACGTCTTCGAGGAAAGGACATCCCGGGCATGCGCGGATAGAATGCGAGAGCAAAGTGAGATAAGGAAGCCACCGTATCTTGCGTCACTGTGCGCGGCTTCACTTGTATCACAGCGTTTGCTCTGGCTTGTTCAGCCGACGGTCGTTATCTCACGCGCAGAGCTGATAACATTAGTGCCGAGACGTCCTGCTTTGCATCCCGCGCGTATCATCTTCCATTACTACTTTCTCTTTCCTTTCTTTCTTTTTTTTCACTAGTGTCTCCCCGTGAGATAGCAGTGGTCGTCCCGATTCATAAGAGATAGCACTGCGAAACTAACTACGCGGAAACGCTGATACCAGTGTACGAAAGTAGAGGTAACACTGTTATCTGCACACAGAAACACCGATGACGCTAGCAGCATTGTTGAGAACTGGGCAGTCATTAAGTGCTCTAATGAAAACGAACGCTTGTGCAAACTCTGCGCATATTACCTCATTGAGGGCTTGATTGTGGCGCCCCCCACGAGAACTCCGAAATGTGGAGCCGAACGCAGTGCCCTCGAAAAATCGAGCTAAGCGGCACCTTAAGAAACAAACTTTGTGCGCGCTTGTTTTGTCCATTTCGCGAACGACTGAAACCACGTGACCCACTGAGAAACGCTCCTGTACCTGGAACAGCGTTAGCGCAAAACACTCTGACACAGGGAAACAACGAAAGTATACTAACTGCACGCTTTCGTTGCCAGATTAGTTCAGAAGCGCCAGAGCGATCACTTTTGTCTCAATGGCCACAGGAGCACCATATCGTGAGCGTAGCACTTCACCGTAGAGAGGAGTGACCGCGCAAAAGAAAGAGAGAGAGAGAGAATTGTTGGATGAAGACAGCTATAAGCGAGAAGCGTCGGGAGCCATCCTTTTCTGCACGTAGCAACAACAGAGAAATGACGACGGAAACGTGCACTTGGTCCATCACTTTCCCGAGAAGAGGTGCTTGCGACAAACGAAGCAACACATTACGGTCGGAGAAACGATCACCGTACACCCATACTGCAAATGGCCAGAAGGCAGGCCAATAAGCAAGAAAAAGAAAAGGCAACAACGAAATCCGCGCATCGGGTGTTTTCGATCGGCCACAATCAGAGAGCACGCGGGAAGCGGCAGGACATCGCTTCGTTGCCGGCGTTTTGTTTTTGGCCCGCGATTTCAGCCCCGGGCAACGGCAGCTACAAGTGAACGTCGTATAGAGAGGCAACGATGAGGCGCAACACACTACGTATACAGTGAAGATGCGAGATTCGCTTTGTGGCCGTTGAGACTCCATTCGAAGCTTTGCGTCCCGGACACGAGGTTTATTGCCGTCGCCTCGTTTAATTTAATTAGCTCCACCTCCGTCGTGCGAGGCCGAATATCTTTGATTATTGGCATAAGTGCAACAGCTACGCCGAGCTTTCCCATTCAACCATTGCAATATACTTGCGCTTTGCTAAAACTAGGTATAGCCTCCTCCTCCTCCTCATTCTCCTTCATTTGGGTGCACGTTAATGAACCCCAGGTGGGCAAAATTTCCGGAGCCCTCCACTACGACGTCTCTCATAATCATATGGCGGTTTCGGGACGTTAGACCCCACATTTCAATCAATCAATCAATCAATCAATCAATCAATCAATCAATCAATCAATCAATCATCCTCCATCATCTTCTTCCGATTTATTTATTTAGTTATTTATTTACTTATTCCTTGCTTGCTTGCTTGCTTGTCCCTTGTGTTTTGCTTGCTTGCTTGCTTGATCCTTTCTTTTGTGGCTCTCACCCACTAAGGGGGATCGGCCAGGAAGCCGGCGGTTAATGCAAGTCAATACCTTTAGGTTTACTAGACTAGGGGAACAGGATTACTTTGTTTTGACTGTGAAATCAATTTGGCGCAATGTAAAAAAAAAGGGGGGGGGGGAGGAGAGAAATAATAGAATTTTGTTGAATATCTGAGGTGTAATCGTTATATGAAATTCTTCTGAAGGTTAAATCATTGCAGTGTAACAGCTAAATAATAAATGCTAGATTGGCTAGTAAAATTCGAGAGCTGATGAATGGCTCAGCAAGGTAATCTTCTTGTGTTATACAGGAATTCATAGACAGCCCCGCAGATGTTCCTGTCGCTGTGTCCCAAAGAAGCGGCCCCAAAAGACAAAATATTAGGAGTGGTAAGTGATATTCCTAGTTTTTTTTAAATAAAATTTCGAAGTAATTTTTCTCTGATTTTTGGAACGGTCACATGTGATAAGAAAATGGTTGATATGTTCAGGTTCGTTACAGCTTGAGCATAGAGGGGATGGCACCAAACCAGACCTGTTTAAGTAGAAATTAACAGGTTTTGGTTATCACCCGCTTGGTCCTCTTCGCCTTCTTCTTCTTTATGTATACAGCTTACATGAATCGGTAGTGAAAATTACCGTGTATCACTAACGCCACCTATCATAAACAACCGTTGCCTTGTACAGTGTATATCAGTACACTCGTTCGACTGCACGGTGGCACGTCTCTTCCGTAATATTACTTCGTTACAGCTATTTGGGAAAAGAAACAAATAACAGTCAATAGCCGGATTCAGAAAACTCTCTGCTTGTAAGCGCACTATTATACCGAATGTCATCCTGCTACGATATATAGTGACAAGCCCAGCATCGGTATTCTGGAGCTCTTATACGAAAAAAAAAACGCATAAGACGTTTTTGCGTGGTTGCCCTTGTGTATATGTGATTGCATTACATCCTAAGTGAGGGCTAGCAAGATTGAATTGGGCAGAAAACACGAAATGTGCGGGAAACATTGTTTCGACTTAACCACCCAAAAAACATTACCAATGCGGTATCCACATTTGTTCAACGGCCAGATTAGCAAACCACATTCAGTCTCAAACACTCCTTAAGAAGAAACTTGATGCGAAAACAAAAGCCACAGTACATAGTAGGCTCATATACGCATTTAGGGTATCGTCTTTCTCGTCCGAACACGTATATAAACTTGTAAATGCTGTTAAAAATAAAACAAAAACGAAATGTACCCGCTATAGCTGGCTATGCGTAGAGTATGTGATAATATACTTGCACGAAGCTCTTTGAATCGACAAGTTCCGTGCACTACAGAAGATGCAGACACCGCGAGTGAGATAAAACAACGACATTATTATTTTCGATTACTCACCGAGAACATCGCATACTAAAAAAAAAAAAACTACGGCTCCGAGTTCTCTTCCCGTTTTTTTTTATTATTATAAATGTTGTTTCTCTCTCTCACTAAGCGTCTCCGCTGCTTGTCCGTTCGAAGGAAAACGCGGTGTTTAGTTTCGCGTGTCGGGTTCTCCCTCGCACCGGCCGGAAACAGGTTGGACATAAACATCACGCTATGCGATTCACTGCCTTAGTATATAAAGCTATCTGAGAATGTGTATACTTGAGCTTATGCTTTCTCTTTAATGCTCGTGTGATTCTTATTCGTTTCATTATATATATATATATATATATATATATATATATATATATATATATATATATATATATATATATATATATATATATATATATATATATATATATATATATAAATAAGGGAAAGAAGTGTATACCTAAGGGCTCGTTTTTCCGTGTTTTAACACAATATTAATGAGATATAACAGACAGTAATGCCAAGGAATGTACAGGGGAAGTTATTAAAACCAATGGAATGTAAATAAGAAGAAAGAAAAGTGGATGAAAAAATTACCAACTGTGAGCAGGAATCGAACCTACGACCTTCGAAGGTCGTAGGTTCGATTCCTGCTCACAGTTGGTAATTTTTTCATCCACTTTTCTTTCTTCTTATTTACATTCCATTGGTTTTAATAACTTCCCCTGTACATTCCTTGGCATTACTGTCTGTTATATCTCATATATATATATATATATATATATATATATATATATATATATATATATATATATATATATATATATATATATATATATATATATATATATATATATATATTCTTTCTTTGAAGTTGTTTGACTCGTGCATCAGCCTTGCTGAAAACATATCATGCAGACGCGGAGGACCTACTTGAACAGTTTACCTGTGCTTTTTACCAGTGCTTAAAGTTGGACCGTGTTCTAAAGTGCATACGGCAAACGTGAGATAGGAGTCGGTCTTGAAAATGAAAACTTCGTGTTTGTCTTTTTTTCTGTCAGTGAAGAAATAAAGAGAGATAGATAGAGCGAAGGAAAGGACAGCGGATTAGAGAGACAAGGAAGCCGTATTTGCTATCCTAAATGGAGTAAAATGAAATGGATTAAAGGGAACAGAAGAAAACAGAGAGGCAGACAGGTGAGTATCAAAGCAGAAATTAACAACCATAATTTTGATGCGACCATCACTATCTTCGGATGAACTAGGCATCGCGTTCCTTTTTGTGCCCCAAGTAATCTGTCACAACAGTCTTCTTTGTGGTAATGCTGTGATCAGCTGTCCGAACAACAAGGACGCAGCACTTAACTCTCCAATGACTGCGAATGTACGTTTAGATTCGACACAATCGCAACGCAGTGGAAATCTCCTACTCTATTCTCAGAACATCTGCAAAGCGTCCAGCGCAAGTTAAAAATGACAGCGAACTTAAGTTCTTGCATTCTTTCGTGGAACGATCTTACAACTGTCGTCCGTTCCGACGTGATAGGCATCGCAGCAAAATGTTACACCCGACTACCAAGGCGGCGAATGTGATAAAAAACCTAATAGTCGCATGTAAAAGTTGCGGAAAAGCTATTAGAACCGCATATGAAACGTCACTAAAGCTAACGCACTCACAGTAAGAGCTGAAGGGAGGAAGAAAGAAATAACAAAAGGGAGAAGGCAGGGAGGTTAACCAGAAAGACATCCGGTTGGCTACCCAAGCCGTGAAGAAAGCAAGTACATACATTTAATGAGCAAAATGTCTCATCTGTCATTAATTTTGCTGATCACGAAACTGTGCTCTTCGCTTTATAAAGCATTAATCTAGAAGTGCTGTTAAATCGCAAAACTGTACACGAACAAAGTAATACGGGAAGTTTTTGCCTAAAACAGAATGCAGTCGCTCATATTCAGTTTGTTTCCTTCCATTATGAAAGGGTTGCCGAGAAGACATTGAGATCTAAAACGCTTCAGCTGCTTCATTTCTTCGTGTTGTATGGCGAGGAGACGATAAAATGCACAAATGAAGACTTATGCAAAGCACCGCAAGAAACTGCACAAAGGTAGTATAAAGCATTCGCTCACTTTATTCTACCTATAAAACTTTCTCCTTTCCGCGTCTTCGCCTTATCGGTAAATTTTTGCTCACTGTCTTCCTAAAACATCCTAAATTAACATCGATAATAAAGTAATGACACATAGCATGAGGCATCTTCCGTGCATCCATCAAACAGCCGCTAGCGAGTGAGAATACCCTCATACAAAATAGCCCAGCTAATCTCCCCGTCATTCCTCTAGAGTCTTCCTCCTTTTCCTCATGCTCACACACTAAAGACTCTCTAACAACTTTAAACAATCACTCGCTTACCTTGTTCGCCTTCACCGGCTCGCTCAACGCGCTGTTTGACTCACTCCGAGCTCTATACGTCCTTGAAGTGTCACCTAGACACCAACAGAATACTCAGAACAATCAAACGGGCTCACGGATAGCGCATTACGTGCGCCCTACAGAACAGTACCATCCTTCCAACGCACGTAATGGAAGGTAGGCCACCAGGAAGATCAGCGACAAACAATCTGGCGCGTACTAAGAGACAAGTACGCCCGAGATAGATAGCCCAATGTATAAGAAAAAAAGCAATATAACTAGATGAGAGGAACAGTATCGTCCGTACACGAGTTTCCCGCGAGACGCGACCGTAATTTGCGCCCCTCGTGCTACGGCGGTAGGAGGAGGAGGAGGAGGAAGAATAAATGAGGAAGGACAGGGAGGTTAGCCAGTTCTCAGACCAGTAACGGTTGGCAATGCAAGCGCCCTGACAGCCGTCTGCCGTGCACTGTCGTTGCGGGCGAAAAGAAGGTCGAGCCTCCCGATAGAGAGACGCAATGGCATTCGCGATCTAGGGGAGCAGTTACGTTCGTATAATACGCGCTCTTTCGGTTTCATACGAAACCCTGTCTATGCGTTTTTGATTTCGGTTATTTCGGTGCTTTCACACACACCACGTTTGGCGCTCACTCTGCCAGGTTCAAAGGGGTTGAGTGAATAAAAAAAAGGCATATGCAACGATTACTGGGACGTAATCAGAAAAAAGAGATCGCACTGTTTTGTTGTCCCTCAAGGGAGGAGAAATCAGAGGAAAAGAGAGGGGGGGGGGGGGGAGCAGAGAACTCAGAACGAAGCCCAAGTGTGAATTGAAGCACACTGGTTTACTGAGACTACGAAAAGTATGAAGTACTTTTGAACGTTTCGTTTGTTTAATAACAACCTATTTAGTTGAAAAAAAAAAACACATATTTGGAACCTCTACGCTGGGTAATGACCTCATAAAGGAATTATGGCAGACGATAGAGGTGGCACTTTCTATATGCTTTATCAAGTATTGTGTTGTCCTGACTATAAGCATTGTCTATAGTCAGTTAAACATTAGAATGCCTTGACTTTTCAGACATTTATCTTTTTTTTAAATGAAGATGTAATATACACTCTCTAGTCATGTCAACGTCACAAGCGTCACAAACATTCAGAAGCGTCTAATTTTTAACAACGGAATTGTAAAAAAATATAGACGAGGCAAGACAACGAACGTTAGTCGCAAATAAAAATGAACACGTTCATGAAAAAGCACTTGCTATCTTAGCCATCATCTTCATTTTCTGCTTCGTTCCCAGAACACACGCCTATGTGTCCGGCGCGGGCTTTGGTAACTCATAACTTCGACTCACATAACTTTGATGCTACTGCAACCAAACATCCAAATCGTCATGTTCTAATTATACTTCTCCTGGGGTTTATTTGCAGAATCTTTGCTCAGCTATTTATATGAGAGGTCACGGCAACATTTCACTGCCTGTTATCACGTGCACTGTACCACAGAAGCAGCACACCTCATGGCTGAAAAGCACGGACGTCACCACGTAGCAGAGAATAAGACGTACAGGTGCAATCGATACTGTCTCTCAGTACACGCCTACAACTTGAAAGCGTCATGCTCCGACGAGCAACGATCCGGTGGGAAGCTCTTGTTCCGAGTCAGCACGCAACGTCATCTTTGAGGCTTTCTCGCATCACTTATAAGCCACAGGTGAAGCATAAATTACAGCACCTTGAAAAAAAAAAGACATTTTCAGACTCGCGCGTCGTCATCACTTCTGAACACATGCCTTTGCACAAAGTGAACAAGCAATGTTCCAGTTATCACAGTCAAGAAAGGCGCACGCCTTCAAAACCATGATGCTGAACGTAGAAGGGTCACCGTGCAAGAACGCAACACATGCATGATAATATATGGTTGCGCAGACAAAGGTCACGGACAAGCGAAGGCACATTCAAGACAACACAGCACTGTGTTGTCCTAATTGTGCCTTCTCTTGCCCGTGTCCTTTGTCTGCGCTACCATGTATTATCATGCCACCATACCAACAAGCCCGAATCGCCACCCTCAGCAACACATGCAAGAAGTAACTTCCTTGTGAAAGGTCCACGGATGTCGCATGGGCCGAAAGGTCGCACAGAAAGGACATATGACGAGGTAAATAAGCTAACATTTGTTACAGATGCATTCTGCCAGAAGTATCGAATATTTTTTAGGGGCGAAGCTTCTATTAGTCTAACCTTGTCCTGCGTCAAGCGTAACCAGCAGTAACAGACAGACAGACAGACAGACAGACAGACAGACAGACAGACAGACAGACAGACAGACAGACAGACAGACAGACAGACAGACAGACAGCAGACAGACAGAAAGACAGACGGACGGACGGACGGACGGACGGACGGATGGGCGGGCGGACGCACGGATGGACGGACTAACGCACGGATGGACGGAAGCATGGACGGACTAACGCACGGATGGACGAGCGGGCGGATGGACAGACGCCTGGACGAACGCACGGACAGAGGAATGGAGACACAGGCGAACAGACAGTCTGACAGACAGGCGGACGGATGGACGGACGGACAGACGGACGCTTCGCCCCCCTTATCGTCATTGACTGCGTGGATATGGTGTGATTTTTTTTTAACTCGGCGCAGGATCCGGCGTCGGCGGCGCCGTCCGCACCCCCAATGCGCATGCTCGCGCCTTGCGCCTCGTGCCGCATGCTCGCGTCTCCTGCTGCCAACTGTCTCTCCCCTTCCCCTCTCTCGCCTCGCAAGGCTGACGCCGGCAGCGTCTGCTAGTAACCTAGCGCTCGCGCAGCACAACCGTTCGCTGGCCGCCCCGTATTGGATCGCGCGTTCGGAATTCAGTCAAGGGCGTCTTTACTTGACTTTCGCTCGACTTGACGCTTTGCTTGACTCGAGTAGATGCGATGGAAGCAGCAGTACCATTGGAAGTACCTTCAACCACTAGTGGGCACAACCCAACATCAGCGTCCCACCACTCACCGAAGACCCTTGTTCTTCATTCAATAAATAGGGATAATTAAGACAAAATGACAATTAAGCATTCCCTAATCATACCCAATTATACATGACATTCACGCGAAGGGTTCGAGCAGGTTTCCAAACCGAAAATTCAAGGATATTCAAGGACTTTCTAGGACGTGTTGCAAGTTTTTCAAGGACTCAAACGGCATGCTAAGTTGATGTATTTCACTCTAAAATTTCAAAAATGATCGATCATATTGCACTTACAATAATATATGGATATCCCAAATATAACGAAAAAATATAGTCTTGATAACTTCTTGCACCCTCTCTCTTCTTAGGGAGAGGGCACGATGCCGCGTCAGAATATTACGCGCTAACGGGCTGCAACGCGTATGTGTGGTCAGGCCTTAAAGGGGTGGTACCATAAAATTTGTCTTGCACGCTCTTTGCTGCAAGCGTTAATTATAGCTCCAACAAGCACGACACATGCTCCAAGATTATTTTATTCTCGCTGAACAATTTATCACCTTATTGATATGGACCTGTTTTTGGGCATTGATATACTTGAGTTCCCTCCGTGGGAAGATGCGAGCGGCTTTTATTTGGGGCGAAGCTTCTTATGGAGTCACCCGATCGTCCCGGTATCGTAGTAACCACCGGTGGCACATACTCGCTCTCTCAAGTGTGTGCCACAGGGGATAGTCTTCTAGGGGCGAAGCTCCTGAAGCCATGGGTCGTGCGTCCTCGATGTATGTAGTGAGTAGCCGCCTCTTGTTTATTACTTGAAATGTCCGCTAGATGGCGGCACTTGTATATGATTATTATATGATCAAAAGATGCGAGATTGTGGTACTTGGAGTGTTCACTAGACGGGCAGATATACAGACAGACGGACCGACGCGCGGACGGACAGATCGACCCACGGTTGGAGACGGACGGACGGATGTACGAACGGACGCTTCGCCCCACTCATCATCATTCAGTCCGTGGATATGCTGTGATATTTTGTGTGTGTGCGTTAACTAAGAGGTCTACTTGTGTCCAGAAGATCGTGGTGTTCACGTGTTTCCTCGACCTTCAGAACCTTTGATATACGTCATACAAAAACCACTTGAAGTGGCGAGACAGACGCCATCAGCCTGCAGCGTTTTACCATAAAGTACAATACCCACCCATCGCTGTAGTCTTTAATACTGTCATTCGAAAAACATTCGAACCGTAATGAAGCACCTTAGAGTGGCCCTACTCGCCAAGAAGCACGCCATTTCGCACGTCGTCTGACGCACCAATCCCTGCAAAAAAAATTTCCGTCGACACACCGGCCAGGCACTACTTGAAAGCTTCTTCCGAAGCAATCACCGCTGCGAACACGAGCGAGTGCCTCTCCCTTTAAATCGAGAAGCCAGGCCAACGCGTCGTGAAGCGCCTAACTTCTATAGGCGCCGCTTCGCCTTCATCCACACTCGTCGGCACTTGATCTAACGCCGACAACGCAATCTCGGCCGGACGGCCCCCCCGGAAACAAGGTCCCGACGGGTGTCTAAAGCGACGCGCACTTGTCAGACGACGCGGTACCGACCACGCAACACGGCTCGGGTCTTGCTGGCGGGAACAGACGAACAACGCTCTCTACTCCGGCTGGCATTTACGGGCGGAAACCCCGCACTACCCTACCTCTCAGACTCTCCAAAGCCTCTTCACCCATTAGGAGTTGAGCAGCGACGCGCGCGCATAGCGCAGTCGTCGTCTCCGGGACATACTGGTCTCTCTCTACACGGTGCGCACTAACACGACGCTAGCGAGGGAAGAGTGAGAGAGAGAGAGAGAGAGACAGAGTGACAGGAGCTGGTATTACGTACACAGACGACGCGTAGTGAGCGCAGGATTCACCGTGGTCTTCCGTTGACGTACGCGACAGACCGCGCGAGGGAAACTGCGTTCCCGGTCCCTGAAACTCGGTTCGCACGAGGCTAACTTGACAGTACATAAACTGGGGAGAAAAAAAATTGAAGCCGAGGAGAAAGACGGTTTTGGTGTGAGGCAATGTTTGGGTTCGGCGAGAGTGTCCGCGATGCGTTTCCCTGAAAATTGGGCACCTTCATCGGGGAGGAAGGGAGTTCGCCTTCTCGCCCTCTATGTCTGACCCGGAGACGACGTTTCGGTTCCAGCGTATCGATCTCGGCAGCGCCTAGCGACTGTGCCCGTCGAATGAGCTTGGTTGGAGTCGCATCGTCCCTTCTCTCGAAACCTTTTCTCCCCTTCCCTCGTCCCTGTTTCACAGTTTCCTCTCCCGCGTATCTCCGCTTAATGCGAACTTGCGTACAATATGCATACGCTACTCTGACGGGCAACACGAGGTCGCATCTCCAAGGGGGAAAAAATGGTTGGCGCGTAGAAACAGTTTGCATGTTCCGCGTACGCGTCGTGGATTCTCCAAACACGCGGCTCCCGTGAAGAGGATGTAGTAGCGGAAGGCAGGGTACATGGTTTGAAAGGAGGGTGCGAATCAGGCTCGATACACAGCGTCTCGCGTATGTCGCTAAAGGACGCGTCCGTGCTCCCGAATGCGACCGACGGGCTTTAAGGGCGCCTGCTGAGCGATGATGGCGTGATCGCCGAGCTTCGCGAAAGACCGGTTTTACGAAGATCCGTCGCGTTGCGCACCTGGATACAGCTGGAAAACGGGAATTAGCGGGGCTCATTGTCCGACTCTGCGCATGGTCGAGACACTCGATTGTCCGTGGCTGGAGTGGCGAGATTACCTGTTTGCAGTATTGTAGCGGTGATATCATTTGCCCCGCCTGTCACGTCCCGTAGATCAGATTGGGGCTCAAACGCGTCTTGGAGATGCAAATAAGGCAGCATTGACACATGCATATGGAGACGTTGTATAACTTGTTCTTGTGCGATTCCGAGAAGACCAATGTTTGATAAACTTGAAACTAATGGCTCTTAATCTTAGAAAAAAAAACGTGTGACGGGGGGGGGGGGGGGGTTCACACCATATGTAGTTGAAACACCAAATTTTTTTTTTCACGGAGAGCTTTTTAGATCCTTCAGCGGGACAAAACTGCTGATGGAGGCGGAAATGTTGGAGGCCCGTGTACTCAGATTTGGGTGCACGTTAAAGAACCCCAGGTGGTCAAAATTTCCGGAGCCCTCCACTACGGCGTCTCTCATAATCAAATAGTGGTTTTGGGACGTTAAACCCCACAAATCAATCAATCAATCAATCGGGACAAAACTCTGCTGAAGCTACTTTTACCTATCGCTCAGGTATCATCATCCCACTGAGAGAGTTTCAGAACGTATGGGGAAGAAAGAGAAGAAAAAGAGAGCAGCGGCAAAGCTCTGAACGAGATTCACAGCATACGTCTCTGAACAGTCCACATTTATACCGAATTTCTTGTCTGCCATAGTTGAGCAGTGGCTATACGGTGCTCGACTGCTGAATAGAAGGTCGCAAGTGCAATCCCGGCCACGGCTGTGGCATTACGGTGAAGGCGAGATGGTAGAAGCCCGTGCATACTGCGTGATGCCAGTGCAGGGTAGAGAACACCAGATGGTCGACATTTCCGGAGCCCTCCATTACGGCGTTTCTCAGTTCCAGTTCAGTTTCAGTTTTATTAGTTACAAAGCATCGAGTACATAACACTTGTATGCAGATGCGGGTCCAAGAATGTAAATACTGAAAACGGGACCCTTACTTGAAAACTATAACAAAAGTGAATTGAAAACAATTGGCAGAAGATTGGCAGCTGGTAGTAAGAAACTCATAACAGGCAAAACAAGCAGCAACATGGTAGAACAGTTGAAAACAGAACGTCTATACGCAAATGAAACATTTTCCCAGCATAAACTGAGCTTCAAACCTGCCCAGAGTCGTATCTGTATACCGCCTCGGTGAAATGGTGGCTGGGGTGCTAGGCTCCTGACCCGACGATCACGGGTCCAATCCCGGCCGACTCGGTCGAATTTCGGTGGAGGCGAAATGAGGCCCGTGTATTGTGTGATGTCAGTGCATGTTTAAAAAAAAAAAACACCAGACAGTCTCTAAATTTACGGAGCACTCCCCTACGGCGCCTACCATAATCATATCGTAGTTTCGGGACGTAAAACCCAGGATATTATTACTACTGTACCCTGTCAATTTTTATGCAAAAAAAAACTAAGCTTCGAGAAATGGTGTCAGTATACTCTTTCTAACAATGGAATGCATACTAGACGTTATGAGGCCGCATTTGCATCTTCTTCTCATTTGCTCGCCACGATTCGCTTCTAGCTGGACACCTAGAGCATGTTTTGAGGGAAGGAACGTCTGCAGGCGTGAAAGTGACCGCTGTCTTCTATAAGCTCTCCCTGAAGGCCCTACTACAATTACAGTTGCGGAGTGCTGACTAGCCTCCGTAAGGCAACATATATGGCTATACCTGCAAACTTCGTCGATACTGTTAGTTGATAGTTATGGCTATGATGTATCATAGCTGAGCCATTTGGTTGGTAGCATTCAGCAGCCACTCATTACACGGTTCACATGCTGCGATTCTACACTTATACCAAGCCATTTGGCATCGGTTATCATTACTCGTCGCCCGACTTGGCGCTGTATAGGCTCTTTTTACAAAGCTGTTGCAAGCTTTGTTAAGGCTATGTGGCAGAATACCTGACTGCTACGCAGAATGCCTGAATTTGATTAGGGCTCCTTCCATGATTTGCATTACTGGCATCCGTCCGGATTTTTAGCTTACGGAAAACGCCACCAACACCGCATTTACAGCTTTTTGAACGCTGTCGTGTTAATGTGGGCTTATCAGGAGAGAAATTACTGCCAGAGTTGTAGTGCGTGTGCTGTATTACACCAAGCAGAGATAGCTTATCTTGATGCGGTAATGATTTTTTTCTGTCGTTTAGCCCATGTGTTTTATTCTTTATATTCTTCGTAGTTTCATTACAAATCTCAGTTATTAATATGCGCTAGTGCTGTTCCTTTCTCGCTTTGTTAACTTTTTTTTTCGCGTAGTTTCCCTGATAATGATACTGCAATTGTGGTACTCAGTAAGTTTGTAAGAAGATTTGCTAATACAAAAATTCGGCAGATCCCAAGTACCTGGAAACGTTATGCGAAGCATGCGGAGGGAAGGTGACCGTGTTGAATTTTTTTTTTATTGAGCGACACATCATGAAATTACGTTCAATATACATCTATGTACTAATGTTGCATGCAAAGACATATGTGAAAGAGTTGCAGATGTTTATATAACCAGCTGTTTGCACTTGCGCAACGATGCCAGCTGGAACAGGTGTATTAGTAACACCAGAAGCTGATACAAAGCGCTGATGCTCGCGAAGATACTGACCCTAGACACTCATACATAGATCACTTCAGCACATGGCAACTAACCACATCTGACGTTAACACGACGTGATGGCTGTATCAAAGGAGTACATATGTGATGTTTATAAGATTGGGTAGGCAGCACTGCAACCATTATTGACGTTTCACGAAGATTAGCGTCTATTTGAAAAGTAGTTTCGAGACTATAGGCGTAGCTCTGTGGTAAAATGCTTCATTGCCACGCAGAATTCTTGAGTTCGATTCCTGCTGGGACCTTGCCATTTATTCTTTGCATTCGTCGGGTCGACGCTACCGATGTCGCGCATATCTTAACGCTCGTGCGTTAAAACTGTCCATGTGGGTTCTCGTCGTTTCTGTGTAGAAGCTAAGGGTCCATCACCTGTGGCACATACGCGCATACCAGCGCCACATACCCGCCCGTGGGTATGTGACACTGTCTGGCGTGAAGTGTTTGAAGACGTACGCAACGGGATTGTGAGATTATTCATGTGATGACCAGCACGTCATGCTCGTCAAACCATCTTACCCTCCCATGCTAATTTTCGTTCACGCCAAGTTATGGGGGTCACCACGAGAGCACCCAAACGTAAGCGGCTAGATAGATAGATAGATAGATAGATAGATAGATAGATAGATAGATAGATAGATAGATAGATAGATAGATAGATAGATACGCTCACAGTCACCAAAGTTCGCTAAAAAATGCTTCGCATTCAAAACGGAATGTTTACAGTTCAACGAGAGTTATGGGATGCTATATGATGACTGAGTGATAGAAAGTGGAACGGCTGTCGCCTGATCGCACATACAAGGAAAAAAAATCACTTTAAAGAAGGCGCGAAACGAAGGAACCATTTCTGTGCACTTCAGTTCCATCTTTTGTTTTAGCAAGTAAGGGGCATGCATGGTCCAAGTCTCACGAGAGATGGTCACTTGAATAGACACACAGGTGGTATAGAATGCCACGAGGCACTCGCTCCAAGCTGTGTCATCTTTGACACGAAACGGCGCGCAAGGTGAGGAAGGTATAGAGGAGCGCACACAACCTGAGGAGATCTGGAATAATACTAAAGGTAAGCTGGCACATTTCCTCCGCTGTTTGACGGTCTTACTCGTGCACTGCGACGAAGCACACTTCTCTCTTCTAAATGTCGGGAAGTTCGGCAGCTTCGCAGCGCTGTCGGTTAGTTGCTAGAAGCACACCTACAGAATTGACAGAGCCAGTGGGGGAATAGAAGTGCGAGGGGGGTGGGGGCGAAAGAAAACGATTTGGCATTTCGCGTGTTATCGCTGCCAAAATACGTTAGTGAGACTTCGTGCACCTGTCACAGTCCCACAGCATGTCCGCCGCGGTGGTATAGCAGTAATGGTTCTCGGATGCTGACCATATGGATAATAACATTAATAACAATATATGCAGACTTACGTCCCAAAAAGCAGGATATGATAATGAAAGATGCCGTAGTAGAGGGATCCAGAAAATTTTCACCATGTGATGTTCTTTAACGTGCACTCTTATCACACCGTATACACGGGCCTCCACCATTTCGCCTCCATCGAAATGCGACCTACTCGGCCGGTATCGTACCCACGACCTTCGTTAGGGTTAGCAGCCATGCACCCTATATATCCCCCGTTCCACCGAAGCGGACAATGGTGTCCATATATAGCCGCGGTCGTCACATTTCCATGGATTCCAACTGTTAGAAGCTCGTGTACTGCTCGGTGTCAGCGCACATGAAAAAAAACACCACATGGTCAAAATTTGCGGAGCCATGGATCACTACAGCATTATTGATTACCAAATCGTTTTTTATAAGAGGGGGGGGACGCAAAACCCCAGATGTGCTTTCTTGGAAAGATCTTCACGCGCACAAGGTGGATGAGAAGAAAGAAGGCAAAAAGTCTAACGGGCATGTTTGTCCTCTTGCCTTCCGTTTTTTGTCAACTGTATGTGCACCGAAATCTTCCTAAGAATGTCATCAAACGAACTCGCCCAACTTTTCGTACTATCACCTAGATACACTGCTATTATTATTATTCTTAATAACACAACATGGTCAACGCAGTCGCAAAAAATTCAGATGGGCAATCCAGTCGCAACCACACTACATGCTCATAGCACTCGTGCATTTGGGTACGTGCATTTTTGTGCAATGGAGCCTAAGCTTATCGTTATTCGTTAACACAGTGAGGTGCATTCCATAATGTTCACGTCCGGGAGTTGTCTGCGCATGCAGCATTTGCTGAGCCGCAAAGGTAGTACGGTGCAATAAGCAGATTACAGCGCATGCGTCAACTTATCGATATACCTTGCCCATGCCATAGCCTCCCAGATTTCCCTTGCCTGCCGGATGAGCGCGAAACGCCAGTCATCTATGGTGGCGCTGCCTACGTAGGGATAAGGGTTTTTGTACTTGGCCTTTGAGATTGACAATTTTGGCGTTTGCTACTAATTTCAGAGGCTATATCTTGTATTGTAGCAGTTGCCTGCTGAATGACGGCGTCACTTACGTAGGGTTAATTTTAATTACGTTTACGCCTTTCAAAAACTTTTTTACGTTATTTTTGTTGCATACAAGCTCCAAAAACGTACAAACTTATTTGAAGACACCCCTACTTAGGTGGCGCCACCACCATAGTTCCGACGGCAGCCGCTTTCCAAGTGACCACCGACAATCCGGCAAACAAGAAAAATCTAGGAGGCTATGCCCATGCTGGTAAGTCTTGTAAGAGCGGACGTAGGTTACAAATACCGGGTGGTACCTCAGTAAGGTGGTGTCCCGGAACGCATTGGCATTCGGTGAAATCTTCGATGAAGCCACTCGGGACCAAGCTCCGATATGTTCGTATTGATAGGGCAGTCGATCCTGGAGTTGCCAGCGCACGCTTCACGACAATCGCCAGAAAAAAACGAATAAAAAAAAACAAAACAAGGAGACCGTTCCACTGATGCTCTGGGTGTCGAGCGCTTACATTTGGAAAGGACAAATAGTAGGCGTAACTGCCATCGGATCGACACGTTCCCACAGGTGACGAAATATACAGAGCATTTTATAGATGCGTAATTAGTAGTGTATTAGTGGCTACGTTTCTCGTAAAGCTAAGCTGTGAAATGGGTCTGGTGTATCTTCCGAACGTTTACCTTTTCACTCGTGTGGACCTGTTGCGTCCACCATTATTGGCGTCTAGTTATATAGTCGAACGAAGGAGGACACCGAATTCCATGAAGGTCGCAATCGCATAAAGCTTACGAGGGGAAAAAAAAGAAAGAAAACAAAACTGAGGTATAAACCGCCTGAGACAGTATAAAGCTTACGAGGGGAAAAAAAGAAAGAAAACAAAACTGAGGTATAAACCGCCCGAGACAGTTTTCAATCATTGTCGGGCATCACTTACTGACGTACGTATCGTTCAAAAGTAATTGAGTACAGCGCGAATTACTAGCACATAATGATAACCGAGGAATCACTCACCTCATACGTAGTCAGTAATAACCTCGGGTTGCTAATTCTCAATGGCTGAACTTGATAATTTTTTGCTATTTTTATCACTCCCGTGGCGTTGAAAACGCAAAATAGTCGGTAATTCAACGAACATTCAAAGAAAAAAAGTGTTTGCACCAATCTTTACGCCTCTGTTCTTAACCAAAGTCGAATTTACGCCTCATTACACACCACAGAGAAGCAATGTTTTACTTAAATGAGTCGTATAGGATGATGAGCACATCGAAATTACTTGCGGGATATCTCAGGTTTGATGTATTGGTCAATCTTATGTTAGACCGAAAAAAGCTACATTACGCACCCCGTATAGCTAGAAAATTATTTAATAGAGATCCGTATAAAGCCAGGGGTGCAGTCAGAAATTTTTCTCGGGGTGGGGCACCCCCTTGAAATGGTCATTTTTACCTTTCTACGCCACAGTGAAAAACGAATGTGGGGGGGGGGGGGGGCACTGGCCTGGTGTGCCAGCACCCAACTACGCCCCTGTATAGAACAGTGTAACCAATAGCGCGCACGGCCCTATGAATCATGGTGTTGCGTATGACTCACGAGTACCGTATGATTTCAACGGCACAAGCAGAACAGCCGTACGGCAAGTAGCTGTCCTCACTGAGCTTTGGATGCTTCTTGTTGCTTCTGTAGTCGAAACGTCATTGGTTGAACTGGTCTCACAAACCGCACCGCGCACAAGTCCGGCGCAACACACAAGGCATCATCGATAAGAAGCACAATAGCTAGACCGCCACACCATGGAAAACAGACCCGAAAATCAGTAAGTCAGCGAGTCCAGATAATTTGACCGTTCGCTGCAAACTGCGTCACCGAATCCTAAGTTCGGCACTTGGTCTTGACGCTAAGCGAAGTGCACGTATACTTCGCTTCGAAGTGCACGTATACTTGACCGAACCTTTGCCACGAAACACAGCGCGTGTGCATCGACAGCGCAACTGCGGAGAACTGAGCAGGCGAACGCGGTGCGATCGCGCTCCTGCAAGTCTTGCGACCGCACAAGCGAACGGCGCCGCGACAGGGATTTCAGAGCGCAGCCGAGAAGGCGCCATAGGGAACCACGTTCGCCATGGCGCGCTCCATGATGTCCGTACCAGGACAAGGCTAGGGTACAAGGCTTAGGGAGCGCGCCGCTCGCTCCCTGATCTGGGGAAGCCGCGGTGCTCGGCGCACGAGGCGGCAACCGGATCGTGCTTCCCCGCAGTTGGCTATTGGCGGTGCTGTTGTGTGCACGCTACTTCAGCGGCCGTGTTTCAGTGCGAGTTGCTCAGTAGCGTTTGGGGCGATGGCATTGTTTGTGGTTCCGTTGTTTGCAAGTGTTATCGAGACGTTCGCAGAAACCATGTCCATTTTAGTCGTAGAATGGTTCCGCTTGTTCTGGCTCATAACTAATGCCTCCTTATTTACGGAACACGACGTTCCTCGCACTGCTCGGAACGTTCGAAGAGTGCGCGAATGTTCCGCTGGCAGCCATGACTATTTCGGCATGTGCCGAATATCAACCCCGCGGTCGCACTTTACGGGAAAGAGCGTCGTTGTGGCGAGGTGTGATCCCTGCGTGAAAGCGTGTGCGGTCAGTGTTTGTCGTTCAGATACCACTGCGCCTGCGGTCTCCTCCTTTGGATTACATCGTCGTGTTTGGTCAGCGTTTTGTGCGCGATAAAGGCCTGTGTGCCGTGTTTGTGTGATCTTATGGGATACCCGCTGTATGGATTACACAAGCGAATGGATTGACACGACGCGCTTTTTGGATACATGAAACCCAGGTGAGATTTTTTTTATCTACTTTCATTAAAGCTTACAAGATTTCAGGAATCATCTGATGACCACGTCATCATCTTTACTTTTTTTCTAACTATTGATATGACTTGTACATGAAACCTCTGCTTTTTCGATACTGGCTATAGCCACATTTTTAACTATCATTATACGGTTCACTTAAGTTACTAAATTTCTGATAATATTCAAGCACAAGAGTTGTTCGAACGGTCTGGAACAGCGACTGCACATCTAACTTCATTTTGATCGTATACAACCTGCCGGTACGTACATTTTTCGGAGCTGATTACCCTAACTTCTTGGCTGCCTACGTCTATGTTCGTAGACGTAGTTTATTAAGTAAATTACACAAAGGGAAACTGCTCAGTTCCAGTGGCAGCTCGTGCCTTTGTCAAGTGTGTTTTTTTTTTCTTTTACCCATACTCCAAGAATGAGCAGCATAAGTTAACAGCTGCGACAACTGTGCAAACAAAAGTAAACGGCAGTGGACAGATCGCGCCTCTGCTTAGGCCTAACTGATTGATCTTTCGCAAGTAATTTTTTTTTACACCAGAGCTGCTATGTGTCGCATAGAGATAAAAGTTATCTTTATAAAACGACGCGCACTCGAACACCACCCGAACTCGCCGTACACGTGGTTAAAAAAAGAAGCTGAAACGTGCAGGCCCTAATATATAGGTGTTGGCTGGCCGTGTGTTTCTTTTTTTTCATTTTTAGCGGACCAGTGTGGTGGGTAGAGGTATTTGCCTCATTTCTGTGAAATAGACGCTATAGGAGTTTTTCACAGCAGAGCTATTATGATCAATATTTGCCCGCAGACACGCAGACATATAGAGGGAAAGCGATAGAAACACACACACACACACAAAGGCGAGAAAGTATAGCCATACACAGCATAGTATCTATGGTACAGTATAGTATAATACAGTATAGTATAATGATGAATAAAAAAAGAACAGGTAGAACAAAAGTCAGGAGAAGTGCCCATTAACTCTGCTGTGACAGCGCAAATTGATGTAATTTTCTTGCTTGCGAGATTCTGTCAACATAATCAATTGATGCTGTTGGACCTTGGAAATCAGTAGAAAAATATTGGAGCCACTGAAAGTCGGAACTCGGTAGTGTTTTTGCCACATCTGCCACTAAAGTGCCATTTTGTGCATACTTCTTTTTACTCTTTGAAAACGAAAAAAATTTTTCATTGCGATGTTGTTTTTTTATTCGTTTTCTGGAACCATGTGAAACACGATTTCACAAACTGTGTGTGTGTGTTTTCTAGCCTACAAAGAGCTTCGTTACGGTAGTGGAGATGTGCGACGTCAGGCGATCGTATTGGTCGGGCTAGTAGCCAGAAATATTTTTTCGGAGGGAGGGGTGGGGGACTTCTTGAAGGCCTTTGAAAAGCACAATTTATTTTATTATTCATGATAGCGAACCTCTCACCACCCAAATTTCGGGAGAGGGGGCTAGGGGAGTCAACTCTATCCCTCTCTCCCCCAGCTACGGGCCTGGTTTGCGTAATGCGTTTCTGGATCGAAAACCATTACACTTGTCCAATGGCGGCTTCGTCGCTCCATTGTCATGCCTCTGCGATTCATATACAGACTAAGTTACAGTGGATCATTTGGGTTGGATGTTTTAGCTTTCATGTCACACACAAAAAATGGGCATTTTGTTGTCTATATATATATATATATATATATATATATATATATATATATATATATATATATATATATATATATATATATATATATATATATATGGCTAAGATGACGTCAGCGCAGCGTACTTACTGCGTGGTGATCCTGCCTCAACGTGTTGAACAACCGGCAGGAACGTCATGGAACTTAGGAAACTATCGCAGGTCAGAAAATAACCGACTGCTCCGCTTTGGTTGAACAAAAACACTAAGTTTATTTCGATAGGAATGCCCGTTGCCGAGCCAGGTCGGGAAAATGCGAGTTGGGGAAAAGAAAAAGGCTGAACTTGGCAGTTTCTTTAGGGACTTTTCACCAACATAACGACAGAACCGACGGTATGAAGTGATAACCTTTAAGTGACTTCGTGAACTTAGCCCGAGCTGGTTCTACGACATGAAGCTTTAGTTGACGTGTGTGCAATGCAATCGATATTTATGACGGCTTAATTTGGCGCACACAGAGAAGCCCTGAGGGTGCAAGAATACACGTGCTGCGCATGTTTACTTACGAAATAATGTATTCTAGCCCACCAAATTGTATGTTTTCCCCTTCTATTTAATCTATAAGGTCTTCACTACAACGTTACAAGGATTGACTTTATAGTAAATTCGTAAATTAGACTCTCGGGGTTAAATGCGCTCGCAGAGTTAAACAAAATGAGTCTACACACCGCTTGTTTTTCTTTTTTTTCAGTCTTAAAATACATCTAGACGCAATTAAAGAATGCATTCGCCGGCTCACCCAAGAGAAGGACTTCACTAGACAAATGTGAAAATAAGTAAATAAGGGAGTAATTCCACATAGAAAACATGAACGGCCGATAAAGCCGCTGAGCACACGGCATTGAGACGACGGCGCAGATTTTCGACACGCCCCGCCGCGGTGGTCTAGTAGCTAAAGGTACTCGGCAGCTCACCCGCAGGTCGCGGGATCGTATGCCGGCTGCGGCGGCTGCATTTCCGATGGCGGCGGAAATGTTGTAGGCCCGCGTGCTCAGATTTGGGTGCACGTTAAAGAATCCCAGGTGGTCGAAATCTCCGGAGCCCTCCACTACGGCGTCTATCATATACATATGGTGGTTTTGGGACGTTAAACACCACATATCAATCAGATTTCCGACACATAGCCGATAGCACAACCTGCAATTATATTTTAAATGTTTCTCGAGAAAGTTCCTCTCGAATTTAGTGCATGTTCTTTTTGCCACTTGAGTGCAGGTGCCCCAACAGTAAAACGGAGCATGTGAGCTGCGGCCGAATCGTGCAAAAGTATATTCAAAACTGCATGACGTACTGCGCGCTTTATCAGCAGATGCTCTGCAGATGGCGAGAGCGCATCAGCTTGACCCATACCGGCGCTCTAATGATGGCCTTATCGCTGGCTGGGGCGAAGCCACGGTGTGAACATCACTGCTCGGAAGGGGCAAAAGCGCTGGCATTCTTCACGACGCAGAAAACGCACACGTTCGACGTCTGCACATTGTTCAGCAAGCGGGCAAGCAAAACGAAAAAAAAAATTCACAGCATATATCCACGGAGTGAATGATGATGAGTGGGGTCAACATCGCGGGCTTTCATCTCAGCCGTCCATTCATCCGCCTATCTGTCTCCGTCCGCCGCCCTATCAAACTCCTACTAAACCACACGCAACACACGTCCACGCCACTTAGTGATCACTTCACGTACTCACCTAAACAGCGCAGCGCCATCTAGTGAGCATTTTGAGAAGTAGGGTAGGCTACTACGTAGGAGGGACTAGGCCACAGCGTAAGGAGCTGCGCTCCTAAGAGGCGTTCATAAAAACTGCTGCGAAGGAAAATACAAGTCGTGCAATACATGAGAACTAACGGGGAGTGGTGTGTAGACATGGCATGCGTGCCGTCGTATATGAAAGACAGGGCATCAAAGCGAGGGTGTTAATAATAATATCTGGGGCTTTACGTCCCTGAACCCCGATATGATTACGAGAGACCGTAGTGGAAGCCTCCGGAAATTTGAACCATCTGGTGTTCTTTACCTGCGCTGACATCGGACAGTGTGCACGAGCTTCTACCATTTCACTTCCATCGAAATACGACCGCCACGGTCGATATCGAACACGCGACCATCGGATCACCAGCCGAGCACTGAAGCCACTGCTCTATTGTGGCGGACATAAAGTGAGAAAGAGGGAATAAGGAACGTTAACTAGACGACGTCCAGTTTTCTACCATACACACGGAGAGAAGTGAATAAGGGAGTAAAATAGGGACAAAAAGTAAGACGCACATGGATAGAAAAGCTTGACCTAGAAGGTGAAATAGTCTAAGTTGCTTGACACTTGGAATCAGAACGTCAACTCGGCCGGCCGTCACATTCCGGAGGCACTTGGCAGAAAATTAATTAATGGCACTAATTGCTAAAAGCGACCACTCTAAAGAAAATCATTGCCACGCTTGCTTCAATTAAGTCCGTTCGAGTAAACTATAACGGTACAAAGCTATAGAAGCCGTGCTGCAACAAATACGAAAAATAAAAAAAAACGAGTGAGAAAGAACGTGAGTAAACGTTGTGTTTGAAGGTTCTGAACTAAGGTAGAAGTAAGAAAACTTATAATACAGCTTACCGGTGTACAAGTGTATTGTTTAGTTTTCTCGACTTCCTCCCTCTCTCTCTCTCTCTCTTTCTATATATATATATATATATATATATATATATATATATATATATATATATATATATATATATATATATATATATATATATATGGAATATTACACAAGAGGACAGACGACTGATGTGCACTGCACTTTGCGCATTCTGTCAACCCCTGATGTGTATAGCGAGTGCGTATTGTCGATTTTCCACACTTTAGTGGCTTGACGCCACCTTTCGTAAACTGAAGGCTAGTGTTAACATTCACTAACTCCCTTACTCGCTCACACAAACACACACACACACACACACACACACACACACACACACACACACACACACGCACGCACGCACGCACACACACACACACACACACACACACACGACATGCACGAACAAATGAATGAATACACGAACACAAACGCACGCATCCCAGGCGCCACCCTTCTGACAAGCCATAGTCGTCGGTGACACGCGGCGAAGTCAAACTTTCCACTTTGTGACAGCGTGAATCTGGGCGTCAGGAGCAAGCGGCAATGCTATCACTTTCCGTTGTATACCTCTGCCCGCATACTGCTTCCGACATTGACGAGAAATGAAGAACAGCAACAAAATAATAATAAGCACGAAAATGGGAAGGGAAGAACAACGTGCTCGAAAAATCTTCTCTATCTCTCGTTTGAGGTTGCCGTCATTATCTGTGGAAACTATCAAAACGCGAGCGCTCACCAACCTCCTCGCCCGATCCCCAGAGCCGCGAGTTTCGAGCGGCCGTTGTCGAGAGTACAGGCGAGCGCCGGCGTCTCGGGGGAAAATCTTAATCCTAATTTACGTCGGCCAACCGTTTGATGGAGGCGGCGGACTCGGATATAGAGACAGCGAAATAAAGAGAAAATTTGAGAAACGAAATAATCATCCAGACGTTATGCCGGCAAAAAAAAAAAAAAACCTGTACAGCCTACAAGTGAGGCGCGGCAAAGAGAGATTGAAGGGCTGCGATGGAACCTTCGAAGAACAAAAATAAACAGTATATATACTCGACACGGTCGGTTGCACATGGGAAAGGGTTGACACGGTAGGAAGGAGGAGGTACTGCGTTTACACGCACACACACGTACAGAACATCGGAATCTGGGCGCGTATGAGCGCGCATCTGTGGGAGCCGATAAGTTGGTGCGTAAGGCGAAAAAAAGTTTTGCCGTAGCAGCAACAGCACCGAAGCCGATCGATCAAAAAGCCCGCGCAGGAGAGAGGGAATCTCGCGCTCTCTCTCGTTCGCCCGCGCCGTTGCTGGCAGATAAAGCGGCGACGCCGCGTAATGTAATATGTCCCTACTACACGAGAAAAGTCTTGTACTGAGAGAGCGAGGGAAGGAATAAAGAAACAAAGAGACTCGGGCAGCTGGCTGTCCACGCTAGGCGGCGGCAGTGAAGACGAAGCCGCGACAGGGTGCTGGGTGGGTAAGTATATATAGTGTAACAGTTCGAGCGCGTAAAACTTTCCTCGGAGAGGGCGCCGCATTCACGACCGCATGGCAACGTCTTCCCCAATCTGCGGCTCGATAGCGTGACTGACAGGCTTGGCTGTTCGCTTGCCCGCCTGTGTAGCCCTCCGGGGAAGACGGCTCCGGCTTTGGGAGGTCGATGTTTAAAACTCGACTTTAAAACAGTAGCGTCCGCAGAGCTAGGCTTAGCCACCCGTAAGACAGCGTGCTCAGGAGGTTCAATCGGGAGAGAGCATCCGCTACGAAGCAACCATCACATTCGCGTGTGCACACTCCAAGTCCAAACGCCCGTTCGAGAATTCTTTTCGCTAAATAACAGATCACGCGTGCCCTGTCTCGTCTGTCCGGCATAACTGGTGGTCTCTTTTGTGAAAACTGTTGATTGTTAACAAAGTTAATCATATGTTCCAGGGGAAAAAAAACTGCAAGTGTAAATAAAACCTTTTTCGGTTTTTGTTTTCTCCCTCTGCGCCACAGTGTTAGGAAGGGTGTAGCTATTGTATAAAAAACCGCTTTTGTTGACAAAGTGAGCCAAAAGCGTACAGTTCTTTCGTTCCTTTTCTTTTTATTCTTTTTCTTTAAGGAGTTAAACTCGTGTAGTTAAGCTATAATGTTACCTTTATGGAGGGAGAAAAAAAAAGAATGATGCTAATACCAAGTCTAGTCCGCGATGTAATTATCCAGGTGATGCTGGATTTATTTTCACATTAAGTTTTTTATGTGATGTCCCTAAGCTTCGGCAGCGGGGAAGTCACACTATCTCGACAGCTGGAGATAACACTGGCAAGTGTTCCGCACAGCTTTTTAAAAGTTGTGCCGATAACTGCGCCCGTATGACGACGTAACGCGGCGATAGCCGAGATCGACCTAACCTGAGGTGACCTCTCACGTGCAGTATTTAAATCTCAAACGACGTACTGTGATGCAACGAGCTACCATTTTCCAGCGTATGCCACGTACGAGTCGAAATAAATCCCAGACGTGTGGCTAGAAGGCACCCGCCCTATAGGCTGTCTTTCCATCATTTTCCATCATTATCACGTGCGATCTGCAGCAGGCCACCATTCTGGGAAAATATCACTCGTGTATGCGCGTTTCCGTGTGTACCGGTATATTTAGAACACCTGTACTTCATCAATAGACCGGTCAATTTTTTTTTCGTTCTATATATATGTGTGCAGACGCTCAGGTAACCCAGCGATGTTCCATTAAACGCCCTCTCTATAACCTTGATTATTTGAACACGCTTTACTCGGCATCATTTATACTTGTCCACGTTCTCACAACATACCTTCACCAGCACGGCTCGGGCACATAGCTGACAAAGAGAAATAACGGGGAAAAAAGAAAGGCCCCCGTTCTAACTCTGTGTGCTAAAATTTGCCAAAGCCAGCATACAAGCATGCAGGTATGTTTGACGCGGCGGAGGCAACGCAACCTGCGCGTTTCCTACGTCGTCGTCTTCGTTCGCGGAACCAATATAAACACCGGTCAGCAGGAGGTATTATCCAGATCCCTTCATCAACAAAGCGTCGCTGTCGTGTGCTCTTCCGCGTGATTTTACTGTTGCGCTTATGTAAGCCTGATTCTCAACCCCATATGGTTGAGAATCAGGTTCTTTTTTTTATTTATTCCGTCGCGGAAATTATTTGTGGACGATGATGTACACTGCGGGGCATTCTGCACCGCCTCTTTACGAGTTGGAAGTGATGGCAGTGAGCATCATGCGACACGGCCGCCACTTTCTAGCCTGTGGTGCACTTTCTAGCCTGTGGGCTCTCTGACTGTAGTGCATTGGGCGTTGGTGGCATTGCTGGCACCAGTGGTCACTCTTGCTTAAGGGAAGGCTCATGGAAACTCGGAGGAGGAGAGCGTTATTCGTCCAGGTTGGGTTGACAAGCGCTCGCTTTGTTGATGTCTCTCATGACCAACATGTGCACTCTCCTCAGTGAAGTGACAACTCCATCAGTTGCATGGGAAATTCTGGATCTCTTGTAGCCAGTTTTTGTAAGCCTTTTGTGAGACATTCTGGATTCTATACATTTAGACAACTGCATAGGAACTGGTCTCAAGCACGTCTCATGTGTGACTGTCGTAGTGTGCGCGGTGAACACTGACATATGTGTGCGCGTATCTCTGGTTCTCTCTATACTTCTTCTCTTCGCTATTCTTTTCCTCCACTTCCCCCTCCCCGTGTAGGGTAGCAAACCGACCACAACCTGGTTAACCTCCCTGCCTTTCCTTTACATCTCTCTTTCTCTTTCTCTCTCTCTCAATTTACTTCTTGCCCTTGCGGACAAACTTTCTTCTCTATCGCTGTAGAATACCATGGAATAATTGATTGGTTCGTTGGTTGTTTGATTGATTGATCGACGATCGATTGATTTTCAAAGATATGCCCGGAAATTCTAGATTCATCGCTTCGCTTGCTACTACTGCTGTCGGATGGTGCGAAAAGAGTGTTGTGTTCATGAAATGGGGGCATTAGGTGTAGATCAGGACATTTGATGTGATTTTTTCCCGCACACCAAAAATGAGAAGTTTCGAGGCATATATGGCTTATCGATCATTTTAAGGAAGAAAGGGCTCGTTTAGCCGTATGCAAGGCGAGGAAGTAGAGATAAAAAATAGCTTGACAAATGACACGAGAACGACAAAAGGTTCAATGTCATTCGTGCGTTCACGGAGAAGGAAACAAGGCAGCGTTTTCCCCTCGCGTGACAAACACCGTACATCCTGAAACTTCCGAAGTTTGTATGCCTATATTACACACACAATCGCACATAAATACTCGCACACGTGCTTACGTGAGGATGCCAGGACCCTCAAAGTAAGATCCTAGCTGTATGCCTGCTTCATTAGCTTATACGAGAGATGCCAAATGAAGACAGTGAAGACTGCAGGAGGGCGAAGGCGGCTAGATGAGTGCCAGATATCTGCGTCTTTAAAAGGTACTGCTCCAGGAATCCACCCGTTCATCGAGTGCATTATATTGACTTAACCAAATTCGCTACTTTTTGTTGACACCAGCATTTCTCAGGCGTCCCGCTCTCTAACACAACACGTATTGTGTTGACTGAAGTGATTAGCCGCTTCGTGGCATCTTGTTGTGGCCGTCCACCTCGCAACATGCAAACGCGCGCTTTCGGACGGGGCACGACGTATATACTAAAGCCACGAAAACAGTCGACGCGAAATGAAGCGTGCAAACAGAGAAGTGCCCTGTTTATTAGTCGCAGCGGAAGCCGCATGACTTGCATTTCGGCTGCACAACCACGGCGCACCGCGCTTAAAAGAGGGGGCACCGGAAAAAAAAAAAGAAACTAAAGAAGCCGCGCGCTCTGTTTACCGACTCGACGCCTTTTAGCCGACGCAGGTCGTCCGCAAAAAACGGGGAGTCGCCAGCGGCGTAGATAGGCGCCCGGCGGCCAAGTTTAACACTCTAACCGGCTTCGCGGTGTACAACGTGCCCCATGGCAACCGAGCGAAGCGAGACGTTTAGGCTCGCCGCTGGAGAGCGTTCAATTACGCTAAGCCTCGGGGCTATGAGAGTCACGTGTTCGCTCCCTTCTCATCCCCATCCTCCCCAATCCTCGTCTTTGTCGAGGTGGCTTTACTGCAAAGGATGCGGAGGGTGCCTGTGCGGGAGGTTCCCGGCCCACGGAGCGCCTTCACCCCGGAAATACGCGCAACGAGGCGTCGACCAGCGTGCTCTCTGTTTATGAACAAGCTTCCTGTTTACAAAACAAAATAAGAAACACTGTGACGTCGTAAACGCGCGAGATCGCAGGAAGCTGAAAGAGAATCAAGAGAGGAATCTGCCACGTCTTGCGCAACGTCAATTGTAACAGCGCAACTTCAGTGAGGAATATTGCGTGTAACCGCAGTATTGTACTGCTTGTGAAGTTTACTCTTGCGAAGAGGTTTTATAGTTTGTTCTAACCAGTGTAAACGCACAAGGGCTTCGGTGCAAGGACAGTTCCTCGACTTTTGGTCTATATGTATATTTTATTTTCTCCTACTTTTTTTACAATAGAAATTAGTTATTATAAGAGGTGACAAGTGTTGGTTACCATGCTATTACGAAAGAGAATTGTGTGAGTGAGGATTAGACGTCACATCGCAACACTAAGACTATGAGAGACTACGATGTATTTCTTCCACCTGATGCCTCCCCCCCCCCCCTTTTTTTCTTCTTTCCTTTACCTGCACCCTCAAGGCTGTACGCATTTTTTCACCGTTGAAACGTGGCCGCAATTGGGTGGAATCGAACCTGCGACCTCGAACGCGGCAGCAAAGGCTCTGGCAGTAGAAATACAAAGACCCACCTTAGCCAAGTGCCTGCAGAGGGCATTCTTTCCGACGTAAAGTTACAAGCGAAATAACTCCTCACTCAATGGGCTCAAGCCATGACAAACCCCGGGTGAGAAAGAGGAGAGAGTGAGTGAGGCAGTAAGCGAATCAAACTGGCTAAATTTTGTGGCAAGAAATTACCGCCCCTCTAGGAGAGACTTCTCCTTGCCAGCCGGCCACCCCCTCCACCCTCCCCCGGCTCTTGCTCAGCGCCAACGCTGACGTCCATAGGAACAACGCCGCTGTCCGGCGTGCCCTGTCTACTCCTGCTGCTCCCGCATCTACACGACGGCAGCAACAGGACGCGGCAGGGAAGTGCGGGAGCCGGACGACGCCGAGATCCTCTTATTTGCATACCGATGGTTGGATCGCATCTCTCCCTGATGAGGAGCGCCGGCAGCAAACAAGGAAATTTAAAAGGGGAAAGGCGGGAAAATAAGATGAGCTTGGAGGAGAGCATAAGGTAGGAGGAGGACGATGTCGTTCCGAAGAGGCAAGAGCGGCTCTGTTGCTTAGCGGAAAGCGAACCTCTTGTACGAGACATTTAATTCTGGAAAAGAAAGAAAAATGCAGAAAATACCAGGGAAAGGGGAGCATGAGAGAGTGTGCTGCACATAACTTAGGTCGTCGCGCACGATTTATGATGCACTGGATGGTACGGCAACTCCAGCTCGTGGGGATAAAGGGGAGTCATTTAAACCTTACGAAGTGTTGAGGAAGTAGTAAGCAAGCATGTAAAAGAATTGCGTGAAAGAACGCACCAACATGCAAAAGAAACTTAGAAAAAAAAAGAATCAAATGGAGTTGGGTGGAAAGTTCCAGACAGATGAGCGTTTGAAGAATGCAAATGAAAGGAGCACAAAGTTTACGCTCTTCTATATGCTTTATTTCTGTAGGCCATTGCGTTTTCACTCAAAACCTGTCGGTCTGGGCATAGGGACGGTGCGATTTCCGATTACTTAAGGTGTGGCATTTGCAAATACTGTCACTTCGTTAGAATGCATATTAAGCGTATATTATGCATCTTTGTCGCAAATAAACACCAGAAAGATCCCCAGTCACTCCAATGGAACAATGTTTGTGTGGGTGCGGGAGAACGACGTTTTTTTTCATTTTTATTTGCAAGTACTGCCATCTTGCATAGCTAAGTAATGCAGGAGAAAGTACACATACATACATACACACACACATACATACATACATACATACATACATACATACATACATACATACATACATACATACATACATACATACATACATACATACATACAATATATATATATGTGCACATACATACATACACAGAAACACAATGTGACAAAGAGTGTATACACTGAAAGAAGACAACTATATCTGGAATGTATGCACATGCCATCAGTGAACGAAGTTCGGCAATTACTCAACAAATTCATCATTAGACAATTCGCGCAAGGTCCCTCAAGAACACCCCAGATGTCTATAGTGAGGAAAAAAACAACAACACTTACAGCAATTAATCGCTGATTCGAAAATGACTATGTTAAGGTGGTGGCCCCTTTGTTAAGAAGGTTGTAACGCGTGCGAGTTTAGGTCAACCTTATTGAGCAATGTGGGTGCACACTATTCTACGTGCATCCAAGCTCTTAGCGAGCCAGAGGATTAACTGTGGATCACCCATTTGAACCCTTTCTTAAACATGAAAAAAAATATCAACGGAACTCGTGTTATTTAGGCGCCTCAGTGTAGAAGAACGCAAAACAACAATTAAAAGGTGGAGGAGAAAACAAAGAAGCCGGCGAGGCTTTTCTGTGCCGGGGTGGAGTGGCTTTCCCCAAGTAAGTATCTGCAGGCTGCCGAAAAAACTTGGTGGCGTGACTATGCAAGGCTGCCGCTTAGCTTGCGCGGACTTTAGTGGCGCCTTAATTTCGGTGATGTATCACCGTTCACGAGCGCCTTGGTTGCGCTTATGAATAACTTAAGGACCGGGGGCTTTGAGACCGGAACGATTATAGTTGCGGCGCTGCACGCGCATTCTATCTCGTCGTATACATGTGTTTGTGTATCTTTATTCACTCCACTTAATTGGTTTTGTTGTGGCTGGTAAATAACAGCCTGGCGGTCGAACTGGAAAGTTTGTTCTGTTTCTTATATGAAACAGAAGAATAGTCTGACAGCTGTTTGTCGCTTCCTTCGGATAAATCATAGTTCACGTTACTCGTTGTACGGGGACATTTTGGTACGCCGCCGCGGTGGTCTAGTGGCTAAGCTACTCGGCCGCTGACCCGCAGGGCGCGGGTTCGAATCCCGGCTGCGGCGGCTGCATTTCCGATGGAGGCGGAAATGTTGTAGGCCCGTGTGCTCAGATTTGGGTGCACGTTAAAGAACCCCAGGTGGTCGAAATTTCCGGAGACCTCCACTACGGCGTCTCTCATAATCATATGGTGGTTTTGGGACGTTAAACTCCACATATCAATCAATCAAGGGACATTTTGATCATGCACTATTACTCGGGACGAGCAACGCCCTCACCGTATTGGCTGCTGAGCTTGTTATCCTGGCTCACAAAATGATGGCCCATAAGCATACCTTCTATCGGCAGAGTTCTCATTGAAGTGCTTCAACCAAGACGTGCCTATATGTAGCATATAGTCCAATCATCTACAGTGATTCACTATAGCTGCTCAACAACGATGTTACATTTTCGCTAAAAACAAATATCTCGTTCTTCTTTAGCTCCTTACTAATAGACGCTGAAGTAAAATAACACGAAAAGCCCGCAATCCAGTATTTAGCGAAATAGGGAATCACGCCAAATGACCTGACTGTGATGACAGAGGTGACAGACTAAGCGATAAATTCTTGCTGCGATTTATGTTGGTTTATATATACGGCCTATAAAATTACCAAAATTAACTTGCGTTGCGTGTGACGTCGTATTGACAGCGTGTCGAGACTGTTCATTCGTGCTGCTAAACACTCAAAATTCATTGTTAGAACACTGTGCATTGTTAAGCCTGCCTCTTCCTATAATGTTCCTCCTTCACGTTGAATAAAGCCCAATGTCTTGTGCTTTCAACTGACCGCGCTATACTGCGATTATTTCGAGAAATCTGTGATATCTACGACTTGTCGGGGGCATCGAGTATAGGCCGCCGCAGGGGTGTAGCGTTTAAAGTGCTCGAATGCTGACCCAAAGGTCGCGGGGTTGGATCCCGGCTGCGGCATGCCATCTTTCGACGGAGGCTAAATGGTATATGCCCGAGTACAGTTCGATGTTAGTGCAGGTTAAAGAACACCAGATGATCAAAATATACGCAGCTCTTTACTATACGGCGTCTTTCACAATCATAGCGTGGTTTTGAGACTTAAAACACCAATAATAATAATAATAATAATAATAATAATAATAATAATAATAATAATAATAATAATAATAATAATAATAATAATAATAATAATAATAATAATAATAATAATAATAATAATAATAATAATTATTATTATTATTATTATTATTATTATTATTATTATTATTATTATTATTATTATTATTATTATTATTATTGATGGCGTAGGCTTGATGTAACCGTGCAATGAACCTATAAACGCTTGCCGTATTCTAAGTAAAGAAGTCCTCAACACTTTTGTATGTCTCGTGAGTCGGAAAATCCGTCATTAACAACATGAAAGTTACACCACAATTACTTCACGTGAATTATTTTTGTGACGTCCTCCTAATGTAATAATTCGCCTCTATTCATGCGCGACCGAAGACGTCAAGCGATGACGTAATCACATGACATCGTCGCTCGACATGTGATATGCAGAAAGTTTCATGAGTGGGTTAGGAACCGTGTAATCTACCGAGCACGTCAAATCAATTTAACGAGATTTTCGTGCAGTGCTTTCACTTGTGCCCTCCTTAGCGTTGGCTGAAAGGAGTACGATGTTTTTTTATTGTGAGTGATTTGATCGCCGTGATGAATAAATAAATAAGTGAGCGGCCACCTCAATAGAGACCAATAACCTTTTCCCTTTTCATGTTCGTGGTTCTTAAGCACCAACATAAAAAAGAAATAAAGCTAAAACATGAAATTAGCTATGTTTGAAAAGCTGTTTTCTGGGTTGTGCAGTGTGTATTTCTCCAGGGTGTGCAGGTTAGCCAACCGGGCTCAGCCCTGGTAAACATCCCTGCTTTTCTTCTATTCGTATTCCTCTCCTTTTCCCTAAAATGTAGCGAGAAAAGTTAACGACAACAATATGTGGGGAGGAACGTCCCAAAACCACGATACAGGGGGGGAAGCCAGGGTGTGTCACACCGGGCACGTGCTCCCCCCCCCCACCGAAATTTTTATGTCCATGGCATACACAGCGAAAAAGGGCGATTTTGAGGGTGTGCCCCTCCCTAAATCAGGTGGTGCCCCCCCCCCCCCTCCAAAAAAGAACTATTTCTGGCTACGCGCCTGCCGCGATATGATTGAAAAACGCCTTTGTCTTTGTGGAGAGTTCCCAAAAATTTCGACTATATGTTGTTTTTTACGTGCACTAACATCGCACAGTACAAGGACCTCTACCATTCCTTCTCCACTGAAATGCGACCACGGGATCGAACCCACCAAAAGTTGCACGTGCTGTTGAAGACTTGCATCATTCTATCATGCTCCAGACTCCTGATTGAAAAGTCATTAGCATTAAAAAAACGAACGTGGCTCATTAATGGACGTGAGTTATTCTGACGGTGTCTGTGTGCTGGTAACTTCAGGATATAGAATTTACCCTTCCATTCCTGTGCCAGCGGTATGTATTTCAAAACTTGGCAGCGTGTTGGCCGTAAATATTGCGAAACGAACAGGTGTCATTACGCATTTGGAAGAGAAACACTGGCGATATTGAGACGAGCACCTGCGCCCTGAGGCTGAAAGCCTTGTCTGGTCCCGCAATCTCCGCGGCGGAGTCGCCGCGAACTCGATATGCAAGAAACGGAACATTTGCAAAGCGAAAACGACGCGATCCGTATGCTACAGTCGTTGCCGACCGCTCGCATGTTGCACGTTGGCGTCTCTTAAGTGTCCACTGTCCGTTTAGCATGCAACACTCGTGGATTACGGCGCCGGGGCAGATGCGGCTACCGATCGTGCATACCGTATACGTGTTCAGTAAAAGCATTTTAAGTTCGAGGAATCGCTGCGAAGACACAGCTGCACCTTTACGTCGGCGTCTCTGTAATCGTTATGCACCATTCTTATTTATATTTTTAAGACCCGGCAGCGTCCCTCGACTGCGATGGCAATGGCTCATCTATTTTGTATTATCTTCGAGACGTTATCGAAACGAGGTAATTTTCGGTAGAGCGTGTTCACGGCTCATTATTATCATTTCAATTATTGTTAAGACTGATAGCACTGTCATGGTGTATTGTCATGCCTTAGATGAGAGCAATGAAAAATGCTTGAGAAAGGTTTGTCGCAGGAGCCAGCAACACATCCTATTGAAGAATTTTCAATATCTTCAAACTTCCATCTACCTGAGCTTCTGCCCGGTTTTGGTTGGACCGAGCTACATAGCAGAGTCTCATTAGTCTCTCTTTTTAGTAATTCATCTGGTTTACATAAATTGCAGACACTATGTTATGAGATTTTGACTGATCGATTGATTTTATTTTATTTAACCTGACAAAGTAATGAACTCCGGAGTACTCTTCACCAATGTGTGCCTTTTTTTTTCCCTCGAGAAGCTCTGTTTTATTAAAGGGACCTTCGTTATATCTTGTGCCCGCAAGAGTTTCGATACCAGGACTGGGAATGGAATGCACGATCAACTGCACTTGATCGCTATGCTGGTCGCTATGGTTGCTATGTACATGTGCTGCATAGCAACAAGCAGAAAGTAGCCGGCGAACCGTAGCTGAAGCCCACTATAGTTTCATAGCTCACATAACTTGGCGTCTGCTGTGATTATACACAGCTAAAAAGCAATTCTGAATGTGTCAACACGATTCCCTACCATACATAACAACTGTATATGACCTTCAGTGGTTTGGAGCACTGACGTGGCTCTGCGGTGGAACACTCATTGGCACGCAGATTACCTGGGTAATACTGTTCCGGCTCTACCTTTAATTTTTTTCTTTGTTTTTTTAAGCTCACTCAAGGCCACAGTAGTTTTCGTACCGAATGCCCCTTATTTCAAGGCCACCGCGACAGAATGCACTTTCTCTCAGCGTTCCGAATTCAAACGCCCTTGATCAAAACTACCGCCAGCACCAAAGGTAATACCTCTTACACTCAACACACTTAAAGCGCGAAGTACCCTTCTCTTTTTGTAGGCGTCGTGCTTCGCGTTGTCTATGCGCTTGCTAATCATTTCAGTACAATACACGGGCCGGTTTCGCATTCTTATTCATACGTGTGTGTCGACTCGAGCTGAATAAGGAGCGTAACGGCTTCTATGGCCTGCGGTCCTGGCCTGCGGGTGTACCGGTGTGTTCATTTTTCTAATATCACAAACTCATACTTAAGAACAAAAACCGGACCGGTTTTTCAGGACGCCAAAGAGTGAAAATTGGGTCATGCTACGAGCGTATACGCGTTTACGCACTTAAAGGTGTAAATGAGAAGGGCGTCCAACGTTTGCTCTTTTTTTTTCCTCGGCTCCAAGAGTAGTTTAAGGGAGGAAAGTGACAAGTGAGAAAAAGAAAAAAAAAAGAAGAAGAAGTCGACAGTTACTAGTCGGCTCTTTCATCTCTTTAAAGCTGACTCGAATAAATGTGCTTTTGAGAACTGGCACCAGAGGTGTCAGTGTTTGGGAGACGAGTGCAAAAAAAAAATATTGCAGAAAAAAAAACCACAAGCTTGAAAGGAGTGACCCTGTATGCTCCATAGCTGCGGAGATAAGTGATATAGAAAAGAAAAGAAAACGTATAAGATAAAAAAAACAGCTGAAAAAATAGAAAGAGAGAAGAAGAGGAAAATGGCCCTTTTTTTTACTACCAGGAACGCAAGTAGTGACACTGTTTCACGCGAAAGTGATAAAACCCACTTGTAGGGCTTTACGGTGTTTTTTAGGTGTGACCTGTTCTATGTCGTCGCTGCCAGGAAAGAAGAGAAAAAAAACAAAAACAAACTCGGGTGCAACTAAAGACCTCGTGGGAGTACAAAAACAGACACAAAGGGAACAAGCCGCTTTGAAGTGGTCAAAAGAAAGTTTTGAAAACGCGCGTTCGCTTGAAACATCGGCGATTTCAAGTTCAAGGCTCCATAGACGACACGAAATCCACGACTGGCTCGGCCTTTACGCGTGTAAGACGCTATTGGGCGGAGTATAAACGGGTTCACTGAACACTGGTTGGCGTTTTCGCACACTCACGAGTCCTTTCATCATACAAGAGTCCTTTCATCATAAAAGAGTCCTTTCACCATACACTTTATACTTTCAAGCGATGAGCGTAGAGTAAAAAAAAAAGTAATGAAAACGACATGAAGGTTGTCGACATAAACTTTTTCTCGGCAACTTGCACAGAGCTCGGTTCTTGAAATCACTTCAGTCCGACTACTCTTTGTCCCGCACGGTTAAGCTACCCCTATAGCATAATGACGACAACGCAGGAAGAAAAATGTGGCGGGGGAGAGGTGTTTTTTGTTTAACTTTAGAGATGTAGGGACTTCTTCAACAACTGCGTGTATATACAGCCTCTGCCCGTGCGCGGTCTCATCCCTTGGAAAACAAAGACAGGTAGCTTTGAGAAACACGTCGCCGTACACACAAGGAGCAGCGTTTAGGAGGTTATAGTCTATAGCGTATGTAATACGCAGACTTCGTTGAAAGCACGGCCTCCGAGAGCACGTGTTGACGTGAAAAGGAACGCACGCTGGTGAAGAAGAGTTCGTCGAGGGACGTCGCAATAGTCATAAGCACTCCTGCAGTAAAGGAAAGAAAACAAAAAAAGGCGGAAGCAAGAGATGCATGAAAATGACGAAGTTGAGGGTGCGAGGTGACTGCAGGTACTCATCTCGAAAAAGTGGCCCCGACCTTCGCCAGTCTTTTGTCTTTCAAACTCTCCTGACCTCCCTTCCACGATGCTGCGCCGTGCTCTCCAATAGACGGTTTCCAGGTCACAAGCGTTGTACCCAGAAAAAAAAAAAGCTCGGTCACCTCATTTACCAGCTCCTAACGTCGAAAGTGAAAGCACGTTTTCAATTTCTTTTCAAGCGTAAGCAAAGTCTCTCTTCCGTTTTTCACATCAAAGAAACGTGCATAAAATACAAGCGAATGTTTTACTGTTTTTATGTACCTCAAAAGAACATTTATTTGAATATATGTTGCTAAATGAGGAAAGAAAACTGTAGAAAATCAGCGGGATATTTTCTAAAGATCTTGTGGTCCACCAATGCTTATTTAATAAAGCAACTTGTGGACGAAACCGGAAGTCATCAAGGGGCTTTGTTTGTAAACCTTGAAAGGGTCTATAGGTCGCAGAAAATGAACACATTTCCCAACATCGTCGAGCGCTGTATGCGAATAACGCGTGCCTACTATACCGCAGCTCCCGTTTACAGTGTACCAAGCACGCGGACGCATGCCGTTGCAAAATCCGTGAGGAATTTTTACGATGGAAACCTCTGAATTTTCTTTTTGTTTTCGTTTTCTGCAGTATTCGGTGGCCCACTCGCACTTCATCGCTTGCGACTCCGAGATGCCTGCCCAGCAGCTGCGTATTATGAGTTCTCTGCGGTGCGACGCGCCGGGCTTGCAAGATGCACGTACAACAGGTGACGTAAGCGTGGTTTCCAGCGAGGTAGAGGACGCTGCTGGTGAAGAATCTGTTGAAAAGGGGCCCACGTGCAGTTTCTATGATCTGTGTGCATACGGAGTGCGCGCCGCTTAAGAAGCTGAAGAGGGAGAGAGAGAAAGAAAGAAAGAAAGAAAGAAAAAGAAAGAAGAAAGAAAGAAAGAAAGAAAGAAAGAAAGAAAGAAAGAAACAAAGAAAGAAAGGAGCTCGTCCATGGAGAAGCATTGATGGCAGTCCAAGATACACCCATGAAGCGCTTCCTCTTTCCTGCGGGCCTCTAGAGCCCGCACGCGATTTTTACTTACTCGTTTGTGCAGCGGCGTATAAATATTAAACGGAGAAGTTATAACCTTTAAGTTGCGTTGCGTGCGCTTTGTGCCGCGCGCACGGATATGCAAGCGCAGCGGGGTTCGAAGGGGCGACACCATATAATGGCACCGGAATCAAGTGGAATCAGGAGGACAGACGAAAAGCGTTGAAATAGGATGTGCGTGCACGGAGGACGTTGCGTTAGGAAAAAAAACGATAGTTAAGCATGCACGTGGCTTATACGTATTAAAAGAGCCGACTGGCTGGCTGGAAGGGCGGTATACGAATTGTGACAAGGTGAAACCGCCCACTCCGTATACATATACACGGGTCAGAAAATAACCACTCGCGAGGCACGCAAGCCGGCTTTTATCCCGGTTATTTACGCGCGATTTATTTCTTACTCCGGTGTCGCCGTATCACGGAACGTGGAACGCCGCGGTTTCCAGCGTGTTCTTGGTGAGATCTGTCTTCGATATCGTGCTCAACGGCTTTGCATCTTTGATCAGAGATCGGTTCGTGCTTGCGTTTGGCGCGCGGCTCCTTATAGTTACCGCGCGAACAGCTAGAGAGGATACTCTCTGCGATAACAAATAGTAATATGAAAAAAAAAACATGTTCACAGAAGAGGATGGCGCTGGTTCGAGCCAGACACGTTTCAGCGAGCGCGAAAGCGACCCTCGGATTTCTTCTGAACGACAACACCCGCGCTGTAAGGAGAAAGGCGGTTTCTCGGAACCGAGAGATAGTTTTTTTTTTCCTTCGCGAAGCCCCCTGAACGAAGCTGGCTGAACAAAGTCATTGATCAAAGGCGAAAGACGTTACGTTAGCCTGCGCCTCTTTGTACACCGCTCTGCGCATCGCTTCTTTACTATAGCTTATACGGGCTTACGTGTTTCGTGATTGTTTGTTTGTTTGCTGCACATGATGTATTTTGCGGGGTCATGAACTTGAAGAAGATCTGTACTTGAAAAAGGACCGTTTTGTGCTTTTTCCTTTCATGACTCCCATCTTGCGGCCTTGAGTATTTTCGTAAAAGAAGCTGAAGCTGAAGCAGTGCTGGAGTAGCTTATAAGACACGGCTTCATTGGTGTCTGCGAGGTGCGAGAGGCCGTGTAGAATATAACGGCATAGTATAGTATGACAGTATTGCATAGCGTTAAGCATAGCGTGGCATTAATTTAGAGTCTGCTTAGGACTTGTATCGGTTGTTGGTCATCCTATGTTAAAACGTATGAGACTAAAAGCCATACCTCGTTAGCATGGCTGCCACTCATCTATAGTAAAGTTATCGGTGGCGAAGGCGACGCGCTATGCACCGCAACTTCGCCTATTACCTGTGCTTCAATAAACGCAATATTTCAACGGGTTGCAATTTAAGCGATGAGGCGCCTTGGCGGTAGAAGTCGCAAATTATCATGAAGAAAGCGGATACTAGTAGCGTTTATTTTAAAACGAATAACACCGTCCGCCATTTTTCTGAACGCATCCTGCTTAGCTTACAGAACTAACAGTTTTAGCGGAATGATCCTTGAAAAACTCTCTTGAAGGTCTCTTGAGAGCTACACGAAACTAAGCCAGATGCTGACTACTTTATTTCTAATATTTTTAGGCGAACGGACAATGGTGTCATCAGCTACATTAGCAATGTTGCAAATGCGTAGAGTGCCCCGCCGTGGTGGTCTAGTGGCTAAGGTAATCGGCTTCTGACCTGCAGGTCGCGGGATTGAATCGCGGCTGCGGCGGCTGCATTTTTGATGGAGGCGAAAGTGCTGTGTGTCCGTGTGCTCAAATTTGGGTGCACGCTAAAAACCCCAGGTGGTCAAAATTTCCGGAGCCCTCCACTGCGGCGTCTCTCATAATCATATGGTAGTTTTGGGACGTCAAACCGCACATATCAATCAATGAAATGCGTAGAGTTTCTAGCGTTTGTGAATCTTGCCTGTTTTTAGAGCTATCTAGTTCTGGACATCACTTGCAGCACATACCTTCGTGCAGGCGCGTCAATAACTGCTGCGGTTGCAAATGCGAGGGACCGTTATTCGATACTCGCGCAAACATACTTTGATGGAAAAATGCTAAGACGCACGTGAACCGCATCCTTTTACCATAAGGCAACATCTTTACTGTTAACAACATCAAAGCAGTCAAGTTTTTTGTCATAATTGGTTAGTGCAGGTTGACCTACTCGCATGTTCAGCCTTCGTGGTAACGTAGGGACGTAAGGTGTCACGTTGCAGAGCTCGAGGTCGCTTGTTCGACTCCCGGCCTCAAGAAGATCCATCTGCATAGGCTTTAGTCACACGTTAAAGAACCACATGAGGTGAAAATTTATCCGGAGTCTTCCAGTAAAGCTAGCTCATAGCTATATCATGGTTCTGGCTTGTAAAAAAAAAGCCATTAGTTAAATAATTATCGGCACAATATATATAAGTATTTTCGTTCTTGTTGTTCGTGACGTAGAGCTCGTAAACGAAGCTATTGCTTAAGTGTGTTCGCGCTTAATCATTGCAATAGCTCAAACGTTGCTGGAAACACCTATGGGCGTATGCTATAGGCATACCTGCGTGCATCACCATATACGTCACATCATTCGTTGACGAGCCTCCGCATCTTCTTCCACAGCGCGCCTTTAGCTTTTCAACTATTTTTCTTCCCTTTTTTCTCTAATTATAATAATGGTGGCAGCATACTGTTAGTCGGCCACAAAAGTACAGGAGTGTTCAACCGAACGAAGGTCAACAATAGCGAGGGCCGCCCTGCCGTTCGCAATCGAGATGGGCGACAGTAAAACATAACGACGGCGGCGACCCCAGTCACCGTTGCTTTCACAACATGCAATCGAGCAGCCGAGAAGTCGCGCGAAGAGAACAACGTATAGCCGAGACGCAAGGGGTGGAAATCAACGTGTACCACGCGTACACTCACTTACACACTTTTGCACGCACATACACACGCACGCACCGGCAACGCCAAGGGTGTACAGTCAGCGAGGTCCCGCACTGCCTCTCTCTGCTTCCACAGTGGGTCCCATTGTGCGACTGTCTTCCTAAATCGCGCCGTCGCTTGCCGCCCCTGTCCGGGACAATCGGGCATCTATCACACGCCGACGTTCGACCGCTTGCTTCGCCTGAACGCCTGCCGGAAGAAGTCGTCCCTCGGCCTGCTACCCTGACGCCGTTCGGTCTATACTACACCTTTCTCTCCCCTCCGACCCCCTTCCCACCTTCCTTTTTTTCTTACACGGGTGCAAACGTGTAGGAAGGGGGGGGGGGGGACCATTCGTCCTCGGAATTCCAGTACGCGCCGCGCATCGACGCACCATCGGCTTCCTGGGAGTGGCGCGCCCCCGCTTTGAACGGGATCCATTTGATTTAGCTCCGATTGATATGTGCGCTTGTTTCTCCTACGCTTACGAGGTACGGAGCTCCCTGTGGAGTAGTTGCTTTCGCGTTCTGGCGCATAGTGTAAAACAGGTGAGGCACGCTGTTGGTGGTTCAGCGAGTGTCCTTCGGAGGCTCACCGTAAGGTCTTGGGTTCGATCACCGGTTGCGATCGCTAGAGGTTTTATGGGGGGGCTAAATGGGGTCTACTATCTCGGATAACGAAGTTTGTTAAGTTCTCGTATAACCCAAGTATGAGAGAACCACAATGTGGTCACGTGTGATTCGTCCGAAGCCTTCCACTACAACTTCTCTAGACATCTAAACCCTAGGCGACAAAAAAAAAAGAGAAAATAAAGGCTGGATACCATTAATAAAGTTCTTCGTATGTATGCTGGGTACCTTACGCATCTACTTAGGAGAGTAGATTGACGACGACGACGACGACGACGATGATGATGATGATGATGATGATGATGATGATAGCCTACCTGTATGTCTCGCACTGACTCTGAAATGGGCCAAGAAACGAATAATTAGAGAGAAGTGATCACATAATCACATAATAATGGTATATATATAATGTAATAAAAAATGCAAGAACCATCCTCTTCTTTTTTCCTTCGCTGTGAATGTACTGATCTCCTCGCTCCCGATCCCAAAGCCTAATTAAACTAACGCGGGTCTTGCAGAGCTTCCGGGATAGGTCCATATTTCACAAAGCGAAGATGTCATGCGATCACGTTATTACGTGACGTAACAAATTTCGGCGATCAGTGACGCCATGACGACGTCACATGTTGATGTCTCGTGATGGTGATCATTTACGCCTCTCGTTCTGCCGCCGCCGACGATCAAGTTTAGCGTTTGATGGAGCACCTTAGGCTTCCGCATTAAAAATGATTCCGAGAAACCTCAGAGCGTCAGTGTGATGGCCTTACTGCAGAAAGTGTTGATGCCGCTTCCGAGTAGCTTGGCGTGTCGTCACGTCATGACGTAATATGTGGTCACGTGCTACAAAAAGCTCACAGTGTTTTGACAATAGCTCCGCCTCGACTGATCGGCTCCTGCGCTGCTATGAGTCGTCAGGACGGTTGTTGACGCGTCGCGAAATAACGACCGTAGAAGGCGTCGAAAACGTGGATTTGATGTTCCCACATGACCGCCTTGTGCGTCGTGACGTCCCCATAGAGTAAAATCCTCTGTGAATCGACACCGAAACCTGCATGACGATAGTTATAGCGCGAGAACAATACGACGACGCAAAGACAAGAAGGACACGAAAGATACGAGCGCTCGTGTCTTTCGTGTCCTTCTTGTCTCTGTGTCGTCGTATTGTTCTCGCGCTGTAACTATCCTCATGACATATCAACTAGCCCAAGCTGCCACACTTCTACGAAACCTGCAGTTGACAAGCTATCGCATTATACAACAAAAAGTGGTATAAGGTGGTGTAATCTTTTTTTTTTTTCATTGTTTATGCCACGGAACTTCGTTTCGTCAAGAAAATCAGGTGTGAAGATATCAAAGATATCAACCAAGTACTCATTTGCCGTATCGCCCCGCCGTGGTGGTCTACTGGCTAAGGCACTCAACTGCTGACCCGCAGGTTGCGGGATCGAATCCCGGCTGCGGCGGCTGCATTTGATTGATTGATTGATTTGTGGGGTTTAACGTCCCAAAACCACTATAGGATTATGAGAGACGCCGTAGTGGAGGGCTCCGGAAATTTTGACCACCTGGGGTTCTTTAACGTGCGCCCAAATCTGAGCACACGGGCCTACAGCATTTCCGCCTCCATCGGAAATGCAGCCGCCGCAGCCGGGAATCGAACCCGCGACCTGCGGGTCAGCAGCCGAGTACCTTAGCCACTAGACCACCGCGGCGGGGCGCGGCTGCATTTCCGACGGAGGCGGAAATGTTGTAGGCCCGTGTGCTCAGATTTGACGGTGCACTTTAAAGAACTCCAGGTGGTCGAAATTTCCGGAGTCCTGCACTAAGGCGCCTCTCATAATCATATGGTGGTTTTGGGACGTTAAACCCACATATCAATCAATCAATAGTTTGTCGTATCTGCTGCACAGCTTTGTATCGCGACGCACTGTATAGCGCTAGTGCCTGGAATATTTTTGACCGCTTGCCGGGTCAAATCCGCATCCGAAAAACCACTGCGAAAACCAAATACTCGACGGATAGGAGCATCCTGATTGTGCCTTCATGCAAAGTTTCATAAAGATTGCGTGACCCGTCCCACCGAGTTCCAGCTGGCAATGAAACAGACGGCAGGGGGATACACGCTAGCGCGAAACAGGTTTCACTTACAGCACTTCAAGATGACTCCCCTTAAGGCCCGTGCTGCTCAAATGTATCCGCTTGACGATTTGTTTGCGATACTCGAAACCTGCTTGGCCCCCATCCCCTTCTCCACCCGCATATCTTCTCTCTCCCCACAAAACCCCTTCACTTGATATGCTTCGCAAAAACACACGCAAGCACACGCAAAAAAACAAAAACAAAATACACACACCTTTATTTAAAGCGAAATAGCATTCCTGCAGCGTTCTAGTTCATTCGTTTTTCTGTTTTTTTTTTTCACCTTGCTCTATAGCTCCTGTTTCTTCTATCCTTCAGCGCTATTCTAGAGTGTCCTTTCAAATTTACGATTCGAAAGCTGTAGCGAACGTAAGTCACGGAGGAGCGTTCACCTTTCGTCTGGCCAGCGAGCTCGCGGCTCTTCACACTGTCGAAGGACTTCCTGCCGGCAAAGGCGTAAATCTTCCGTATTTATTTTTCCACTGCTCAAGATGTAAAAAAAGGGATAAAAACACTATCTCATGCATTTTGCGTTCCTATTCACTGACACCCTACGGTTCAACAAAGTTTATATGACCAACGGGAACGAGCCAATCAGCAACGAGAAGCCTGCCTGCCTGTTGCAGAGAAAAAGAGGCGGCTTCTCCACTTGTGGCCTCCTAATCCTTACGCTTCCTTTCAATCGACGTCGCTGTAAGCGCGATATCAGAGGTACAAAATGGATTACCGGGCCTTTTCTTTGTGTTTTCTTCTCTCCTGTAGTTGGTTGACGCCACGAAGGATATCAGGTGGCACTTCAAGGTACCAAATCCGATGGGCCACCTGTTTTATTCCACTGTCTCCTTTTTCGTGAACAGTGCTTACGCATACGGATAAGAAGCATTCACTAAAGAGAAGGAGTAAAATATCTTCTTGAAGGGTTAGACTGCTTCTTTATCAACCGTCCAACGCTATGGGCAAGCGCTATCATACCGCGCTGTATGACGCTCGAATGCGAAGCGTGCATCCGCCCAACATTTGCAGTCCGAGGAGAAAAACCTCCTCTTTATCGGCAGCAATGTTTCTTTTTACGCGTTCCGCCGAAGCTATCGCCTTGATGTATATACGAGAAGATTAAGACCTGCCCGAACCCTTTACCTTACCGACATCGCTGCGCACGCTTCGAAGTTACTTTGTGAAAATACCCGAGACGTCTCCCATTAATTGCAGCTCCTCGCGAGTCTGGAATCGCGGCCGAGACGGATTCGCGCGGCCGAACATGCTGCGCATGTCTCGTTGCCGTGCGACACGCGGTGAATAAGGAATAACACTTGTATACCTGCGGCGCTTCAGAAGCTTTACGCCGTGACCAGCAGGTAATCAGAGTTTTATTCAACCATGAGCTGAATCAGTTTTTTCCACCACACCCCTGTTTTTCTGGTCGCAAGAAAATGAAAGAAACTGAGTCTACGCAGTGTAATCTTCAAAAGTTTTGAGTACGTGTTTGTGCTGAAGAGTTACGGAGCTAGTGTGATCGCTGCGCGAAGCCTAAAGTAGGCTCACGTATGCTTTTCTTCTTTTTTGTCGTTTCTTCGTTATCGATGCCACATCTCCGCCGTGGGCGTAGCGAAGGACTCGGCAGTGTGGAACGAAATGGCAAAATTAGACGACTCTGAGCCAGGGGTTACAACAACGCAAATTATGTCGTCAGGCTTCTCACAGCCAACAGCCATCTGGGTGAAAATATCTTGAGTTGTGCTATTTTCACGGACGCCTGAGTGCGCTCCAGAAGTTTGTGTCATTGTGACGCCTGGTTTTCATGAAGGTTGTCGGTGAGTTTACTTTCCGTGTACACTTTGAACGCGCTGTAAGTCGGACAGTGGTTACGCACGGCATTCAATATGCCGTAAAAATGTTATACCTCGTGCGATACAAGCGAAACTGTCGGTATGCGAATAATAATAAAAAAGGAAGAAGTAAGCGGAAGGGCAGGAAGGTTAGCCAGTTCTTAGACTGACTGGCTACTCTTTGCTGGGGAAAGGGTAAGGGTAATAAAAGAAGATAGAAAATAGATGTTAAGGATTCTCGGTGCACAATTGGCGCCCATAGCGCAAAGAGAGGGATTCCGGGGAAATCCGAGATCGCGATTATGACTAAACGCTTCTCTGAAGTTATGAATAGAATGCGTCTCTCATAATCATATCGTGGTTTTGCAACGTTAAACCTCACATATCAATCAAGTTATGAATAGAAAGACCATGATTCTGTCTCTACCACTTCATAAGATCGAGTTCGCGTTAACTCATACAAGTCGGTACCTTGGAAGAGTGACTGCTCAATCGATTCGGCTGCTGGGTTTATGCAAGCGGATGGGTTGTGTGTGTGTGTGGGTGGGTGGGTGTTGTGTGTGTGTGTGTGTGTGTGTGTGTGTGTGTGGTGTGTGTGTGTTGTGTGTGTGTGTGTGTGTGTGTGTGGTGTGTGTGTGACGTCCCACAAACGCGGACCGAACCTCAGGCCTTTCAAGATGTTTACGTCCATTACTTCAACCCACGCATTGCGGGAAAAAAGGAAAAAAAAATGCCCGCAGCTTCCCTCGGCAGAGCACTGAGGAGGATGCGGAGCATATAAATGGTTAACGGGGTGTTAAAGTGCGACTTACTTGGGTCGATGGCTAAATTGGTTAACGTGGTTGTGAAATGGGGTGTTAAATTGCGACTTACTTGGGTCGATGGCTAAATTGGTTATGTGGTTGTAGGAGGGGGTGTTAAATGAGTGAACACGTACACACGTATGCGAAAGGGCGGCGCTGGTCGAAGGGACGTCGATCATTGTGTTTTGTGGATTCGTTGGAATTCATTTCACCGCGACCTTGGACGTCGACGCGCCGTCAAACCAACCGACGAGCGGCCAACTGAGCGAGCGAGCGGCCGACCTTGAGTATATATACAGCGCGACGGCGCATGCACTGTTCAGCTGTCGAATGTTCGAGGAAGGGGAGAAGCGCAACGGCGCATGCGCGCGCGTCAGCTGCCGATGTTCTCGAAGCGCGACGGCGCATTGCGCGCGCGTCAGCTGCCGAATGTTCTCGAAAGCGTGACGGCGCATGGCGCGCTACATTATACAGCTAGCGAATGTTCGTGAAGAGGAGAAGCGCACGCGGTTGTGGTGTAGAGGAGGAAGGGTGCACAAGATGGTGGAGGAGTGAAGCGCGCCGCGGTGTGTAGAGGAGGAAGGGATGCACAGATGGTGGAAGAAGGAGGAGGAAGCTTGCGGACGGCGCCGCACTAACAAGCATCGAGTATTAGATGCTCCGCATCTAAAACCTCTCGGCGTAACGAATGCGCGTTCCGGAGTTCAGCTCCTAGCTGGAAGGATGCTGTTCGACGGTTCTCGCGAGTCCACCGCCGCAAACACCACCGGGTGGCGGCTTGTCGTCTATATGGACACTGCAGGCGCCGATGCACCATACGATCCCTTCAGATTTATGGCACAGGGCAGCAGAGCGCCTCTTGTTGGTTCTGTACATGCAACCCTGATGTAGCACCGGTGACGGGCCCAGCCTGACATTCATCAGCCTCCGCGGCTCCCGGGCTCGTTACTTTCGTTCTGCCCGGGTGACTACCTGCGGTGTTGAAGGACGAAGAGGCGGCGGCTGCGGAGAATTGTGCGGAAGACACCGGGTTGCAAGGAGACGTCGAACTCGATCTGGACATCGGGTCCTCGGGAAAGAACCCCAGGTAGTCGAAATTTCCGGAGCCCTCCACTACGGACATCTCTCATGATCACATGGTGGTTTTGGGACGTTACACCCCACATATGAATCTATCAATCGGGTCCTCGGGGCACTGGAAACGGGAGCCATCGGGACGGCCGAAAACATTTCGGCACAACACTCCCAACTCCGGGCGTCGGCCATTGCAGACGGCGCGCTTTGTGTGAACGTTGGGACTCCTGGTCGCCCATAATTCACGTGTCATCATCACCGTCTCCCTCTCTACATTGGAGTTCGTACATTGTTACTTGGGTTACTTTGCTTGAGAGAGGGCTATCCATGGGCCTGGGCTGCGGGGGCAGTCGTCGAAACTAACACACCGACTGACAGGGATATATGTCGCATCAACAGTGGCAATTAGTCAAGTGCCACGGAGGTGCCACGGATGGGCGCAGTCGGGTCCTACGAAAAGGGACCGCGGGACCACGAAGTGAGATGGTGCGATGATATCGAGATGGTAAAGAGGCGGAATGTAAAAGGAAGATGTTATGGTTCGAAAAGTTAGCGATGAGAGTCGATGAGATGATAACGGAGGCAGTGACGGTATGATGAGGACGGAACGTTTGGGATGGGAGACGAGGAGGCGAGCGATTGAGACGTAATGAGATAGGACTAAGATGAAAATGACTGAGGGAGACGACGAAGGCGACGATGACGAAGACGATGAAGACTTTGACGAATTGGACAGTGACCCCAGGAAGCCCCGAGCACCGACTCGAATAGCCAGCTCCGTAGGCCCCCGACAACGTGGACCTTTCGTGAGACGGACTTTATGAACCTTATTTAGAATACCTTTGCGGGAAGGCGGGCGGCTCGTTGAAACATTGCGGTTTTTATTAACTGATAACTTCATCGTGTGTGTGTGTGAGTCGGTGTGCGTTTTCTTAGTATTGTCGTAGTTATTTTTCCTTTTGTACGCTGTGTCGCACGTCGCGAGTGTCTAAATCGTGTGTTAAACCGCAGCAGAATTGTTGTACGCTGGCAGCATGTGTGTACGCCGTTTGCAATGAGTAATAAATGAAATGCATAATTAAGAAAAGGTCGTAGCGTCTCTTACTTCGCGGCCACAGCACGAATCCCTGTGTGTGGAAAGTAGTTGAGACGCATAGCCAAGAGGGAACTGAGAAAAAGGGTAGAGTGGTCTTCCCTCTGTTTGGTGGTCGGCGGCGTATAGCAGGGACATCTCACGTGCGTGTGTGCGTGCGAGCGAGCGCAGAGAAGAGCCGGGGGATCCTGACACATTGGAAAGGGTGCAGCTGCTTTCCTCCTTCATTCAGGGTCAAGAAACTCGAGCTTCAAAACACGAAAAAAAGAACCGTGAGAGACACTATCTCTGCTCCTCTATCCATGACCATGCCCTTCCCAATAATGCGCCGAGACAGTACTGACGCGAACTTGGCCCCGAGGTATCGGCAACCGATTCAACGGCGACAACGTTTCCCTAGACTGTGCGAATCCTAGCGAGCACGTCGAGGCCGCGTGCGATAAGCAGGGAAAATGTAGCCAGTGCAGCCCGTGTATACGTGTGGACACGGCGGCCGCCCGCTGAACGCCAGCTGTGCCCGTCGTGCAGCCCCTCTCCTGGAAATCCGATAAGCGCCCCAAGCGCGCCGAAAGTGCGACGACGTGCGCGACAAACCAAGGAGGGCCGACGGCGCATCGCGTTGAGCGTCTCGTGCGCGCGCAACTGTTGTGGCCATGCCGGAAAGCAAACAGGAACCGGTGTGTAAATCACGCTTATAGCCACCAGGCTGGCATCGGGCATGTGTGTGTGTGTGTGTGTGTGTGTGTGTGTGTGTGTGTGTGTGTGTGTGTGTGTGTGTGTGTGTGTGTGCTTGGGTCGGGTATCGAATGACTTGACGTGTGTGTGTGTGTGTTTGGGTCGGGTATCGAATGACTGTGGCAAACTCCTCGCTGAATGCAGGAAAGGATGGTGGTGATACAAGTGACAGTTTCATGAGCAACAAAATTTCAAGGTTGAGCAGACGACATTGGGAGAGTGCCTTGAAATTTCCGAAGTGAATATTATCAGAGAATAACATTCTCAGTTAATAATATAGTTCGTACGAGTCTCAATTAAACTTGAGTGTAACTTCATATTTAAGCGTCTATTCTAATATAGCGCGTTTTTTTTACCATTCTCTAACGAATGGTCTCAAGTAGGTGCTAGCGTTGTAATTGTGCACGTTGATGAGTCTCTTTCGACGCGATTATGCTAAACCACCAATAGGATTGACACACTCCAAGAATAGGGCTGCCGCTGCTTTTCTTTCTATCCCTCTTTTCTATCTATTTCACACACACACACACACACACACACACACACACACACACACACACACACACACACACACACACACACACACACACACACACACACACACACACACACACACACACACACACACACGCGCGCGCTTTTTTTAGAGAAAACATTTTACCAGTCATGACGCTGAGGAGTAGGGAGGGGAAAGAAACGCATTGACGTCGTTTAAACGCGCCTATGGCTATGTTACTTTATTCCGGAGGAGCTGTGTTAAAGGCATATTATTAACGATACTAAATGCTTTGTGAATTCTGTTCGTTTCAGTGGCTGCGTCTATTGAAACAACGTTTTCCAGAGTGCGAACTGTGCAAGCAGTCACACCTTCTCGTTTGAATCGTTGATTGTGTAGAGAAGAGTAACGCTAGCAGCGGTGTATAAAGTACCCTGAACTAAATTAGTGAGGCATCCTCTCAAGCCCCATCTAGCGGGTCCAGTCCCTGCCGTGCATTGCTCGTGGACGCCACTCGCTCTCGAAGTCCGTGAATTCAACCGTTGGGTTAGCTATAGTGGTCGATCCTTACGGCTGTGTCCAATAAACGCCTCTACAATTGTTTGATTGATATTTGGGGTTTAAGGTCTCGAAACCACCATATGAGAGACCCGTTGTGGAGGGCTCCGAAAATTTCGACCGCCTGGGGTTACTTTAACGTGCACCTAAATCTGAGCACACGGGTATACAGCGTTTTCGCCTCCATCGTCTTTACAATCGCAGTGGCAGCACACAGGGGATGTCGGAAGGAACGGGAAGGAAGCGCTGCCTCTTCCTGGTGGAAGCATGCGTCCCCTGAAATTCCTGAACATGCGAATGCACAGACCGGCGCATGGGAAGGACCCCGAGCTTTTTTTTTTATAATTTTTCGTCGAATCAAAGGCGAAAAGAGTAAGTACGCGCATAAGCTGGTCAATTCGTTGATCTGGAAAGCCTATCGGTAGTTGGGGCACGTCGCTGCAATCTGGAAAAGTTGAGAGCCTCTCTCGTTCCTGTTTTTTTCAGCTTTTTTTTTACTGTTTTGCATTTCATTTATTTTGCCGCCGGCGTCTACCTTTTGAAGCAGTTCATGCTCCCGGCGTGTGCCCGGACATGGAGTTGAAACAAGTTTGCCAGATTCTGGCAGCACGTGCGTCGGCGCCTCCTTTCTTTCCCGACGACGATGGCGACGATGGAGGCGCTATCCGGTATGCGCCGCCGCCATTAGAGGAGGGTATTAAGGGGGAGGGGCATTGAAACACAGCGGGGCCTCGGCGCATGTTTCGCTTGCCTGGGCGTATTTATCTGTGACTACGAAACTCGCGGGCGTTTTATCGGGAATGCGGTGGGTAAATATATCTTCCGTCGCCGTCGACTTGCGCATTCACTCTGCGTGCGGGCGCGTACCGGATTTAAATAAATACACCCGCGGTAAATGAACGAGGTGAAGCAGCGAAAGAACAGGGTAGGGGGTGGGGGGGCGTACGGGATTTGACGACGGTGTTATCGGGCCCATGCGTGCTTGGCGAATACTGAATCATCGAGGTGGTTTTCTAGAAAACCACCCGATCAAAATTCGAACGAGTTCACTCTTAAAAAAGAGCGAGTAAAAAGGGTGTCTTTTTGTCCCACAACAATCATCGTCATCTATATTGCATTCCGCCCCGCCGTGGTGGTCTAGTGGCTAAGGCACTCGGCTGCTGACCCGCAGGTCGCGGGTTCGAATCCCGGCTGCGGCGGCTGCATTTCCGATGGAGGTGGAAATGTTGTAGGCCCGTGTGCTCAGATTTGGGTGCACGTCAAAGAACCCCAGGTGGTCGAAATTTCCGGAGCCCTCCACTACAGCGTCTCTCATAATCATATGGTGGTTTTGGGACGTTAAACCCCACATATCAATCAATCAATCAATCTATATTGCGTTCCATCCTTGCGCTATCGCCCCGCGCCCGGTACATTTCGGTCACGATCGACATGCCCATTATTTTGGTTACATTGCATTCTCGATAGGAAAGTGGCCAGTGCCGAGTTTTCAAGAAATGAAGCGCACGCAAGCCTGATGACGATTTTCGTTGTGGGACAAAAAGACGCCCTTTTTACTCGATATTTTTAGAGTGTTGTCGTCTGCCTCACTGCCGGTCTACGAATTCATAATGGATAATTTCATGGTCGACATGCACGAACAGGGCGTAGTTTCGTATTGACTTTAATAAATTAGGCCTGCGCTCTTTTTGAATATGTGAACGAAACTCCTGATATTCGCCTTGAACCACACAGATGACTATAGTGCAATATGTGCATTCACTCTGCTTTCATGAACCCCGCATGCGAACACTGTAGCGTGAATTATTGTTGAAGAAATAAATGTATTAAATGATTGGTTTGTGGGCCTTATCGGCCCAAAGCGGTTCATGCTGTGAATCCTGTTAGATACGCCGTATCGCAGTGCTCCGGACAGTTTCGACCACTTGGCGTTTTTTAACGTGCACTGAAAACGCACATAGACGAGGGCATGGACAGCTAGGACATGTAGCGCGTAGGCAAGTTAACCGCTGGTAATTAATAGTAGCTGATTGGATTACAACAAGATGCTAATACGGGCGGCGGGGCAGACAGGAAGTTAGATGGGCAGATGAGATTCACAAGTTTGAGCGTGTAACGTGGAAACAGCAAGCACAGGACCGCGACGATTGGAGCATCATGGGAGAGGCATTTGCCCTGCTCTGGGCGTAGTCAGATTGCTGCTGCTGCTGCTGCTGCTGCTGCTGATGATGATGATGATGTTGATGATGAAAACGCGCAGTATGCGGGCCTCTTGTATATTACCTCTATCATAGGTCAGCAACTCACGAGTCGATATTCTCGGACTCGCTCAGGCTCCGAGTGACTTCCGGTGAGTAATGTGTTGGTGAGTTTAAGTCCGAGTGAGTCCGGCTGAAGAAAATTTTCGTGAGGGTAAGTCCGACTGAGTTAGGCTCAGGAAAATTCTGGTGAGTTTGAGTACGAGTGAGTTTAGAGCCCACGATATACTTTTTGATTGAGTCTGAGTGAGTTCTGCATTTTTTTGGCGGATTTATGGTCATAACTTCAAGGTTGCATCCTTACCTGGATTCACGTTTATACTCACGTCTACTCGCTCGTATTGCAAAGCAGTGTCGGCTTCTGAACCACAGGCCGCGGGATCGAATCCTGGCTGCGGCGGCTGCATTTTCGATGGAGGCGGAAATGCTGTAGGCCCGTGTGCTCAGATTTGGGTGTGCGTTAAAGAAGCCCAGGTGGTCTTAAATTTCCGGAGCCCTCTACTGCGGCGTCTCTCAATCATATGGCGGTTTTGAGACGTTAAACCCCACATATTTATCGAACCAAAGCAGTGTCGTTCATACACCAATGGAAGATTTATTGATCAGGGGCATGTACTACTTATAGGAGGGTGCCTTGACCCCCCTCCCCTTTCCATTTCTTTCAGAAAAGTTCATGATAAATATGTATAATGTGAGTATCTCTTTCAAGAAAAATGACCATACTGGTGTGCGAAGCATTCAAGACTCGTATTCGAAGGTACTATCTGAAAATGCACCAAGATGGACGCCGATTACGCGATATATTTTAAAAAGCATTTACACGATGCATCGTAAAAGCTGATTCAATGCTAACGGACTCATGAGTCGACTCGCTCAGACTCGCTCGCCCCGCCGCGGTGGTCTAGTGGCTAAGGTACTCGGCTAATGACCCGCAGGTCGCGGGTTTGATTCCCGGCTGCGGCGGCTGCATTTCCGATGGAGGCGAAAATGTTGTAGGCCCGTGTGCTCAGATTTGGGTGCACGTTAAAGAACCCCAGGTGGTCGAAATTTCCGGAGCCCTCCACTACGGCGTCTCTCATAATCATATGGTAGTTTTGGGACGTTAAACCCCACATATCAGTCAATCAGACTCACTCAGATCAAGCCTTGAGTTTGAGTGAGTGAAACCGGGTGAGTAATGTTTGGTGAGTTCTAGTCCAAGGGATCTAGTTCGGTTGAGTTCGGCTGATCTTCATTAGCATGAGTTCGAGTGAGTCCGGCTCGGGAAAATTTTGGCAAGTCTGAGTCGGAGTGAAACGCAAAATATATTTCAGAGGCGAGTCAGAATGAGCTCCACAAGTTTTTCCAGCCTATATGTTCTCGATCGAAATGAGGCCTCCGCAGCTAGGATTGAACACGCGTCCTTCAAGAAGGAAGTCGAACGGCGTCACTGCTGAAGTTATTTCGCTGGGAGTGTATATCACAGGCGCTTGCGTACGGTAACAGAGTGCAAAGAACACAATGCTACTTGCACTGCGTTAGACCGACCCGGACTTAAGGCCGTTTTCAGAGGTAAATATTCTGACATCATGATACCCCATGCATCAAAGGCCAGCATAGGGACGGGACGTTGCAACAGTTTTAAATGTCAATGCATTTCTTAGTCGGGCTGTGTCAGGCGTCCGTCGGGATCCGTCCACCGCCCTTTCTCATACCAACGGCCGTGGGCGCGCGCTTATCCTCGCCCCTAGCCACCGCAGCATATGGTGCGAGAGAGTGTAAAAAAGGGTAGGTGCGGTGCTTTGCCACTCCTTCTCTCGACGTTCACTCTCTCTCCTCCCTGCGCCCCACATGGACGTCGCACAATGCATTCGCATTTCTTGAGCATTTCCTTGAAGGAGGTGGAGGCAATTCTTTAAGAAAAAGTGGCCTTGGTGACTGGACAAGCGGAACATTCCGCGCGTAAAAGCGTTTAGCTGTCTCTTCCTTTTTTACTTTCTTTCTTTTAAACTCTCTAATTTCTTCTCTGTCGCGTGTAGGCTAGCAAACCTGACGCGAGTCTAATTGGCCTTCTTGCCATTCCATTTCATCCTCCTCCCCCTCCTCCTCCTCCTCCTCCTCCTCCTCCTCCTCCTCAGGATCTGGCAACATTTATTAATGGTATTGTCAATTACTGTGCGTCGTGATCTAATCTACAATGCGAAGCTTTATTTCGTAAAGCGTAGCTCGCCGCGCTGCGCAAGGCAATCAGAAAATGCGTGTCAGAACTCTGTACCGGTATTCAACACCATTTTGTTACAAGAATCGAGGACATGTGTAAAGCTTGAATGAACAGCTGAGATTATCCAACACTGGGGCGTGCTGGGTTATCCCCTTCAGCGGCAGTGGTTAAGCTTGTGTGCGCAACTAACTTATGGGAGGGAGTTGCGCCAGCTTCTGACAAAAAAGGGGCAAGATACGTAGCTCATTGGATAAACTGAACCATCTCCATAGTTAGTATTTTATTTTATTTAACTTCAGTATGCTGCGTATGACTGCTACCGATTACTCCGGTAAAGGCACTGCTGTGTTTGACGGCTCGTTCGACGTGCCAAAAATCAAAAGATCAAATGTACTATGTATGCTTTTCCCAAAATGAATAACATCGAAAACTACCTGCACGTACATTTGCAGCCCATGAATACATCGTTTCACGTCGAAATGGAACGTGGCGGACAGCAGGATAAATAAGCACCCAATGACGTACTAATTACAATTAATGAATTAAACTCACACTAAACAACATAGCGCTTTATTTCTTGTAATGTAATACTGAACGCGTTAAAATTATGATACGTGAATGTGACACATTCGTAGACGCTGCATTATCTTTTGCGCCTGAAGGGGTTATTATGGCAGGTAAAACGCAAGCATCGCCGCGCGCGAGACCGATCACGCGCTCGCCCGTACACTCGATTTGAAGACTCTTTGCATGCATGGCACTACCTCTTCACCTCGCTACAGAAAAAGAAGACGTACGGTCGTCTACGCTGAACACCTGGCGGACCAAGGCAAGAGCGGCCAAACGCCTTGGACGTGCGCAATCTCCCGTATCTTTTTTCGCGGGTTATGTGTCCACTTTTATAAATCAGCAGCCGGCTTTACAGCAACGCGTATCCAGCTGACCCTTACCGCTATCTTGGCAGACACCCTTGTGTCCAGAGCTAGTAGGTGGCCGAGCGGAGTGTGTTGCTTCAACCGTAGCGCAGTCGGCCGCAGGAAGCCGTCTTTATCTGATGCGGACCTCACGCTGAGCTCTTTCGACCTTGCTTTCGTTCTGCATAGGTGCATTGGCGATAAGCGAACGTCGCCGAGTCGTAGCATCTACTTGCGCGTTTGTGCGTGCTTGTGTAGGTGAGTGAGTGAGTGAGTGATGGCGAGAAAGAGCTTGCGCGATCGTGTACTTTCTGTAATTTTATTGACCCACGCAAAATTTTTTCCAAAGTCAATCAGCAATATTTTTGCAAGGGTTCCGCGCAGCCCTATCGAGAACGGCGTTATTGCGGCATCATGCAGTGTAGTTACCATCGCGGGGTTACTAATGCAGTGTAGTTACCATCGCGGGGTTACTAATACTGAAATCGCTTTACCCTTCACGTTCCAACGATACAGCAGAAGCATGGACAGCTTGTATAGTGGCCCTTTTCTTGGTTAGTAAATCGCTTAGTGCACCCTATCTCGTCTAGTAAAACATGAACTATGCAAAACCTTGCTCCTCCCAGAGCCGTGCTCCGTCTTTGCTCCCAAAGCTCTTTTTTTTTTCGGTTGCTTTTCGGGAATGGAACATGTATGTTGGCCCATCACATCACCAACACTGAGTCACTGTCTCAGTTTGAGTTAGAAATTGAAAACAAATCTTAGGTTCTTTAAATACCCAGTGGCAATGGTAATGAAACCAGAATGTACTACTTGTATGTTCCGTAAACAGCCATGTAAGCGGCCTTATTGTTAAACTTGCCATTTTTGTATGCACTTGTATTTTGTTTATTAAGTTGTGTAAATATTGCAAATGTACAAAGTGCCAGGTTGATGTTGCTTTTATGTTCTGTATTACAGTTTTCTGCTATGATAAGCAATCATAGCATCTGTACAGAGTGCCCACCTGCTATGGTCTCAGTAGAGACTGGCATTATTGCAAATAAATAAATAATAAATAAATAAATAAATAAATAAATAAATAAATAAAGCCTTGCCACTCTTTTTTTCGTGTAGAGGATAGCGGCCGGCGTCTCTGCGAAACGCCAACATGTAGTTACGTAAGTTAAAATCAAGATATAAACTGCTTTCAAACCGTAGGACGTTTCTCTGTATGACGAAACTGAAATCTGTAATAGAGGTTGATGTTGGTAACTTTTTTGTTTACAAGGCTGCATATTAATTGACAGCAGGTCTTTATTTACATTCGAAAACGTCTGAGCCAATCCAAAGACCAACGCATTCTCACATCTGACGGACGTCGTGTCTTAACACCACGCCCGACATTCTTCAGCAAAATGAGTGCATCGGCGGCAAAGAGAACGTTGTTTTTTTCGAGAGCCGAGAGAGGTCATGATAGTTGTTATCGTCAGGAGGACGTGCAAGCTACCAGCTAGAGACAGTGTGTCAGTGACGCGTACGCAAATGATGGAGAGCTCATCTCTTTCCCACGGGAAAGTTGATCAGAGGCATTCATCAACAGCTCGTTTTTTGTAGTACGCGAGCAACAGTTCGGCAGCAAGAAACGGAACGTTCCTTTGCGTTAATTGCTGTGGATTAAGATAAGCGTGTTGCCCGTGCAGGTGCTGATGTATGTACTTGTATTCCTTTCTGAGAATATGGCTGACATGATGTGTGTAATAAATCAGTTTGGGCTGATGAACTGCTCTGTGAAAAGAACGTTGCCATTCAACAAGTTGCTTATTAGAAGATGCAACAAAACACCCCTTTGCATTTGTTTCTTTCTTCCTGACCGAAACGGCAGCACCAGTAAATCTGACTTCCCGGATTCCACTTACGATTTTCTCTTGTTTTCTTTTTCTCTTCGTAATTGGTCATTTAAGCCTCATTCATAATATTTAAGACCGCCTAAAACTATCGCACTTGGCCCTCTTTGAACTCAACGAGCTCTATTTTTACCAATCAAAAGACTAAGATTATTAGGATGAAAGAACGCTGCGGAGAATTTTGGGGCGTCACGGCGAGCTGGTGTGACGTCAACGTGAACACGGTGTCGCCATAATGTCATCTTATATCGATGCGTAACTTTCAGGTCGGTATAAGCTTTGTAATACAGTAAATGAAAAATGCTTTAACAACAAAGTGACCTTTTTCGTATCGTAGGAGTGCAGTTTTCTGCTACAGCTGGCACTCTTTTGTTGTTTATTGTCTTATTAAAAAAGACTTGTGTTGGTGATGATGATGATATGTGGCGTTTTGTGGCGCAAGGCCGAAGAACGTCAAACGGTATTCGATGTGTAGCAGATGACGCAGTCAATGGTAGTGGCAGTGAGTAACGTTGGCCTTACATGGGCCTAAGAACTTTCGCAGTGAGAGAGATAGAGAGAAAAAAGAATGTCGGGAGGTTAACCAGATGTTAGCATCTGGTTTGCTACCCAGCACTGGGTGTGGTGAAACAGGAACAAGAAAGACGTAAATCGCGAATAGCTGTGAGAAGAATGTTATGGTGGTGGTGGCAACGTCGTTGTTGGCGAGTGCAAAACTGATAGATGATGACGCGCTGTAGCTGCTACGCAACCGTTTTGCTAGTATAACGAAGACTCCCCAGGAATACAGCGCTGTCAATGTTCAAGAAGCAGACACGTCACTCATTTACAATTGGAAAGCGATGTTGTTTCAATGTCGAGGAATATACCGACACCACTAAATAATCCGAGCCACCCACTTCTCGCGGAGCTAGGTCTGTAGTCTTCCCTGCTTGCAGAAATGCTCCAGAATGTACTGCATTTGTCCAGAAGCACGCCAACACCAATCCGTTTCCGAAAGAAAGCGAAGACATGAGAAACGGCAGCGGCACACAAGCTCCCAAGGCAACATAAGGTCGCTGAAGTAAAACCCGCTTTGCTGCGAACAACGGTACATATCGTCGATAAACAAACCGTATTGTAAGCATGCTTTCTTTTCTTTGGACTCTCATTTATTGCGTTGTGACCGACGGGCACGACTGATAAGCGACCATGCAAAGTCTCGACAAGTACCTGCGAACGATTTTTTTTCAGGCTTTTGTGGGCACCAAATCTTAGAGGATACCATGCGGCTTTGAACCTCTTCAATGCTTTGTTGCTTTCTATGTTCTCTCTTGGGCCAGGAGTCGGAGCAACTTCTGTAACAGTTTTATAGTTGGCCGGTCTACTATCTACGAAACTAAGGCGGATTTGCACTAAACGGGCGCAAGCCTGAAGGAAGTACGGAACTGGGTACTTTCTTTGTTTCTTTTTTACTTTTTTCTTTTCTTAGTCTTTTCCCGTATCCTAATGTATTTTTTCTTACTCTTTTTATTTCTGTTTATTATTTCATTATCTTTCTTCCCCTTTCAAGCTTACTATTTTTTCCATTTCCCACTATTTCTATTTCGCGCCTGCTGCCTCTTTTCATTTCTATTTTTCTACGTGGCTTGCCTGCGTTACACCAAGCGCACGAGCTGTTTTTTTTTTTGATGAAGGCGATAAGCGATTTTTCTCAAAGCGTTCGACGAACTAATCTAAGAAGACAACATTTCAGCGTGAGCGGGCGCTCTGTATACTACACGTGGAGCGTCACGCCAATGGACGACGACATCATACGACAGCCAGGCTCCCTAAAGCGCTCCGCACTTGAAACCGAATCAGTCGTAATGCTAGCAATGTAGGCATGGAACCCCGTGCTTTCTATAACTCTCGGTTCTCAACAGCTTGAGGCCCACCCTCCGCACTCATAGGGATGTCGCCTTCATATGGCAACGCACGTAGCGCGCTTTGCACCTGCGCCTTGTTTTCGATTAATCCGGGGAGGCCCACCAATGCAGCGTTGGTGGGATGGAAAGGGCGTTTAGCATTCGCTTAGCTTCGCGATCTCTTTGCAAGCCGTGCGGGCGTCCGCGGCGGGACACGTATCATTGACGGGACGAGACTATTCTTGTAACTGGATAGCAAGCGAGGCGCTTTCACGGCCAAATGAACCGAACGGCGAGGGCATCAATCATAATCGCGTAAAGACAACGACACGGTTCTTTCGGCACACGGGATGAACAGGCAAGATGGAAGAGTATGAAGGCAAAAAGAAGAAGAGGACAAAGAAACACTCGCGGTTATCGAAGCTCAAGGCTAACGAGTGACGTTGAAGCTACAAACACTGCCTCTGTTTTCAAGACTTTCTTCTTTTTTTTCTCTCTCTCTCACTTGTTAAATTTCTTTTTACTTTCTCTCTCACTGTTTCTCTCACTGTTACATTTGTTTTTCTTACATTTGTTTAAGACCTTATTCATCGTCACGCTGCCAAATGGAAGAGTAGGAGGGAGATTAGACGTTGTACGACTTCCAGCACAAGTCCGGAGTAGGAAAATGACGAGCTAATTTAACGAACTAAAGGAGAGTTAACGTCTTGATTGAGTCGAAGGAAAGAGGGAGATAATCGGTGCACGCTTATTGCGTTCCGCGAGTATTACTTGGCCAGGTTTTATGCTGCTACGACTCAATGCATCATTCACGCTTGCGAGGGCACACCCCCATGAGGGGTTTCAACGTAGATCCTGGCAAACAAAGCTATAGTGTCTTGTAACGTACCTCACTGTGGGTTCCTTAATTATGTTACCGAAAAGCACAAACCAATGCGCATTGACAACTTAATATGACTAGGCTCCGCTTTGTAATGCGGCGCGCCACAATTTTTTTCACGGTTTTCAAAACGTCTGGATATGTTGGATAATAGCGTATGATATGACAAACAAACAAACAAACAAACAAACAAACAAACAAACAAACAAACAAACAAACAAACATACAAACAAAACAAACAAGACAAAAGAAAACGAGTGACGAATCGTAATGCGCATAATAATTTGCGTCGCAACGCATTACGGTATAGCACATTTCATGTTGCTCGACTGCTGACCCAAAGGTCGCAGGATCGAATGCTGGCTGCGGCGACCTCATTTTGATGGAAGCAAAATGTCAAAAGCACATTTACCTAAGTAAAAGTGCGCGTTGAAGAACAGCAGATGTTCGTAAATTTCCATAGCCCTCAACTACGGCATCGTTACGGCAGGCTTAGAGGCTAGCCAACCGCTTCTGGGATTCCGAAAAATTCTGGTGGTCTTCTGCGAACGACATTGGCTTTCTCCAGTGCCTGCTAAGTGCCTGAGTAACGCCGATGAACGAACCCTAAGGCGACTGCAGACCAACACTTTATTGTGTCTTGCAGTAGTAAAACATTTTCACCCGAAACTCGATGGACCGTGACCTCACTGTGGGAAAGTGTCCGATATTTTTCCCATGGTGTGGGCATGCATGTCAGATGAATCCTACCCTTATCCCTTGCCTCTAACACTTGCCCTACTATAGAGGCATGGGAGGCAGCCCTACCAAATTGCTCAGGGCTGGAGGCTCAAAGAGCTCTAGATCAGCGGGCACGGGTAACGGCCTTATCTAGCGGAATCCCGGAATAAAGATTCCACCTTTGCGAAGGGCACTTATGAGCCTGAAAACTCTCTATAAATAAATGTTTTTCACACACGCAACACTCTACCCCTTCCTTTCTACAGAGCCTTACTCTCGCCAAATCGCAAGGTCACGTGATGAGAGGAGGCGACATGCTTTAATAATATTTCAGAGTAATCATAGTGATTGTCGCTTTGTGGTCGCTGTGGTAGACCGTGATTGGCTCCGTGACCGCTTCCACAAAGACGAATCCATTCCTTTTGGTCGAGCATTGTATTCACAATGTTCTTCCGGTGTTGTTAGTTTCCGTGGTCTACCCATGGCTGTCTTAGAATTAACTGAAAGAGGTGATAGAAGGGTCTTTCTTTTAAATATTGGATGGCAGTTGTTTCTGGAGTAATGACTTAAGGTTCCTAGGGCGATGATTGGAGTTAAGTGGAGAATTCCAGTGCGCAAGCGTGGCATTATGCGCGATGCGACGAAGTTCTCTAGCTGCGTCTACTCTTGACAGTGTGGGCGCTCCATCGTGGGCACATCGGGCAGCGTCGTCGGCGAAGTGGTTACCACTGATGCCACAGTGGCCCGGCAACCATTGTAAAACAATGTCGTGTCCTTGATCAGCGGCGCGATGACAAATTTCATTAATACGATACACCATCTGGTGGTAGTTTCCACGTCGTAGACTTCGCAAGCATTGAAGGGCTGCCTTGGAGTCGCAGAATATGGCCCATATACTAGGGGATTCTTGCGTAACAAACTGCACAGCGGATCGAAGAGCGGCGAGCTCGGATCCTGTATAGGTGACGTGACGTGTGGTGTCTTGAATTCGACGGTGATTGATCGAGATGGTATGACAACGGCACCTGTTCAACTTCCCGAGACCGAACCGTCCGTGTAAACATGAATTCGGTTAGCATACGACAAATGCAGGTCCAGTGAGATCTGCTTGAGGGCTGCAGATGACAGGCTTGCCTTTTAGATGCGGAAGCATCTTATACTCGCGCCTTGTAGTGCGCCGTCCGCGCCGTCCGCGCCGTCCGCACCGCCTTAGTTGAGCTAATTCATTACGTCTGATACAATAATCACTCGTTCTCTGCTACTGCAATATTCACGCGTTCATCAAGTATAAGGTTATTTGTTGCACTTCAAAAGCATACATGTGTCCGAGTTAAAACGGTCAAAGTTTCACATTAAATGCACCAGGAAGGTAAAGTAATGGTACGGAAACCAGTAACACAAACATGAGCTTGTACGGTAAAGTTAGCTATTTAAAACCTACGCGAGCGTCGGTGCACACTGAACCATGCCTGTGTATTCAGGCATGTGTCTAACTCTGTTACCAGCCACTAAACTGTTTTAGCGGGACGGCTCAGTGCTCTCCCATAGTTGAGTACGAAGTACTCAAAATCGTTCAACATATTAGATGCGGAAGCATCTTATACTCGCGCCTTGTAGTGCGCCGTCCGCGCCGTCCGCACCGCTTCTCGAACATTCGACAGCTGACGCGCGCGCATGCGCCGTCGCGCCGTCGCCCACCATCTGTGCCGCGCGCTTCTCCTTCGAGAACATTCGACAGCTGACAGCGCATGCGCCGTCACGCCGTCGCCATCTGTGCCGCGCACGCGCTTCTCCTTCGAGAACATTCGACAGCTGACAGCGCATGCACCGTCGCGCTGTATATATACTCAAGGTCGGCGCTCGCTCGCTCAGTTGCCGCTCGTCCGTTGGTTCGTCGCAATAAATAAAACACCGCCCTTTCGCATACGTGCCGTACGTGTTCACTCATTTAACACCCCATTTCACAACCACGTTAACCAATTTAGCCATCGACCCAAGTAAGTCGCAATTTAACACCCGTTAACCAATTACATGCTTCCGCATCCTCCTCAGTGTTCCCCCGAGGGAAGCTGCGG